>OZ005650.1:76541017-77778017 GCA_963930645.1 Salticus scenicus
AGCATTGATTTCCGTGGATTCAGTATTTTTAATTTGAAACAGTCTCTGGAAATCGGGTTTCATGGCCCTGAAACGATTTGAAATATTAAAAACTCAGATGATAAAATATGACCATTGATTTCGTAATGGTTTTTCATAAACTGTTCTTGGTTAGCCATTTTTTGGTAATAAATGTATAATAAATGATGAAACTATGTAAAATCGTTGAATACAGGTCAAAAAAAGTCCTTTGACCGTTAAAAACGAGCTGAGAACCTCTCAGCCAATCCGAAATTGGCAGTAGGCGTGGCCTACAGGGCGAGGAACCGCCCGTCGAAAGAGAGGAATCAGATAAAATCTAAATAAGAGGCTGCAAGTCAATTGAACTGAGAATTGTACGAAAATAGCATTTAGTAACATAAACAAACGCTAGATGGCGACACTTGGGAGCATAGCAACGAGCAAGGCTGAACTGGATCCGACTCTCCTTCGCGCCGATTCAAGGCTTTAACATTTCCCCCATTTTCACCAGACAAGTTTCGGATTTAACCTGCAACGTAAAAGCGCACCAAGCGGCAAAAGCTGAATTACAAACGTAAACATAAGACGCGATCTTTTATCGGCGCTGCGCTGGATCATTAAAATTTCTGTTCTTTCTTCGTCTACAACATGTTATTTGTTGAAATTTCTCATAAAAATATACTTTAACACATTTGAAATTTCTCATAAAAATGTTTTGACCATCAACATATAATATATTGCAGCTTTTTTATTTACGAATGTATATACATGCGTGTGTGTGTATTGCTTACCAATATAAATAGTTATTTTAATATTTGACAATATTTTATTTAACAATAAATAGATAAATAAAAAGTACTACTCGTACTGCTTAAAGCTAAAGATTTAGTATATTTTGTCAATTTATTTTTATTTCATTTTCTAAAATAAACGATATTCTCAAGTCTCCTATTCAAAACGAAGTTCAAAGTAATTTCTCTTCTAATTTGAATTCGTGCAGCTTATTTTTTCTAAATGGTTTCTAGTACAGAAATGTATTTAAATGATTTCTATTAAATAAATAAATATATATATTCCTTCCTCCTCTTATTATCTTAAATAAATGCAACTTTGTGTGCACTTCTAATTATAATGTAGTAGGTAGAAACTCTTATCTTTAACCCCCCCCCCTTTTTTTAAACCCCTTTTCATTGGTATAATTTGGCTTTTGCCTTGCCCCTTAATCTTACATTTTATCTTTGAAGTAATATCAAGGCAAATTTCCTACGAAGTTAAGAACAAAAATTAAGCATACTTCTGTTTCGGTAGTGTTAAGCATACCCTTATTTGTGCAGAAATATTACAGATACTTCCAAAACTGCAGAATGATTACTTTTCATGTTTTATTTGGCCATTTTTAACCACCAAATTATTTTTATTAAACTTTATGTTGATAAAAAAAAAAATAACATTGGAATTGTTTTTTTTATTGTATTACTAGGGTCTGTATTTTATTGTATTAATAATGTATACGCGCTGCGGTGGAGCGACGGATCCAGTTCAGCCTTGCAACGAGCGACCGCATCCCAGGGAAGCTGGCTAACAACTGTGTTGAGTCATGGGTAGAAAATTTTGGATATTGTATCTAAATATAAAGTATATTTTTACTCTTGTATAGAGTAACTCATACAACCAATCC
Organism: Salticus scenicus; assembly: GCA_963930645.1. Lineage (NCBI taxonomy): Eukaryota > Metazoa > Arthropoda > Arachnida > Araneae > Salticidae > Salticus > Salticus scenicus. The sequence goes on from OZ005650.1 coordinate 76,542,696, forward strand.
AAGCCTATTTTTCAGTATTGTGTAATTGACTATTTTGTTTTGAATTTTTGGTTTATTTTCTTTCTTACATATGATGACTCAACAAAACTTATAAAATATCTGTTTTCGAATTATTAAACTATTAATTTTTCTATTTATTGAAATATTTAAATAGCACCACTAGAAATTACGGAAAATAATTGTATAGTATATTTTTAATTCATTATTTACCACGTATAAGTTGTGATAGTCTCCTTTAATAGATTATCGGGTGAGCGCTAGAGCTGTAAAAGTAACGAAAAAATGACTACCCGTATGTATTCGTTACTTTCAAACTTACTACCCGTTACTAAGTATTCGTTATTCGTTACTTTCGTTACTATACTGTATATGAGAAAGCGGATGGAAACAGGACAACAATAAATGGTATTGTCATCGTCTGTTTTACATTAAGGCTGTTTTTACGATACAGAGAATAGAAAAAAATATATTAATGATGTTTATTCATATTACAAAATCTGAATTGTGGTAATTGTTTAAATTTTTAAAAGCAACATTTAACAAAGCAATTTTGATCATAAACTGGTTATTTTCAAAGATTGATTTTCCTGTCACAGGCTTTTACACAGCAACTGAAAACTATGCAAATTTTGTATTTAAGTTTCAGATTAAAACCCTGAATTTCAAATAGTTATATATATATATATATATATATATATATTTATAAATTTGTTACCTGAAAAGTATATACAACAAATGAATTATAAATTAATACATATGTATTCAATTAGAACAATGAATCTAAATACTGGTGTTCTAACACCATAAACAGCAAAAACACGCACTTTTATATATATTAGTACTGAATTAAAATCTTTAAAAACAGATTTCTGAGGACAAGAAGACTGTTTCTTTCAGAAAAATAATAAGTTGCATGCCTTAGCGACTGTTACTATGTTCATTTCTTAAAATTTCTTTTTTTTATTCTTTTTTTTTTAAACTTATTGTAAAAGGGAAAAATGTTGACATATTCAATGTTTAATACAGCAAATGGTGACAACGCGAAATGTCTAATTGAAAGCAGGAGTCATGTTTTTCTAATAAAAAATAAATAAAAATATTCCTCTTGTTCAAATCAAATTCTGTTTAAAATTTAAATTTTTTGTTCTTTCGTTGTATATAATTTCGGTAATTTTCTTCGATTACTTGCTTTTTAATTCGCTTTCAAAGTTAGTGTTTTATTTTCTTTATTCTATTATAATTCTTATCTGTGTAAAAAACGGGCCTGTTAATATAATAATAAAAGCACAAAAAAAAGTTGTTGTTTTTTTCTTTTAAATTAAATCGTTGCACTACAGTAATCATGTGTTTTTAGGGAAGGAAAGAAAATAAAAAATAACTCTAAAATTTGTTCATTTCCTTTACGTAATAAATGTACTAAAACAAAATTGAGTAAAAAGCTTAAATGCATTATTTTATATAATGCATTTACAAAAACAAAACGATGAGCGCAGCAACTACCAAAATCAGAAGCATGCGATCATACGGAAACAAATAGTCTGATTCGCATCAAAGGGGTAACGAAAAAGTAACGAGTACGAAAACATTCATCTTATCGCATCAACAATCAAACAATCCCTGCTCTAACGGCAAAGAACTCATATCCCGTACTTCCCCGCACGCTGCATGCTAAATACAGCATCATACATACGCATACGGATAATGAAGAAGTAACGAGTAACCAACGGTATGACTCGCATCAGTCTTCTGCACAAATGTTCGAACTTTCCTCTGCGGCGACGATACGATGATGAAGGATGAGGTTGAGGATGTACAGAAAGGAAATACGAAAGTAACGAGTAACGAGACAAATTCGAAAGTACCGATTCGTTACTTCGAGTCTGAAAGAAAACCCGTATCTCAGTAACGAATACATACGGTTTGCTACAGCTCTAGTGAGCGCTATTTGCAGGTCCTCGAAGTAAATTCAGAAGTTACAGTGAAATACTGAAGTTGTTTTCAGAATTGCGGAATACGATTATTTACATTTCAAATCGCAGTCTTCCAGCGTTTTCAGACCTATGAAAATTCAAATCTCTCTAAGGATTTCAGAGAAAAGATGTTAATATCTAGAAAAATTTTGGAAAGTGTTAATAATATCTCTAAATCAAAATAAAAAGTGTACTTCTTATCTGTATTTCTACTTTTGTATAGAGTAATTCATACAATCAATCCAAGTCTATTTTTCAATATTATGTAACTGACTATTTTGTTTTGAATTTCTAGTTTATTTTCTACTGGTTTCTAGGAAAACTTTTTAAGCTACAAACTGCGATGACTGCAACCACGATAGAATCAGTTTCTGTATGCTTGTTAAATTGTTTAAATTTTCGAATGAACAGAGAACATTTAAAATTCAAATGACTAAAAGGGAAGAATAATTAACTTTTCATTAAGTACTTACTTTTTTATTGTATAATAAAAAAATAAAATTTAGCTTCGAAAAAAGAAAATAATATATATATATATTATTTCAGAGAATATTTCAGAGGCAGAGATAAATGACATTACAATTAATTATTTAATCACATACTACATCTATAATTATACTGAAATACTTTATTACATTCAGAGGGAAAGTGTCAAATTTGCAGAATGAATGATAAAATAGTATAATCAGGTGACATAAAAATTTAAAAGCTCTAGACCTTTTTTTAAAATTGATTACAAAAGTTTTCTAAGGTATTTAGTGGCCCTTTAATTCAGTAGTACTTTTTTACATAGTAAACTTTCGTAATCATTTGTTTATTTGCTGCGCTTTTCTTCGATTGAATGATATGAAGATTACTATTTAAAAAAAATAAAATAAATAAAATAAAATAAAAATAAAAAGAAGAAGAAGAAATGAAGAAACTTTGTATTTATTACAAACCCTTATATTTTTTCCTAAACATTTCTGATTAACGAAGTTTATAATGAAGTAAATTTGCAATTGTATTGATAGATGTCTAATTACTAATGAAAATAATAAGTTAACATACTACTGTATAATAATTTATTGTTAATAACAATACTTTTTTTTTATAAATTATTACCCACTATAATCTTTAGATTTAGAAATTTTCATTATTTGTGTGTTTTATTTTATTTTATTTACTTATATATTTATACAGGGGTGGAACACAGGCGCCGAACTCATACCACTATTCATGTAAGAAAATTTTCTACTTCTTAAATCAATGATATTATAGGTAGAGAAATTTCCTTAACAAATACCGGTATGACTTCTGCGACTCGGGCGCAGAAGTCATACCGGTATTTGTTAAGGCATATAATAACATACTTGCCAACATACTAATTAATATTACTTAGTATTGTTAGCTCCGCCTTCTTTTTCATACCGGTATCTTTTTAGAGTATTTTTTCTCTTATTCAATCGTAATTGCATTTGGAGAATATTACTCTAAAAATTTATTGGTGTAAGAAAAAGGGCGGGACTAACAAGACTACAGAATATTAATTAGAATGTTGGCAAGTATGTTCATTCATTTTTTCAGAAATGGTAGCATTTAGTGTGAATGCTACATAAAATAAATTTTTAAACGTAAATGATAATGTTTCTATAATGAAAACACTAGAAAACAATGACAAGAGATATTAGGCATATAATTTTTTTCTGGGTATTAAAATGCCTAATTTTTCGCTTGATAATATTTAGAAATTTAGAAAAATATGCGATTTTGGAGTAAGAAAGAACTACCAAAGATTATGGGTGGGGCCTACTTTTTCGAGAATATTGAAAATTAATGAACTAGCTAAATTTCATCTGCGCAATACAGCCGATATCTTAATTTTAAGTTTATGGAAAATCTGTGCAATCTGTTTTTAGAAAAATTTTACATTTTAAAAATTATAGCTAGAATGTTGTTTACAGAATTCTTAATGTCAAACTGGATTGCTGTGCTCATTTATGCCTACTACATAACGTTTTTTATTACTCTTCTGAGTTTTTTCATATGACAGAGAAATATTCTATATGTGAGAATATATATAAATGTTCACGCATTGACAAAGTTTGCATTTTATAAATTATATATATATAAATAAATGTTTTCTAGCTAACTAATTTTAAAATATACATTGTTTTTTAATTTGAATAATTATATTCTAGAGAATTACTTATACATTTTATTTTATTTTTTTTTTATTTTTGTCTGATAATATATGGTTCTATTACTCCATCCATTTGCGTATTTTTACCTTGTGGTCTAGGAAAAAAATTATCGGATCCATCTGAGAAAGTTGCTTTAACTACTTTCATACACCTTAAAATCTTAAAGAGTTTATTCATTTCCTGAGCCGTTCTAGGCTCCAAAATATCGCAAGTTACGCCTTAAGTCTTTTTTTTTTTGTCCCACATGCACCCACGAAATCCATAAACTAACATTACATGCGATAGCAGAGTTCCAACTCATCACTTCTTTGATCACTGGAAAATTAAATAGCCTCCCCCCCTCCCCTTTTTTTCCCATATACCTTGACGTCTTGAAGACTTTATTCATTTCATGAGCCGTTATAGTCTCAAAAGTAAATAATGTAACGCCTTAGACTCTTTTTTTTGGCATATGTACCCACGAAGTCCATAATCTAATATAACATGTGATTGCAGGGTTCCCACTCACCACTTTTTTAATCACAGGAAAATGTATTTTATTTATTTTTTAATTTTTTAATTTATTATTATTTATTTATTTACTTACGATTAATTATCGTTAATCGCAAAAACTTCTTTCAAAAACACCTCTTAGAGAATTCTGGTTCCCCCGAAGTGACAAGTGGGAATTCTGGAACATATATTACTTCAGTCAATATGTGTTACCATAATTACCAACATTTGAATTTATTCCGAAGAACTTCTAACCACGCCTTTATTTCGGAACACTTTTTTTACAGATAATCCTGTAATAAATTTAGTAAAAATTTCCTTTAAAATAAGTGTTTAGAATTAAAGGCGGGGCTAAAAAGGCTCTGGAATAAATTAAAATGTTGTAAACTCTGTGTGTCACGCACATTTGGTTTTTTTCTGATTATTTTATGAAAATTTATCCTAGCAAATTGTGATATGTAAAATTACTCAGTAATAAATTCTCGAATCGCTACTGCAAATGACATATATCTGATTTTTCTCAGATCCTACGAGAAGAAGATTATATGATGGGAATTGACTTTAACACTTTTGCTACCGCTGATGTAGATTCACGTCATTTTAAACTCCGCGAGAGAGCGTTTCTTTCTCAATTTGAATGTTATTTATTTCTTAAGAATATACCCATTATTTATATTTATTTAATCAAATTCAATATGGATACAAATATCTTGATTACAAACAGTATTATTATAAATCATATCCATTTGTAACATACATGAGATTACAGGAAATTTTGCCTTCAAACATTGTAACTTGGAAGAACAACGTCCACAGGCGGACCTTACTGTCAAAAAAAAAAAAAAAAAAAAAAAAAAAAAAAAAAAAAGCATGCGATCGTATAAGTATTAAGTGGGATTCGTCCACAAAAACCAAGTGGCAGGGAGGTGGTATATACCACGTCCCACCTGTTAGGAAGGCTAAAATAAAAGTCTGATATAAATTGGCTTCCAGCGGCATTCTGTCCTGGTTTTAAACAAAATTAAGAAATACAAAACAGTATAAAATTGACACATCAAATTATTATTATTACTTTTTTCAACAAGAAAATCTCAAGAGATGCACGTGAAAACAGAAATGTTTCATCAATAATTTTCTTGTGTTTACATGTACCACATAATAAATTAATAATAGTTAAAAATTTAAAAACATAAATTATTATTTATTACAATGAGTTTCGTTTGCGATAACTAAAATAAATAAATAAATAAATAAATAAAATAAAAATAAAATAAAAATGCTGTTTAATTAAATAATGAATTGTATACTATTTTAATGAAAAAAATTAAAGCAAAATTAATTATACTTTTTCACAAGTTTCTTTCCTGTTCTTACATAAATTGTAACATTTAACTATTTTTTACAAAGCCTCCGATTTCTTGTAACTGTGATTTGAAAATTATAATAGTTTTTCGGTAATAATCTACAAATAAATGCAGGAAATCATACACTTTAAATTCAGATACCTATTTCACTTTTTTGAGCAGTAACCTGTTTTGCTTAAATGCAATAAATATCTAGAGTGAATTACATCTGATAAATGAACCAAGTTTATTCACAGAGCTGCGAATTTTTAAAATTTATTTCGGAGCATTGTTAGCCCCGCCTTTTTAGGAGTATTTTTAACTTACTAGTTTAAAATGTTTATATATTGGAGAAAATTATTTTTTGAATGTTGTGGTGTAAAAAACAACGCGAGGCTAAAATTAGTCCGAAATAAATTTTAAAGTTCTCTACTCTGTACGTTTATATATATATATATATATATATATATATATATATACATATATATCTATATATATATATATATATATATAGAGAGAGAGAGAGAGAGAGAGAAATGTAGGAATATATAAGCAAATGAATGAAATTAAACGCCAAAAATCAATGAGATCTTCATCAGGGAGCCCCTCAGTGTAGGGGTGAAAGAGAAGTTGCTGAAAGGACAGTAGCAATTAGCTAATAACTATCCTTAGTCCCCTTCTTCTCACCAAACAGAAAACCACCATTAACGGAAGAGAAACCAAACATATATATAATGTTTAAAAATACTAAAAAAGTTAGAAAATTAATTTAATTTATTTAAAAAAAATTGTTATTTTATAACTTCGTATCTCTTCTACAACAACGAATGCTGGTTGGATAAAGATTTATTATTGCTATTATTATTATTATTATTATTATTGTTATTGTTATTATTATTGTTATTATTATTGATAAGTTCCGTAAGTAAATCCGACAGGATACTTGCTGTTTAAATCACTATGCATTTATTTGAAATGTACAAGAATAATTTTTTCGGTATTGCTACACAATTACCACATATCAAACAGATTTCTAAGTATTGTGATATGTGAAGAATTCCGAAACAAGTCATAAACATGTGTTCTTCCCAGACAATTGTACAGTCACGAATTTTAGGGACTGAACACGGGCGCAGAATTCATACCGGCATTTGTTTAATAAATTTCAGTTACTATAATAGCGTTGATGTAAGAAGTAGGAAACTTTCTTACGTTGATAGTAGTATGAATTCTGCGCTCGTATTCCATACCTGGATTTACAATATCTTCTTCAGACTTCCTTTTTGATGGTTTGCTCTTATTAGCTAATATCCTATTAATATTCGGTCATGTTGTTAACATCGCCCGTTTTTTCGCACCAGTAAATTTGTATAGCAACATTCTACAATTGCAATTACTATTGAAAAAAAAAGAAAAATACTTTAAAAAAAATATTGGTGTAAAAAAGTAGGCGGGGTTAACAACACTAGGGAATATTAATTGAGATGTTGACAGGTATGCTTATGGCGTACTTGCCAACCTAACACAGAAGATTGTTAGCCCCGCCCCTTTCCGCCTATTTTTTCACACCAGTCTTTTTTTTACTTTTTTGAATAATGAATATTTGAATAAAAATCTAGTATTGTACAAAACGGGGCGGGAACTAATAATCTTCGTTTGGTTAACAAGTATGCTTATGGACATAGTGCTATAAAACTTTTAAAACAATGACGCTCGACGTGAAAAATCTAAAAAGTTTTAAATATGTTTAACCTCTTATCTGTCGGAAGATCAAGAGATGATGCACTTCATCTTTAAATCACGATTAATTTTTGATGTAAAAAGTATGCCAAGCAAAAGCAACAGGAGTATATCATAAATATCTTGTATAAAGGGTCTCGGAATTGTCGTTATCGCCTACTTAACAATGCCAAGTCAGTATATTTTAAAAGCAAAAGAACCGGACTAAAGTAGAAACATGTTTTTTGCTGCTTCTGAAAAAACGATTTCTTTGATTTTTTTTTTTCCTTTTTACATTGGAAAATATTTTGGCATGTTTTGCTTGAAAATTGTTTTATTTTTTTTAAGTATTCAAAGAGTGTTCCCGTGCCACTCTTAAAACTGAGTTGTGACATGCTGTGGCATGCGTGCCTGGGGTTGTATATCAACGTTATACCTAAATATTCGTCAATGTGTAATTACATGTAAAATTGTTTTTTTTCTGCAAATTGTTTCCGTAGTATGTTTTTGCGTATCTGTAAATATCCTCATTAATAATCCGTAATGTTGTCAACTCCGCCCTTGTTTTTCTTTTAACACCAGTAAATTTGTAAAGTTATTTCTGCTAATACAATTATATTTGAAGAAAAAGAAAGATAATCTAAAAATATAATCATGTAAAAGAAAAAATAAGCGGGGCTAATGATGCTACCAAATATTAACACTTTCGCATACTTAATAATCGTACAATTGTTAACGCCCCTCAAAAACTCCCCTTTTCTTACACCACTATATTTTCAGAGCTAACCTCTCCAAATGTAGATTAAATAAGACTAAAATTGCTCTAAAAAATTATTGGTGTGAGAAAAAAGGCGGGTACTAAAAATTGTTCGGCTCATAATGAGACGGTTGGTAAGTATGCTTTCGCGGCCTCATGTTTTTGAATTTTCGACAGTAAAGAACGTCTATCAGCGTCATTCTTCTTGGATACAATATTTCAGAATAAATTTTTCTATATTTAGAATTAGGACTGCCAACCATCTCATTAATAAGCGTAGACTTGTTAACGCCCCTTGAAAATATGCCCCTTTTCCCACACCACTTTATATTTAGAGCAATTCTCTCCAAATAGTGTTACGATTAAATAAGAATGAAATTACTCTAAAAAATTGCTGGTGTACAAAAAAAGGCGGTGACTAAAAGTACTACTCTTCATAATGTGATGGTTGGCAAGCATGTTAGATTCATATTACAAATTCGTATACATTATAATAATACTTTTTCTAATCAAAGTTTTTATATCCATAGTAAATTAATTGGACAAATATAAATATTGCACATATTTTTAAGGAATAAATAACATACAAATGGCAAAAGAAACGCCAACAGGCGTAATTACAGATTTTCAAATGGCGTGAATTTACGTCAGCGGTCGCGAAAGTGTTAATTGGGATGTTGGCAGGTGTGGTTTTTGCAATAAATACTCTGAAATATTTGCATTTGTTCAATTTCATTTTGTATATTGCATACTGGTTAAATTTTACAAAAGATTTATTATTATTAATATCTGTCTATTTATGTATGTATACCTATACCTATCTATTTATCTCTCTCTCTCTCTCTCTCTCTCTCTCTCTATACATATATATATATATATATATATATATATATATATATATAAACAGAATTTAAGCTAAATGACGACCTGTTCAAAGAGTAATATTCAAAAAACAGAATTCGAAAAAGTTCATTTTTTAATAAAATATTTTTGTAAAACGAAGCGACAAAAATCCCATTGGATAACATGGGAAGGGAGAAAGGGTGCTATCTGACTGATGTAAAATAAAGTTTCATCTTCAGTAATTTTACATCGACAGTTTCTTTATAGAATTATATAATATTGGATAGTTTATTACTTTTTTTTATGTAGCATTTATTTTTTCTCTTTCCTGTTCTTTCTTTCTTTCTTTTTTTTTTAAGCCGTACATGTTAAATAAAATTGGTTTAAATGCAAAATGAGTTACTTTAAGTAACAAAATGAAACTTTAACATAATTTTGTTTAAATAATATAATTTTTATACTGACCACAGCAGATACAAAAGTAAAAATGACAAGTAACTGACATTTAAGATGCATATAAGAGTTTTAAGTAAAAAATATTACTCTCTACGACCAAAAAAGGTGTATCCAATGGCATTTCTTAACTATTTAAAACGATTTTCCTGTTCATTTAATACCTACATCTTAAGACAATTTTTCTTAAACTTTATTTTTAGTAGAATTATGAATTTTGATATACTTGGTACAAATAAAACACAGATCACATATTAGCTGTGTTAAAATATGATTTTAAAATAATTAAAGCTTAAAATGGGAAGAATAGAGGATAAACTATACAGAGGTATACTAAAAAGCAATAGTATAAGTTATAAGAAACACAAAATATTGATTCACTTTTTATGCATTTTTTTTTTTTTTTTTTTTAATGATAAAGTTATGGTAGTAATATACCAGAAAATACATAGAAAACACACTATACTTGTATGCTTTGAAATTCGTGTGCATATGTCTTTAAAAAATAACAAATGTCTATTTTTTCCTATCTTGAAAGAAATATCGCAATATATCGATATTAACTTGGTGATATATCGCGATATTTAATTTCTGATATATCGTCCAGCACTACTGTTTATTACCAGTTTTCTAATAATAATCAAAGGGTTAATTGTACTTTTTATGAAAAAAATACTATTAAAAAGTAGTGGGGAATATTTTTTAAAAAACGTCCTAAAAAGTGAAAGGTATGCTCTAACTGCATTAATCTCAATGAGTAAACAAAAACAACAATAAATATATAAATAAATAAAAATAAATTGTAAATAAAATATTTGTTTTCTTGTTTAGTATGAGCCAACATTAATTTCTGCTTATTGAAATGGATATCGTATGAAATATTTTAACGAAATTTATATTTCTGTTAAAAAAAAAACTATTATTTACATTTATAAAAAAAAAAAAAAAAAACATGAAATAGATTTTAATATATATCCCTTATAATATACACACAAAAAATCCTTAATAAATTCTCACGTCTTTAGAATGCGCCTTTAGTCTGAGAATATGTAAAGTTATTTATATTTCATCAATATTTTTGAAAAAAAAAAAAAAAAATGGAAGAAGAAGATTTTTTTTTTTTTTTTAATATTGCGATATAATTGAAAATTCCAATATTGTGAAATATGTTTCGTAAATTTCTTACCGTACATCTACTGTTTGCGCGGATAAAACATTGTAAAACTTTTGAGATTATACTATTGATGCAATTTTATGCAAAATCGTTTTGATACATTTGCTGACTCGAGAAAACTTATAAAACATCAATTTTCGAATTATTAAAATATTAATAATTTTTATTATTTAAAATATTTAAGCAGCACCACTAGATATAGAGAAATATAGTTGTATACTTGATTTTTAAATAGTGATTTGTCATATTCGGGTTGAAGTGTTTGCACTTCTAGTTTAAAGCACCGGGTGAACGCGGTTAGTAGTTCCGCATGCTAAATGGCTTGAGAATTTTAGAAAACAGTATGTGAGTATGTATGATGCCGAAACGTAGTCTTCCAGAGCTTCCGGATATTATGAAGATTCAAATTTTTCTGGGGATGATAACGGAAAAGATCTGAATACCTAGAAAATTTTCGAAAAACGTTAATAAATTTTGTAAATCTAAATAAAAAGTGTATTTCTTTTCTGTACTTTTACTTTTGTATAGAGTAATTCATAGAATCCATTCAAACCTAATTTTCAGTATTGATTGTGTAACTGACTATTTTGTTTTAACTTCTAGTTTATTTTCTACTGGTTTCTAGGGAAGATTTTTAAACCACGAACTGCAATGACTGCAACCACGTTGGAAGCAGTTTCTGTTTGTTATGGAATTGTTTAAATTTTCGAATGAAGAGAGAACTTTTAAAATTCAAAAGACCAAAAGGGAAGAACAATTAGGATTTCATTAGGAGCTCACTTTTTTATTGTACAACAAAAAATTACAATTTAGCTTTGAAAAAAAAAAAAAAATATATATATATATATATATATATATATATATATATATAAAAGAAACAACTGAATGAAAATATTTCAGAAGCAGAGAGATAAATGGTATTATAATTAATTATTTAATCAAATACTACATCTATAATCATACTGAAATACTTTATTACCTTCACAGGGAAAGGGTCAAATTTGCTGAATGAATGATAATATAGTACATACTTGCTTACCACCTCATTAATATCCGTGCAATTGTTGACGCCCCGTTTTTCACACCATTTTATTTTTAGAGTAATTCTTTCCAAATACAGTTATGATTAAATAAGTAAAAAATTTCTCTAAAAAATGACTGGTGAGAAAAAGAAGGCGGGTACTAAAAATTGTACGGTTCCTATTGACATGGCTGGCAAACATCATAGTATAATCAGCTCACCTAAAAATTTTAAATTTCTAGAATTTTTTTAATTGATTAGAAAAGTTTTCCAAGGTATTTAGCGGCCCTTTGATTCGGTAGTGCTTTTTTTCATAGTAAACTTCATTAATCATTTGCTTTTTGCCTTTCTTCGATTGAATAACTTAAAGATTGCTATTTACAAAAAAAAAAAAAAAAAAATCTTGGTAGTTAATTGCAGAATCCTTATATTTTTTTCTTAAACATTTTTGATTAATGAAGTGTATAATAAAGTAACTTTGCAATTGTATTGATAGATGTCTAATTACTAATGAAAATAATAACATAACATACTACTGTATTGTAATTTTTTGCTATTAACAATACTCTTTCTTTTTTTTAATCGATTATTATTAACTGCTATTACTAATCTTTACATTTAGAAATTCACATTATTTACGTGTTTTACTTTATTCATTTTTTCGGAAATGGTAACATTTAGTATGAATGCTACATAAAATAAATTTTTAAACGTAAATGATAGTGTTTCTATAACGAGCTACTAGAAAACAATAACAAGATATATTCGACATATTACTTTTTGTGGTTATTACAATACTTAATTTTTCGCTTGATAATATTTAGAAAAATATGTGATGACAGAGTAAGGAAGATATACCAAATATCATGGGTGGAGCCTAATTTTTCGAGAACATTGAAAATTGATGAACTAGCTAAATTTCACCTGTGCAATACAACCGATATGTTAAGTTTATTAAAAGACTATTTAACCTGTTTTTAAAAAAAATTTACATTTTAAAAATTAGCTAGAATTTTGTTTACAGAATTTTTAATGACAAACTGGATTGCTGTGTTCATTTATGCCTACATCAGCTTACTTATTACTCTTTTGAGTTTCGTCATACTATAGAGAAACACACTATATGTTAGAATTAGGGGTGGGAATCGATTAAGAGTTTTAACTGGGTTAATCGTAGTTCATTAATCGATTAATCGGTCGATTAATCGGATTTTTAATCGGTTTTCATTTTTCTTTATATAATTTTATTTCAATGATAAATAAAACTCTCATATTGTATATATATATATTATTCATAAGTTTGACTAAAAAAAATTTTTTTTTTCAAGAATTTTTGTCTAATCAATTATATCTGTTTCATAACTGAAATTCAAATCAATTTTCAGAGTAATAATTGGTGATTTTAAGTGTTAATTTTATATAAATATTTTCCCTTGTTCATTTTTTTTAAATTTATGAATTAATTTTTCGATTCATTTTGAAAGAAACATTAAACAAATTTACACATATTTTATTTTTAAATTGCATTATCCATCTCGCTTGTCACTATTTTTAAATGAATTCTCAAAATTTCATATCTTTAGCATAAAAATCTCAAATTCTTATATTTTAGTTCTTCTTTGTCACTTCGGACTAGAACACAGAATGTTAATTTCTGTTTCTACTTCAATAGTTACTACCAGCAATTCTGAACAGACAATAAACGCTTGAAGATATTATGAAACTCTGTTGACATTTCCCCCATCAGACGGATAGTGGAAATCTCAATCCCCCCTTTTATTTTATTTTTTAGGATTTTTTTTTTTTTTTTTTTTTTTTTTTTAAAGCTTCTTGTTTTTGAGAATACTATTACCCTAGCCAACACATTCTGTAGAAGGCTACAGACAGGTGGTGTTGCTCCAGCATGCACATTAAGCGGAATTTCGTTTAATAACTGCCCTCGCCCTTTTCTCTATCAACAAAAGTGCAACAACTTCTTTTGAGAGATTTTATTTTTATTCATTCATTTATTTATTACTATTATGATTATTATTGTTTTGCTTTTTCATTATTTGATGGATGTTTCTTAGAATGTTTGTTAGCAAAATATGTGAAAAAATATTTTGTAGGTAGAACAACATTTTTACTTTAATTCGTAGTTTGAAAATTTTAATCGGATTTTGAAAATTTTTAGTCGAATTAATCGATCCGATTAACTCGATTAAAAAAATTGATCGGGACTAAGCATTGATCGATTAACCGAACCGATTAATCGATTAATCGGCACAGCCCTAGTTAGAATACATAAAAACATTCATGCATTGACAAAGTTTGCGTTTTATAAATTATAAATTTTAATAAATGTTCCATAGCTATCTGTTCTGAAAATGTTCATTGCTTCTTAATTTGAATAATTATATTCTAAAGAATTACTTGTATATTTTATTTTATTTTGTTTTATTTTTGTCTGATAAAATATGATTCTGTTGCTCCATGCATTTGAGTATTTTTACCCGGTGGTCTTGAAAAAAAATTATCAGATCCATCTGAGAAAGTTGCTTTAACCACTTTCATATACCTTAAAATCTCAAAGACTTTATTTATTTCATGAGCCGTTATAGGCTCCAAAATATATAAAGTTACACCTTAGGACTTTTTTTTTCGCATTCACCAACGAAGTCTGTAAACTAACATTACATGCGATAGCAGAGTTCCAACTCACCAATTTTTTTAACGCTGGAAATTTTTAATTTTAATTTTAATATTTTTTATATACATATATATTTTACGATTAATTAATGTTAAGCGTAAAAATTCTTAAAAAAAAAAAAAAAAAAAAGAGAAAATGCTTTTCGAAAATTATGGTTCTACAACAGTGACTTGTGGGAATCCTGCAATATCAATTGCTTAGGTCAACAAGTCTTATCATAGTTGCGAACGTTTGAATAGAACTTTTAAACACGCCTTTATTTTGCAACAGTTCATTTATAAATAATCCTACAATAAATTTAGTAAAAATTTCTATTAAAATAAGTGTTTAGAAATGAAGGCGGGGAGGCTCTGGAATAAATTAAAATGTTGTAAACTCTGTGTGTTACGCACATTTGGTTATTTTCTAATTATTTTATGAAATTTTATCCTAACAAATTGCGATATGTGAAATTAATCAGTAAGAAATTGCTCGAATCTCTACTGGAAAGGATTTGATTTTCCTCAGATCCTACGAGAAGAAGAATATAGGATGTGAATTGTCTTTCACACTTTTGCAACCGCTCTGACATAGATTCACGTCATTTGAAAATCTGTAACTCCGTCAGTGAGCGTTACATTCTCAATTTGCATGTTATTTATTTCTTAAGATTATACCCAATATTCTTATTCAATTAAATGCAATACGGATACATATACCCTAATTACAAAGAGTATTATTATAAAGCGTATCCATTTGTAAAATAAATGTGAATACAAAAAATTTTGTCTTAAAATATTGTAACTTGGGAGAATAACGTCCACAGGTTGACCTTACTGTCAAAAAGACAAAATGATACAGTCGTGAAAGTATTAAGTGGGATTCGCCCACAAAAACCAAGTGGCAGGGAGGTGTTTAATACCACCTCCCACCTGTTAGGACTGCTAAAATAAAAGTCTGATTTAAATTGACTTCCAGCGGCATAGAGTGTTAATTCTGTCCTGGTTTCAAACAAAATTAAGAAATACAAAACAGTGTAAAATTGACATATCTAATTATTATTATTACTTTTTTTAACAAAAAAATCTCAAGAGATGCACGTGAAAACAAAAATGTTTCATCAATAATTTTCTTGTGTTTACATGTACCAGATAATAAATTAACAATAGTTAAAAATTTAAAAATATAAATTATTTTTTTTACAATGAGTTTCGTTTTGGATAACTGAAATAAATAAATAAATAAAATAAAAATAAAAATATTGTTCAATTTTCACTAATAATAAATTGTATACTATTTCAATGAAAAAAAATAATTAAAGCAGAATTAATTCTACTTTTTCACAAGTTTCTTTCCTGTTCTTATATATGCTGTAACATTTAACTCTTTATTACAAAGCCTCCGATTTCTAGTAACTGTGATTCGAAAATTATAATCGTTTTTTGGTAATAATCTACAAATAAATGCAGGAAATCATAAACTTTAAATTAAGATAACTCTTTCACTCTTTTGAGCAGTAAACTTGTTTTGCTTAAAGGCAATAAATATCTAAAGTGAATTGAATTACACCTGATAAACGAACCAAGTTTATGTACAGAGTTGCGAATTTAAAAAAATTATTTCCGAGCATTGTTAGCCCCGCCTCTTTAAGAGTATTTTTAACTTCCTAGTTTAAAATGCTTATGTATTGGAGAAAATTATTTTTTGAATGTTGTGATGTGAAAAACAACGCTAGGCTAAAATTGGTCCGGAATAAATTATAAAGTTCACTACTCTGTACGTATATACATATATATATATATATACTGAAAATCCGATTTACTACAATAAGTCTTTTGTTTGTGAATTTTCAGAATTAGTGCGATATTAATATTGGGAAGTACCTGAGATAGATCATTATGTTTTAAATATATGTGCGCGAGAGGTGCATAAAATTTCTGTTTTTAATGTCCGACTGCAATAAATGAATACTACATACTAGTTTTAATAACAACAACAATAATAATAAAAGGTTCCTTTTTAATCGCTAAGTTTGTGTATATGCAAAAGCGATATGCATACGAAAATTCCTCAATAAATTTATACGTTTTTAGAGTGCGCCTTTAGTCTGAGAGTATGTAAATTTATGTATATTTCATTAATATTTTTGAAAAAGAAAAAAAGTAGAAGAAGAAGACTTAGAAGAAGAAGATGAAGATTTTTTTTTAATACTGCCATATAACTGAAAATGCAAATATTGTGTAATATTTTTTGGGAAATTTCTTACTTTACAATTACTGCCTGTGCGGATAAAAACATTGTGAAATTTTCGGGTTTATTCTACTGATGCAATTTTATGTAAAATCTTTCTTACATATGATGACTAAAGAAAACTTACAAAATATCAGTTTTCGAATTATTAAAATATTAATTTTTTTAATAATTTCAATATTTAACCAGAACCACTAGAAATTACAAAATATAGTACTATAATATATTTTTAGATAGAGATTATCATGTCGATCATAATATTCTTACATTTTAAAATACCGGGTGAGCGCAATTTGCTGTTCCTCGTGTGAAATAGTTTTCAGAGTTGCGGAATACGGGTAGTTACATTTCAAATCGAAGTTATCCAGTTTTTCCGGATCTATGAAAATTCAAATTTTTCTTATGTATTCAGGGAATAAATTTTAATTCTTAGAAGATTTTTGGAAAATGTTAATAATGTCTCTAAATCTAAATAAAAAGTGTATTTCTACTTTTGTATAGAGTAATTCATACAACGAATCCAAGGCTATTTTTCAATATTGTGTAACTGACTATTTTGTTTTGAATTTCTAGTTTATTTTCTACTGGTTTCTAGGGAAAACTTTTAAGCTACAAACTGCGGTCACTGCAACCACGATGGAAGCAGTTTCTGTATGTTTGTTGAATTCTTTAAATTTTCGAATGATCAGAGAACTTTCAAAATTCAAAAGACTAAAAGGGAAGAATAATTAGGATTTCATTAAACACTTACTTTTTTACTCTATAATAAAAAAATAAAAAATAAAATTTAGCATTGAAAAAAGAAAATAATATATATATTAGGGGGACCGGAAAATAATGTCTCTTTGAATTAAAATACTGACATCGGAAATTAATCCTGTATAAAATTTAAGATATTCTTAGGTAACTTATAGGATGGTTATTTGTAAAGTACCATCTAAACACTGTTAAACAAAAATTTCCGGTTTCATTTTATTAATATTTTCCAACATTATTTTCCGGTCCCCCTAATATATGAAACAACTAAAAGAAAATATTTCAGAGGCAGAGATAAATGGCATTACAATTAATTATTTAATCAAATACTACATCAATAATTATACTGAAATACTTTATTACAGTCACAGGGAAAGTGTCAAATTTGCAGAATGAATGATAAAATAGTATAATCAGGTGACATAAAAATTTAAAAGCTCTAGACCTTTTTTTAAAATTGATTACAAAAGTTTTCTAAGGTATTTAGTGGCCCCTTAATTCAGTAGTACTTTTTTACATAGTAAACTTTCGTAATCATTTGTTTATTTGCTGCGCTTTTCTTCGATTGAATGATATGAAGATTGCTATTTAAAAAATAAAAAATAAAAAAAATAAAATAAAAATAAAAAGAAGAAGAAGAAATGAAGAAACTTTGTATTTATTACAAACCCTTATATTTTTTTCTAAACATTTCTGATTAACGAAGTTTATAATAAAGTAGCTTTGCAATTGTAATGATAGATGACTAATTACTAATGAAAATAATAAGATGACGTACTCTGTATAGTAATTTATTGTTAAAAACAATATATATATTTTTTTATATAAATTATTATCAACTATAATCTTTACATTTAGAAATTTTCATTATTTATGTGTTTTATTTCATTTTATTTACTTATTTATCCATAGAGGGATGGAACACAGGCGCAGAACTCATACCACTATCTATGTAAGAACATTTCCTACTTCTTAAACCAACGATATTATAGGTAGAAAATTTCCCTGACAAATAGCGGTATGAATTTTGCGGGCGTGTTCCATCCCTGTTCATACTTGCCAACATACTAATTAATATTCCGTAGTATTGTTAGCTCTGCCTTCTTTTTCATACCGGTATCTTTTTAGAGTATTTTTTCTCTTAGTCAATGGTGAATGCATTTGGAGAATGTTACTCTAAAAATTTATTGGTGTAAGAAAAAGAGCGGAATTAACAAGACTACGGAATATTAATTAGAATGTTGGCAAGTACGTTTATTCATTTTTTTTCAGAAATGGTAGCATTTAGTGTGAATGCTACATACATAAATTTTTAAACGTAAATGATAGTGTTTCTATAATGAACTACTAGAAAACAATGACAAGAGATATTCGGCATATTATTTTTTTTCTGGGTATTAAAATGCCTAATTTTTCGCTTGATAATATTTAGAAATTTAGAAAAATATGCGATGTCGGGGTAAAAAAGATCTACAAAGATGATGGGTGGGGTCTAATTCTTCGAGAACATTGAGAGTTAATGAACTAGCTAAATTTCACCAGCGCAATACAGCCGATATATTAAGTTTATTGAAAGTCTGTTCAACCTGTTTTTAGGAAAATTTTACATTTAAAACATTATAGCTAGAATGTTGTTTAAAGAATTGTTAATAACAAACTGGATTGCTGTGCACATTTATGTCTATATTAGCTTTTTTATTACTCTTCTGGATTTCTTCATACTACAGAGAATCTCTCTATATGTGAGAATATATATAATTATTCACGCATTGACAATGTTTACGTTTTATAAATTATATATAGAGATAAATGTTCTCTAGCTAACTACTTTGAAAATATACATTGCTTTTTAATTTGAATAATTATATTCTAAAGAATTACTGGTACATTTTATTTTGTTTTATTTTTGTCTGATAAAATTTGGTTCTATTATTGCATCCATTTGTGTATTTCTACACTGGGGTCTAGCAAAAAAAATACCAGATTCATCTGAGAAAGTTACTAACCACTTTAATATACCTTAAAATCTTGAAGACTTTACTCATTTCATTAGCCGTTCTAGGCGCCAAAATATCGCGAATTACGCCTTACGTCATTTTTTTTTATTTTTTTATATGGACCTACGAAATCACTGGAAACTTTAAATAGCCTCCCCCACTTTCTTTCTTTTCTCATATACCTTGACGTCTTAAAGACTTCATTCATTTCAGGAGCCGTTAGAGGCTTAAAAGTACATAATGCAACGCCTTAGACCTTTTTTTTTTTTTTTTTTTTTTTTCTTTTGCACATGTAACTACGAAGTCCATAATCTAATATAACATGTGATCGCAGTGTTCCCATTCATCACTTTTTTAATCACTGGAAAATTTATTTTATATATTTTTATTTTTTTTACGATTAATTATCATTAATCGCAAAAACAATTCTTTCAAAAAGTGCTCTTCGAGAATTTTGGTTCTCCAAAAGGGACAAGTGGAAATCTCGCAGCATATACTGCTTCAGTTAACATGTGTTACCATAGTTGCCAACATTTCAATTTATTCCGAAGAACTTCTAACCACGCCTTTATTTCGGAACACTCTTTTTATAGATAAACCTGCAATAAATTCAGTAAACATTTCCTTAAAATAAGTGTTTAGAATTAAAGGCGGGGCTAAAATGGCTCTGGAATAAATTAAAATGTTGTAAACTCTCTGTGTTACGCAGATTTGGTTATTTTTCTAATTATTTTATGAAATTTTATCTTAACAAACTGTGATATGTGAAATTACTCAATAATAAATTGTTCGAATCTCTACTGGAAATGATATATATTTGACTTTTCTCAGATCCTACGAGAAGAAGAATATAGGATGGGTATTGTCTTTAACAATTTTGCAAACGCTGATCTATATTCACGTCATTTCAAAATCTGTAACTCCGCGAGGGAGCATTTCTTTCTCCATTTGAATGTTATTTCTTTCTTAAGAATGTACCGTACCCGATATTCATATTTATTCAATCAAATGCAATATGGATACAAATACCTTGATTATAAGGTGTATTATTATAAAGCGTATTCATTTGTAACATAAATGCGATTACAGAAAATTTTGTCTTAAAATATTATAACTTGGGAGAATAACGTCTACAGGCGGACCTTACTGTCAAAAAGACAAAAGCATGCGGTCGTGATAGTATTAAGTGAGATTCGCCCACAAAATCCAAGTGGCATGGAGGTGGTATTTACCACCTCCCACCTGTTAGGAGGGCTAAAGAAAAGTCTGATTTAAATTGGCTTCCAGCGGCATTGAGTGTTAATTCTGTCCTGGTTTCAAACAAAATTAAGAAATACAAAACAGTGTAAAATTGACGTATCTCATTATTATTATTCCTTTTTTATTAACAAAAAAATCTTAAGAGATGCACGTGAAAGCAAAAATGTTTCATCAATAATTTTCTTGTGTTATTTACCAGATAATAAATTAATAATAGTTAGAAATTTAGAAACATAAATTATTATTTATTAGAATGAGTTTCGTTTGGGATAACTAAAATAAATAAATAAAATAAAATAAAAGTAAAAATAAAAATAAAAATATTGCTTAATTTCCACTAATAATGAATTGTATACTATATCAATGAAAAAATAAAAAATAAATAAATAAAGCAGTATTAATTCTACTTTTTCTCAAGTTTCTTTCCTGTTCTTATATATATTGTTACAAAATTGTAAATAATTGTGTTTATTTTTGTATAAATTCTTTCAAAGAGGCTTAGTAAGTTGATAAAGTGCTAATTTTGTCCATTTCTAGTCATTTTAGCGTTGAAATAGCCTTATTTCCCCTTCAAAACGCATTAAAAAGCCCAATAAGGCAGGTAATGGATTTGGCGCCAAATTTGGCGACTTTTTCCACATTGGCGATTTTTTTTGGTGACTTTGGCGAGAAAATCCGTATAAGGGATATACCAAATATGGAAGCTGTAAGTTGATTGGTTGACCACTTTCTAGAGTTTTCTCGAAAAATCTGGGTTCCATGGAACAGTATATAAGAAGCGCTTTCTCGCCAACGCCGTCTGTTCAGTTCAGTTTTCAGCCAGCTTCGCTAGTGCTTGCATTGCTCTTGAGCCTCTTTGGAAGAGACTTGCTTTATGTGTTATTGCTATACAGTTTGTACTGTGGATTTGCTATTGACAGCTGTTGTTTAAGCTGTGTTTACTGTTTGAATTGAAGCTGATACTTGGTTTATGGACCTGTATTTTTCTGGAACTTTCTGTGAATAACTTACTGAATTTTTGTAAGTTTGGCCTTTCATTCTCGGACAACTCATGAACCCCCAAGTACGCAACATTTCTTGTGTCAGAAGCGGGATTGTCTGTGATTGGCTATAACTACAGCTATGGAGCAAGAAATGAAAAAGATTCTGGAAGGCCTAACTGCCCAGATGAATGAGTTAAAATCTGGACTAATAGAGAAAATAGAAACCGGACAAAAAGAATTAAAAGACGGCTTGACTGAAGAGATGAATAAAATGAAAGCAGGACAGGAAAAGATGGAAACCGGATTGATCGAAAGAATGAAAGAAGGACAAAGAGAGATGAAAGAAAGTATGGAAACATCGCAAAGAGAGTTGAAAGACGGTTTGACTGAAGAAATGAAGGTAGCACAAGAGAAAATGGAAACATCGCAAAGAGAGTTGAAAGACAGTTTGACCGAAGAAATTAAATCTAATGAAGATGAGATGAAGAGAGAGCTTTCAACGGTGAAAGAATCAATCGAGGGTAAATTAACGGTGATGGAAAATAGAATGGATGGAATAGAAGAGAAAGTTATAAAGATAGAAGAACATTTTGAGGAGAAAGTTTTGAAAATAGAAGAAAATTTTGAAAAGAAAGCCATGACGATAGAAGAAAATGTTATGAAGGTTGAAGAGAGTGTTACGAGGATAGAACGGAGTTTCGAGGAGAAAGTTAAAGAAAATTTTGATCAGGAACTGAAAGGAAGGTTTTCAGAGATAGAAGGTAAACTGAAGGGAATAGAAGAAGATCTGGAGAGAAAAGTGGAAGAAAAGTTAGAATCCATGCCCCAGGAAACTGAAAAGAAAGAGAGAAGAATCCAGAAGCAGGACTTTATAAAGCTATCCACCTACGACGGCAGTTCCTCCTGGCATGTATATAAGACGCAGTTTTCCATCGTTGCTGAAGCTAACGGCTGGGACTCTACCGCCAAGTCAGTCCACTTAGCAGCAGCATTACGGGGGGATGCAGCCGAAATCCTGAGAAATGTTTCTAAAGAAGAAAGGAACGACTTCGAGGCCCTGACTAGAGCACTGGAGCTACGGTTCGGAGAGAAGTATTCTAAGGACTATAGTCGCCTTCAGCTAAAATCTCGTTACCAGAAAACGGGCGAAAGTTTGCAAGAGCTGGCAGCGGACATTCAGAGACTGTCACACCTAGCATTCTCAGACTGTCATGCTGACACTCGAAACGACTTAGCTCTTCAGTACTTTATCGATGCTGTTCGTGATCCAGAAATTCAAAAAGCGCTGAGACTCTCCAACATCAGAGACGTAGAATCAGCTTTAGGCTATGCACTTAGGATAGAGGCAGCCCAACAAGCCTCCCGTAAAGACCGCCATACCATAAGAGCAGTCTCATTAAATGATACGCCTGCTGGTGAAAATGAAATGAAGAGAAGTATCGAAGAGATCTTAAAGAGATTGCGCAGCCTGGAGAATAATAAGGAAATAAAGGAATAATATGGAAGATAAAGTGCTGGGGCTGTGGAGGGGATGGTCACGTGAAGAGGAACTGCCCTGTACGACCAACTATAGGAAATCACCCGTCTTCACCATCACTACAGGGAAACTAAGAGGAGACCATCTCGCGGGGCGGAGGTCGCCTGAAATTAAAGAGCCCCAATTTACAGTATTTCATGTTTCATCGATGAGTGGCAGCGATAATGGACTTCACATTTATGGCCAAGTTACCAACACCACCTGCCGGATGATTCTGGACACGGGAGCCAACGTGACCATCATTAGAGCGGATTTGGCTCAAGAACTAAAAGAGAAGATCATCTGGACGCCACCCTGTGTTAAACTCCAGACTGTGACCGGAGACGAAATCAAGATATATGGAAAAATGAACTTGACCATCACTTTTGGGAATGCCAGTTACCATCATATGGCATATGTGGCTGATATAAGAGATCCTTTAATCATTGGAAGTGATTTCTTGAGAAAATTTAACTTTCAATTGGACTTCAAGAATAATGAACTGCATTCGAGTTCGGAAGACATCGCTGTGTTCAACACTGAAAATCAAGACATTCAGACAATTTGACAGATAACAGCCAAGTCTGAAATTTCCATCCTTCCCCATACAGAGACAATAGTTTTAGGAACACCCTCTACCAAGCAATACTTCCGCTATGGACTGATTGAATACCCGAATACAGACAATAGCCCAAGAGGAGTTCTGGTAGCTTGATCTCTAGTTGATCTCTCAAGGAATACTATTCCTGTGAGAGTAGCAAACATCAGCGATAAGGTCCGGACAGCGAAGAAGGATGAGGTGTTGGCAACCTGCACTCCTGCCACATGCATCAACCGTCCCACGCAATCAACCGAATCCAAGTCTTCCGAACAGTTAATGACGGAATTACTCAAGAATGCAGAGTTAGGAAAGGAACAGAGATGTGCTGCGGAGAAGCTACTCCAGGAATTTAAAGACCTTTTTTCGCGAACACCTGAAGACGTCGGGAGAACGAACATCACCCAGCACAGAATTGATACAGGAAATCATCCTCCAATCAAACAACCTCCAAGAAGACTTCCATTTGCTAAACAGGAAGAGGTCACTGAACTTCTAAGTGAAATGCAGCACAATGATGTCATCGAGCCATCAACGAGTCCTTGGGCCTCTCCCATAGTACTGATGCGAAAAAAGGATGGTTCAACAAGATTTTGCGTGGATTATCGCCGTTTGAATGACATCACGAAAAAAGATAGTTACTCTCTTCTCAAAATTGGTGACACATTTGACACAGTTAATGGCAATAAATGGTTCTCGACTTTGGTTCTGAAGAGCGGTTACTGGCAAGTAGAATTACATCCTGATGATCGTGAGAAGACTGCATTCACCACGGGACAAGGACTGTGGCAATTTAAAGTTATGCCGTTCGGATTTTGTAATGCACCTGCCACTTTCGAACGCCTGATGGAGACAGTGCTAAAAGGACTTTCCTATGAAGCCTGTCTGGTGTATTTGGATGATATTATCATTGTGGGGCGCACTTTTGAAGACCATCTACGAAACATCCGAAAGGTGCTGGAGAAACTCAGAATGGCTAACCTCAAATTGAATCCAGGCAAGTGTAACTTGTTCCGTCGTGAAGTGAGCTACCTCGGCCATATCATCTCTGCCGAAGGTTTGAGAACTGATCCTAAGAAGATCTCTGCAGTCGAGAACTGGAGTCGTCCCGAAAACGTACACCAACTACGAAGTTTCCTGGGGTTATGCACTTACTACAGGAAGTTTGTCAAGGGTTTCTCAAATATTGCCAGACCACTCCACAAGCTGACGGAAGCCAAACAGAAGTTCCTGTGGACAGATGAATGTGAAAATGCGTTCAAGCGACTTAAAAAGGCCTTAACATCATCGCCTATCTTGACATATCCACAGCCCGGCAGACAGTTCATACTTGATACAGATGCCAGCCATGAGAGTGTCTTTGCTGTTTTGTCGCAGGAAATTGATGGTCAAGAACATGTCATTGCCTATTGGAGTAAATGCCTGTCTAAACCAGAGCGAAATTACTGTACCACCAGGAAAGAGCTACTCGCCATCGTAAAAGCCATAGAACATTTCCATCATTACCTCTATGGCAGAAGATTCCTGCTCAGGACTGACCATGCATCTTTAACGTGGTTGCTTCAGTTCAAGAACCCGGAAGGACAGATTGCCAGGTGGATACAACGCCTCCAGGAATATGACTTTGAGATACGTCATCGTAAAGGGACTCTACATGGTAATGCAGATGCCTTGTCACGGAAGCCCTGCTCGGAAAGCTGCAAGTACTGCTCTAGAGCCGAACAGAAATACCTGCCGATAAATCCGGTTGCCTGCCAAGTTACTGTCTCAACACCATCAGAACAAGATCCAGATCCCTGGAGTGACGAAGAACTTAGACAAGCCCAGTTGGAAGATCCTGATATAAAGCCAATAGTACAGCTGAAAGAGACGACCAGCAACAGACCTACCTGGCAGGATATTTCCAGATTTAGTCCCATTACGAAAAGTTATTGGGCACTTTGGGACTCTCTTCATATCAGAAACGGCGTATTATACAGAAAGTGGGAATCTGATGATGGAAAAAGCTTCCGATGACAGATAGTATTACCAAGATCAAAAATTCCATCTGTTTTAGAACAACTGCATAGTAGCTCTACCGGAGGCCATTTTGGGGTAATGAAGACTCTGCAGAAAGTTCGGGAACGCTTCTACTGGTGCAAGGCAAAGGAGGATGTGGAGAAATGGTGTAAATCCTGTGATGCTTGTGCGGCACGTAAAGGCCCGCAAGTCGAAGTCGAGGAAGACTGCAACGGTATAACGTGGGAGCACCTTTTGAACGGATTGCAATCGACATCTTGGGTCCTTTGCCACGGACCTCCAGTGGAAATAAATACATCCTCGTCGTGATGGACTATTTCACCAAATGGCCTGAGGCATGTCCCATTCCCAATCAAGAGGCATGCACAGTCGCAGAAGTCCTAGTGCAGCAATGGGTGTCAAGGTGTCAATGTGCCCCTACAACTTCATACCGACCAAGGTAGGAACTTTACCTCTGATGTTTTCAAAGGACTGTGTCAACTACTCGGCATAGACAAAACCCGGAAAACACCCTTAGATCCCCAGTCGGACTGCATGGTCGAGAGGTTCAATCGTACCATCCCGAATAACCTCTCTCTTCTAGTATCAAGGAACCAGCAAGATTGGGACTTGAAGTTGCCATTGTTCCTGCTGGCTTATCGAAGTGCTGTCCATGAAACCACCGGCTATACTCCAGCCCAGATGCTGTTTGGACGTGAACTTCGTCTCCCTTGTGATCTCCTGTTTGGTTGTCCACCCGATGCGCCTTTATCGCCCGAGGAGTACATCCAAGATCTCCAGGCACGATTTGAGGACGTATACAACTTTGCTCGGGAGCGGATTAACATGGCAACAGAGAAAATGAAGACAAGGTACGATCTAAAGGCTACACAACATGAGTACCAGGAAGGAGAGAAGGTCTGGTTGTGGAATCCTGTTCGACGCAAAGGACTCTCTCCCAAGTTACAGTGCAACTGGGACGGACCATACACAGTCATAAAAAGGCTGAATGATGTAGGGGTGCGGATCACTAAAACACCTTCATCAAAACCGTAGGTGGTGCACTATAATAGGCTAGCCAAGTACCACAAGTAACGGTAATATTAAAATTAAAAATGTAAATACTGGTAAAATTTGCGCATGCGTAATGTAAATATTTATATATAGATACATGTACATATTTGTGAATTTTGTAAATATTTCTCACTTGATTTTTGTTTCTATTTTGTCGTTATATGCAACTTAGTTTTGTATTTCAGATTGTGTAAATTTGGTTAGTTTCGCCTCTTAACCAAGGGTTGCACTGCCCGGGACGTGCAGTCCTTGGGAGTGGGGCAGTGTTACAAAATTGTAAGTAATTGTGTTTATTTTTGTATAAATTCTTTCAAAGAGGCTTAGTAAGTTGATAAAGTGCTAATTTTTTCCATTTCTAGTCATTTTAGCGTTGAAATAGCCTTATTTGCCCTTCAAAACGCATTAAAAAGCCCAATAAGGCAGGTAATGGATTTGGCGCCAAATTTGGCAGCTTTTTCCCACCTTGGCGATTTTTTTGGCGACCTTGGCGAGAAAATCCTTATAAGGGATATACCAAATATGGAAGCTGTAAGTTGATTGGTTGACCACTTTCTAGAGTTTTCTCGAAAAATCTGGGTTCCATGGAACAGTATATAAGAAGCGCTTTCTCGCTAAGGCAGTCAGTTCAGTTCAGTTTTCAGCCAGCTTCGCTAGTGCTTGCATTGCTCTTGAGCCTCTTTGGAAGAGACTTGCTTTATGTGTTATTGCTATACAGTTGGTACTGTGGATTTCCTATTGACAGCTTTTGTTTAAGCTGTGTTTACTGTTTGAATTGAAGCTGATACTTGGTTTATAGACCTGTATTTTTCTGGAACTTTCTGTGAATAAATTACTGAATTTTTGTAAGTTTGGCCTTTCATTCTCGGACAACTCACGAACCCCCAAGTACGCAACAATATTGTAACATTTAACTATTTATTACAAAGCCTCCGATTTCTAGTAACTGTGATTCGAAAATTGTAATAGTTTTTTGGTAATAATCTACAAATAAATGCAGGAAACCATAAACTTTAAATTAAGATACCTATTTCACTTTTTTGAGCAGTAAACCTTTTTTCTTAAATGCAATAAATATCTAAAGTGAATTACACTGGTTCTCATAATTATAAGGACACCCGTTTTCCTATATTAACTAAACAATGAACATTTTTATACAAATATATTTTTCATTAATTTGAATTTCATTAATAGACTATATTTAAAAAGTATTATCCTTTTTCTATCTTTAAAACTTTAAATACGGTCAAAGAGATGATTTTTCAGGTGTTCACAATTATAAGAACAGCTTGAATCTTAGTAATTTTTTTTCAGTTATTCTTTAAATTAATATTTTATGGGGTCTCTTTTTAGGGTGAAACAATCAGACATTCTCTCTGATATATATATTTTTTTTAATATTCAGTTTCAATACTATTTTATACAGCATAGATGGTATTCTGAATACATTTAAACTATTTAAAATTGCTTTCCACTTGCATGCACTTTTTTAATATGATAAGTTAAGGTTTTTTCACCTTTTAGGCCACGGGAAAGGCAATAATACAGAAGTTTCTTTCTTCAAACTATTTCCTATTGCTCGAAAAGTAGAGTAAAAATGTAAGTCTTGTTGAAAAAAATATTATTACCCCCCAAAATCTAACAAAAATCTGAGAATTCCACGTTTAAAATTTGCAGATATTCTCTTGATGTTCATAATAATAGAAACAATTACT
The DNA here is from genome assembly GCA_963930645.1 of Salticus scenicus. Lineage (NCBI taxonomy): Eukaryota > Metazoa > Arthropoda > Arachnida > Araneae > Salticidae > Salticus > Salticus scenicus. The sequence goes on from OZ005650.1 coordinate 76,571,463, forward strand.
AAATTCATTCTGGCTTCAGTAGAAACCTCTCTCCAGAGCATCATAGATCCACCTTTAAAATGTCCGTTTCATATCTGCATTTAAAAAATCTGTTCTGTCTTTCGCTATCTTCAGATTGTGCCAGTAACTGTTAAAACCATTTGGTTAATTAAGAATAAAATGTTTTTCATCCGAAAATGCAACATTTTACTATTTAATAATGCCTTCATTCAACTTTAACTCAGAAGTTCTTTCCCCCATTAAATGCTGATTGATTATTACAGGTTTTTTTTTCATTTTAACATATTATTAATTATTTTAAACATGCATAAATGTGGACCCCAATGTTTCGTTAAAAATTACGAGCAAATTCAGCAGCAGTCATTATGAGTCTTCGATCTCTGTAAAACAACTCTGATTTTGCAACAGATCTCTCTCCTGTCGAACCAGCAGTTCAACGTTTGATCACATTACCTTCAGCAATTTTAGATCTTCGAATTTCATTAGAAATTTGGCAGATTGAAATTATCCTTCCACTTAAAAAACACATTTATCACACTTCACAACCTGAACGCTCTTTTTTTCACGGAATTACCAGTAATGTCCTTCCAATAAAAATTTAAGGCTTATATATGAATTAATCTAGCCCAGTAGTTAACAAATTCGCATGTCAACTGTAATTTTTCCACTAGTAAGTTAAATAAAATTAAAAAAATCTTGATTGTCCCTGTAATTATGAACATCTAAAAACGTGGAGAAAAATTATTTTGCATTATTTTTTATTAATTTTGTTTCATATTAAAAAAATTATAGCAGTTTTCGCTTTTAGAATACTAGATATATTAAGCGCACTTAGTATAATCTTGTTCACAATTATTTTTACATTAGTTATTTCAAAACATAAAGTGTCCTTATAAATTAGAGAAGGAGTGTACATCTGATAATTGGACCAAGTTTATGTACAGGGTTGCGAATTTTTAAAATTATTTCAGAGCATTGTTAGCCCTGCTTTTTTTGGAGTATTTTTAACGTACTAGTTTATGATGTGTATATATTCGAGAAAGTTATTTTTTGAATTTTGATGTGTGAAAAACAATGCGAGGCTAAAATTAGTCCGGAATAAATTATAAAGTTCACTACTCTGTACGTATATATATATGTATGTATATATATATATATATATATATATATATATATATATATATATATATATATATATATATAAATACTATGCTTAATAGATCATCATTATTATATATATATATGAAGTATAGGCACCTGCCTTTTCCCTAACATTCGATTCTGAAACCAGCACTGCAGCCGCAAGCGTAGAATCGTAAGGAATGACGTAGCCGTGACGTCAGAAGGACGTCACCTCCTGCGTGTGCGCGCATCCCCGCAGACGGAGCCCCGGAGCACCTTCCAGAGAGAGCTCAGTTGACGATCGGATCTGGATGAGTCGACGTTGGAACCTCGATGAGACGGCTATTAGCGTTTTGACGAAGAAAACTGTTCTCATTTCAACGTTGTTTTATTTTGACGAAAACTTAGACTTTTGACTCTACTTTTATATGATTTACTTACGTGACGAATTATAATTAATTTGACGAACTGTTGAATATACTTTGATAATTAATTTTAAATGCTCATTAGCATCTATGTAAATATTGTATATCATATTTTAACATTCTTTATTAAATTTTAAGTGATTAATAGTAATTAAGTATTAGTTGATTTATAAACGCCCACAACCCACCCCACCTGATACTATATCAGAAGTGGGATAGAACGTTAATTTTTAGTTAACATCGCTCGTAATTGATTAGGATCAAGAATGAAATTTACTTGATAAAGCATAAATCGATTATTTTAATTTAACTTAAATTTCGGATTAAACGCAAATTTTCATATAAAGTAAAATTGTAATGAACTATAAACTTTTGCTGGACTGAACTTTTTAAAAACTGTTCTTAAATACGAACTGTGTTTGTACTTATTCATATACTAATTCATGCTGGACGAGTGTTTTTTAAAGTGTGTAGTAATGCTTTGTAATCAACAGAAATGCACAGATCGATGAAATTTGCTTAAACCAAAGCAACAAAGTGCGAAATATTTGCTTCAGGTTCTCAAGGATTAAAACGACGAATCAACTCAATGGAAATTTAAACAAAAATTAGAACAACAGCTGTTTCTCCTCTACAAAGGTACGTACATTTTATCTTCTTATAAAATGGTATCTCTGGGGGATATACCCAAAATCGGCGCTGCACTGAGGACTGAAAGTTATACTAAAATTAAAATTCTGCATCGGTTTTTATTCGATGATAACGGCGATCGCAGGAACAGATGCAGAATAAAAAAAGTCACAGGATTCACTTTCGCCATTGGCGACGAAAAATACATTGAAAAACAAAAAGTAATTGAGGACAATTTCTCATTGAACGAACTAATTCTTATTTGTAATATATTAAATGTCCCTTTGATGGGAACAAAAATGAACTGAGAGATCGATTACTATTACATTTGTGTGACACGGAGTTGTTAAAACAAGAAAGTTCAGAAAATAATTCAGATGAGGAAGATTCTCAAAACGAATCGAGCAGTGAATCCGAAAGTAGTGGCGATAATGATATTGGAAAAATTGACTCCTCTGTGCAATGCCATATGTATAATAATAAGTGTTATGAAAGTAATGAAAATGGTAGTAATAATGTGTGTTGAAGCAATCGGAGTGCGGGCGCCAGTACAGGAAACCAGACGGTCACGTGATGAAAGAGAACCTTTTTTTATTATTGTTATTATTATTTTTGCTCTCTCGGAAACATGTTCGTTTTCGGGAGTCAAGTAAAATCGTTCAGGTATTCATAATCTAATGGAATCATACCTTATAATTCTAATTTTATTCGTTAATCATTATTCGTTAAATCAAATCAAACTTTTGTTTAATTTGTAGTCGATTCTAAAACCATGTGCAATCATGAACTATTCTCAGTAAAACTTTATTCTTTTACTTTGTGACAATTCATTTAAGTCATAAAAGGCATTCGAAATTCTTTAAATGTTATTCGATTAATTCTGTGAAATAATATTATGTGTTTGTTTCCACAACTCTTCTGAATAAGTTGTCATCTGTCTTACAATCCGTGAAGTCAAGAGAAAATGTGTTTAAGATTTTTGTCGATCACATATTCTGATATGTTGTCTTGATATTCTGCAAGTCTGTTATTAAATTCCAGTATATTAGTAATGAATGATTTAATCTTTATTTTGTGTGGGGCTTAAAATCTATTCCAAGCGACCACAGGAAATGCAGGAGAGAGGTGAGTTAGCTTTTCCTTAATATTATGCATGCTAAAACTCAGTTTCGTTTGAGTAAAATGTTTTTTATGCAGGTCAATTCTTTATGCATGAGTCTAGTTAGAATTTAATCAACATGTTTTTGGTCCGTCTTAGAGCCATGAGGCTATCGATGATTTATATATATATATAAGAAAAAAAAACTATATATATTTAATATGTATTTGATATTCTTATTCTTATTCGTAATCATTTATTCTTAAAATGATTTATTTTTGTTCTTGAATGTTTGTTCTGTAATTCGAAGGCCTATAGTTATGTGTATTTAAACTTATATATTCTAAAATGCCGAAATTATCTAAGCAAGTTTTATTATTTGAAAATTTATGTAAGGAAATCGATAGTTTTAGAGATAGAGTAAAGGGGTGTAGTAAAGATGAACAATCTAAGGTTAAATTATTAAAAACCAAAGTTCAATCGTATGATCATGAAATCGCGGAAATATTTAAAAATTTATCCGCTAAAGAGAATGAGGATTATATGGATATGTATTTGAGATATAAAGGAGTGGTTTTTGATTTACTGGTGGAGTTAGAGGACAAAACAGAAGTAAATGCGTGCGATTCAGATACTCACGCGGAAAATAAAGATGAGAAAAATGGTAAATCGTCTCTTATTAAATTACCTAAATTTGATCTTCCAAAATTTTTTGGTGAAACCGAAAATTGGATTTCTTTTAAAGAAATTTTTAATTCGACAATTCTACAAAATAATCAATTATCCAAAATTGAAAAATTGCAATATTTACATTCTTCAGTGCGTGGAAACGCAGCTAAATTAATTCGAGGATTCGCTCTAAAAGAGGAAAATTTAGATCAATGTTGGGAAATATTAAATGAAAGATATGAAAATAAGAGACAATTAGCATTGAGTCAAATTAACAAAATATTTTCTATGAAAATTGTAAAAGCAAACAATGCTAAAACTTTACTTGAGTTATTAGATACTTGTAACGAAGCCGTCAGAAACTTAAAAACTTTGGGTTTAGATTCTAATGCGTTAAGCGACTTAATTATAATAAAATTCATGATGGGGAAATTGGATGAATCGTTAAAACAGAGATGGGAATTAATGTTGGACAGTGATAAATTGCCTGATCTTGATCTTTTTAGGAAATTCGTTGAGCGCGAAGCGCGCGGTGTTGAAGAGATAAAATGTAAACAAGACGTAAAATTCACTAATTCGAAAAATATACATAATGTACTGAGTACAATTGTGAAAAGGGAAAATACGTGCATTCTTTGTAATGAGCATCATCCGTTATTTAAATGTCCGACATTTAATTCAAAACCGGTTAATGAAAGATGGAAATTCGTTGAATTAAATAAATTATGTCAAAATTGTTTACGCCAAAATCATAGGCTGGAGAATTGTAGGATAAACATTAATTGTAAAAATTGTGCAGAAAAACATCATACATTGCTACATGTTTATGGTAGAAATATAAATTCTGAAAGGGCGAATCATGTATCGCCAGATATATCAGTCTCTAATAGTGCTCAGTTTTATTCTAGTAATGTTTTGTTATCTACAGCACTAATTAAGGTTAAATCGAATAAAGGAAAAATTATGCATTGTAAAGCTTTGATAGATAATGCTAGTCAAAATTCATTAATTACTAAGGAATGTGCTAAGCGACTAAATTTGCCCTTACGGAGCACGTCGCATAGTATATTAGGGATTAATTGCGTTTTAGCAGAAACTGCTCTTAACAACACAGAATTTAAATTCACTCCGCATTTTTCGTCGGAGTCATTTTCAGTCAGTGCTTTTATAGTTGATAGGGTTACCTCACCTCTCCCTAATTTCCAACTACCGCAACATGATTGGCCACACATAAAAGGATTGCAACTAGCGGATCCAAATTATCATATTAGTGGTCCAATCGATATTCTTCTTGGGGCAGAAATAGTCGCCTCAATCTGCAATGGCAGTCCCATTCAAGGGCCAGCTGGAACTCCTACAGCATTTCCCACTAAATTGGGTTACCTCCTTTCAGGAAAAGTCGAAAGTCTTCATTTTACAAACTTAAATTTATGTCACATCACTGTTGATGATGACTTAAATAATACATTGAAAAAATTTTTTGATAGAGAATCCACACAAAATGTAGATACAAAAAATTTAGAAAATGATCCTGTGGAAAATATTTATTTCACAAAAGCAAAAAGGAATACGCAGGGAAAATATACAGTTCATCTACCTTTTAAGCCAGATAAAGCACTAGGTGACAGTAAGTCAGGTGCTATTTCAAGATTTCTTTCCATTGAAAATAAATTTAAAAGTAATCCACAATTAAATGTGGAGTATTCGAATTTCATGAACGAATCTTTGGGTCATATGACAAAATTAAATCAAAACAAATTTAATGAAACGCCACATTATTATTTACCGCATCATGCGGTGGTAAATGAAAACTCTGAAACAACAAAATTACGTGTAGTATTTGACGCCTCGTTTAAAACAACAAATAACAAATCTTTAAATGACATTTTATATATTGGTCCTAAACTACAGTCAAATATTTTTGACAATTTAATAAAATTTCGAGCCAACCCTGTAGCGTTCAGTGCAGACATAGCTAAAATGTATCGGCAAATCTTAATTGAAAGGAAACATAGAATCTACCAAAGAATTGTTTGGAGAGAATCTCCCAATGACCAATTATCTTTTTACGAATTGAATACTGTCACCTACGGAACAGCTTGTGCACCCATTGTTAACTTCTGTATCCGAGCAGCTCCTCCTATCCCACCTACCAATTCTATGCATCATTCCTGTCCCTCACTTGTGGGTTTAGTGCAAAATGCTCGTATGTCTGATTTAACCCTTCACGGTGCCAAAAAAGGTGTCGACAATGTTGATCATAATTCTACATCAATACAAGGTGAAAAATGTGATAAAACTCTGTCCCTAGAACCAGTCTCTGCTCTTAAATCATCTGATATTCCAATTAACTGTCAAAAATTATCTGCTTATGAGTCTAATGTTTTTATAGAGAAAAATCTGTCTGAAAATACTTCAATCATTGACTTTCCTGCGAATTCTCATTCACTTTTTTCAAGCCCTGTTAAAAGAGTACCGATTTCTGCGACTTTGAGTCCAAATCGTTTTATTGATATTCGAAAACATCTCCTGAGCTATAAAGTTGAAAATACCCTAAAAAATGAAAATACGATGTTAAATAAGGAAAATCTCGCACTTCAGAAAACTTTTGATAATCAAGATTCCCCTACTAAAGACCTCCACATCCATAAAATACCACCCATGTACCCTCTACATTCAGTTGCAGTTCAGGAACAATCCTTTGACAATACCTTTGTAGGAAGCTCTAAACCTCCACTCGCTCTCAATCTCCAAGAAAACCAGCAAATTTTGTTACCGGAATCCCACCACTTTACATCCTTATCCACCACACATTATCACTACTTAAGTGCTCATGCTGGTTCTAATTTAGTCTTATTTAATCTGGTTCTTATTCCAAAAAACTTTCGGATCTCTCACGGGCGATCCACTGTTAAACCAGTCATGAGACAATGCTTGATTTATCTTCGTTTGGCAGTAAAGTCTATACTACCATTAAAATTGCCAGAAACCTCACTAACTTTCATGTTTTTAAGTCTCTCTTTTAGGTGTAATTTTCTTATACAGGCTAAAAAGACATTTTGGAGAAGGTGGACTAAACAACATAAGCAGAGCCTCAACCAACAGCCAAACCAAGCCAATATGTCAAGCAACTTGTCATCCCTGTTCCAAGTATGTCGACTCCTGCCCCGGTGCCTTCCCCGCCCGCGCAGTATGTTGAAGCAATCGGAGTGCGGGCGCCAGTACAGGAAACCAGACGGTCACGTGATGAAAGAGAACCTTTTTTTATTATTGTTATTATTATTTTTGCTCTCTCGGAAACATGTTCGTTTTCGGGAGTCAAGTAAAATCGTTCAGGTATTCATAATCTAATGGAATCATACCTTATAATTCTAATTTTATTCGTTAATCATTATTCGTTAAATCAAATCAAACTTTTGTTTAATTTGTAGTCGATTCTAAAACCATGTGCAATCATGAACTATTCTCAGTAAAACTTTATTCTTTTACTTTGTGACAATTCATTTAAGTCATAAAAGGCATTCGAAATTCTTTAAATGTTATTCGATTAATTCTGTGAAATAATATTATGTGTTTGTTTCCACAACTCTTCTGAATAAGTTGTCATCTGTCTTACAATCCGTGAAGTCAAGAGAAAATGTGTTTAAGATTTTTGTCGATCACATATTCTGATATGTTGTCTTGATATTCTGCAAGTCTGTTATTAAATTCCAGTATATTAGTAATGAATGATTTAATCTTTATTTTGTGTGGGGCTTAAAATCTATTCCAAGCGACCACAGGAAATGCAGGAGAGAGGTGAGTTAGCTTTTCCTTAATATTATGCATGCTAAAACTCAGTTTCGTTTGAGTAAAATGTTTTTTATGCAGGTCAATTCTTTATGCATGAGTCTAGTTAGAATTTAATCAACAATGTGAATTCTGGAACACATGGTGCAGTTATTTCATTTAACGATTTCGAGAACAGTATCTCAAAATTTAGCGGTGAACCGCATGAAAATATTATTGAGTTTTTAACGAATTTGATCAAGTGTCAGTAATGTTTAATCTTAATGAACTACAAAAAATTATTTTTTGTAAACGATCTTTGAGCGGAAACGCTCTATTATTCATTAAATCTGAGAAAGCGCTACTTACTTACAAAAAATTAAAAAAAGCGCTTATTGAGGAATTTAAAACAGAAATAAATTCCGCCTCTTTACATGATATATTAAGTAAAAGGAAAATAAGAGGCGATGAGTCTGTTGCAGAATATTTCTTTAAAATGCGTGAATTAAGTAAGAACGGGAATATTGATGATGCCGCTATCATGCACTATGTGATCCAAGGAATAAATGATAGATCAGAGAATAAAATTATGCTATATGGTGCTAAAAATTTTCGTGAATTTAAGGAAAAAATTAAGCTATATGAAATTTTCAAAAAAGATAATGAGAAAAATAAATTCAGATTTAACAAAGTAGATAATGCAAAACCGAAACACGTAACCCATAATGTACACTGCAAATAAAAGGGTCTTAAAGTAAGACATAAAAACAACTGAAACGGCATTTAAGACACGTAAATGTCTTAAAATGTACCTTAGACGTTATAGATATTTTAATTTAAAACAGAAATATATCTGAAATATCAATTCAGACACAAAAGTGTCTGAAACACGTAAATTCGCGAATTTTCAGACAGCAAAACGCGTTTGAATTTGCAGACACTTTAGAAATTCAGACACTTGCATTACTTAGAAATTTTTTCATACGGAATCTACTTTAAGAAAAACGCTTATCCTACTACTTTCCCCATTCAATAAATATATTATTATTTTATATAATAAGCAGTTAAACTTCTTAAATTATGGTAGTTCTATGAAATTATATTTTTATGGAATAATACTCTAGGGATGTGAATTATATTTGCATGCTATTATCTTTAACACAATTCCTAAACAACATATTTAGACACAAAGCATATTTTGTTCAGAAGAAAAAAAAAATCTTTGTCTTTAAAGCTTTTTTATATTAAAAGAAAAAGTGTGAAACGGATGTAGCAAGTAATTTGTATTGTAGAAAAGAAAGTGAATTTATAAGTGAACAATCATGAATAATTTGTGCATATATATTTTTTTTCTTTCTTTTTTCTTACTATTATTCATTTAAAAACTTTTCTCTTTCAAATTTGTAGTTTTACATCTAAATGTAAAACTAAAAATTTTCCTGTATTCATGATTACAGTTCGTTTTTATTTAAATATCACTTTAAGGAAAGAAAGCGTTATCATCAAGGGATGAAACCTTCACATACTTGTTATGCATTATTAAAAAATTCTGGTCCTTTAAATTTGAAATTTAAGATAATAATATTCATTAAGTTTAATATACCATACTATCAATAGTTTTATGGCAAAAAATTAGAAATAAAACACAACACTGCGATTAGTTTCACGAATACTGCACTATATTATATCATAAAAACACGTTATGGTGTATTCGACAGTAGCTTGATTGGTAAATGCTTCACTCTGCCGCTGCTTGGCTCGAGGTTTCGGTTTCCTTAGCCAGTTTGAGTTCAAATCCCAACGCCGGAAAATAGGAATTTTTTTTTCTTTCTTTCTTTTTTTATATAAATATTGCATTAATGCTCTAAACAATTCTAAAATATATTTTTAACAGAAAAACATAATAGCACGCCATATTTATTTATTTATATATTTATTAAAAAGCCTTAAAAACGGTAGTATTTTTAAGCCTAACATGGCGGTGTTTTTAAGCCTAAAACATGGCGGCGTTTTAAGACACTTGCAATATCTTAATTTCTGATGCAAAAAGGTGTCTTAAAAAGTAAGACATTTTTTTCTCGCTTAAAAAATGACCATCCATTTAAGACACTTTTTAAACTGAGTTTAAGACATTTACGTTTACAGTGTATATGAAAAATTTAGTCCTAAAAATGAAGTAAATAATAAATTGTGTTATAATTGTGGTGAAAAAAACCACTTATCTAGAGATTGCCCCCATAAGGCCAAAGGCCTAAAATGTTTTTCCTGCAAACAGTACGGGCATAAAAGTTCGGAGTGCCCAGGTTTGAAACCAGAAGTTGGGACATTGTGTATTAGTGTAAATCAAAATATGAGTAAAATTATACAAGTAAATGATATAAATTTTATTGGAATCATTGATACAGGAAGTGAAGCAACATTGTTGCGTAAAAATGCTTTTGAAAAATTGTATGTTAATAGATTAAATACTATGAGTACTACTTTAAAGGGGATAGGGAAAAGTTCAATAAAGCCGTTAGGCTCATTTAAAGTGAATCTTAAAATTGATGAATTGCAATGCGAAACTGACATTTATGTTGTAGAAAATGACGTGATACCGTATGATATAATTATAGGTATGAATGTATTAGTGTTAAGTGAAACAAGAATTAAGGAGAAGGGTATTTTGGTGAAAAATAAGTGTAATTCTCTAGAGGTAAACTTAGTAACAGTACTCCCTATAAATACATATCAAAACGAAATTAAATCGAATGTTGTTATTGAAACAAAAATATTTGAGAACAAAAATTTTGAAAATTCCCCAGAAATAAATGAAACTTTGAATAATGTTATAAAATGTGAAAATATAACCCCTCACCCTGTTATGCTGTCAAAAAAATTATTAGAATCTCTCGAAAAAGCCGTAAGTGAAAATGACGATAAAGACAAAAGTGATGACGATAAGATGCTTTTGAAAGACGATATCAGTGTAAATGATGACAGTGAGGAAAAAGAGGAGCCTCGACGACAGAAACAAAGTCAGACGAGCATTTTCCAAATAGATGATGATAGTGATGAAGAGGAGGAGCCGTGCCGAAAGGGACGAAGTCAGACGAATATTTCCCGAATGAAGTCGTTAAACCCTGAAAACACTTATTCAAAGAAAGATGAGAAACAAGTCCTACTTGAAAAAATTACACAGTTAGCCGAAGAGTTGAAAAAGTTAAAAGAAAAAGTTGACGATAATTCCAGACTCCTTAAAAGGAAGAAATCCAGAAAAAAGCCATCGACGATAGATTCCACTGAGTGTAAAAGACTAACTATCCCAAAAGAAAAGACTGCCAGCATAAATTTGAAAAAGTTATTCATCCCATCACTTCCATTGACGACCACGATCAGTGAAATAGTCATATTATTTCCCAAAGCCTTGCAAATAAAATTAGAAGTTTTCCCTACATTTAAGACTGCCATTATAGACCTTTCGACTGAACATGACGCAACAGAGGCCTTAAAAGGCATTAGAACTGAAAATGATCGATTAGAGGGTCTCGAGTTCGAGTCCCAAAATAATTTTGAACCCCAAAGTAAAGATTTGAGTACACATGATAAAAAACATTTTTCTCGAGTTAAAAAGAAAAATAAAATAAAATGCAAGTTGAGTGGACGGTCACCAGAGACTGTTGCCATGGGCAACCAAGTTGCCGTAAACCCAAAATTGACCTTCTTTTGTGACTGTGCAACAATTAAAAATAAAAATGATGATATTGATGAGAAAGTTAGAAATGGACGTCATGAAGGCTCCTATTACACATCTACAAAAGCTAAGATCCTCAAATGTGGGATAACTTAGCTTAAAAACAAAAAAAATTTGAAGATTTGTAAAAATTTGTAAATAGGTATGTTATTATTTTGTGGTTTTTTTTTTTTTTTTTTTTTTTTTTTTTTTTTTTTGTATTTTTCAGTGTGGCCGCCTGGAGCCAGTCGAGGAAGGATGGCCGAGTGAAGCATAGGCACCTTCCTTTTCCCTAACATTTGATTCTGAAACCAGCACTGTAGCCGCAAGCGTAGAATCTTAAGGAATAACGTAGCCGTGACGTCAGAAGGACGTCACCTCCTTTGTGTGCGCGCATCCCCGCAGACGGAGCCCTGGAGCACCTTCCAGAGAGAGCTCAGTTGACGATCGGATCTGGATGAGTCGACCTTGGAACCTCGATGAGACCGCTATTAGCATTTTGACGGAGAAAACTGTTCTCATTTCAACGTTGTTTTATTTTGACGAAAACTTAGACTTTTGACTCTACTTTTATATGATTTACTTACGTGATGAATTATAATTAATTTGACGAACTGTTGAATATACTTTGATAATTAATTTTAAATGCTCATTAGCATCTATATAAATATTGTATATCATATTTTAACATTCTTTATTAAATTTTAAGTGATTAATAGTAATTAAGTATTAGTTGATTTATAAACGCCCACAACCCACCTGATACTATATATATACATGTAGACTAAAAAATCCGATTTACTACAGTCTTTTCTTTGAGAATTTTCAGAATTACTGCAATATTAATGTTTGGAAGTATCTGAGATAGAACATTATGTTTTAAGTGTGTGTGCGGGAGAGGTGGATAAAATTTCTGTTTTTTTTAATGTCCGACTGCAGTAAATAAATAGTACATTTTAGTTTTAATAACAGCAACAATAATAATAAAAGGTACCTTTTTAATCGCAGAGTTTTTGTGTATGCAAACGGGATATGCGCACAAAAAATCCTTAATAAATGTGTAAAATTGACATAATAAGGTGTAAAATTGACATATCTAATTATTATTATCACTTTTTTAAATAAAATATCTAAAGAGGTGCACGTGAAAACAAAAATTTTTCATCAAAAATTTATTTGTGTTTACACGTACCAGATAATAAATTAATAATTGTTAAAAATTTAATAACATAAATTATTGTTTATTATGATGAGTTTCGTTTGGGATAAATAAAAAGAAAGAAAGAAAGAAATATTGTTCAATTTCCAGTAATAAATGCATGAATTGTATTCAATTTTAATTAAAACAAAAAATTAAAGCAGAATTAATTCTACTTTTTAACTAGTAACTTTCCTGTTCTTATATATACTTTATACCAGCTAACATCCCAGTTAATATTTTGTAGTGTTGTTAGTCCCGCCCTTTTTTCCACACCAGTAAATTTTTAAAATAATATTCTCCAAACGCAACAACGATTAACTGAGAAGAAAAATTTTCTTAAAAGATACTGGCATGAAAAAGAAGGCGGAGCTAAGAATTCTTCGGAACATTAATTAGTATGTTGACAAGTATGATATACTGTAACATTTAACTATCTATTACAAAGCCGCCGGTTTCTAGTAACTATGATTCGAAAATTATAATAGTTTTCTGGTAATAATCGATTAGTAAATGCAGGAAATCATAAACTTTAAATTAAGATACTTATTTCACTTTTTTTGCGTAGTAAACCTGTTTTGCTTAAATGCAATAAATATCTAGAGTGAGTTACCTCTGCATACTTGCCAATCATCTCATTAATAACCGCACACTTGTTAACGCCTTTTGAAAAAACGCCCCCTTTTTTACACCGTTTTATTTACGTTTCAATTAACTGAAGTCGACTACTTATTTTTAAAAAAGTTGATTTATTACTAACTGCTGCATGTATAAGAAGCAAGTAGAAGATACGGAAAAACTTTTGATTTCCGGTTTTCGTTGAATTTACACGTTTTGAGATTTTCTTGCATTTCAATTAACTGAAACTGACTACTTATTTTTAAAAAAGTGGATTTATTATTCTTTCCTCTGCATATAAAAGAAGGAAGTATAAGATTCAGAAAAACTTTAGATTTTCGGTTTTCGATAAAGTTACACGTTTTGAAATTTCCCGAACTCAATTCGACCATTTTTGCAAAATATTTTTCTTTTTGAGTTCAAACACTGTACTTTATGAACCAATGGAATTAATGTAACAGATATTGATATTTGGTTGGACTTTGGTTTGACATTGTACCGATTAGATTTTGGGCTGTATCACCCAACAACGTTTTCACGCTGCGATTTTCTCTCATTTCAGGAAAGGCTCAACATCTACAGAGAGAAATGTTTTACGTAAAACTCTGCTGATTCAGTTAGAGTGCATATCGGCAAACAATTGCTGCAGCTATGTTGCAATTTAATTTCGTTTAGGACAAGGCAATAACTTTGCTTTGCCTTGCTTTGCAAAAAAAAAAAAAAAAAAAAAAAAAAAAAAAAGAAAAAAAAAATGTCGAGTTCCGACCCCTGGGTGATACTAGTATATATAAAACTTTACTCCCTTCCAATAGCCGAGAAGTTTTGCTCTCGAAGCTAGAAAACGGTAGTGTCGGTTTCGATCCCATGTAGAACTTGTCAACCTAGCCCTTCGGAGTTTTCTATGGTTTTCTCCGAAATTCTTGTTAATACGGACTAGAACCACCTGGAAAGACAACCACCAAAACCCATATTCCCTTATGCACAATTCCGTAGTTCAAACAATAAGCCTTAACCCGAATACCCATACCAGTAATTTTTATGAAAATTTATATTGAACATAAATAAGCAATCTATTCTCTTAAAAAAAAAAAAAAAAAAAAAAAAAAAAAATCTTAAAAACTTTCAAAATTATCACACAGTAATAATAATGATTATCAGAACACTATATAAACAACGTGAATTGGAATAATTAATATCATTTAGGATTTTTTTTCCAGAATTCATATTTTCTGTATTAAAAGACAACCTTTGTAAATGTCCAATGTTTGAAAGCACGGTTGTTTGCCCTCTTAGGAAGGTTTCGCTGTATTTTATTGTCAACTGATAATTTTTGTGATAAATTTAATTTTACTTGAGTGGTGATGCACTCGAAGCTAGAAAACGGGAAGTGCCGAGTTCGATTCCATATAGCATATGCCAACTTAGCCCACTGTAGTTTTCCGTGTTTTTTGTTTCGAAATTCGCATTGATACGGGCTAGAACCATTTACAAAGACCCCAGTCAGAAGGCATCTTTCCTTATGCCCAGGTCCCTAGTGCAGACAATGGACCTTAACCCCAATATCATACCATACCTGTAATTATTATCAAAATGTTTTTACATTTGAATAAAACACAAGTACTTCAAAAGGGAATATAAAAAAATTATATATCTTAGAATGTATGCTTATTATAGAAATAATACTGAAATGAAAATAGTACTGAATATGATATAAATAATATTGAAAATTGAACAATTTGTTCTAGTTCAAAAAAAGGTTTTTTGAAAAACAATATTATTCATGAAAAGCTTTCATGATTAAAACAAAATAATATTAATTATTGTCAGAAAGATATGTAGAAAAATTATACAAATTTAAATAGTTAAATACATTTAGATTTTTTTTTTTTTTTCTGATTAAGATTTTTTGAACCTCTATTAAAATGCCACCTATGTAAAGTTCCAATATTTAAAGTTATCGCCTTTTTAGAGAGGTTTTACTGTATTCCATATCTAATCAATAATTTTTTTGATAACTGTAATTTCTGCTCCGAGAGGTGCTGCTGTCGAAGCTGGAAGACTGGAAGTGCCAGGTTCGATTCCAATTCTCGCTCAGAAAGCTATATAAATAAATTATGCAAATCGGAATAGTTAAAATCATTATTTAAAGCTACAGCTTGTGGCCTTTTAGAGAGGTTTTACTGTATTTTGTTTCTAATCGATAATTTTTGATAACTGTAATTTTTATTAAAATATTTTTACATTTACGTGACACATAAGTACTTAAAAAAATAATAATTAAGATAAATAAATAAATAAATCAATTAATTAAAAAAAAGGAAAAATAATCAAGATTTTTTTTAAACTTATGTTTTTGTTAAATAAATTTAAAATAAAAACCTCTTGACTAATATAGCATAAAAAAATTTATTACCTATGAATTATAATTTTTTTTTAGTCATTAATTTCACGCGAAAATACAGAATATCTTTACATATCACGATATTTTAATTTGTATTCTGTATTAAAATCTCAAATTATAATATATTATTTAAGTAATACAACTAACAGAATAATTAATAGGATGTAAATATTTGTAACAAACTTTTACTCTTGGTAACAACATGATTTTAAAAATAAAAAAATAATTAAAATAAAATAAAAATAAAAGAATATTCCATATTGTTATTCTTAAATAATAGAACGATATAACTGCATGCATAATGCGTGAATAAATCAAATTAACAAATGCATTTTCTAGTTGTGATAATAGATGGCGCTAGTCATGATACATGCGTCCTGAAAAATTTCTTTTTGGGGCAGATTTTACACTGTGCAGTTATCGTACCTGAGGATAGTACTACCATGATTTACAGAATATTCCAGAAGATTGCATATCTAAAGAACAAGTACCAATTCAGTTTAACCAGAAAACACAGCTCAAATAACAACTGACAACATAAAAATCACAGCATAAGCTGTACCATATGATTAACACATAGCATACGACCTGTAATCGATAGCAAAGGCTTGGTCAAGGAGAACTCTATAAACTACACCGTTCTGGCGAAAACTAACTCTCTATGGGTGGGATGCAATCTCCTTATATAGATTTGTACAATGAGTAATCGGACGTACTCATAATAATGATTTTCTTGTTTGCCAAACAATTGCCAAGGAGCGATAAAGTCACCAAATGTTCTCGAAGGCTTGGTGAAAACCTACACTGGTGAAATATTTTAACGGGTTTTCAATGAAAAATGAGCTATTTTAACGCCAAGACTAACTAGAAATGCAAAAAAAAAAACATGTTTTGTTACTTGAACTAAACCTCATCTCGGACGTAGTCCTATGGCGATGAACGAGCATTTGGAGACCAAACAGAATAGCACATGGAAGACGGAGTTCACGACCAAAAAGCATTTGTGCTGGAGTAAAGCCAGTGATTTCGTGAACAGCACTTCGATATGCCAACAGGAACAAAACCAACTTCAAGTCCCAATATTGCTAGTTACTTTATACTAGAGGAGGGAAGTTATTCATGATGATGCGGCTAACCCTCTCAACCATGTCGTCCGACTGGGGATGTAGTGGCGTTATATGAGTTTTTGTCAAAGCCATTAGCTGCCCTGATGAAGTTTTTTATTTATTTTTTTTTTATTATTTTTTTTTAATGAGCCATTTTAACGCCAAAACAAACTGGAAATGTAGAAAAGTAACATTTTAAAACTTGAACTAAATCTCGTCTCGGACGTACACCTCTGGCGAGGAAGATGTGCATTTGGTGACAACAAAACAGAATATCACATGGAAGACGAAATTCACAACCAAAAAGCATCTGTGCTGGAACTAAGCTAGTGATTTCGTGGACAGCACTTTGATATGTCAGGAGGAACGAAAACAACTTCTAGACCCAATATTACTGGTTCCCTTATACTAGAAGAGAGAAGTTATTCAGAATGATGCGCTTAAACCTCTCAACTATTTCGTCCTAAACAGAATGTAGGGGCGTTGTTTAAGTTTTTGTCAATGCCGAGTAACTGACACAGTCCTTTGAATACTTCAGAGATGAAATTCATGCCATGATTGGTATGGAGTTGTAAGACAGTGTCAAACCTAGACATTTATTGCTGTACTATTACCTCAGAAACTGTACATGGCTGTTGATTGGGAGTAAGAAACGTCTCAAGCCACTAGGTAAAATAGTCCATCACAACGAGGATGTACTTCTTGCCTCTAGGAGAACGTACCAAAGGATATAAGATGTTGAGTGAGATCCACTCAAATGATGCTCTTATATTATACCGTTGCAATGTTCCGAGGCTTCGTTTCTTCGGTCCTTTACGTTCCACATGAGCTTCACAAGATTTCGACCATCGCTCCACATCCTCCTTTGCCTCGCACCGATAGAAGTATTCCCGCACGTTTGATGTTATCGTTTCAAGTTACATAATTTCAGAACAGAGTATTCTGTATACATGTTTATATGCAAATGCATATTGTTGCGTACTCGGGGTTCATGCAATATCCGTGAATGAATGACAGCCTTAGCAAGTTCTCAAAAGTTTATTTATAGAATATTCCAGAAGATTGCATATCTGACGAACAAGTATCAATTCAGTTTCACCAGAAATCAAAGATTAAATAACAACTGACAACATAAAAATTACAGCATAAGCTGTATCATAGCATTAACACATTGCATATGACTTGTAATCGGTAGCAGAGGCTTGGTCAAGCAAATCTCTGTGTACTACAATTTCTTGGCGAAAACGGACTTTGTATGGGCAATCCCCTTATATAGCCTCGTACAATTTGAGAATTTTTCAGTCTCTTTCAGAATAATCGAGTGAGAGCTTTGATAATCGACATATCGATAATAAGGATTTTCTCGCCCAGTTCACTAAAAAAATTGCCAAGGTGCGATAAATTCGACAAAAAAAAAAAAAAAAAAAAAAAAAAAAAAAAGTCCAAGACCATTACCTGCCCTGGTGAAGTTTTTAACGGGGTTTTAAAGAAAAATGAGCTATTTTAACGCCAAAACAAATTAGAAATGTAGAAAAGTAACATTTTATAACTCGAACTAAACCTCGTCTCCGATGTACTCCTCTGGCGATGAAGGTGCATTTGGTGACAACCAAAGAGAATACCACATAGAAGACGAAATTCATGACCAAAAAGCATCTGTGCTGGAATAAAGCCAGTGATTTCATGGATAGCACTTTGATTTTCCAGGAGAAACAATTAAAACTTGATGTTTTATTATTGCTTATTTTATTATATATGTTTTATTATTTATAGTTCCCTTATACTAGAAGAGAAAATTTATTTAGGATAGTGCGTTTAAATCTTTCAACCATTTCGTCCTACTGAGGATGCAGGGGCGTTGTTTAAGTTTTATCACTACCGAATAACTGACATAGTCCTTTAGGTACTCAAGGGATGAAATTCGTTCTTTGATCGACATGGAGCTGTAAGGTAGTGCAAAACTAGACATTTATTACTGAACTAATATCTCGGCAACTGTTCATGACTCTTGATCGGGAATGGGAAATGTTTCAAGCCACTAGAGAAAATAGTCCATCACAACGAGGATGTACTTATTGACTCTAGCAGTACGTGAGAAAGGATCTAATATGTCGAGAGTGATCCACTCAAATTTTACTCTTATATTATATCGATGCAACTTCCCTCGGTTTTGTTTTTTCGGTCCTTTACGTTCCGCACAAGCATCACAAGATTTTCACCATGTCTCCACGCCCTGCTTTGCGTCACAACAGTACAACTGTTCCAAAAATTTGGATAGCCTTCATCACTCCAAAATGGCCTCCGGCAAAGCTATTACGCATCTGCTCTAGAACGTGTGGTTCCTTCACTCTAGGTAGTAAGAACTGCCCCTTCAAATTCTATCCATCGTCAGAACTCCCATTTTCTGTACAGCATGTCGTTTCTAATATGAAATGAGTCCCAAAGTGCCACGTAACATTTCGAGATGAATTTTCATGTGGAAATGTTCTGCTGTCTAGGGTTATTGCTGGATGTAGTATCTGCTTTATGTCAGAATCTTCTAATTGGGCTTTTTCAACTTTCTTATTGCACCGTGGATCCTGCTTGGTTGATTTTAAAACTCTAGCTCGGCAAGCAACTGCATTCATCAGCTGGTATTTCTTTTCGTCTCAAGAGCAGCGGCAGCAATTTTCAGAGTTGGTCTTCCTTGACAAGGCATCTACGTTTTCATGTAGAGATCCTTTACGAGGACGTATTTCGAAGTCACATTTCTGGAGGCGTTACATCCACCTGGCAATCTAGCCTTCCGGCTTCTTGAAATTCAGCAACCACGTTAAAGATGCGGAGTCAGCCCGGAGCAGGAACCTTCTGCCGTAGATATAATGACGGGAATTTCCTATGGTTTTTACATTGGAGAATAGTACTTTCCTAGTGGTACCGTAGTTTTGTTCCGGTTTACACAGACATTTAATCCAGTAGGCAATAACACGTTCTAGGCCATCAATTTCCTGCGACAGAACAACACCAACACTTGCATTGCTTGTGTCAGTGTATAATGCGAATTGTTTGTAGGCCTGTGGATACGTGAAAACATGCGAAGATGTCAAGTGTGTTGAAGGCTTTTTCACATTCTTCTGTCGACAGGAGTTTTTGTTTTACTTCCGTCAAATTGTGGTGAGGTTTGATCTATTCTATAAAGCGAGTAATTTAAATTTTACAGCGTATGGTAACGTAATAAAAAATAAATTTTTATTAATTTATATATATATATATATATATATATATATATACATAATCAAATGTCAGAATTTTGTTGTTTAAAAATTCTTTAGCGTACAAAACCTATTATCGAAAAAAATAAATAAATAAATAAATAATAGTAATAATGAAAGCGCAGTATGATTTATATCCAACTAATTTCAACCACAGTGTAAAGTTCACATTTATTATGGAAAAATAATTAAAATCAAAGTAATATGACTTATCAGTTTTAAAGATTTAAGTGATGATCTTACACTTTTCATACTTAGGAATCCAAGTAGTTCTTCAAATAAGTTTAGATACAAAAGCAATATTTTTAGGAATTTGACCATAATTTTGTTTCATATTTCAAAATTTCGTCCTTTCATTTTTCCTAGAATCTTAGTAGAAACTTTGTCAGAATGTTAAAGAATAATTTACATTCTATGCAAGATCATGATTTATTTTTTCTAAATATACGGATGGACCTCTAATACATTTTCGCTTGTAACTCTAATAAGAATTAATAAAACTAGAGGCCTGGAGCAGATCAGGAGCCTCAGCCCTCAACGTTATATTTGCATCACACATTATTGAACAGACCATTTTTATTTATTCCTTATTATACCTTATTATATAATACATGTATTGATTTGTCATATAATACATGTATTGATTTGTTGCATAAACAGAAACGTTTCTCAGGGGGGGGGGGATTGCTGCCCCCTGAACCCCCGTTGTATCTTTCTTTATATAACTAGCTTTCTCTAAATATATGTATTCTTAATAACCTGTATTATCTCTCTGTAATTCATAAATACTTGTACCAAATTTCATGCAAAACGATTACATAGCATATCGGAATTATTTTGTGTAACCCTGTAATAGATCAGTTACTAATTCTATGCCCACATTTCTCCATTGAAAAACATTCTTTTAAATTTCTAATAAAATTTCATTATATTTAATGAGGTGTAACCATGTTAAAGAACACTTAAAAAAAAAAAAAAAGACTATAGACCGTTAGAGTACGAAATTTTTTTATGTATCCCAGAAAAGGCGGCAAAGTATACACTAAAAAGAATACACATATTTAATTAATTATAACTCATTAATATTTCATAATTAATGAGTCACCAACCTAGTTTGTCAAATTAGTTTGTCATCATTTGGATGATTACAGTTTGTCATCGGAAATCTTTTGTGGGGTCGCATAAATAAATTATTTAGTCTATACATATTCATTTTCTAGAGAAAACATGCTTTTAAGCATTTTTATAATGTATGCTAATTCCATTATGTTGAATGCAGTATAAACGCATTAAAATGCGCTTAAATAAAAAATTGTTCATAGGCTCTAATGTCAAGAAATACTTTTATGTATCTCTGTAAACGAACCATATAGTATATTGTATGCACCAGTAAAAACTATTCAGCTTCTTTTACGCTTTTCATGAATAGTTCGAAATTTAACATAATTTGGCTGATTATGTTGCATTGTCAAAATACTTTTGTATGGTCCTGAACATTAATTAGGAAGCCTAAGAGCACATATTTTCTGCAGAAAACGTAAGTTTAAGCAACTCAGTAATGTACTCTAATTTCATTTTGTTGATTAGAAAGTAATGATGTCAAAATGCGTTTAAGCGAATTTCACCTAATATGCCGTAATGATAAAAATTTTGATGTGTCCCTGTACACAATTCATAAAAAATTTAGAAATAAAAATTATACAGCTATTTCTATACAGAGCCTGAACGTGTGTGCCAATTTTGAAGTAAATCGGAGGATTTTTACGGCCGCTATTGCGGTACATAAAAATTCTGCCCAAAGGCCGTAATGATAAGAAAACTTTTGGTGTGTCCCTGTACACGAACTGCAAATGAAACACACACTTCAAACTATACAGCAAAAATTCCGTGTGGCTCATAAATATGCGTACAAAATTTCAACTCAATAGTTTGATTTTTACGGCCGCTATCACGGTACATGCAAATTCTTCCGATAGACCGTAATTATAAGAAAAAGTTTGGCGTGAATCTGTACATGAACTATAAATGAAACACACACCTAAAACTATATAGCTGATTCAGTAGGGCTCGTGTACATGTGAACAAATTTGAAGTCAATAGCGTGATTATTGCTGCCGCTATCGTGCGACAGACAGACAGACACACAGACGGACACCAAAACCATTTTTCTGTCTCAACTGTGTGGTCTCCACTGACGTTTCGGCAAATATATAAAAAAATATCTTTTTCCGAATTGCCTTGTTTTAAAAAATTCAAATATGGGTTCAAAAATAGGGATTGTCTTAAAAAATAAAAAAATAAAATAAAATGATGTTGATGCTAGTTTTAATATGCAGGTGACAGCCTAAGCAAATTTTAACTTTATTTATCAAAAGAAGACAGATGTTATTAGTAATCGATTGAACCAGCGGCATATTACTAGGACGATTTGTGAGGAAATTAGTTCAGAACTGGCTTTTATATAATTAATTATTATTATTATTATTTTTTTATTTTTTATTTTTATTTTCCCGACTGTACTACAAGTCTTTTTTTTTTTTTTTTTTTAAACAATTGATTCAATGTTTAAATAATTTCCTCTTTAAAAAATAGGCAGATAGCTTTAAGTCCAAATTATGTTAAATAAATATATAAATAAATAAATAGTAATAATAAAAACATAAGTGGATCTTCTAATAAATTCAAAGAATGAATGATTAAAATGCAGGAATATATTCCATTAATGATAATTCCGGTTTATATAAAGTTGTTATATATTCTTAAAATTAGTAACAATACTCTTACACACATAATAAATATCCATATTGCTACAAAGTTTCATTATTCTTTATCAACTATCCTTCTAAACCTTTAGTTTTGCTTGTTTTTACTCCATAAACCCCTAAATTAATATCCATGCGACTCCAAATGTCTAATCCTCTGAGTACTGTTTGTTTATTATGTTTTGTTTAATAAAGTTGATTTCTGTTAGATTCTTTGATAATTTGAAATCGATAGTTTATTCCATTTTAAAATTCACTTCAATCAATTTCATGTAATATTGGGGTTCCACTAGTAATTTGCTACTATAGCCACTAGTGAACGAAATCGTGCATTGGTGCTCAAGGGGGAAAAAGGTTTCCCCTGATGAATTTTTTTTTTTTACCTTTCTGAGCTTCTCCTACTTGAAAAATATTCATTCTTATTGGTCTATGTGGTTTCAATGATACTGTATCTGTTGTTTCGCTTTTACTACGTATAATAGTTCATTATATATATATATTGCTTTAAACTTACGCTTACTTATTTGTTTTTATTTTATTCCGAATTTTCCCTCCATTTATAATGTCTTTTCCCTTGCAAAGAGCTGGTACCAGAGCTTGTCTTATATATTATGAGTAGCATTTCTTTTCTAGAATTAGGTCACGATACGAAATTTTATTTAATAATAATATACAAATATAAGTGAAAATTAAATGAGATGATGCAAATATTCTCCAACATAATTATTTTATAAGTTATGAAGAACTTTACATCAAAAGAATTTTTTTTAAACCTTTAATAGGCATTTATTTCTTGTAATGGTATATTAGGAGCACTAGAAAGTAATGTCGTTTTTGAGCATGTTGATGTTCATTTATCAGCTCATTGTGTGCTTGAATGCGTGTCAAAGACTTTTCAAGTTAGAGTGATTTGTTTATTTGTATATGGTTAAAACTTAATTAGTTAATTTATTTATTTGCAGTTTATAGTGAAATGGCTAGCCAAATTTCAGAAGTACTTATGGCATTGTATGCTTTTTGAGTGTTGAAAGTTTAGTAACGCAACAGTTGCTACAAAAATCATTTGCGATATTTATTCAAGTGTATTAAACATTCGTGAATGCTAAATGTGGGTCTTTAAGTTCAAATTCGGTAATTTTGTTTTTTCTGACTCGTTTCGACCAGGAAGACAAACAATTTAGTCAATAACACGTTATGAGCGGAAGTGGAAGGAAATCCACGTCAAGCAATCTAGAATCTGTCAAACACTCTTAAACAACCTTTGCCTACTAAATCCAGGAACATTTGCAGCAGATTGGTAAAATAAGCAGAGCAGTTATCTGCGTTTCACATAGTCTGTCCGTAGAAAACAATGCTTACTGATCGAGTGCGTGCAATTTATTGCTTTAGAAGCCCGATACAGAAACTTTTTTCGATCACTTGATCACTGGAAACTGTTTTTTTTTTTTAAATACATCTCTATGAAGTATAGCTAAGCGATGCTTACGCCACAAACTGGCGATTTTTTGTGTTTGGCAGAATATTTGTGGGGTAGTTCATTTTGAAATAATGAAATCTGGAAAAACTGTGAATGCAGAACTTTACTGTGAACAATTGTATGAAATACTTTAATCTTTAATTAAAAAGTGCGCAGCTATAGTCAACAGAAAAGGTGGTATTTTGCAAAACGAAAATTTAAAACCGCACCAGTGTTGACAGATTTTGTTACTTTAATATTCAACAGTCAAGTATAGTTTTAAGAACTGATATTTGATATACAATATAGATGATTAATCTTTGAAGTGATCACAGAACCGTCACATTTAAAATTTAGTGGGGGATACCGAATTTAAAAAAAGGTGCAAAATCTGGCAGCACTGAACTTCACTGCGTAAGACGAACAGTGACAGGGGTAAAATAGTTCCTTCTTTTGATGGAACAATTATATCAGTACATTTTAACAACGACTTCTGTCCTATTTTAACACAAAATATTAATGTAAATATATACTAAATATTTCTAAATAAAAATCGTGGTGCCGAAAATACAAACTACTTTCATCCCTGAACAGTGGAAAAAATAATGAATTGGAGTGGGAGGTATTGCTTCATCTACCATACTCGCAAGTTATTGCACCATCCGATTTTTATTCATTTCGACTGCTACAACGTTTTCTAAGTGGTAGAAAATTTGAATGTTTGGATGATATCCAAATTACGATCTCCGGAGATTTTGCTCGAAATCCAATTGATTTTTTATCGATCTCGCATTGAAAACTTGCACATTAGATGCCAAAAGTTTGTTGATAACGAGGGTAATTACATAATTGAATAAAATAAAAAAATATTAAAAAAATATGTGTTTGAAATTATTGTAATAAAAGACGTTACTTTCCGGTCCCCTAATATTAAAATAATTTTGGGATTGGTGTTTACTTAAGAAAACAAATCCATTTAGCTTATTAGATAAAAAACAATTTCATATTTAATCCTTCATAAGGCTATGAGAGGCATATTTAGCAATTTACCAGCCAAATTGTTAACTTCAAATGAGCAAGGCGTGTTAAGCTATTTTTCCACGCCTATAGTTTTTGGACAAAATAACAATTCATCTTAGGTATACTTAAGTTTAAAAAAGTATAAACGTAAAAAAAGTGATAAATATATTTCCCTATTCATATATTGGTCCTTAATTATAAGTGCATATTTGTCACAATTACACATTTTTAGCACACATTATTTTTAAAATATATTCCTAAACAGCATTTTTGTTGTTAGAAAAATGTCACATTTTTCTTTCCTGTAATATTTTTAATATTTCTGGTGTCGCAGCTTTTCTACGTTAGAGAACATTTTATTATGCTGCCACCATAATTTTTGAAAAGAATATTTTATTAAAAGTTGTTATGCTAGAGATTCGATAGTCGGATGAGTGCCGAGTACTCGGGAACCAGTGATAACCCCACACCTCATCAACCAGATGTTAGAGGCAGAGTTGTCAATAGGTTCATGATGGCTAATATATAAATATATATATAAAGGGGACTAGCAAAGACGTCACATACTAGGAACATAAATCCTGAGCTCAAGCAGAGAGAGTAGCGGACTAACAAGGATATAGATAAAGCCTCACAAACACATAACATAAAAAGTTATAAGAAGTTTTAAGTACTGCATTACGAGCAATTAACAAAAAAGTTAAAAGAGAGTATAAGTAAAGCATTGCGAACAAATAACAAAACCGATAAAAGAGAGTTTAAGTATAGCATTACGAACAAGAGCACATTAATCTTCTTGGTAGATTAAAAAATATATATATATAGTTTATTTTTTCGTCAAACAAGATAGAACAAAACAAAAAACAAGAAGGTATTAGAGAATAGAAGTTAAAATAACATCAACGTTTGGACGTTGCTGTAGTAGCACTAAAATTTTCAAGAAAAACATTTCGCCAAAATTATGGTGAAAGTATAACAAAACGATCATAAAAAATATAGGAACGCGCGTTCCTGTATTTTTTACCCTGATGTCCCTGATATTTATATGAATGAATAATGTATTAAAACTTGTTTATCTGTCTGTAAAGCACAAATACATTTAAAAAACACTGTTGAAATAAATTAAAAACAGAATTTTATACAACTTTATACAATTGTATATTGACTATAAACTTTAGTCTGTAACTTTTTCCTGACGACTTAGTATGTAATTAAATGTTTCAGATGCTATAAAAAGAAACAAAAGAAATTTTCTGGAGCGAGCATTTGTGAAATGGAACACAATCAATTGATGATTCAACATTTACCCATTTTTTAATTTGAATTATTGATTGAATATACGAAAGATTCTAATTATTTGGCATTTTTTTCTTTTCATACTTCTTGACAAATGTTTAGTAATTCGATTTATAACATTACTGAAGCTCATGACATTTGAAATGACATTATTTATTTATTTATTTATTTATTACATTTTTCCTGAATAATTTTTAAATACTAACGAACTGAAAATTTTCCAAAAAGGAATCGGCTAATTGAATCGTTTATTTTAAAAACCAGTCAAACAACAAAAAATCCAAAATGGAGTTATTGGGTGATTACTGTTTTGTAAAGGTAAATACATTGTTTAATGCAAAAACAAGTCAAATCTGCCCGCATATGATGGTGAAGCAAAGCTGAGAAATCCTTGTTTAATGCAGAAAGAAGTCAAGTGACAACGCTTGACTGGTTTCTGCTTTAAACTGCGGGATTTTCTGTGTCACGCTGGGTCAATGATTTGGCAACCCTTCCTGTGATTCACAGTTGTGTCTGACTTGCATTCTTCAGAAGTCGTTTGGAGTATGACAACATTGTTACTCGCATTTATTACTTTACAGTGTCCAGTTTAATAACTATTTCTTAGTATTGTTTATGCTGAAGGTGGTGATTATATTGTATTAGTAATCATGTCTAGTTCTGATGAAGACCCTGCTCCGAAGCGAAGACGTGGAGTTGTCAACAAAGAGACCTACAAACGTAATGTTGTTCGAAACGCTAGGGTTGAAGGAGAAGCTTACGTTTCAATCTCTAGTAAGGAAGTAGCGGAAAAAACTAAGCCTATATCCTAGACAGTTTAGCCTGTAAGTGTAATGCTAAATGCTCAAAGCAAATTAATCGTCAAACAATAGATGAAACTTGGGATTATTTTTATTTCCTTGAAAATAAAAACTGTCAGGACACATATTAATTGCAGTGAATGAAGTGAAACATAGAACTAGAAAGAAAAATCCAGAAGAAGAAATTGGCATGGAAAACATTGATGAAGGCAGTTTTAAAAGAAATCATTTTCATAAGTATAGCTTAAGAATTAGGGGAGAAAGAAAAGTCGTTTGTAAGAATGTTTTTATGAAAATTCATGGCATTACGCACAATGGGTTAGAGCAAATTTGTAAATTACTACTAGAAAATAAGCCTCCGAAAGCTAGACGTGGCCAAAATAGGAGTGGTAACGCCGTACCTGGGAATATTTGTATCATCCATGACCATTATATCTAATTTTGAGGTGAAAGGATATATTATGGAGGGACACAGAAACAATATGCCCGTTTGAATCTTACTAAAATGCATCAGATGTTCATTCATGACAATCCAGACCTAAAGGATGTTGTAAAGTATCATGTTACTATTCCGACTTTCAGGAAAACTTCGGTTACTCGTTTGGCAGACCGCAGGTTGATGTGTGTAGCCATTGTGAAGCTCTTAAGGCTAAGTTGAGAGACAAAAATCTGAATGAGAATGCTAAGCGAACTGCTGCGACAGAATTTATGGTTCATAAGAGACGGGCTAAGAAGTTTTATACCAGCATAAAAGAGGTTCCAAAAGACGAAGATAGTGAAACTGTTGCATTGTGCTTCGACTATATACAAAATTTACCGCTGCCGAATGTTCCTACCCAGAAAATATTTTATATGAGACAGTTATAGGTAAATCTTTTCAGTATACACAATTTGAAAAAAAACTCATCTAAAATCTATCTCTACCACGAAGGTGAAGGAAATAAATCACCTGGCGAAGTATGCAGCTACCTTCTGAACTATTTAAACACAGAGGTACCGGATGCAGTGAGAAAATTAGTACTTTACAGTGATGGTCCGTCAGGACAAAATAAAAATCACACTGTTGTAAGATTTTTGATGAATCTGTGTGATAATGGAAGATTTGATAATATCATACATATTTTTCCAGTTCGTGGATATTCGTATTCACACTGTGACCGAGATTTTGTTGCTATCAAGCGTGTTATAAAAAACATTGACCGCATGTACGCTCCCGAACAATATGCAGAACTAATACTGAAGGCCTTTTTTTTTTTTTTTTTTTTTTTTTTTTTTTGCCGACTGCACAAAAAGGGGCGAGAGCTAAAAATCTTCCGGACTAGTTTGGCAAGCATGCTTATGGATATAGTGAAAATAAAATTTTTAAAACAATGACACTCGACGTGAAAATCTAAAAAATGTTTTAAAAATGTTTAACCTCTTTGTCGGATGATCAAGCGATGATGCATTTCATTATTCAATCGCAATTGTTTTGTGACGTAAAAAGTATGCCAAGCAAAACAAACCGGAGTATAACATAAATATCTTCTATAAAGTGACTGAAAATTGTGATTATCGCCTGGTTAACAATGCCAAGTCAATATATTTAAAAAAGAATAGAACCAGACTGAAAAAGAAACGCATATATATATATATATATATATATATATATATTTTTTTTTTTTTTTTTTTTGAGGGGAGGGGGGCTGTTTCTGAAATCTTTTGGCATATTTTATTGATAAAAGGTGATTTTTTCAAAATATTCAATGAGTCTTCGCTTGCCACACTTAAAACGTAGCCGTGTCTGGGGTTGAGCATCAGTGTTCTTAAATATCAATATTCTTAAATGTATAATTACACATAGTAATTAATTTTTTATGCAAAATGTTTCCGTACTATGTTTTTGCATATCTGCCAATATCCTATTTAATATTTCATAGTGTTGCAACATCAGTGCCTTCCCCCCATTCTTTTCCCTCTGTCTCTGCGCCATCTGTCGCGACAGTAGGAATGCTTTTTTTTATTTTTTATTCTCTTTTGGTTTCTATTATAATAAGATGCACTTTCGAAAGTGGAGTGTTAAAAAAGGAGTAGACCAGATAAGAAGGGCACTTATACGGTGTCTTAAAATTTATTATTATGATTCTGGTTTATTAAAGAAAGAGAAAACTGAATATTTTGAAAATACAGAAAATTATTCATTATGTGAATTAGAAATAATCTGAAAAATGTTAATTAATCGTCAAATTTTGTACATATATTTTCATTGTAAATAGAACTACATCATCATCATTTAAGTAAATATGATAAAAGCCAAAGTTCCAGAAATATTATTTTGTGTCATCGATATTCTCTTCTAACTCTCTACATTTGCAAGTCGGCCGTGAAAAGAAGAAAAGGTGAGTACCTTTTCGATAATTAGTTGATAAATAATGAATATGATTATAATTTTAAAGATATTTATCGCTAGTTATAATCTAATTTAAAAAAGAACCCATGAATATAAAGATTATATTAAACATAGTCTTGTTAAGCACACTTTTTTTTTTTCACTCCAGTAAATTGTCAAATTACATTCGGCAAATGCAATTACGATTGACTAAAAATAAAACTATTCTAAAAATATACTCGTGTAAAAAAAAAAAAAAAGGCGGGGCTAACAATACTACCAAATATTAATTGGGATTTTGGCAAGTATGGTTTTTGCAATAAATACTCTAAAACTTCTGCAATTTGTCAATTTGATTTTGTTAGACTGCATAGTTGTTAAATTTTCCAAAAGATGTATTATTGCTATCTATCTATTTATCCATGTATATATATGTATAAATGAACTGTTTATTATCAGTTTTCTAATAATAATCTATGGTTAATTGTATTTTTTATGAAAAAAAAAAAAAAAAAAAAAACTATTAGAAAGCAGTGAGGGAATATTCTTTGTAAAACTTCCTAAAAATTGAAAGGTGTACTCTAACCACATTAATCTCAAATAAATAATAATAATAAAAATAATAAAAAAAAATTTCTTTTTTATGAGCTAACTTAATTTCTACTTATTGAAATGAATCACACTTTTTGAGTGCGCCTTTAGTCTGGGAATATGTAAATTTATATATATTTCATCAATATTTTTGAAAAGAAAAAAAAAAAAAAAAAAAGATGATTTCGTTAATATTAACATATAATTTAAAATGCAAATATTGTGTAATATTTTTGGAAAATTTCTTTCATTACAACTACTGCTTGTGTGGTTGAAAACATTGTGAAAGTTGTTTGGATTATTCTACTGATGCAATTTTATGCAAAATACTTTTGATACATTTGATGACTAGAGAAAACTTATTAAATATTAATTTTCATATTATTAAAATATTAATTTTTCATAGTATTAAAATATTTACATGACACCACTCGAAATTAAGAAATATATTTTTAAATTTAATTTTTAATGCTCTAGTTAATGATGCTCTTTAAATGCGCCATTACTTAAAACACCAGGTGAACGCTGCACGCAGTTCCCCGTGTGAAATGAGTTCTAGAATTGCAGTTTTATGTAAGTTGATTACCGAAACTTAGTCATAAATTACTATATTTGGATCTAGGAAAATTTAAATTTTTCTGAGGAATTTAGGGAAAAGATTTGAATATCTAGGAAATTTAAGGAAAATTTTAATATTTTTTCTAAATCTACATAAAAAGTGTATTGCTTATCTATATTTTTATTTGTATGGAGTAACTCATACAACCAATCTAAACTTTTTTTCCGTATTGTGTAGCTGTCTATTTTGTTTTGAATTACTATACGGTTTATTTTCTTCGGAAGATTTTTAAGCCACGAACTGCAACCAAGTTTGAAGCAGTTTCTGTATGTATGTTGAATTGTTTAAATTTTCGAATGAACAGAGAAATTTTAAAATTCAAAACACTAAATAGGAAGAATAATTAGGATTCTATTATGCACTCACATTTTTATTGCATAACAAAAATTAAAATTTAGTTTTGAAAAAAGAAGAATATATATATATATATATTAGAAACAACTGAAAGAATATATTTCAGAAGTAGAAATAGATGACATTATAATTAATTATTTATTCAAACACTACATGTATAATTATACTGAAATAAAGTAAAAATTTCTTTTAAATTAAGTGTTATGAAATATAGGCGGAGTTAGGGATGCCCTGCAACAATTTAAAATGTTTACTATTCTATGTATTCTGTTACATGCACTTGCATAGCTGCCAAGATTTTAATTTATTCCGGAGTACTTTTAGCCCCGCCTTTATTTCGCACCACTTTATTTATAGAAATATAGAAAATTTTTCTCCGATATATAACTTCGATAAAATAAGACAAAATTACTTTTAAAAAATAAGTGGTACGAAATAAAGGCGGGGCTAAAATTACTCCGTAATAAATTAAAATATTGGCAGCTATGCACGTGGTTATTTCTCTAATTGTTTTATGAAATATTATACTAACAAATTGTGATATCTGAAATTACTCGGTAATAAATTGCTCGAATCTCTACTGGAAAGGACATATAATTGATTTTCCTCAGATCCTACGAGAAGAAGAATATAGGAATTGAATTGTCTTTAAGTGGGAATCACCCACAAATCCCAAGTGGGATGGATGTGGTAAATGCAATCTCCCACCTGTTAGGAGGGAAAGAATGAAAATCTGATTTAAATTGGCTTCCAGTGGCACAAAATGTTAATTCTGTCCTGGTTTCAAACAAGAATAAGAATTACAAAACAGTGTAAATGGACATATCTAAGTTTTTTTTTTTTTTTTTTTTTTTTTGAATAAGAAAATCTCAAGAGATGCACGTGAAAACAGAAATGTTTCATCAATAATTTGTTTGTGTTTGCATCTACCAGATAACAAATTAATAAAAGTTAAAAATTTAATAACGTAAGTAATTATTTATTACAATAAGTTCGTTTGGAATAACTAAAAAAAAAAAAACATAAATTTATTTTATTTTGAGTAATAAATGGATGAATTGTATGCTATTTTAATAATAATAATAAAATAAAATAAAATAAAGTAGTATTAATTCTATTATTTAGCTTTTTTTTTTTTTTTTTTTTTCTGTTCTTGTGTATAATGTAGCATTTAATTGTTTATTACAAAAGCCTCCGATTTCTAGTAACTGTGAATCGAAAATTATAATATTTTTCTATTAATAATCTATATATATAAAAGAGTAAAATGACTTATCACTGACTCAACACGGTCATGGCGATTCTATGGGATATAGAGTCACAATTTTTGGTGAGCAGGTTGGTTTTAGGATCCTGACGCTTTCAAAGACGGGATAAATCACCTTTATAACCATAACTTTCCTCCAAATTACTTCACGGTGAAGAAATTGCAGGTGGGGAGAATAGACTTGAAAAAAAAAAAAAATCATTTTCCACAATTTTGGAATTTCGGATTATTAAGGTTGGGAAAGGGTAAAAATGATTTTCAGAGGCACAGAAGGCAAAAACTACCTTTATAAGAATAACTCGGTCCAAATTACTTCACGGTGAAGAAATTGCAGATGGGGAGACTAGACTTGAATACAAAAAAATCATTTTCTGCGAGTTTTGAAATTTTGAATTTTTTAGTGGGGGGGGGGGAGGGGTAAAAATGATTTTCAGAGGGGCAGAAGGCAAAAACACTTTTATAAGCATAACTCGGCTCCAAATTACTTCACGGTGAAGAAATTGCAGATGGGGAAGTTCAAAAAAATCATTTTCTGCAATTTTGGTTTTTTAAGGGGGGGAGGGGGTAAAAATGATTTTTGACGGCAAATTTAGTAAAGTACGGGTTTTCGAGTAAAATTTTACCAGTAATAGCACAGAGACAGAAAAAAAAAACCGCCAAGCGTCTTCTTGAAGGTATTTTCAAAAACTCATTTCTGATTTTTTTCCGTTTTCCGATTTTTTTTTTTTTTTGGAGGGGTGGGGGGGGGGGGGGGAGTTACGAGGGGTCAAATTCGATCCTCCTTTTTAGCGCTAAATTCGTCCGTAGAAATCTATAGGAGAGCTAAAGTCACAAATTTTAGTGTATGGCTTATTTACGTATGTCCAACACCCATTGAAACGGGATTTTGCGAAAGTCCCTTCCTTTCCCCTCTTTGGCGTGGGGGGGGGGGAATAAACACGTTTACAAGCATAACTTTGCTTCAAATTATCCCAGTAAGATTAAATTTTATGTGTGGGTTGTTTATGCGTTCCCAACACGCAGTATAAAGGGACTTTACAAAATTTCACTCTCCCCCCTTTAAGGGCGGGGCAAAAACACACTTATAAGAGAATCTGTGCTGCAAATTATCTCAGGATAGCGATATTTTGATATGTAGATTGGTTATGCGTGCTCAAGACACCCACTACAAAGGGCTTTTGTAAAATTCCACCATATCCCCCTACAGGATGGGGGGGAGAAATCATTTTTCCATGCGCATCTCTGCTCTGAACTATCTTAGACGATTTTTTATGCGTGAGCTGGTTATGCGTTCCCAACACGCACTATAAAGGGATTTTGTGAAATTTCCTTTTTCCTCTCTTTAAGGGCGGGGGGTGGGGGTGGGGGTGGGGCAAAAACACGTTTTAAAGAGTAACTCTGCTCCAAAGTATCTCTGGAAAGCGATTTTTTGATATGTCGATTGGTTATGCGTACTTAACACACACAAACTACAAAGGGAACATTTGAAATTCCGTGTTATCCCCCTTCTCTTGAGGCTTGGGGATTGGATAAAAAACATATTTCCATACGTAAATCAGTTCAAAATTATACTAGATTGGCAATTTTTGATGTGTGGACTGCTTATACGTATTCAAGACACACTACAAAGTGATTTTGTGAAATTACACCCTACCGTCCCTTAGGGGGCAAGGGTGGCAAAAAAAGGGTAGCATTCATGCGTAACTCTGCAGTAAATTATCTTACGAAGGACCTTTTTGATGTGTGGGTCAGTTTCATGTATCTAACTCCTAATATAAAGAGATTTTGCAAAATTCCCTCCCCCCTCCTTTTCTTTAAGAACAGGACTAAAAAACACGTTTTAAAACATAACTCTGCTTCAAATAATCCCAGGATCTCGATTTTTTAATGTGTCGGCTATGCATGTGTATGCAACATGAAATAAAAAGGGATTTTGTGAAATTACCCCCCCCCCCCCCTTAGGGATGGGCGGGGCAAAAAACACGTTTGCAAGCTTAAATCTGCTCCAAATTACCTTAGAATGGCGAATTTTGGTGTGTGGGTGTTGATTAAGTGGCTGTAATATACATTTTGATGTGGTTTTGCAAATCTTTCCACTTTACAACGATGGAAGGGGAGTAAAACACAGGCAAGATACTACCGAAAGCACTGGGGGTCCAGACTCGAAGCGTGGCGAGTTGGAAAACAGATGCCGAAGGTAGCGAGAACTTTAACTTAAACTTTGACTGATTTACTATTTTTTTTTTTTTTTTTTTAATGATATGGTATTTCGAGAATTCCTTTCAATATAATGACCAGCGAAGAGGGCAAAGCCTGCTAGTCTATAAATGAATGCAGGAAGTCATAAACTTTAAATTAAGATACCTATTTCACTTTTTTGCCAAGTAAACTCGTTTCGCTTTAATGGAATAAAAATTTAGAGTGAATGGCATCTGATAAATGAAGAAGCTTTATATATAGAGTTGCGAATTTTTAAAATTTATTTCGGAGCAATGTTATCCCCGCCTTTTAGGAGTATTTTCTACTTATTTTCTAATATTTATATGTTGGAGAAAATTAATTTATGAATGTTGTCGTGTGGAAAAAAGGTAAGGTTAAAATTAGACTGGAATAAATTATAAAGTTCGCCACTCTGTGTATATAATATACATGTATAAATATATACTAAAAATCTGATTTACTACAGTCTTTTATTTGTGAATTTTCAGAATTAGTGTAATATAATATTGAAAAATACCTGATATTGAACATTATGTTTTAAATGTGTGTGCAGAAGAGGAGCGTAAAATTTCTGTTTCTTTTAATATCCGACTGCAATAAATAAATAGTACATATTAGTTTTAATAATAATAATAATTATTATTAAAATTCACTTTTAATCGCTGTGTTTGTGCATGTATAAAAGCTATAAATTGTCCTACAAATGCATTTCTTGCATGCTTCTAGTTCTTGTTGTTTGTTTCCCTTGACTGATTGTAGTGTTAGATCAAAATTTTTGAAAATCGCTAATGCAGAGATGCAGACGTTTAATTTACATGCTAGCGTCTTCTGAGGTATAAGACTGGCAACTGACGTGTCAGCTTATAATTTTAGGTGCTCTAACTGTATTCTTTGACGTCTCCGAGACATCAAGAACCGTCACAGAATATGCCGATATTAGAGATTCAACTCTATTCTTTTGATTAGCTTTTTACAAATACCAACGTAAACTTACAATTTTCCATTTTGACTTCTTAAAGACTGGCAAAATAGATTTACTTTTTGCCACTCCGAGAAATGCATACCTGCCAGCGTCCTCATTAATATTCCAAAGTACCGTTATTTCCGCGCTTTTTTTCCACACCAGTAAATTTTTAGAGTAGGATTCTCGAAATGCAAGAAGTACCATTAAATAAGAAAGAAAATGCGGTAAAAAAGTACTGGAGTGAAAAAGAAGGCGGGGCTATGAATACTACGAAACATTGATTAGGACGTTGACAAGTATGGGGATGGGACCATGAGAGAGATTTTGCCTGCTTTTTATTTTAATTCTACCGGATTTCAACTTCACAAAACTAGATAATTAAAAAAAAAATTGCTGTAGTAAAAAGAAGTAGAGATGTAAAGAGGGTCTTGTTTTTGTAGGACATCAACGCTTGTGTGTACAGTTGATGCAAGTTAAATTGTATTTTCAAATGCAACAATAACTACCTCTTTTGTGCAAAAAGAGATTAATCTTTCGCGACTAGCACCGATTGAAGCCTGCGTCCACTAAATGCAGCACAAAAATGAGCATCAGATATAGTGACGTTAAAATGTTTGCAACTCTGTCTACGGAAAATTCCCCCCTCCCCCTGTTATTTCTATGATATTTTAATTCTCAAGAGAATTTGTTTAATATTCTTATTTATAGGATTATTGTATTATGAATACAAATGCTTTGATGAGAAACAGCTTAATTTGCAGTCATGTATAATTACAATAGTTTTCTCGCTTGGTACCCAATACTTTAGAAAGCGTCTTTCCAGTCAAATTTGATTAAAGTTTGACTCTCACCACATTTATTTATTTATTTTTATTTTTTACCTGTTAACGATAAAAAATTCAACGCTTCAATTAGGAAATTTTTCACTAACAAGGAAACATTCAAAAGGTGTCATCTTCAAAAAGTATTGAAAAAAATATATGCGATTCTACTCTTCATAAAACACCAGGAAATGAAAAAATTATCGGCTGAAATTAATTACAGCGACCACAAAAAATTATCAAAATTAAGCATATTTGGCGATTTCACACTGCTAGGCGATTGATTTTGAATACTTGGCGGAAAAGCAAAACACGGTTCTGTTCGTACACAGCAATCTCGGTGCTAGCAAACGTATCACCTAACAGCGCTAAATCGCCAAATATGCTTAATTTTGATAATTTTTTGTGGTCGCTGTAATTAATTTCAGCCGATAATTTTTCATTTTCTGGTGTTTTATGAAGAGTAGAATCACATATATTTTTTTCAATACTTTTTGAGGATGACACCTTTTGAATGTTTCCTTGTAAGTAATTAATGGTATGGGTGAATCAAAATCCCGCATCTCGTCAGCTAGATAGAATTTATTTTATAAAAATAAATGTCTCTTTATATACATATTTAAAAATATATATATATATATATT
Organism: Salticus scenicus; assembly: GCA_963930645.1. Lineage (NCBI taxonomy): Eukaryota > Metazoa > Arthropoda > Arachnida > Araneae > Salticidae > Salticus > Salticus scenicus. Next base: position 76,608,644 of record OZ005650.1, read on the forward strand.
TATAATAAGAAAGTAATTACAAATTAATTGTGTAATTATGATCCCGATATTTACCAGGCTCTGTTTAACGCATGCAATATGACGGGCTTTGTTACCCATTGAGTGAGCTGCGCGCTCCCTCTTCTATCTACTCATTTAAACTTCAGAGATACAAAAGAAAATGCAGACCCGAAACTAACCTACACACCAAAAATCGCCTCACTGAAGAAAATTAGAACAGAGTTTTACATGAAATTATATTTTTTGCACATCCTCCGTGGGTGAAGAGGGATATTTTGGAAAATCTTTTCAAAGTGCATATTACATACACATAAGCAATACTCATACAACAAAATTCGCCAATCTCAGGTTTTTCGAAGCAGAATTAAGCTTGAAAAACGAGTCTTACAGCCTCAAAGGGGGAATTTCGCAAAATCTCGTCAGAGTGCAGGGCACAGAAAACTAAATCAAGCATCAAAAAATCCTTTTGAGGTAATTTGGAGAAAAGTTATGCTTGAAAAATAGTGTTTTTACCCACCCACCGCATTCAAAGTTTGGAAGAGGGTGGAATTCGAAAAATCCCTTTACAGTGTATATTGGGCACTTAAAAACAACATAACAAAAACTGCCTTCCTGAGATAATTGAAATCAGAGTTGCGCATGCCAACGTGATTTTTGCCTGATGTGGTGGGGATTTTGCAACATTTTGTCAAAATGTGTGTTGGATAAACGTAACCAATTGACACAGCAATATTCGTGATCACAACTCCCATAAAAATTCCCTGAGAAAATTTAACAATAAAAGTGAGTGTCGACATTTCCCCCCCCCCCCCAACCCCATCCCATTACCCAAATTCTCCAAAATCATAAACTGAAAAAAAGGGGGGTTTGGAAATAATGGCACAGGTTGCATAATATAAAACATATATTTTAAACTTGCTTTCTTAGATTCTAGAATCTATAAAGAAGTAGAATTGTTTAATATCTTTTACTCATAATTTTTGTTATTCCCCCCCTTCCCCCATCCGCTAACGATTGGCAATCGCATACTCCACTGATGCCTTGTGATTTCCAATCTTTCTCTATCCATAACATAAATGTAAGTATTCATTTGAAACTTGCTTAACTGGATTCTAGAACCTATAAAGGGGTAGAATTACTCTCATTCATGTACTTTTTTTATCCCCCCCCCTCTCCATTTACAACAAGCAGTCAACGATCAGATGTCCTGCAAAGCACAATCTTTTTTCATTATTATTTTCTCCATAGTATTTAGTGTATATCTAACCCATTTAAGCTATTTGGCAAATGTGTGCATCAAAATTTGATTTGGCTTAAATGTGTATTTTTCAAAGAAATTTCATTTTTGCTTTCTTTAGGGTAGAAATCTTCATTTTTCCTTTTTATTTTTAAGGAGAAATCGCCTTATTTTTAAAGCTGCAAATTTGGCAGCTAAGTAGGTTATTTTTAACTAAGCAGCTAAGATTTATATCTATGCTTTTTAAGAGGAAATACTTTAACTCTAGTGAAATAAAATCATTTTAAAAGGTGTGTTTTTAGAAATAAGAAAAATAATAAAATTGCTAACTGTATTTACACATGACTATGTAAAAGTTACAGTGATGGTGACGAATCGGCTGATTCATTAACTAGAAAATATCAATTTATGAATTGTGAATGATAACAGGTTATTTCATTGAAATAAATTTGAAAAAAAAAAGTACTACTGAATTAATTAATAAATAAAAACTTCTGCTGTTATTATTACAGCCTTAAACAGATTTTAATTTAGGATGTACAATTTAGGATTTTTAAAAAGAACGAAGTTACAATCGAAATCGCTTTCGGGCATCCCGTCAGAAAGCAGAAAACTGAACTGACAAATAATAATAATAATAAAAAAGAATAAACCTTAATAAAAATAGCCAAGTAATAAAAAATAAATTCGGCAGTTCATAATTTAGAGAGGTAAACTTTAAAAATTTTGAGGATTCATAAGTAGTATGTAAGGTCTAAGGTGTAAATCGCGACTGTAAAAATGAAACAGTACATAAGCCTAATGGTAGGGTTAGCGAACGCAAGATAAACATTTCGTTCACTCTAGGGAGAAAAATAATTTAGTGAGGAAATATACTGTTATGTAACTCCAGACGTAATAATTCTACTCTTCTTAGAGATGGGTAGAAAGTCGTTTCCCCTAGTTAAAATAACTAAAGGTCGTTGCTTTCCACGACCGACTCCAGGATCGTAGCGATGAATGGAGTCTAACAGAGGATTTCCAACATTGGCAACAGATCTGTGAAACTTCATCGTAAGTTTTCGAATTTCGGCATAGATTAGCCTAATTCGAAGATCTCGATGAATAGCATCATTGCGAGTAGCTTGAACAAACCTACGTAAAAATTTATTCGGGAATAAATGCATTTTTATTAACTGAGTTTTAGCAGAAGAACCATAAATCATGCACACATAGTTGATGATCGGACGAATCATAGATTTGTATAATAATATATATGTATATTTTTTAATAGACAGGTGGACAAAAGAGTGTGAAGGACTTTTGCGGTCTTGTCAGCTTTTTTTAGAGATTCTGAAGTGTAATATGTAATAATTAAACGCTATAATAAAACTAAACTAGCACTAAAATTTAAAAAAAAAAAATAATTTTCTTAGAATTGTGGTGTGAGTATAAGAAAACGACTTTAAAAGTATAGGAACGCTGTCGCCCCTGATATTCATAGGCATGAATAATGTATTAAAACTGGTTTATTCGTCTGTAGGACACAAATATATTTAAAAAAAAAAAAAAAACTATTGAAATAAATTAAAAACAGAATTTTATAAAACTTAGTATTAGGGGGACCGGAAAATAATGTCTGTTTGAATTAAAGTACTGACATCGGAAATTTATCCTGGATAAAATTTAAGATATTCTTAGGTAACTTAAAAGATGGTTATTTGTAAAGTACCATCTAAACACTGTTAAACAAAAATTTCCGGTTTCATTTTATTAATTCAAAACGACATTATTTTCCGGTCCCTAATACAATTATATATTGATTAAAAAGTTTAGTCTGTAACTTTCGGCTGACTACTTAGTATGTAATTTAATATTTCAAATGATGAAAAAAAAAGAAGGATTTTTCTGGAGCGACCATTTGTGAAATAGAGCATAATCAAATGATGATTCAACTTTTATCTCCCTCATTTTTTTATTTAAATTATTGATTGATAACATGAAAGATTCTAATTATTTGGAATTTTTTTTCTCTTCGTACTACTTGACAAAGGTTTAGTAATTCGGTTTATAATTTTGCTGCTGCTCATGACTTTTGGAACGGCATTCTTTATTTCTTTATTTATTTTTTACATATTTCCTGATCAATTGCAAACGAACTGTAAATTTGTCAAAAGGGAAATTGCTTACTGCGAATCATTCTCAGGATGCAATCTGAAACTAGTGTCAAGTGATGTCATTATGGGTCAGGGATGGCCATCATTTTTTGGAAGAATGTCACTATCTGAAGAAAAAAGAAAAAATAAATAAATAAAATATGCGTGCCACTTTCAAAGAAAACAAAAATTAGTTTTGTTCGTTAAAGAAGACGTATGACTAAGGTAGGAAAAATACAATCTTTTTCCTGAAATCTTAAATTTAAATTATGTAACTTTCCCATAATATTGGCGAAAAAAGCTAAATCTGATAGTGCGCCACACGGTCAATAAAACAGAAAGCATGTTTATATTCCTCAGGCAAAGAGCTACTTGATGGATAATACAACAATACATAAAACAATTATTTTAAAAATTATTTTAAGCAATATAACAAAATTTTTTATGCTGCCAACCATGCAAACACTATCTAATTTTGTCCACTTTACTTTGTTGTTTTCAATTACCCTTTTAACCCTTTGCGACGCAAGACAATTCGGATCATTTAAATTATACTGCCACCGGAATTCATAAACTAAATTAAACTAAAAGAAATTTTAAATTTTAAGTTTAAAAAAAACCTGCCTTTTCTGGTATGTTATAAACGTAAATTTTTGCTAAAAAATTTCCGGGATGAATTTTTGCAGCTGGATCTAAAATTTTGCGTCCTCGCAGCGAGGACGTCGCGCGTTAAGGGGCTATGTACTTTAAAAAAGGCTTCACCTGTAGTTAAAACTAGTTGACACAAATCAAGTAGTAGGGAAGCGTGGGGCAGGTTGTAACAGTTTTTGGAAAATTAGGTATATTTTGAAATGTATTTATGTTTTCCTGTTTATAATTGCTGTTTTCTATAGCATACATATTCATCTATCATATTCATATAAGAAACTTTCGTTAATTTTGCTAATTTTAGCACCAAAAATATTTTTTCAAAATTATTTGCCTGTTACAATTTGCCCCGGGTTTGGGGCAAATTGTAACGGGTACAAAGGGAATCATAACAATAAAAACGACAATATTTCAAAATGTTTTTTGTCACCAATCATTTATTAATTTATTAAAAAGGGCAATTAATAACTAATATTAAATTATAACCTTCTTGGTATAGTAATAATGAATTATATCAAATTTATTATAGTAAAATAAAGTGAAAATTAAAGATAAAATCAACATAAAAGTCAATCTTAGTCAGAGTTGAAAGTAATTCAAGCAAATGATATTTTTTTCCCTCTCAAGCCTTTAATGTGTGCTCACATTTTGCAAATTAAGCATTATATCCATTCTTCAACTACTGAGTGGGTTTAGTAGAGCTCGAATTCTCCGCCCTTTTTTCAGGACACTGTCATTAATGAGAAATTTCTGCTTTTTTTCTATCACATTTTTATGCAATATTCTCTAATTGGTGATTAAATCATGATTATAATTTGGGATTAAATAATCACGGCACTGTAATATAAAAACACAGAAAATATTTCTGTATAAACATTGTAGTGGTAAACAAGCCAAAAATGGTTGATTTCAGAAAGTTTTCTGAAAATGGGCGGAGACTTCTAGCTCTTGCTGTAGGCATCTCCACAAGCCACTCCTCTAACATGTTACAACTTGCCCCAACGTTACATTTTGAATATTTTGTTTATTTATAAAAATGTATAACGATTTATACAAAAAATTAAACATGCATTTTATAACTCAACACACAGACTAAAAAAATTGCTATAAACATTTCTTTAAAGTATAAATTAACATACCTTTAATCAAAACTTACGAAATATTTTTTTTGTTCACTAACTCGCTAAAATGAAGTATGTGTACAGAACCTCTCATTAACCATTTTTGAGGAGAACCGATTGTGCTTACATTATAAAGCGCATCATAAGAATTATGTTTATAAAAATATTTAACCACAAATGTTACAAACTATTTCGTAAATTGCGTGTTACTTCTTACCCCTGTGACAACTAGACCAACGATCCCCTATTTTCACAATATCAAAATTACCGTTCTTGTAACACAGAAATATCCTTAACTGTACTTTGTTCATGACGTCACAGCTTTTGTCTTCATCCAAAGTTAATGAAAAGTAGTTGCAATATTGTAGTCCCAAGAGAATTTGAATGCCAACACCCTAGCTCATGTCATGTATACGGTGCATTATGATATTTCTTGACAAAGAACTTTTACCATATTTTTTAAAACTTTTTTATCATCCAGTCTTTGGTCAGATATCAGGCATTTTTTAATACATCCTGTCCATCAGAATGGGGTATTTTCTTGCAGACTAACAACAGAGAAAATTCACAAAAAACCTTCGCCATAGTTTTCATTTCTTCATTTCTCTTCTAGAACAACGACTGCTGGCCGATTAAAGATTTATTATTATTATTATTATTGTATCATTATTATTATTTATATTATTGATAAATTCCGTAAGCTAATCCGACAAACTACTTGCTGTAGAAATCACTATGAAGTTATTTGAAATGTTCCAGGATAATTCTTTCGGCATTGCTACACAAATTCCACATATCAAACAGGTTAGAAAGTATTTTGACTCGTTAGCAATTTTTAAACAGGTCGTAAACAATTATTCTTCCGAGACAATTTTAAAGTCACGAATTACAATATCTTCTTAAGATTTTCTTTTTGACGACAAAGGTTTAATTACGGCATACCTGCCAGTATCCTAATTAATATTCCGTCGTTTTGTTATTCCAGCCCTTTTTTTCACACCAGTAAATTTGTAAATTAGCATTCTACAAATGCAACTACGATTGAATAAAAAGAAAAACACTTTATAAAAAAATAATAATGGTGTAAAAAAATAGGTCGGACTAATAATACTACGGAATATTAATTGGGATGTTGGCAGGTATGCTTATGAACACAGTGAAATTAAAATTTTTAAAACAATGACGCTCGACGTGAAAATTTAAAAACAGGTTTAAAAATGTTTATTGTCTTACCTGTCAGAAGGTCAATCGATGATGCATTTCATTTATCAAACGCGATTGTTTTGTCACGAGAAAAGTATATGAAACAAAAACAACAGGAGTATATCTTAAATATTTTCTTAAAGTGCCTGAAAAATGACACTGAGGCCTGGTTAACAACTTCAAGTCAGTATATTTCAAAAACAATAGAACCAGACTGAAGAAGAAACATGTTTTTCTTTTTGTCTGTTTCTGAAAATATGACTTTTTTTTTCTGTTTTTTTTTCCTAATTTTTTTTTTACATTATAAAATCTTTTAGCATACTTTGCTTGAACACTGGTGATTTTTTTTTAAATTTTTCAATGGGTCTTCGTGTGCCACTCTTAAAACTTAGCCGTGCCACACTGTGGCATGCGTGCCTGGCATTGACCATCAGTGTTATATATAAATATTCTTCAACGTGTAATTACTCATAAAATTGATTTTTTATGGAAAATGTTTCCGTACTATGCTTTTGCATACCTGCCAAAATCCTAATTAATATTCCGTAGTGTTGTTAATCCCGCCGTTTTTTTTTCACACCAGTAAATTTGAAAAGTAGCATTTAGCAAATGCAATTACGATTGAATAGTAACAAAAATACTCTAAAAATATACTCCTGAAAAAAAAAAAAAAAAAAAAAAAATAGCGTGGCTAATAATACTACGGGATATTAATTGGGATGTTGGCAGGTAAGGTTTAACTTTGGTTTGCCAGAAATACTCTGGAACTTTTGCAATTTGTCAATATCATTTCAGTATACTGCATATTTGCTAAATTTTCTGAGAGATGTTTTATAACTATCCATCTATCTATTTATACATTTATGTATAGGTATATATATATATATATATATATATACATATAAATTAACAGTTTATTACCAGTTTTCTAATATTAATCTACGGTTTAATGTATTTTTAATTGAAAAAATACTATTAGAATGTAATGGGGGGAATATTCTTTAAAAACATCCAAAAAAGTGAAAGCTATACTCTAATGGCATTAATCTCAAGTAAATAACCGAAGAAAATAAATTATAAACAATGTATTTATTTTCTTTTTTATGAGTCAACATTTATTACTGCTTAGTGAAATTAATATCGTATAAATATTTCAATAAAATTTATATTTCTGTTAGGAAAAATCTTACCATTAACATTTATTAAAATAAATAAATAAATAAATAAAATAAATAGTTTTATTTATGCACAGAAAGACCCTAAATAAATTCACACGTTTTTAGAGAGCGCCTTTAGTCTAGGAATAAGTAAATTTATATATATTTCATCAATCAATTAAAAAAAAAAAAAAAAAAAAAAGAGATTGTTAATATTGCCATATAAGTAATTGAAATGCAAATGCGTAATTTTTTGGGGAAATTTCCTATCTTAGAACTGCTGCTTGTGTGGATAAAAACATTCTGAATGTTTTGGGATTATTCTACTTATGCAATTTTATGCAAAACCTTTTTGATACATTTGATGACTCGCAGGGATGGAACACGGGCGCAGAATTCATACCACTCTCAATGTAAGAAAATTTTCTACTTCTTAAATCAACGATATTATAGGTAAAGAAATTTCTTAAACGGATTCCGGTATGAATTCTGCGCCCGTGTTCCATCCCTGGACTCGATAAAAAATAAAAAATATTAATAAAATATTAATTTTTCATATAATTAAAATATTGATATCGCACCACTGTGAATTATGAGATATTGACGTATATTTTATTTTTAGATGAGAATTTTCTAAATGGAAATCATGAAAATAATTCTTTGTGAACCGGGAGAACGCTCTTAGCAGTTTCCGTTTCCCGTGTAATTTGAAATTCATAAATACAAATTGGGGTTGTTTAACTACTGAAACGTAGTCTGAATCCAGCTTTTTCGGATCTAGAAAAATTCAAATCTGTCTAAGGAATTTAGCGAAAAGATCTTAATATCTAGGAATTTTTTAGAAAATATTAATAATTTTTCTAATTCTAAATAAAAAGTGTATTTCTTATCTATATTTTAACTTTTGTATAGAATAACTCATACAACTAATCCAAGTCTGTTTTCAGTATTGTGTAACTGAATATTTTCTTTCGAATTTCTATACGGTTTATTTTCTACCAGTTTCTAGAGAAGATTTTTAAGCCACGAACTGCAAACTGTAATGCGTACAACCACGTTGGAAGCAGTTTCTGTATGTATATGAAATAGTTTAAATTTTCGAATGAATAGAAATTTTTTTAAATTCTAAACACTAAAAGGGAAGAATAATTAATCTAATCAGGGAGGGAAACAAAATAATCTTTATTAAAAACGGGGGAGGGGGGAGCTAAAGTATTAATACTTAAGTTTAATTGCCTAATACAATTAAATAAAGTAAAAACTAAGTAATTAATTGCAAACAACTAGGGGGGAAGTCCTCAGATTTGAAAAACTTTGCTTAATAACTGGAACAACACTTTCCAACAGATTCCATTAAGCACTTACTTTTTTATTGTATAACAAAATTTAGCTTTGAAAAAAGAAAAAAAGTATGCATATTAGAAACAACTGAAAAAAAAAAAAAAAAAAAAAAATCTCAGAAGCAGAGATAAATGACGTTATAATTAATTATTTAATCAAACGTTACATGTATAATTATACTGAAATACTTTATCACTCTCAAAGGGAAAAGATGAAATTTTCAGAATGCATAATAAAATAGTATATTCAGTTCAGCTAAAAAGTTGAAAGTACTAGATGTTTGTAAAATTTATTTGAAAAGTTTTTCAAGGTATTTAGCGGCCTCTTTATCCAGTAGTACTATTTTACATCATAAACTTCAGTAATTTTTAGCTATGCTTTTCTTCGATTAAATAATATAAAAAATTTTATTTAAAAAAATAAAAAAATAAAAACTTCGTATTTAATTAGAGAACCCTTATACTACCTAAACTTTTCTGATTAGTGAAGTTTAAAAAAAAAGTAACTTCGCAATTGTATCGAAAGAAGTCTAATTACTAATGAAAATAATAATATAACATAATACTGTATAGTAATCCATTGTTAATAACATAACATTTTTTATAAATTATTAATAACTATAATCTTTACATTTAGAAATTTGCATTATTTATGAGTTTTATTTTATTTTATTTACTTATTTATTCATTTTTTCTGAAATAGTAACATTTATTGTGAATGCTACATAAAATAAATTTTTAAGCATAAATCATAGTGTTTCTATAACGAACAACCAGAAAACAATGACAAGAGAAATTCGGCATATTTTTTTTTTAGGGTATTAAAAAATTTAATTTTTCGCTTGATAATATTTAGAAATGTAGAAAAATATGGGATGGGCGGAATAAGAAAGATATAACATAGATGATGGGCGGAGTCTAATTTTTCGAGAAAATTGAAAATGAATGAAATGGCTAAATTTCACCTGTGCAATACAGCCGATATGTTAATTTTAGGTTTATTGAAAGGCTATTCGGCCTGTTTTTAGTAAATTTTACATTTTAACAATTATAGCTAAAATGTTGTTTACAGAATTGTCAAATACAAACTGGGTTGCTGTGCTCATTTTGCCTACATGAGCTTTTTTATTACCTTGCAGAGTTTCTTTATACTATAGAGAAACACTATGTGAGAATATATATCAATATCCATGCATACACAAAGATTGCGTTTGATAAAATATATATTTAAATAAATGTTCACTAGCTAACTATTCAAAAAATGTGCATTGCTTTTTAATTTGAATAATTATGTTCTAAAGAAATACTTGTACACTTTTTTTTTTTTTTTTTTGTCTGATAAAATATAGTTCTATTACTCCACCCATTATTTAGTATTTTCACCAGGTGGTCTAGGAAAAAAAATATCAGATCCATCTGAGAACATTGCTTTAATCCTTTCCAGACACGTTGACGTCTTGAAGAATCTGTTCATTTCATGAGCTGTATATATATATATGTATATATATATATAAATGAACTGTTTATTAACATTTTTCTAATAATAATCTACGGATATTCGTACTAAAAAATGATAATAATAGTAATAATAATAATAATAAAAAGTAGTGGGGAATAATTTTTAAAAAGCATCCTAAAAAATGAAAGTTATACTCTAACGGTGTTAATCTCAAATAAACAAACAACAACAACAACAATAGATAGATAAATAAAAATTTGTGAAAAAAAGTATTTATTTTCTTTTTTATGAGCCAACACCAATCTCTGCTTATTGAAATGAATATCGTATATTATATTTCAATGAAATTTATATGTCTGTTAAAAAAATTCTTATTATTAATATTAAAAAAAAAAAAAAAAAAAAAAAAAAAAAAAAACATGAAATAGGTTTATATATATTTTTTATAATATTCACACAAAAAATCCTTAATAAATGTGTACGTTTTAAGAGTGCGCCTTTAGTCTGAGAATATGTAAATTTATGTGTATTTCCTCAAAATTTTTGAAAAAAAAAAAAAAAAGATTTTTTTAAAAATATTTCCATGAAATTGAAAATGCAAATTTTATGTAATATATTTGGGAAATTTCTTACCTTACAACTGCTGCTTGTTCGGATAAAAACATTGTGAAACTTGTGAGGTTATTCTATTGATGCAATTTTATGCAAAATGCTTTTGATTACTGGAGAAAACATATAAAATATTAATTTTTCTTACTTTCAAAATATTTATATTGCACCACTAGAAATAATGGTATGTAATTTTAGAGTAAATTTTTAGGTTATGAGTACCGTCGTTAAAAATGTAATGTTCCAAACTGTTTAAATGCCGAGTGAGAGCTACTCGCAGTTCCTCGTGCAGTTTTTTGGCAGTGATGACCATTGGGGATTTTAAAAGCTTCTGGGGACCAAATGTTTGTGGGAACATCTTTGGGGAATTCTGAAATTTTTGGGAACAAATCTGCGGAGTTCTTCAACTTTCTGCGAATGTTGGCAACATAATGATTTATCCCTACGGCTAGAGACTTTCAATAGCTTTATTGTTATTGGGGGATTTTTTTTTAAAATGGCCTTCATTTGGGGGAAATTTTGAGCTTAAATCATAGAAAATCTGCTTGATACATTTTTTCTTTTCGAAAAATTTTGTATTTCCCTTTTTAGTAGAAATCAAGTTGGGGATTCTTTCGAAAAAAAAACTCTGATTAGGAGAAATTTTAAGACCTGTTTGGGGAAATAATTTTTGACCATCTGGCATCATTGTCCTCGTGTGAAATGGTTTTCAGAATTGCGGAATACGATAATTTATATACCATAACGTAGTCTGAAATCAGCATTTTCGGATCTATGAAAATTCAAATTTTTCCTAAGGAATTTAGAGAAAAGATCTTAATACCCAGAAAATTCTTGGAAAATGATAAAAATTTTAATAAATCTAAATAAAAAGTATTATCTGTATTTTTACTTTTGTATCGAGTAACACATACAACCAATCCAAGCCTATATATTTTTCAGCATTGGGTAACTGACTATTTTGTTTGGGATTTCTAGTTTATTTTCTACTGGCTCCCAGGGAAGATTTTTAAACTGCAATGACTGCAATAACGTTGAAGCAGTTTCTGTATGTTTATTGAATTGTTTAAATTTTTGAATGAACAGAGAACTTTTAAAATTCAAAAGACTAAAAGAGAAGAATAATTAAAATTCCATTAAGTACTTTTTTATCGTATAACAGAAAAAAAAAAAAAAAAAAAAAAAAATTCAGCTTTGAAAAAATAAATAAATAAATAAATAAATATATATATATATATATATATATATATAGAAAACAATTGACAGGAAAATATATATAAAAATATAAGTTTTACTGATTAGAAAAACCAATAGGAGAATTACAATATTTTTTAAAAAATATTATGTTCACACAGCTTAAAAGAATTCATTCTATTTGCAATAATGAAGATGATTTAAAATATGCTCTTGAAAAAATATGCTCTTGAAGATTTAAAAAGTACCTTGCAAATTAACTGTTACCCGTCACAATTTTTAACTGTGACTTTTCAGAGTTTTCCTGTCTCGGTTGGTTCTACTTCCTCATTTAAGGGCGATATTGAAGTACCAACGAGTAGCCCCGTTGGCCGAAGATAGTTTGTGTTCCAGTTGAAAGGTTGTAATTTTTATTTCTTTTTATGTCTTTTTATACTTTCTTGTTTACCTTCGGTAATTCTCTTTTGTATTGTATATATTTTTAAATGAATTGATGTGGTTTTATAACTTTTACAATTTGATGGTTTTATAAAATATTTTAGTAGTTTTATACATTATATGTAAGTTTGATTTCTCTTCAGTTATTGGTGGTTTTCTGTTTGGTGAGAAGTTGGGGGCAAAGGATAGTTATTAGCTTATAGCTACTGTCCTTTCAGAAACTTCTCATTCACCCCTACACTGAGGGGCCTCCCTGATGAAGATCTCAGTGTTTTTTGGGGTATAATTTCATTCATTTGTGTATATATATTTCTACATTTAATTTCATTCATTCGTTTATATATTTCTGCATTTATATATTACTATATATATATATATATATATATATATTAAACAACTGAAAGAAAATATTTCAGAAGCAGAGATAAATGACATTATAATTAATTATTTAATCAAATGCTACATGTATAATTATAGTGAGATACTTTATTACCTTCAAAGGGAAAGGGTTAAATTTGCAGAATGAATAATAAAATAGTATATTCAGCTTAGCTAAAAATTAGAAAGTTCCAGACCTTTTTTTAAATTGATTAGAAAAATTTTCCAAGGTATTTAGCGGCACCTTAAGTCAGTAGTACTTTTTTTACATAGTAAACTTCAGTAATCATTTGCTCTGCTATGCTTTTCTTCGATTGAATAACATGAATAACTATTAAAAAAGTAAATAAATGAATAAAAACTTCGCTTTTAATTACAGAACCCTTATATTTTCCCCCATTACATTTCTGATTACCGAAGTTTATAATAAAGTAACTTTGCAATTGTATTGATAGAAGTCTAATTACTAATGAAAACAATAAGATAACGTTAAAACAGGAATAAACTACTACGTCAGAAACGCCAAAGAAAAATTATTGAGGTGCATACAGCTGTTTCGGTAGCCTAAAGCGTACCGTCTTCAGTGCAAAAAGAATTCTGAATCTGGAGAAGTGCTCTTATATATAGGAGAGGGACCGGATTTAGTTCAACCAATAGGATTACGGAAGAGGTGGGGAGTGTGGCCAATAGGAATTAAGGAATGTGTAGCTGTGTAAACAGTAGAAAAATTAAGGAAATGTGGACTGAATGTAAAATTTCCAACAATCAGACAAATAGGGAACAGCGAAATCACAATTTACAAGGTTTTTAAAATTTTTATAAATATGAAAAGCTTCAAAGAAATCGAGTTCATGAATGGATTTAGGTCTGCAAATTATTTTAGCTGAATTGAATTTAAAATTATGATTTTCCTCCCAGCAATGTTTAGAAATAGCCGATTTATTGGTTTCTTGTTTGCGGACGTAATTCATATGTTCTTTTAGACGAAATTTAAGACTGCGTTTAGTTTGGCCAATATATGATAAACCACACTGACAGGAAATACTATAAATGCCCCAAGAATTATGCATATCAATAGGATCTTTTAACTGAGAAAAGGAGAGTTTATTAGAAGGCGAAAATATTATTTTAAAATCATATTGTTTGAGAATTTTAGCTATGGTTTGACTGGTTTTAGAAAAATAGGGTAAAACAATACTGATATTAGATGTGACTGATTTAGTAGACGAAATACGAGGGAGTTGTAATTTTTGGATAGCTTTGTCTATAATGGAAGGGTCATAACCTCTGTCAATTGCGATGGCTTTCAGGTATTTAATTTCAGATTTCAATAAAATAGGATTTGAACAAATATTAAGGGCACGGTTTACAAAAGTATAGAAAGCAGCCATTTTTTGGTTAGGTGGGTGACATGAACGCGCATGGGGAGGAAGGGAGACTGCAAAATTTTTACGATAGACAGTGGTTGAAAATCCATTTACAGTGCGAGAGACGAGGGTATCAAGAAATGGAAGGGAGCCATTATTTTCTATTTCATATGTAAACTGGATATTACTGTCAATTGAATTTAAGGTTTCTAAGACATGGTCAATATTGTGATTAGATATGTCGATAAGCGTGAAGGTGTCGTCAACGTAACGGGTCCAAAAAGGAAAAGATATTTTCTTAAAAAGCTTGCTTTCGAAATAGTGCATGTAAATGTCTGCGAGAATTGGGGAGAGAGGGGAACCCATGGCTAAACCTTCAGACTGACGATAGAATTTATTTTGGAAAGAAAAAGTGGTTTGTGATAAACAAATGCGGGTAAGAGAAATTAATTCTTGTATTTCGAAAGAGGTGAAATGAAACTCTTTTAATCTATTTTCGAGACAGCAGAGGGCGCCACTTGTTGGAACATTAGTGAAAAGAGATTTTACATCAAAAGAAACCATAGTGAGATTAGTGTGAGGGCAGTTTTGAATATTTTTTGCAAAATTTATGGAATTCTTAACAGTATAACTATTAGCAGCAAGAAGTGGAGCAAAAATTGTGGTGAGAAATTTAGCTAGATTATAGGAAGCAGTACCGATGTTAGAGACTATTGGACGAAATGGAATATTGGGTTTGTGAACTTTTGGTAAAGCATAAAATCTGGCACAATTAGCAATAGAAGGGATAAGATGGGATTTAGTCGAGTTCAATAACAAGGGGCAAGATTTTATAGCAGATTTAATTTTATTTAATTCTTGAGGAGAGGGGTCACGGGGCAAAGGAATGTATGGGCCATCATTAAGTAGTTCGGTAACACTTTCGATGTATTGTTTTTTATCCAAAATAACAATCTGACCACCTTTATCAGCTTTAGTAATGATTATATTTTCATTAGATTTTAATTCCTTCAAGGCGTTTTTTTCTGCAGGGCTGAGATTTGATTTAAAATTTTTAAATGAAAATATAATCATTACTAAAGCTGATAAAGGTGGTCAGATTGTTATTTTGGATAAAAAACAATACATCGAAAGTGTTACCGAACTACTTAATGATGGCCCATACATTCCTTTGCCCCGTGACCCCTCTCCTCAAGAATTAAATAAAATTAAATCTGCTATAAAATCTTGCCCCTTGTTATTGAACTCGACTAAATCCCATCTTATCCCTTCTATTGCTAATTGTGCCAGATTTTATGCTTTACCAAAAGTTCACAAACCCAATATTCCATTTCGTCCAATAGTCTCTAACATCGGTACTGCTTCCTATAATCTAGCTAAATTTCTCACCACAATTTTTGCTCCACTTCTTGCTGCTAATAGTTATACTGTTAAGAATTCCATAAATTTTGCAAAAAATATTCAAAACTGCCCTCACACTAATCTCACTATGGTTTCTTTTGATGTAAAATCTCTTTTCACTAATGTTCCAACAAGTGGCGCCCTCTGCTGTCTCGAAAATAGATTAAAAGAGTTTCATTTCACCTCTTTCGAAATACAAGAATTAATTTCTCTTACCCGCATTTGTTTATCACAAACCACTTTTTCTTTCCAAAATAAATTCTATCGTCAGTCTGAAGGTTTAGCCATGGGTTCCCCTCTCTCCCCAATTCTCGCAGACATTTACATGCACTATTTCGAAAGCAAGCTTTTTAAGAAAATATCTTTTCCTTTTTGGACCCGTTACGTTGACGACACCTTCACGCTTATCGACATATCTAATCACAATATTGACCATGTCTTAGAAACCTTAAATTCAATTGACAGTAATATCCAGTTTACATATGAAATAGAAAATAATGGCTCCCTTCCATTTCTTGATACCCTCGTCTCTCGCACTGTAAATGGATTTTCAACCACTGTCTATCGTAAAAATTTTGCAGTCTCCCTTCCTCCCCATGCGCGTTCATGTCACCCACCTAACCAAAAAATGGCTGCTTTCTATACTTTTGTAAACCGTGCCCTTAATATTTGTTCAAATCCTATTTTATTGAAATCTGAAATTAAATACCTGAAAGCCATCGCAATTGACAGAGGTTATGACCCTTCCATTATAGACAAAGCTATCCAAAAATTACAACTCCCTCGTATTTCGTCTACTAAATCAGTCACATCTAATATCAGTATTGTTTTACCCTATTTTTCTAAAACCAGTCAAACCATAGCTAAAATTCTCAAACAATATGATTTTAAAATAATATTTTCGCCTTCTAATAAACTCTCCTTTTCTCAGTTAAAAGATCCTATTGATATGCATAATTCTTGGGGCATTTATAGTATTTCCTGTCAGTGTGGTTTATCATATATTGGCCAAACTAAACGCAGTCTTAAATTTCGTCTAAAAGAACATATGAATTACGTCCGCAAACAAGAAACCAATAAATCGGCTATTTCTAAACATTGCTGGGAGGAAAATCATAATTTTAAATTCAATTCAGCTAAAATAATTTGCAGACCTAAATCCATTCATGAACTCGATTTCTTTGAAGCTTTTCATATTTATAAAAATTTTAAAAACCTTGTAAATTGTGATTTCGCTGTTCCCTATTTGTCTGATTGTTGGAAATTTTACATTCAGTCCACATTTCCTTAATTTTTCTACTGTTTACACAGCTACACATTCCTTAATTCCTATTGGCCACACTCCCCACCTCTTCCGTAATCCTATTGGTTGAACTAAATCCGGTCCCTCTCCTATATATAAGAGCACTTCTCCAGATTCAGAATTCTTTTTGCACTGAAGACGGTACGCTTTAGGCTACCGAAACAGCTGTATGCACCTCAATAATTTTTCTTTGGCGTTTCTGACGTAGTAGTTTATTCCTGTTTTAATTTTCCAACGCCAAGTCTCCTGCTATAATAAGATAACGTAATACTGTATAGTAATTTATTGTTAATAACAATACTTATTTTGTTATAAATTATTACTAATTATAATCTTTACATTTAAAAATTTGCAATATTTGTTTTATTTTGTCTACTTATTTATTCATTTTCTTTCAGAAATGGTAGCATTTAGCACACTTGCCAACATCCTAATTAATATTCTGTAGTATCACTAGCCACGCCTTCATTTTTACAGCAGTATTATTTTAGAGTACTTTTCGTCTTATTTGATCGTAATTGCATCTGGAGAATAACGCTCTTCAAATTTACTGGTGTGAGAAAAAGGGCGGGACTAGCAACACTACGGAATATTAATAAGGATGTTTGCAAGTATGCATTTAGTGTGAATAATACATAAAATAAATTTTTAAACGTAAATGATAGTGTTTCTATACCGAACTACTAGAAAACAATGACAAGAGATATTTGGCATATTGTTTTTTCTTGGTATTAAAATACTAAAATTTTCGCTTGATAATATTTAGAAATTTAGAAAAATATGTGATGACAGAGAAAGATATACGAAGGATGACGGGAGGAGTCTAATTTTTCGAGAACATTGAAAATTAATGATCTTGCTAAATTTCCCCTGCGCAATACAGCCGATATGTTGATTTTAAGGCATACTTGCCAACCATCTCATTAATAACCGTACAATTGTTAACGCCCCCTGAAAAAACGCTCCTTTTCTCACTCCACTATATTTTTAGAGTCATTCTCTCCAAATGTTGTTACGATTAAATAAGATTAAAATTACTCTAGAAAATTATTGGTGTAAAAAAAAAGGCGGGTACTAAAAATTGTACGGTTCATAATGAGATGATTGGCCAATATGTTAAGGTTATTGAAAGGCTATTCAACCTGTTTCTAGAAAAATTTGTCATTTAAAAAATTATAGCTAGAATGTTGTTTACAGAATTGTTAATGATAAACTGGATTGCTGTGCTCATTTATGTCTACATCAGCTTTTTTATTACCCTTCTGTGTTTCTTCATACCATAGAGAAACACTCTGTATGTGAGATATATGTAAATGTTCATGCATTGACAAAGTTTGCGTTTTATAAATTATATAGTTAAAGAAATGTTATTTAGCTAACTATTTTTAAAATGTACATTGCTTTTTAATTAGAAATTGTATTCATAATAATTACTTGTACATTTTATTTTAATTTGTTATTGCTCCATGCATTTGTGTATTTTTACACCGATGGTCTGGGAAAAAAATTATCAGATCCATCTGAGAAAGTTGCTTCAACTACTTTAATATACCTTAATGTCTTAAAGACTTTATTCCTTTCATTATCCGTTATAGGCTCTAAAATGTATAAAGTTACGCCTTTGATCTTTTTTTTTTTTTTTACATGTACCTACGAAGTCGGTGAACTAACATTACATGCGATAGCAGAGTTCCCACTCATCACTTTTTTGATCGCTGAAAATTTTAAATAACCCTTTTTTTATTCCCATATACCTTCACTTCTCGAAAATTTTATTCGTTTCATGAGCCGTGCCGTTATAGGCTCCAAAGTATGTAAAATAACGGCTTAGGCTTTTTTTTTTTGCTTTTTTGTCACATGCACCAACCAAGTCCATAAACTAACATTACATGCAATAGCAGTGTTCCCACACATCACTTTTTAAATCACTGGAAATTGTAATTTTTTTTTCTTTTAAATATTTTTTTTTTACGATTAATTAATGTTAATCGTAAAAAATTAGTTAAAAAAAAATCCTTTCCAAAATTCTTGTTCCCCAAAAGTGACAAGCGGGAATCCTGCAATATCAATTGCTTCGGTGAACATGTGTTACCATAGTTGCCAACATTTGAATTTACTCCGAAGAACTTCTAGCCACGCCTTTATTTCGCACCACTTTATTTATAGACAATCTTACAATAAAACGAGTAAAAATTTCTTTTAAAATAAGTGTTTAGAAATAAAGGCGGGGCTATAAAGGCTCGACTAAAAATTAAATGTTGTTAACTCTGTGTGTTACCCACATTTGTTTATTTTTCTATTTAAATAAATGCAGTTGAATAAAAAATGTCGCGCAATCTGTACCAGGTGGCGCTGTCTACCGCTTCAACTGTTGCCAAGTTTCCGAGCCACGCGACAGGCGTCTAGTTTAGGAGGCACAGGTTACGCATTCAGTGTGCTGTGCCCTCCCTCTTCATTCTACGCATTTAAACTTTACAGCTATAAAAGCAAGAGCAGACCCAAAACCAACCTACTACACACCACAAATCGCCTCACTGAAAAAAATTAGAATAGAGTGAATAACTACATGAAATTGTATTCTTTGCACATCCTCCGCCGGTGAAGCAGGATATTTTGCAAAATCTTTTCAAAGTGCACATTGCATACACATAATGAATAAACACACACCCAAATTCGCCATTTTGAAGTTTTTCGAAGCAGAATTAAGCTTGAAAACATGTCTTCTGCTCCTACAGCCTCAAAGAGGGAATTGTGAATTTCGCAAAATCTCGTCAGAGTGCATGATGCGTATACATGATTAAATCAGGCGCCAAAAAAATCATATTAAGATAATATGAAGAAGAGTTATGCTTGAGAAATAGTGTTTTTACCCACCCACGCATTTAAAGTTTGGCAAAGGGAGGAATTCAAAAAATCCCTTTACACTGCATATTGGGCACTTATGAACAACATGACTAAAACTGCCTTCCTGAGATAATTGAAAGCAGAGTTACGCATGGCAACGTGATTTTTGCCTGGTAGGGAAGGTGGAGATTTTGCAAAATTTTGTCATAAAGGGTATTGGATAAACGTAACCAAATCACACAGCAATATTCGTGACTACACTCCCCCCTCCCCCCGTAATTCCAAAAAATCAAAAACTGCAAGAAACAAAATGGGTTTTAGAAATAATTTGCAGTAGACGCGCAGGCGTTTTCAATACCTTTGTGCCATTTTTGGTAGTGCTGTTTGCAAAAATCTTGATTTTTTCGAAATCCCCCATACTAAAAATCGGTCTTTCCCTCCACACCCCCTTAACACTTTCGCGACCGCCGACGAAGATTTACGTCATTTGAAAATCTCTAATTCCACTAGTGGGCGTTTCGCAATATGTATGTTATTTATATCTTAAAAAATCACCCAATTTTCATATTTGTACTATCAATATACTATGGATATAAATAATTTGATTGGAAAGAGTGTAAATATAATATATATTCATTTGTAATATGAATGTGAATACGGAAAATTTTGTTCTGAAATATTGTTACTGGAGAGAATAACACTCACAGGCAGACCTTACTATGAATAATATTATAGTTTAAAAATATTAAAGAACACGCTTTTATAGAAATGTGAACTAAAAAGCACAAAATATCTATCTTAGCATTAAAATGCAGGGTAAGAGAAAACCGTGTGAGTGACACACCATAATATTTACATACATTTAAGTATTTAATTAAAATAATTTAGAATTAAACAAAAACCATTTTTTTTAAATATCCCCTGACTGGGCTCGAACGCTAGACCTTTAGGCTCGTAGCGCGGAGCTTTACCTCACAGCCACAGCGTTCACGTAGGAAAAGTCTTTTTTTACAATATAGATTTTTTGTTTGCTCCCAGAGCGGTTACAAACATACATTATACATACAAACATACATACAGGTGAAACTAACAAAAGCGTGTTAAAAAGGCTAAAAAACATGTTTTCGCCAAATAGTCCGTGAGGCATCAGGCCATATTGTGCTTAGAAATTAAGTTTCGTTTGCCAAATCTGGTAACAAAGAAACTGCTTATTTTTCTAACCGGTAGATGTATACAGAGTAGAAAAATACAATGTTGCCCGAAAAATAGTTGCACATTATTATCTTACAAGCAAAAAAGGAAATTATTCCATACAGTCATATTTTCCTAAGAGCTATTTAAATGCTTTCAAATTTTATACATAAAATTTTACGATATATGTAATTTTATTTTGCTAAAGAAAAAAAGAGAAAGAAAAGTGTTTTAAAACTAACTATAATAAATAACTATGAAAAAATAATTTTTTTTTTTTTTTTTTTTTTTTTTAAGTAAATTAAATGCATTTTAAGCAGAATGCAAAATGATTATGCGACAAAAAAACTTTTTTTTTTTTTTTTTTAAACCCTATATTATTAACTAAATATTATAATATTTGTATTTTTCATTTATCTCAAAATATAATTAGTCATATACTACAAATATTATTTCTTTTTATGCATAGAACACTTTTTGTAATGGTAATCTAGTAAAAATTACCCCTTTAATAAAAAATTATATAATAAAATCTTGGTACTAAAATTTCATTAATATCTAAAATCAAATAAAATACTCTCTTTCACTAAATGTATTACTTTTAATTAAATACACGGTAACCATGTGTTTTCATGAAAAATAGTTAAATTTTGTATATATATATTTCAATATAATAAGGGCACCAAAAAAGAAAATGAATAATAATAATCGCAATGACATTATTGTAAAAATATTTATATATTATTGTAGTAGTATTTATTGTAATTATATAAAAAAATTAAAAAAATTATAATAGTATTTATTGTAATTTAAAGGAAGATATATGGTATGTGATACTTGTCATACAAACATATTGGATGCAAACTTACAAAAGAGGCACCAGGAAATATGAAAGGAAGTGTCTTTACAGAATATTTACAAGGCAAAAAAAAAAAAAAAAAAAAAAAAGAGAAATCGAAGCATCTATAGCAGAAAGAAAATATTATCCTATAAACAAGAACACACGCACGTACATGTATATCTATATATATAAAAGAACACTTCCTGAGTGAGTGAGGGGGTGATCTATCAACGCCCAGACCAAACCCCTGGACCTAGAAGCATGAAATTTTGTGATAATGTTCTTTCTATGACGTAGGCATCCACTAAGAAGCGATTTTACAAAATTCGCCCCCCCAAGGGGGGGGGGCAAAACGTAATGTCATAAAATCCTTCATATCTCAAACAAAAAACAGATATCCGTAAAATTTTTTCTTTAAAATATAGCTAATACAAATGTCAAAAAACCAATTTCTGGAATTTTCAAAATTCGGTCCCCAAGGGGGGCGGGGGGGGCAAAACGTGATTTCGCATAATCCTATATATCTCAAACAAAAAAATAGATATGCGTGAAATTTTTGCTCTAAAATATTGCTAATGCAAATATCTAAAAACCAATTTCTGGAATTTTAGAAATTCATCCCCCAGGTGGGGCAGCAGGGGGGGGGGAGGTGGCTAAGGGGCAAAAACAAATAGAAATACAGTTAGGGCGTTCAAAATTGATACAGATAGGTTTTTGAGGCCTGCAAGTCGAATGAGGATATTTTCGATTGTGTAAAGTTATTAGGAGGGGCAGGAAGGGGGGAGGGGAGAGGGGGGCAAAAAATAAAAATAGAGTTAGATCGTTCAAAATTGGTATATAGAGGTTTTCAATACCTACAAATCGATTTCGGATATTTTCGAATTTGTAAAATTATTAGGAGGAGCGCGCAGGGGGGTGGGGAGGCAAGGGGGGGACTATGGGGCAAAAACAAATAGAAATGCAGTTAGGCCGTTCAAAATTGGTACAGATAGGTTTTAGATGCCTGCAAGTCGAATGGGGATATTTTCGAAAGTATAAAGTTATTAGGAGGGGCGGGAAAGGGGGTGGGGAGAGGGGGGGGCAAAAAAAATAAAAATAGAGTTAGATCGTTCAAAATTGGTATATAGATGTTTTCGATACTTACAAATCGATTGCGGATATTTTCGAATTTTTAAAATTATTAGGTGGGACGGGAAGGGGGGGGCTATGGTCAAAAACAAAGAGAAATACAGTTAGGCCGTTCAAAATTGGTACACATTGGTTTTAGAGGCCTGCAAGTCGAATGGGGATATTTTCGAAAGTGTAAAGTTTTTAGGAGGGCCGGGAAGGGGGGGGGGCAGAGGGGCAAAAAGAAAATAATAGAGTTAGATCATTCAAAATTGGTACATAGAGGTTTCCAATACCTACAAATCGATTGCGGATATTTTCGAATTTTTAAAATTATTGGGAGGGCGGGAAGGGGGGGGGAGTAGAGCGGCAAAAAAAATAAAAATAGAGATATATCGTTCAAAACTGGTGCATAGAGGTTTTTGATACTTACAAATCGATTGCGGATATTTTCAAATTTGTAAAATTATTAGGATAGACAGGAGGGGGGGGGCGAAGTGGGAAAATAATAGAAATAAGGGTTAGAGCATTTTGGGAATTTTTTCCGAAGGCAGTGAGAACCCGGTGCGACATTTTTCCTACTCAGATTTTGTTTCTCTTTTTTTTTTCACGTGATAAAAATTAATGCAATTTTGAGAATTCATTATAGTGTTTCATTTAAAAATAGGGACCAGCGAAGCGGGCGTTGCCTGCTAGTATATATATATTTAAACACTCTGCAATAACATAGCATTTCAGCTGTGTATTAGAGATAAATATTAACTCTAGAAAAGATAAACTAAACATTTTGCAAACGATCATGTTCAGTTTATATATATATAAATGTGTCTTTTAGTTCATAAATAATACGTAAAACTGCCAGATTGCAGATGTTATTGAGAAGGTAAGATCACTTATGCTATATAAAACGTAATTAATTTATGAAAAAATTAAACTTAATAAAACAGTATAATTTTAATAAAATTTATTAAAATAAATACTTTATAACAATACAAAAGTGAAAAAAAAGATTGAAAGCTTTTTTTTTTTTTTAAATATATATATATATATATATATATATATATATATATATATATATATATATATATACAGTATTTTTTTTTCTGTTTTTATAAATAACTAGCAGGCTTTACCCGCTTCGCTGGACGTTAAACTTAAATGATTTGTCAAAATGCCAACCTAAGTTCTCGCTGTGATTGGTAGAGGTTTTCTCGCTCCCAATGTTAGGAGTCTGGGTCCCCACTGTCTTCGGCACAACTTACCCACTTCTTACTTCTCCACCCTCAGCGGGTGAGTTCGAAGTTTTGCAAAATCCCACTAATGTACATAATGCGTACACTTAATCAATATCCACACACCAAAATTCGCCATTCTAAGATAATTCAAAGCGAATTCAAACGGAAAAACATGTTTTTACACATGTTTATTGCCCTCCGACTCCGAGAAGGGGGGGGGGGGATTTCGAATTTCGTGAAATGCAGTTACTATAATTGCCGGATGCATACAAACAATTTACACACCAAATTTCGTGACCACAGAAGTCTTTAATAGACAGTATTATAAATAAATAAATACAAAAAGCACAGCTTAAGTATCGGAACCCTTTGGTGACTTTAAATATTTTAAGCCATTTTTGCGATGAACTGAATTGGCTATCTATATTGTGCAGTTAAAGATCTTGGCGAGAAACGTCCGAGATACTTCGGTGCCGAATTTCAAATTTTGCCAAAGGGATCCAATACTAAAGCTGTTCCATATCGAATCTGGGTTGAAAACGGAAAAAGGGTAAAATAAATTAGAAATATCAGACCTATATTTATAAATTTGATACCGAATGAAAGGGGCGATTTTGCTGAATCCAGGGGTTTAAACAGTTTTTCGATGCGACAATTAGATTTTTAAAAGATAACTAAAGTATGAAATTTAAGTGGCAACGGAAAAACGGATAAAGAGAAAAATAAATTAGAAATATCATACCTATCATTACAAATTCAGTACCAAATGAAAGAGGTGTTTTTTCTGAATCCTGGGGTGTAAACAGTTTTTCGATACGACAATTAGATTTTATAAAATTAACTAAAGTATGAAACTTAGATGGCAACACTTCATTTCAATCTTTTCATAATTTGTAGTGAAAATCACGCGAATACAGAAGTCTTTAACTTAAAAATTTATTTTTATATTTTATTTTTTCATTCAAAGCATTTTAGTGAAAAAATATTTATGGCGCATGCGCAGGCGTTTTTTACACACAATTTAAACACTAATCCTAATTTTGAAAATTTCTATAGCTATAATTTCAAGTTGGGTGAAGACCTAAGTTTCTGCCAAGCGCCGTTGAATTCCGTCCAGCCGTTCTCGAGTGATGCCCGGACAAACGTGTTTTAGTCTTTTACCCCCTGGGGGGGGAACGGGGGGGAATTTCTGAAAAGTTGATAGATATAATTTTAAGTTGGGTGAAGACCTAAATTCCTGCCAAACGTCGTTGAATTCCGTCCAGCCGTTCTCAAGTGATGCCCGGACAAAAAAAGCGACAATCGGACACGATGACACACACACAGACACACACACACACACACACACACACACAGGCAAAATTTTCTGAAGTCATTTTCGGCTTTCATGGGGTGTAAAACGTGAAGATATCGCAAAATTTTTCGATTCCGACAAATTTACAGACAAAAGTCTGATTTTATTAATATAGATGATTTTATCAGTATTTTCAAATTTGCGTTATTATTATCCTTTTATTTATTTTATTTAATTTTTTTTTTTCATTTCAGAATAAAATTTCGTATCAAAGTTTAAAAAACTATTTACAATATATATATATATATGTGTGTGTGTGTGTGTAAGAACTTTCATACGTATCGCCGGAAATAGAAGTAGTGAACAATGAATTATTTAATTATTGTGAAAATAAAAAAGGGCAGTGTTAAAATACCATGAAAGAAGTAACACCTGCATAACAAATACAAAATAATTTACCCCAAAGCTAACCAAAGTAAACTATTTTAAGAAGGTAATTCAGTAACGCATATAATCTTGCTTGGTGAAATCCTGGAAAATTGTTTTAAATTTCAACATGAAAGAAAAGGAAATCTCTACAAACAGTAAATAAAGTAATTTATTTTCAAAATTTCAAGACAAATAGCAGACCAGCATCTAATCATGTCATGTGTTAGTAACCTCAGTTATGAAAATGATTAATAGCCAAGCAGGGCGTTTAAATGTAGAACATTGTATGCAAATTTCGCATTTACTACAATATTAAAATGAAGATCAAAATACTAATGTAGCATAATGATTTAGAATGGAAAATATATTAAAACCTTTTCAAATGTACCCCAGAATGTAATGAAAACGCAATATTAAATTACTGCGAAAATGAAAAAAGCAGCGTTAAAATACCATGAAAGAAGTAACTTGTGTACATTACATAACATCAGTAAAATAACTTATTTGCAAGCTGACAAAACTAAACAGTTTTAGCTCGGTATTTTACTAAGGCACGTAATTAAGCGAAAGTCTGCGAGAATATTGGTAATATTGGATTTTTTTTATTACTTTCTGAAATATGTTTAAATATGTTTTTCATTCACACGCACAAACACACGCACATATAAATATATATCTAAACATACATATGACGATCAAGCATTCAAACCGTGTTTTCTTCTTCAGATTTAATTTTTCAGACAGCACAAAAACCAGTAAATTAATAAATAATTAAACCTAAAATTTAATTACTGTTTGTTTAGATGTATTACTAGATACTAAACATATCTAGGAAGATGTGTAGACATTCTATTTTTATGTTAAGTTCAAAGAAATATCAATAACCAATTTTTTTTTTTTTCTTTTTTTTTTGAGAAAACACGGTTTGAATGTTTGCTCCTCACTTTATGTTAAGTATATACATACAAATATATATATATATATATATATATATATATATATATATATATATATATACATAAAAAGTTCGTTATTTTTATTTATATTAACCAAAATACTTAAAAAAAGAAGAAAAAAATCATGACTATTAAACTTCTAAGTGATTAGCCAAACGTTACAATTAAAAATTATTGGTGATTATTGAATAAAATATCCGCCTGATATGGCAACACAAAAACTAATAAATTAAAAAATAATTAAACTTAAAATCTAATTACTGTTTGTTTAGATGTATTACTAGATGCTAGGAAAATATGTAGACATAACTAGGACGATGTGTAGGCATACTATTTTTATGTTAAGTTCAAAGAAATATCACTAAGTGATTTTTTTTTTTTTTTTTTTTTTTGGGGGGGGGGAGAAAACACCGTTTGAATGTTTGCTCCTCATACATATATATATATATATATTACATAAAATATACTTACATAAAATGTTTATAATTTTTGTTTATTTTAACCAAAATACTTAAAAAAAAAATCGATATGTCAAATATACCCGAACATGTATATATTTGTATATATATATTTAAAGCTCCATATTGACTAGAACATTGATATAATATCGTATATTTGTTATAGTTGAAAGGAAGAAAAATGATATGTGGCATAGGTTTTGTAACTAAAGTAGACTTATTGGTAGCAAACTTACAAAATATACCGTGGGGAATAGAAAACGGAAGGAAATTTACCAGACAGAGAGAGAGAGAGAGAGAGAGAGAATTATATATCGAAGAAGGAAAGTTTTGTCATATAAATGAAGCATATAAGGTAAAGCTAGGAAAGTCTTCTCCCAGTTCAGCAGAATAAGATAAAAAATTCAATTATTATTGTTATTTGTATTATTATTATTTTGCAAAACTAACGCTGAATAATTTTGAATTCATTTGTTTTTTATGCATTTCCATTGCTATTTTTATACTTGCCAACCTAACCCGGAAGATTGTCAGTCCCGCCCCTTTCCGCCTAATTTTTCCCACCAGTCGTTCTTTAGAGTACTTTTCTTCTTATTTAATCGTAAATATATTTGAAGAGAAATACTCTAAAAAATTAAGTGGTATACAAAACGGGGCGGGAACTATCAATCTTCCGGTTTAGATTGGAAAGTATGTATTTTGTTGTAAAGATTTAATTTAACGCAAAAGCTGCAATAAAACCAAAAAGGCCTTTTTGCGCAATTTCTCGTTAGAGCACAGAAAAACACACAGAGAGACAGACAGACGGACAGAAGACCAGTCAGACAGATACACAACTTGAAATCATATTCACACTTAAAAAATATTAGAAAGTGTTAAAAAAGCTTAATGTAAACGAAAGTACAATTTTAGCAAATTTTTATTAATAGCTCTTAAAATAAATGAATATTTTTGTATCACTCTGTAAATCTAATGCTAATCTTGCTATATTCTATACAAATTATTCCTTTGTGCGTATAAATAACATATTTCAATTTCATAAAACTTCGTACAAAGTAGAGTTACTAAAATTTGGTTTATAGAAATATCTTTCATAGAACGCAATGCTTTGGAATATTTTGAGCGTCCCTGTACACAAACCAGTGGAGGTATTTACTACATTTTATACAGAAAATATCCGATAGTGAACTTGAATAACATACTTCAATTTCATTAAGATTTGTGCACAGTAAAGGTATGAAAATATGGTTTATAGAAATACCTCTCATAGAATACAATGCTTTGAAATACTTTCGGGTGTCCCTGTACAGAAACCAGTTGAGGTGTATACTGTATTTTCAATAAAGAACATCCGATAGTGAACTTGAATAACATACATCAGTTTCAAGAAATTCCATAAATATTTAGTGGAGTTAGAGCGCGGACAGACAGACAGACAAACCGAAGTCGTTAGCACTTTTCAACCTTGTTGGAAAGTGTTAAAAAACCAGCATTAAACTATATAACGTATTTGGAAGTACGCACTGTAAAAATATACGTATTTTCAGCCTTATAGGAGTCGTATTTTCAGCCTTTTTTCTAAGACATTCTCGGGATGAAACATTTTGAAATATATTGCTACCACTATATCTATACACTAATCCCTATCCTGCATAAATATGGCGCATTACTGATAAACACACTAATACTATTTCTGTTTGAAATTAGTGGCTGTAATGACGAAAAAAATTTCTTATTTCTGTCTGAGAGTACGACACCTAATGTTACCCATTTTTACTTTACTTTTTTTTCGTTAAACAAAAACATGAATCCTAAGGGCGTGTCCTTGAAAAATATATGTTACAATTAAGAAGTTAAAGCGACCACTGTTGTAACTGTGTTTTCTCTTATCACACTTACCTTAATGATAGAAACTCCATGAAGGAATATCACTGAAAGACCTTTTTTAAAATATCTAAGGAATCTATAACTGTGTATTGTATAATTAATTGCGTTTTGATATAATTAATTGCGTTTTGATACAATTATTCGTAACTGTGATATTAATTGCGAAAGAGATAATTGTTACTGAGACAAAAACTATTATTTATAATATATTCAAAAATATGTATGAGAAATTTATTGAAAATCAGTAAATTTCCCGATTCCAACTGATTATCCACGAAAAATTTTACATGTTCTGAAACACTTTTAATCATTACGTAACGAATGCTTGTGAAAATATATTGAACGCTGTTCACATACACAAGCCCTTTATCTTTAAAAATGCGAAAAATATACTCATTTATTAAGAAATATTTCTTTAATGGGAATTGATATTGTTTTTACACAGTCATGCGATTATGATCAAATTACCAGCAGAATTTTGTGTCAAAAAATTTGCTGTGAATGAAAATATGAAAAGAAATCATCCTGCTACTTCATTTTAAATTCACTTGTTCATTTACTCACAAATTAAATTATCTTCGAGGGAAAAAGAAAACAAAAAAATTATATTAAATGTGAAAAAATACAACTCAAAATTTGGGCATAAATAGAACTCGAAAAATGTGCACTTAATTCCGTTTTATATACAGGAGAAATTTTTTAAAATTAAAAATAGTGTAAAATTTTGAAAAAAAAAAAAAAAAAAAACAGAACGATATTGCAAATAAATAAATATACTTAGATCTTTTACAGAATTGCAACAATGTTGTCACTAACGTGTGGATAATTTCATGCTTTTTGACTATCAGAAAATTTTAGTTGAGAATTCTTACATATTTTTAAACAAATTTACTGATTAAATTAAGCAGAGTTGCCAACTTTTAAAATTTATTTCGGAGTATATTTATCCCCGCCATCTTTTTCACTAGAATTTTTGTATAATATTTACATCCAGTATGAGGCAATGATTAAAAATTTAAAAAATTTAAACACAAAGAGAAAATTTTTACTTACATCAAATTTAGTGGTACGAGAAAAAAAAAAAACGGGATAAATTGTAAAAGTTGGTCACTCTGAATAAAATAAAAACTTAACTTAAGACTTTCTGGTAGTCAAAAAGCATAAAAGTTGGCAACTATACTATTATGAGGGTGGGGGTGGGGGATTTTATTTTATTTTATTTCATTACCAGTAATTGTTAATTGTAATTTTTGTTATAGAAAATAAGGACCGCGGTAGCCCGGCCGATATAACGGCGAGCTCGTAATTAAAGTATTGCAGGTTCAATGCTAGAGCCGGCTCAAAACCGTCTGAGCACTATCCTAACAACACAAAATGTTCCAGAAACGTAACAAACATATAACATTGAAACGTAAATATTTCTGAAACGTTTCGAAACGTTCAGTTTACTTTCTGATTAATTCCAAAAACATAGAAATGCCCGAGATCGTAACAAAAATTCGGATACGTAACAGAAATCTTTCAATCACTTACAAGGAACATCACCAAGTGTCCGGCTCGGATTTCAATGAGCGAGAGGCGTTTCTTTCATATTTGATATGCTATCAAATTTTACTCAAAAATATGGGAAAATTTTGTATTTATACAGCAAGTGAATACTCAAATGAAAAATTCAGTTGAAATAATTTTCAGTACTATAACTTTTCATTTGTGACTTAAACATGAAAGCGTAAAATCATTTAGTATTTTTAAGTCACGCCCAAAGGCGGAGCTTACTGTTGATATGTGGCTGATGTGGTTTTTAACATTTTGAAATTCAATAAATATAGAAAACATGGACGATAGCAAAAAATTCTATGATCAAAAATATTTGGTACATGCCCTCTATCAGAAATTAAAATTTCATTAAAATCTCAGCCGGACACTTGGGTGATGTTCCTTAGCAGATAAAATATTAAAAAGGACGAATGTTTCAGAAAGGTATGATAGAGCACACTCAAATGTGCTATGATAATGTAAGATTGAATATTTTGTAATATAACTGAAATATTCTCTGCTGTATGGGTAATGGTAGCTGGTGCTCGTAAAATTGGTCGTGCCCACAATGTCTTCCATGTTCTCATCCAGATTATACCTCTAAAGTTCCCCGATGCCGATGCGACGGGGTCATCCCATCCGTGGAAGATCAAAATGATGATGGCCAAAAATGTAATTGTGTGGAAGATCAAAATGGTGAAATATCTCCAGATCATCCGTTGGGGTACGTCCCAGACCGGTAGTTAGTTAGTAAGACATTGAAATCTTTGTTTATGCGATTGGTAACCTAATACAAATATTATGCAGAATCTCAGAATAACAAGATTCAACTAAGTTTTAAAAAAATAATATTATAGTTTTAAAAAATTAAAGAACACACTTTTATAGAAATGTGAACTAAAAAGCACGAAATATCTATCTTAGTATTAAAATGCAGGGTAAGAGAAAATCGTGTGAGTGACACACCATAATATTTACATACATTTAAATCTTTAATTAAAATAATTTAGAATAAAACAAAAACCATTTTTAAAAAATCTCCCCTGACTGGGCTCGAACACTAGACCTTTAGTTTCGTAGCACGGCTCTTTACCTCGCAGCCACGGCGATCACGTACGAAAAGTCTTTTTTTTTTACAATATAGATTTTTTGTTTGCTCCCAGAGTGGTTACAAACATACAAACATACATACATACAAACATACAAACAAACATACATATATACAGGTGAAGCTAATAAAAGCGTGTTAAAAAAAGATTTACGGTCATGCATTTTTCCCTCACGAATATTACTATGAAATTACTTAAAATTAAGTAAATAAATAAATAAATAATAATAATAATAATAAAAATCTATGAGCCTATAAACAAGGAAATATGCATCATTAAAAAGATTTATTTAACTTTTATTAACTTTCAGTTAATTTAAGCAAAATTTTTACAAAGAAATCTATAAGTCAGGAATAGCGAAAAGTTATTAAAAAAAAGTGTACTGGATATTGTATTGAACACTGAGAAAAAATAGTAGTACATTTATTGTAATTCAAAGAAGATATATGATATGCGATAGTCTTTATGACAAAAACAGACATATTGGTTGCAAACTTACAAAAATAGGCCGTAGGGAATATGAAAAGAAGTGTCTTTATAGGATATTTACGAGACAATAAAAGGAGAAAGTGAAGCATATATAGTAGAATAATAAAAGGGAAATATTATTCTTTCTCTCTTTCTATACATATATATATTCTACCATAATATGGCACTTCAGATATGTATTACAGATAAATATTAACTCTAGAAAAGATAAACTAAATATTTTACAAAGGATTATGTTTAGTGTATACATATATATATTTATATATAAGTATGCCTTTCAAAATTCGTAAATGATGTACATATCTGTAAGACTATCAGATGTGATTAAGAAGGTAAGATCATTTATGCTAAATAAAACGTTAAGTAATTTATGAAAATATCTTAATAAAACACTATAGTTTTAATAAAAATAGTTATAATAAATCCTTTATAACAACACGCGAGTAAAGAAGTCCACACATTTCATATAGTAATTTTCTCTCTTCTTCTTGTTTCTTCTTTTTTTTTTTTCTCTTATCTTTCTTCTCTTTATGTAAACAATCAAAATAAATAAATAAATAAATAATAAGAATAATGGAACTAATAGTCGCAGTTTAGTGAATTGTAATAGTTCAATTAAATGTTTTAAAGAAAAATATTAGTAATTTAAGAGATATTACTACTAACAATTATAAAATAAAATTGAAGCAAATTTATCACATTATAAACTATGCTCAAGTTAAAGTAAAACACACAGTGAATAGTAATAGCTAAGAAAAATTAGTATTTATTTTCCGTTCTTGTTAATTTGTTCCATTTGCAAAATTATTGATTATATACAAGGTATAATATTACTTAAAAATGCGTTTCTTAACAATATTCTAACAATATTAGATGGATTTTTACTTTAAAACCTTTAGTTACGTTATGTAATTAAACAGTTGCTTTATTTGACGTTGTTCTGCTGACCATCCTATATTTGTCTTCATTAAATTATTCTGTATATCAAAATTTATTCATAATAAAAGCAATAGACGAGGTTTATGGTGTAGCCTTAAATGCTTCTCCCACTTCGAAATATTTACATTATCCTACTGCACCAACTGTAGCAGTACAATCTATCGGCCGATGTACACCGAAATTCAATCTGTATTATTTTTCCTAATGGCCATTTTACATATCACATTTAGAAGAGTTATACATTATAGAAGGTGAGATCTGACCTTCCAGTATACGAAAAAATTGCAGCATATCAACAGTATTTATCTATCGTTGTACTCCTAAACTGCATCAGCATAATTTGACACAATAATCTTAAGTAATATCGAGTATTGTAAAATCTTTATATATATAGTTTACAAGTGAGATGGCGATTCCGGTTCGTACTCATCTATATAGCAAGTTGCGACCTAATTTCCATACTTTAATTAATTAAAAAAAATGTAATTGTCCGATCGATAAGCTGTTTACTCCGACGGATTCAGAAAAAATGTCCCTTTCATTTGGTACCTTATTTGTAACGAAGTTTTTTTTTATTAGATTTTTTAAAATTAATTAAAATATGAAAATAATAATGTGCCAATAATTACAAATTTGGACATTTAATATTATAATTGTTGCCAAAATTTTACCAGTCATTTATTTATCTATTTCTTTTCTTTTATTTTTTAGCATGAAATGAAATAAACTTTCACGCGAAAAATAAAAAACTACAAAATATTAGCAAACCCGTGCGAAACTTTCGCCTTTTATTTCTTCTCTTATTTACCTTTAAAATTTGAAACTCATAAACCTTAAGCCGAATTTCCTACCCAATTTTAATTCCTCAGAAGCCCAATTAGGTACACCAGGGATGGAACACGGGCGCAGAATTCATACCGGAATCCGTTGAAGAAATTTCTGTACCTATAATATCGCTGATTTAAGAAGTAGAAAATTTTCTTACATTGATAGTGGTATGAATTCTGCGCCCGTGTTCCATCCCTGTACACGAAAAATCGCCAATTATTAACAAAATGCGAGCCAAGTACCCAATTAGTAGTAGTAGTAGTAGTACTTCAGGACAATTTCTTTCAGATAACGTTCCAAACCGTAATTTACCTGTGCTGTTAGACGCGATAACAAATCACATAGAAGAAGGGTCAATCGTCTACTTTGATTCCTGGAAAGGCTACTCCATAACTAGAATGGACGAAGCCGGTCTACAGCATTTTAAAGCCAATCACAGGTACAATTTCGTTGATCCCGATACTGATGTAAAAACTAAAAAAAATTGAACGACTTTGGGGCAGCGCCAAATGGAGAAACAAAAAACATCGGGGAACCACTCGACATCATTTAGAGTCGTACCTCGCTGAATTTGGTACAACTATAGTATATCCCCTCAGATGAATTTGGCGATTTTTCTTTGGCGCCGATTTGAAAGATAACGATGTCGTTCTGGATTGTTTGCGATATAATATGGCAGCCTACATGCTATTTATTTTGGATTTATGATTTATAATTTAGCTTACGATTTTATCATTTATGCTATATGATTTATGATTTTTAGATTTATGATTTAGCCATAATCGCCAACTAAAAATCGCCAAATCTAGCTGAGGGGAAATACTATAGTTGTTCCCAACGTTTTCGACTTTTATTCCGTAAACTGTTCTTACATTCGCTTCATTTAGCGACATGGCTCGCATTTTGTTAATAATTGGCGATAATTAATACTGTGAGATGAAATGCTAATGATAATCAAACCAATATCATTCACGAAAGACATAAAAATAAAATTCATGTTTAACGACCTAATTCTCATACTTCGTGAGGCAGGACAGATTTAGTATAAGACCATCATGGCGATTTTTAAATTTTTGTCACCATGTTGGCGATACATTTCTATTAATTAATTAATTTATTTTTGCATAATTGTGTGTTAAAAAAAACCTTAGCACCTATTTTGATTATAATTTTTGTTATTGCGTTTTTTAGTCAATTTATGACAAAAGTTTATATTGGGATTATATCATTAAAATATTGCTAGATTTAAAATGACGCTTGCAAAGATTGTAAAAATGCAACCTTTAAAAATACATTTTATCTATAAAATGATCTCATCGTACAAATGTCGTCAATTTTCATTAGATCACTGAACTGAGTCCGCCTGCTTAAATATTGCTTATGTATTATTTTTTATCCTCGCGTATTTTATTAAATCACTATCGTAAAGTTTCTAAAAATATTAATCGTAACTGGACCACGTTAGAGAAATATAATATAGATTAAATTTGTTCATGCATATCAAAATATGAAATATGAAAACGGAAAAAAAAAAATAATAATAATAATAAAATAAAATAAAATAAACAACCATAACCTTTTTTAATATACTTCAATTTTAGATTTGTTTTCTTTTTTGTTTTGTTTAAACGTTTTTGTCACGGATGAATCGCGCTTGGCATGAAAGCTAATTCATTGAAAATCCTGGGTGATATTTAAAAATTTTGATGCTGAAATAGATCGGGCATTTTTCGCCAAGAACTCTTCCTTTTGGGAAAACCACTTTAAGCCAAGTTAGCACATCAAAAATATAAATAAATTATAAAATATTGAAAAACAGAAAACAAAGAAAAGAAAAGGAAAAAGAAAAGAAAGAAAGAGAAAAAATAATCACATAAATTATGTATTTTTGTCTAAAATGGCGATAAAAATTCAAAAGTCGACAAGGGGAGCTATATTAAGTTTACTATGATCATATTTATATATTTAATTATTTAATTATTAATTTTTCTATATACCAACTACTATTAACTAACTCAACAACTATTATAACCACAAAAATTTCGATGCGATAGATGCGATAGATGTAGCCGATCACAGCATATTGTAATATTATATTTGGCGTGAAATTGTTGTCATTTTATAGTTGATCGAATAAATCAAATAAATGTAGAAAATAACGTGAAAGAAAATATTATGTACACCACGTATCGTGTTGTTCATATGTAACTGGGGTTTAAATATAAAATTGCTACTTCAATTTTTTCGATAGTGTCCGTTTCGAAACTGTCATCTGATAAGCACCCAAATGGAAGCCCACTGGTAAGCTATTGTCACAGGCACCAGAGAGTCTGCAAGTGAGTGGGTTGCTGCCGAATGCAGCGGGGACAGGAAGCGAGCTTTTGAGCAATTTCATGATTATTTTAAATCTTAATTTTGTTTAAAAAGCGATATAAAAGAGTTTCCTTTAAATATAGTGACCAGTGAAGCAGGCAAAGGCTTCGTTGATTCACTGCGTTCACTGATTTCACATTCCGTCATTTTTGACGGGGTTATATACTAGTTAATTATATAAAATAGCAGCTAAGACATAACATAGCTACCAATAATCAAATTAGATCCATAAAAAGTGTGGTACTCGCCTTTTTTTCTACACTGCTTTATTCTTAGAGTAATTTCTCCAAATGTAATTAAGATTAAATAAATGAAAAAAAAAAAAAAAAAAAAAAAAAAAAAAACCTCTTAAAAGGGTTGTAAAAATAAGGCAAATAGTAACAGTTTTGTGTAATAGTAATTAGAATGTTGACAAGTAGGGACATAGCAGAGATGAAAGAGTTCCACTTTTTTTGCTACCAGTATTTCTATGCAGAATTTTTTATCATATTTTTACAGCTGTTTTCGTGGTATTATAGGGTATAAATTTCTGTAAGAAAATACAATACTGGTGGCAAAAAAAAAAAAAAAAAAGCGGAACTCATTCTTCAACTGATACAGACTTCTCATAAATGGGATAAATCACAGCACAACGGCGCCACCTGTTGGGCGATTTCTACCAAAGTTGGTAGATATCAATTATTTCCAGATGCACTAAATGCAAATTTGTATTAAATTCTGTACATTCGGTACTTAAGCTAGATTTGCTGCAAATTTTTCGTGACACATAGACAGATATTTTCTAAAAGTGTTTAAATCGTGTTCAGGTCATTACAAAAGAATTAAACTTCGAAAACTTGAATTAGAAAATTGTTGCAATTGCAACACTTTTTTTTTATTAGTATTGTTGCGTACTTGGGGGTTCGTGAGTTGTCCGAGAATGAAAGGCAAAACTTACAAAAATTCAGTAATTTATTCACAGAAAGTTCCAGAGAAATACAGGTCTATAACCCAAGTATCAGCTTCAATTCAATCAGTACACACAGCTTAAACAACAGCTGTCAATAGCAAATCCACAGTACAAACTGTATAGCAATAACACTTAAAGCAAGACTCTTTCAAAGAGGCTCAAACAATGCAAGCATTAGCGAAGCTGGCTGAGATCTGAACTGAACTGACTAGCCTTGGCGAAGAAAACAGGTTTATATACCCCTGTAGAAAAGTGTGGAACGTTCCAGAAATCTCTATATCTCATCAGCCAATGGGATTAGAGCTTCCATATTTGGTAAATCCCTAATAAGGATTTTCTCGCCAAGGTCGCCAAAGAAAATCGCCAAGGTGGGAAAAAGTCGCCAAATTTGGCGCCAAATCCATTAGCTGCATTATTGGGGCTTTTTAATGCGTTTTTAAGGGAAAATAAGGCTATTTCAACGCTAAAACGACTAGAAATGCACAAAATTAGCACTTTATCAACTTACTAAGCTTCTTTGAAAGAATTTATACAAAAATAAACACAATTATTTACAATTTTGTAACACTGCCCCCTCCCAAGGACTGCACGTCCCGGGCAGTGCAACCCTTGGTCAAGAGGCGAAACTAAACAAATTTACACAATCTAAAATACCAAAAACTAAGCTGCGTATAACGACAAAATAGAAACAAAAATCAATTGAGAAATATTTACAAAATTCACAAATATGTACAAGTATTTATATACAAATATTTACATTACGCATGCGCAAATTTTACCAGTATTTACATTTTAAATTTTAATATTACCGTTAATTGTGGTACTTGGCTAGCCTGTTATAGTACACCCCCTTCGGTTTTGATGAATTTGTTTTAGTGATCCGCACCACTACATCATTCAGCCTTTTTAAGACTGTGTATGGTCCGTCCCAGTTGCACTGTAACTTGGGAGAGAGTCCTTTGCGTCGAACAGGATTCCACAACCAGACCTTCTGTCCTTCCTGGAACTCATGTTGCGTAGCCTTTAGATCGTACCTTGTCTTCATTTTCTCCGTTGCAATGTGAATTCGCTCCCAAGCAAAGTTGTGTACGTCCTCAAATCGTGCCTGGAGATCTTGGATGTACTCCTCGGGCGATGAAGGCGCATCGGGTGGACAACCAAACAGGAGATCACAAGGGAGACGAAGTTCACGTCCAAACAGCGTCTGGGCTGGAGTATAGCCGGTGGTTTCATGTACAGCACTTCGATAAGGCAGCAGGAACAATGGCAACTTCAAGTCCCAATCTTGCTGGTTCTTTGATACTAGAAGAGAGAGGTTATTCAGGATGGTATGATTGAATCTCTCGACCATGCCGTCCGACTGGGGATGTAAGGGTGTTGTCCGGGTTTTGCCTATGCTGAGTAGTTGACACAGTCCTTTGAAAACAGCAGAGGTAAAGTTCCTACCTTGGTGGGTATGAAGTTGTAGGGGCGTGCCGTATCTTGACACCCATTGCTGCACTAGGATCTCTGCGACTGTGCATGCCTCTTGATCGGAAATGGGATATGTCTCAGGCCACTTGGTGAAATAGTCCATCAGGACGAGGATGTATTTATTTTCACTGGAGGTCCGTGGCAAAGGACCCAAGATGTCGATTGCAATCCGTTCAAATGGTGCTCCCACGTTATACCGTTGCAGTTTTCCTCGACTTCGTTTCTGCGGGCCTTTACGTGCCGCACAAGCATCACAGGATTTACACCATTTCTTCACGTCCTCCCTTGCCTTGCACCAGTAGAAGCGTTCCCGAACTTTCTGCAGAGTCTTCATTACCCCAAAATGGCCTCCGGTAGAGCTACTATGCAGTTGTTCTAAAACATCTGGAATTTTTGATCTTGGTAATACAATCTGCCATCTGAAGCTTTTCCCATCATCATATTCCAACTTTCTGGATAATACGCCGTTTCTGATACGAAGAGAGTCCCAAAGTGCCCAATAGCTTTTCGTTGTGGGACTAAATCTGGAAATGTCCTGCCAGGTAGGTCTGTTGCTGGTCGTCTCCTTCAGTTGTAATATTGGCTTTATGTCAGGATCTTCCAACTGGGCTTGTCTAAGTTCTTCGTCACTCCATGGATCGGGAATCTTGTTCTGATGGTGTTGAGACAGTAACTTGGAGAGCAACTGGCTGTATTCTTTGGGGTCTATCCTCGGCTTTAGAGCTGTATTTATGATCTTCAGATGGAGGCTTCCGAAAGAAAGCATCTGGATTTCCCCAAAGAGCTCCTTCTGGGTGGCATACTTCAGAGACATTCTTGGTTGCTTCTCTAGGTGTTCTTACTGGGCAGCTTCGTTTGATATGCCAGTCTTTTCCACAGCCTCAGCATTTAGTTGTTGGAGTCTTCCCTTCTTTCTTACTCTCAAGAATGCGTAGTCTTCTATTAATATCTGCAATCATTTTCTGAATCTCTTTAAAATCATTTTGAGAACCGTTCACTTTGTCTATTGTGTTGTTCTCGCGATGTTCATGGGAGGCATGTTGGGCTGCCTCGATCTTTAGGGCATACACCAAGGCTGACTCCACATCCTTCACGCCGGAGAGTCTGAGGGCTTTTTGAATATCTGGACCTCCGACAGCATCAAAGAAATATTCTAGGGCCAGATCATTGCGTGTTTCAGGATTACAGTCTGAGAAAGCCAAATGTGAAAGCCTCTGGATGTTTGATGCCAGTTCTTGTAAGCTTTCCCCTGGTCTCTGACGACGGGACCTTAGCTGGAGTCGATTATATTCTTTGAACCATTTCGCGCCAAAACGTAGCTCTAGTGCTCTGGTTACAGCGTCGAAGTCATATCGCTGTTCCTTCGAAAGGGTCTCCAGAATATCTGCGGCGTCGCTCCGCAACGACCCTACCAGATGAGCTGTCTTTGTAACAGAGTCCCAGCCATTTGCTTCAGCTACGATTGAAAACTGCGCCTTATATACATGCCAGGAGGAACTGCCGTCGTAGGTGGATAGCTTAATCAATTCCTGATTCTGGATTCTTCTCTCTTTCTTTTCAGTTTCCTGAGGCATGGATTCTAACTTTTCTTCGAGATTCCGAATCTTGCTCTGCAGTTCATTGCCTATTACTTCTCCGTTCCACTCTTCTTTCATTTTTCTCTCAAGATTTTCCTCCATTCTCTTAAACTTGCTTTCTATCTCTGAAACTCTTCCTTTCAGCTCTTGATCAAAGTTTTCTTTAAATTTCTCCTCAAAATTCACTTCTATCTTAATGAATCTCTCTTCAAAATTCTTTTCTACTTTCATAACATTTTCCTCTATCTTCATAGCTTTCTCTTCAAAACTCTCTTCTATTTTTATAACTTTTTCTTCTATTCCATCTATTCTGTTTTCCACATCTGATAATTTACACTCTATCACTTCTTTCACGTTTACTAAGTCGTTTCTCACTGATGATAGTTCTTTCTTCATCTCTTCTTGATTAGATTTAATTTCTTCACCCAAACTGTCTTTCATTTCCTTCATTTCTTCAGTCAAGCCGTCTTTCAATTCTTTTTGTCCGGTTTCTATTTTGTCTATCAATCCGGTTCCCATCTTTTCCTGTTCTGCTTTCATTTCATTCATCTCTTGACTCAGGCTATCTTTCATCTCTCTCTGCGATGCTTCCATACTTTCTTTCATCTCTCTTTGTCCTTCATTCTTTCGATCAATCCGGTTTCCATCTTTTCCTGTCCTGTTTCCATTTTCTCTATCAATATAGATCTTAACTCATTCATCTGAGCAGTGAGACCTTCTAGAAATTTCTTCATTTCTTGCTCCATAGCTCTCGTTATCACCATTCACAGACAATCCCCGCTTCTGACACCAGAAATGTTGCGTACTTGGGGGTTCGTGAGTTGTCCGAGAATGAAAGGCAAAACTTACAAAAATTCAGTAATTTATTCACAGAAAGTTCCAGAGAAATACAGGTCTATAACCCAAGTATCAGCTTCAATTCAATCAGTACACACAGCTTAAACAACAGCTGTCAATAACAAATCCACAGTACAAACTGTATAGCAATAACACTTAAAGCAAGACTCTTTCAAAGAGGCTCAAACAATGCAAGCATTAGCGAAGCTGGCTGAGATCTGAACTGAACTGTCTAGCCTTGGCGAAGAAAACAGGTTTATATACTCCTATAGAAAAGTGTGGAACGTTCCAGAAATCTCTATATCTCATCAGCCAATGGGATTAGAGCTTCCATATTTGGTATATCTCTTATAAAGATTTTCTCGCCATTTTCGCCAAAAATTGCCAAGGTGGGAAAAAGTCGCCAAATTTGGCGCCAAATCCATTAGCTGCATTATTGGGGCTTTTTAATGCGTTTTTAAGGGAAAATAAGGCTATTTCAACGCTAAAACGACTAGAAATGCACAAAATTAGCACTTTATCAACTTACTAAGCCTCTTTGAAAGAATTTATACAAAAATAAACACAATTATTTACAATTTTGTAACAGTATAAAAGAAAAGAAATAAATGTTATTCAGTTGTTCGTTATCGTCCCAATACCTGTTCTGTTTTTAATAATACCGTCATTTTTAATCAAATACTGACAGGTGGGGAAACAAAAGAAGAAATAAAGGAAACAATACAATTTAATATAAAGAGAGAAATCAATAGCTATTGTTTTCATATCTTTGCATTAGAAACAGGACAAATGTAATTATTTTTTAATTAATTGTGAATACCAAACAAAAAAGAATAGTGGGTAGTTTTTTTTTTTTTTTTTTTTTTTTTGGTAGGAGATGGGAGAAAAAATGATTAATTAACGTCCATTGTAAAGATAATTAATAAGTAAAATCAATTTCTCGCTGTATCCGAATTTTTATTTAAATACATAATCAATGCACTGTATATTAAACAAGGTGAAACGCTGAAAAAAAAATTGTATAGTACGAATATACACAGTGTATTATTGCACATTCATTGTGTATATTGTTGTATAGTACTTATTGATCATTAACATGCGGAATTATTTTTACTGGTTTATTATGTATTTATTCTATAAAAATACTTTTGTAATTTTACATTTTATTTAAATGCTTTAGCGTTATTACTTGCATTAATAACGCTAA
Source organism: Salticus scenicus (assembly GCA_963930645.1). NCBI lineage: Eukaryota > Metazoa > Arthropoda > Arachnida > Araneae > Salticidae > Salticus > Salticus scenicus. The sequence goes on from OZ005650.1 coordinate 76,651,193, forward strand.
TTAATGAAGGATCATTATTTTGCTGATATAGTCATCATATTAATTCTTTTTAAAAATGAATTTTGCATATTTTCTGAAATGTTATATTGCTGCATATTAAAAAAAAAAAAAAAAAGAGACAATGTATATACTATATATGTATATATCCTGCATGTATAGACCTACATAAACCCTTCTGTAATACATGTATTTCGTTACTTCGTTGAAGCTTGGTGCATGCGAAATATGAAATATGCGGAAAAGAAATCTGTAAAAAAATTGATATTTCAAATATCGATCAATAATTCGCTTTCATGTAGTGTAGAAGGAATGTTATGAAAGTTTGGAATATTTTAAAAAGCCAGTCGTGAATATTGTCAAATCATTCTTCACCATTCCTAAAGAGGCGAAAGATCTTACCCTTACAAACCAAATTGTTTTATTAGAACGGTAGTAACTTTTCATCCTCATTAGAAGAATATCAAAGCTGGAAAGGCTTACGGAGAAAGCTTCGGTCGAGTGGAGGGCTTCAGAAAAATAATTATTAAATTTGAAGAGACTGAAGATTTGGGAATGTTGCGAGGACGATAACAGAAAAAAAAAAAAAAAAAAAAACTCTATAATAGTAGGTTATATTGTTGGGGTCAAAATAGCGTCCGGATGCTTTGTCACTGACTATTTTGAGCAAAGGAAGGGAAGCAGAATTGCTGCATTATTTCAATGCTACTATGGATGCCACTTTGCTATGGATTACTGTAGATAAAGGAAGAAACAAAGCGCGTGAACGATGCTACATTGCACTTGTCGAAGATTATTGGAAATAAGACGTTCTTTCGATCACGCAATTTGATTTCTACCAAAGTTCCTTTTGAAATAAGTTTCTGTCATATTGATTGCAGTATATCCAATTACACAGTCTCTTCAAATTTAATAATCATCTTTCTGAAACCCTGTCTCTACAGAGGTATTTTTTGTATGCCTTTTAAGCATGGATATTCTCGCAGTGCAGTGGGGGAAAAAAAAGGGTGGGGGGAAATAAAGCTTGAAAAATAAGTATCAATTTTTATATTCTTAAAAATTTATCTTTATATTATAAAATCATTTTTCACCATGACTCAACAAGAATGATTTTATATTAACTATTGTTTTATTTTAAATGCTCTAAATCTGCATAAAGTCTTTTCTACAATGCATGAAGAACGCCATCTATTACCATTTGATAATATTTCTGATCGTCGAAAGCTGAGATGGTGGTTCTCCATCTTCGTAAACCCTATATTCTTTACCTATATTGACAGCAGATATTGTAAGCATAGTTTTATGTATCAGAACTTATCAACAATATTTGAGTTGATGAAATTATCAGACAGATTCAGACCATTTGAAGATTTTTCTGACAATTCTGATAATATGGAAAACAAAATCTGTTGTTTTCGATAGATATCTTTAAAACTAACCGTTTAGCTAATCTTATTAGTCGGTGTCCTAGTCCTTTCGAACCAAATTTGTACTAACAGTTTCTTTTGGGCCTGTTTCCTATTGAATTATCAACCCGGTTAATACTGAACAAAGGATTCTGTAAGATTCAAGCTATTTCTCGTTTGCTTGCAACTCATTAACCTTTTAACTGCCCCAGCGTGTATATACGTCTTTCTGAAGTACACCCCGCGACAAAAATACTAGGCTAGACTTATTAATCCTGGACGATAGTACCCATGCCCCAGCCCGCCCGTTTCCACTGTTCAATGTCTTTTTGTAGTGAATTTTGTCCTTTTATTACTTCCGGTGTGAGCGTGGTGTTTTTTTTTTTTTTTTTTTTTACACACTTGACATTGTGAGTTTTTTTGCTTTTCTTGCCATGCTATTTCTATGGGTTTTTAGCTCCCCCCCCCTCTTTTTCTACATTCTGAAGTGGCGGTGGTAAAAAAGGGTTTTTTCTTTGATTTTTCATAAAATAACATTATCTAACATGTGCTTATCATTCATTATTATAATAAAATAACATTATTCCCGGGCTAATTTTTGTTTTAAGACTAATTTAGAAAAAATTTTAGTCTTAAAACTTTTCTAAATTAGTCTTAAAACAAAAATTAGTCCGGGAACAATGTTATTTTATGATAATAATAAATGATAAGCACAATTTGGATAATGTTATTTTATAAAAAATCGAAGAAAAAATCCTTTATTCCAGCTTTTTGTCGCGGGGTGTACATTCCATTGTATTGTACTGCTACCAGTGAATCTACTGAAACGTTTGAGAATGCAATAAAATAAACTTGAAAGGGATCTTCATAGTGTTTTCGAAAGATTCACTTATTTCAGAGTTAAAAGAGAGCGATGGCACCTTTGAAGAGAATCTCATAAATTTTCGTCGGAATGTAAGAGTCAATTTTCTTAACACAATACTTCCAGGGCTGGGGCAAGCGTTTTCGCATTTTATTATTTTCGTGCCACTATTTTCATAACATAAAATTTATGATACATTTATGCACAGAAAGTGCAGATGCTACGAACAGTTTGGAGCTTGGAAATAACGGGGTGCAAAGTGCAGATTTACTTTCTAAAATATTTTATGAATTTTATTTATTTGAAATAGTGCGTAAAAAATATATACGCTGAGAAAACATTCTGTAACTGACATCTAGAATCTAAATTGTGGCTCTAGAAAAAATAGTTCCATGTCATCTTTATAAATTCTAGTCCCCTTTGAAGTTCTAGAAGCCCCTATTAGAATTCTAGAGCGTTTGCCTATATTCTCGAGGTCAAAGTTATTTAAAAATCTCTGCAAATAAATGAGGCTACAAGAAGTGGGTTTCAGCAACTATAATCTTGGTTTGTTACCAAATTATAGAAAATAAAGCGAGAATTTCTCGGAGTACAAATGATTCAGAATAGTTAGAGTATTCAGAATATTGTTTCCCCATCTAGAAATGTGCGCTAGAAATTCTCGATAATTTCGTCTATTCAGTTTATTGGCTGACCTTATGCACATAGCTCGGAAATCAGTTAAGGAATCAGTCAATTTCTAGTTAAGGAATTTAGCAAATGACCACTTATTCATTCTAGTGGAAGGCGGCATATTTTTTTCCTCAGTGTAAAAATTTACTTGTGGTAGCTCTGTACTTCCTCTATAAAAATAACTCAAATTCCTGGCGTTATTGGCTAAAACCACATTTCTTATTATTGAGATACTGTTACATCTTACTGTTACAAATGTCGATAATCATTTAAATTAAAGCAATATATTAGCTTTTCACAAAAAATACAGGGTGTCTATTTACTTATGAATTTCGTGTACGTGGTGATCAGTGTTGCCAAATCTGTTGGATCTTTATTCAATAATCGCCAATAATTTTTAACTGTAACGTTTGCCAAATCACTTTGAAGATTAATCGTCTATTATGTATATCAAATATCACTTTTTAAAAATATTTTTAATTGTTGAATACAAAAACCACCAGATCTGGCAACACTGATGGAAATAGTCTCATGTCGAAACTACCTGAAATAATATTGTTATATGCTAAATTATTGAAATTTCGCTGATATATTCCCTAAAAACACATCTTCTCCGAAAGGCATCCTCAGGATGGCCTGTGAATAAAAGGGTTGGTAGATTAGTTGGGTTTTACGTTTCACTAGTGCTGAGCAGATGGGCAATTGGCGGCGGTCTGGGACTCACCCCTAGACATGGTCCGGAGACACGCTATCACAATTTTGATCCTCGGAAGGGATGGCTCTCCCGCTTCGGTGACCCCCCAGAGGTATAATTTTTGATGGGAACATGGAGGACATTACGGCCACGACAGATTTTACGTGCATCAGCCACCATTAGTGTACACGACGGTCTTCGGCCGGCTCGAGTACCGAACCCGCAATCTTCCAATTACGAGGCCGGCGCTCTACCGACTGGGCTACCGCGGCCCGTGATTAAAAGGGAAGTCATAAGGTCCTCCTCAGGGTGTTCTGTGGACAAGTGTGTTGTTAGGGTTATACCACTGCTCCACCTTTCTTTATAAATATAAACTTATTTTTATTTAAAAACTGTTAAACAAAATGCAAATTTGAAAGAATATTTATAATAAACCATGGAAAAGAAAAACATAAAAATATTACAAAATAAATATTTATTTTTATAGAAGGAAAATGAAACACTTTTTTTTTTTTTTCATTTTTAATAAAAGAATCATTTTGAATCAGGGCAAGTATTTCTAGAATTGTTAGAGCTTTATTCTTACACAAGCGATTTTCTTATTCATATTTCATATAATATTTTACAATCATGCAATTTATATGCAATACATTCTTTTTTTTTATAAAATTACAGTGTGTTTATTTACTTAAAAACGGTTATTTACGTCTCTGCCTGCATATGTCAATAAAATTTTATCCGTAACGAAAGAATTTGCAATAAAAATTTTATGTGAACTTCCATTAATACAATATATTATTTTTCAAATTTCTTTATAAATGTAAACATGCTTTTATTTGTAAATTATTCAACCAAAGGTAATTTTAAAATAATATTTAAAATACACCATTGAAAAAAATCTATAAACATTACAAGTAAATATTTATCTATATCGAAATGAACTAAAACTAAAAAGAAATTTCATTTTTAGCAAAAGAAACATATTAAATCATAGAAAATATTTAAGAATTGCTCTAACTTTATTCTTAAACAAGTGATTTTCTTGTTCATATTAATACAAAAGTTTTTGTAAAATAAGTTATATATTTATATTTTCCTAGAATAATATTCTTTTAAAACGCATTCTACGAAATACTCAAAATCCATTTTATGTAATTATTTTTAACATATTTATGTAAAGCATGGATGAAATGAGAATGATGAAAGTTAAGTATTAATTTTTGAGATGCACCTTTTAAATTTTATATTAAAAGGAATTAGTATTGATTTTTAAATTCAAACTTGATTAAATCTAATTTTCAAAATCTCAGTAAGAACTGAAAGCTTTGTTAGACTAACAGAGCTGTAAACCTAATCCGGCAGATTGTTAGTACAGTCGGTAACAAAAGTGTCCGAATACTAGCAAAAATTCCTATGCAAAAAAAGTACACTTCATATGGTTTTGTTAAATAAATCCTTATCGAATCATGTTCTTACACTAACTGAGAATAGGATTCGACAAGGATTTATTTAATAAAACCGTACGAAGTGTACTTTTATTACATAGGAATTTTTGATAGTGTTCGGACACTTTTGTTACCGACTGTACCACCCATTTTTCTACACCACTTAATTTTTAGAATATTTGTTTTCTTAATTCGTCGTAAATATATTTGAAGAGAATTTCTCTAAAAATTAAGTGGTGTAGAAAAATGGGCGGTACTCAAAATTTGCCGGATTTGGTTGGCAGCTCTGGACTAAAAATCTTTTTACGAGAAAACTAAATTTATAACTTTTTTTAAATGATATCACACAACACCAAAACATTTGATATATAAAATTTCAATGACTGAGTATCTTCAATTTGAAAATTTCAGAAATGATTTAGAAATACTAATAAAAATCGTCAGCAATGACATCCGAAATTTTGTAAAATTTTAATTTTATCCTCATAATTGCCAACTTCAGCCCTTTTTGGTTAAATAAAATTTTTATAGGAAGTTCCATTGTATTTAATCAGTTAAAACTATTATAAAAATATATGAAATACATATTATAAAATACTGCTATTACAAATGTCCGGTAACCAGAAAGGGATAAAATTGGCAACTTCGTTTATCGTATTAAAAATAAATTAAATAATAACTTAAATAATTACACGAATCTTATTCCTAAAACAATCTGCTATCTTAATTTTAAAGGTAATTGTGAAATGAAAGATAACTCTTCAGTTTCCAAAATAATAGTAATAATTTTAAGATAAGTAACTTTAAGATCCTTCACTAAATGTCAGATGAATAAGGAGACATAATATCAGCTTTTCTCAGAACTTGTGTAAATTACCATAGTAGGAGACGTTAACTATATGTAAAACTTCTTGATGAAAGTGAAACAAAAATTTTAATTAAAAAGCTTAACGATACCTGATATAGCCTAAATTTTCAAACTTACTACAGAATTTAAAACTGGTAAAAATATAAATATATTCAAAATACAAATGTCGGTGTGACATACAGTTTAATTATTTCACTACATTTAGAAAATAGTCTGATGATGACATTCCTATTGTGAAGTCTGTCCATGTGCGTCTCTCGCCATTCCTGCTATCTATCTAAATAAAGAAGCATAGAGACAAAATTAAAATCAATAGGTCAAAAGATTTGAAAATTTTGAATTAGGGAGGGGGAGGAGAAACTATCCTGTTTGTGTATAATGAAAGTCAGGGGCCTAAATGTGCCCTTAAATGTGAGATAATAAATGACTTTATATTTTCACCACTAAACGGAAGGTGGCGTAACTGCAGTCAAACTCTCTTGAATTATGTAGCAGCAAATTCAATGGTACTCATCATATCGGATTGGATTGGATTGTGGGAATTAAGGTCGATTGACAACACTAGGGTCCTAGACCTGAGGGGAGTGCGCCCAGCGTTGGGGGTCTTTCTAAGGGATCCTAGCCCGTATATACGCAAGTTTCGGAGAAAACCACGGATCGAACCAGGTACCGCACATCTACCAGCTTTGAGCGCAGTACCGATCGGCCGCTTTTGGCCCTGGTACTCATCAGACTGAGCTCGAATTAAGCTGCACTCGAACTCAATCTCGAATATGTTTGTAATATGACTTTTATACATTGAAGAATCAATCTCAATTCATACAGTACCTATTTTCCCAAAACTTACTTATCTAATTTTCTGCTAAATTTCGCAAATCCCAAAGTTTTCCTTCCCAACTCACAAAGCCTAGCTGTCACTTGGCAGAGGACATTTATAAATCAGAATTAAGAGTTCAAAGAAATTCGATTTCTTTGAACTCTCAACTCCCAATCTCAACTCCCAATTGGATTCTCAACTCCCAATTTATGAATTTTTCACGAAAATTCTGTGAGCCCTTCCATTATGATCACGAAAATACTATATATATATATGTATGTATATCGGGAAACCCGCTGATTATTTTGCTTTAATGGCGTCCAGCGCTCGACATCTTGCTATTCAAATTTGCTCAACTGTGGAAATGGTTTACCCCTGAAGAAAAATTTCTACAGTTATGAACGTTTCCTTATTTTTTCCCCCACATTAATTGCTCTTAAATTATTTTAATTTATCCTATTATTAATATTTTCTAATTGCTTCATTTTAATTTTAATCTTGGTTCACTTACATTTCAACGTCTTGTATCGTTATATTATTTGCAGAAAATAAACGTGGAATACAGTTACGGTAATTTTGTTGTGAATAAATTCAGTTTTGCGTAATTAATAAAGTCAATTTATTAATTGTTTTCATTAAAGTACTATTGCATTCTCAGGATTTTTAATTTAGTTACTTATTAATTCATATAGGTTATTTTGCATTTCAGTGGCATTTAATCATATGTTTTTTTTTTTTTTACTGCTTTTTAAATAAAGACTTTTTAATATAATAAATATATAATATTAGGGGATCGGAAAGAATGTCATGTTTACGTGTGTTGATGTTCGATTGCCATTGATCAGCTCATTGCGCACTTGAACTCATCCCAAAGACATTTCAAGTTCAGAGTGACTTATTTATTTGTAAATAATTAATTTTATTTTATTTTCATTTTATTGTGAAATGGCCTGTCAAACACCAGGAGAGATACAGATCCAACATTGTATGCTTTTGAGTTTCAAAAGGGTAATAATGCAACAGATGTTTCCATAAACATTTGCGATGTTTACCCATTTGAATTAAATAGTCGTAAATGGCAAAGATGGCTTTCAAAATTCAAATTCTTCAATTTAGATCTTTCAGATTTGCTTCTATCAGGAAGTTCAACAACTTTAGACAGTGACGTGTTAAGGGCGAAAGTGGGAGCAGACTCGTGTCAGACAATCGAGTAACTGTCAAGCTCTCTTAACCAACATTCGCTGATTATTCAAGAACATTTGCAACAGATTGGTGAAGTTAGGGGGCGTCCATTAATTACGTGAGGTGTTCAGGGGGAGGGGGGCCAAATCTAACCCAATCTCACGTAGGGGAGAGGGGGGATCTCGAAAAATATCACGTAATTTTTTTCCCACAAAAAACAAAGTAAAATTGCGAGAAAACTGAGTTAAATTCAATTAAAACATATTTCTTGACATAGATATGGCAAAATCTGGCATGATATTATTTATCGTGGCTATCCAAATGCCGTGAAGCAGCACAGTAGCCTTTCAATTGTTTTAGGCGCCACCGGCCAGCCACACACAATCTATACAATCTTAAAACTAGTCTTAACTAGTCTTCAATAAAAATAATAAAGCAAATTGTGTTTTTCGAATAAATCCAACGCATTTACAGTAATAGTACAAATTTTGAAAAATCTCACGAAATCTCTCCAGGAGGGGGGGGGGGATCAAAAAATCGTCAAAACCGCCTCACGTAATTAATGAACGCCCCTTTACCAGATCAAGCGTTTGGATTCCGCATAATCTGTCCGAAGTAAACAAGGCTAACTGATCTACAACATGATTTATTGACTTAGTGGTACAACGCTGAAATGTTTTAGATCGCTTGATCACTGCGTTTTGGAAAATGGGTCCTTTATGATAATCCAAAACGCAAAAAATAGTGGCTCTCTCCGAATGAATCACCACAAAGTACAGCTAAGCCAAGCTTACAGCCAAAAAAGCACAATAAAAGTTTCGAAAATCCGCACTAGTAGATGGCGTTTTACAGCTTTGCATAGAAAATCATTTGCAAGAATCTACATAATTTAACAATTGCAAATCTACAAAATTTATAACTGTTTAGAAAACTATAATTTAAATCATTGTCTGCTACCATGTGGAAGGGTAAAAGTGCATGTTTAATTGTTTTAAGCAGTGTTGCTGAGGAATGTTACCCATATGACGCGCCATGCTATCTTTAAAGTTGGAGACAGGTGTTATGGAATTTCAGTGTATCAAGTCTTTCAGGTATCGTCAAAGTCAAAAGTCATAAGAATTCAAATCTGATGAACTTGGAGGCCAAGCTCTAGGAAAACGATGCCGAATCATTTTGCTTTTTTCCCTCAATCATATCCCCTTTCTTATTATACACTTCAGGTGGTATTTTTTAAAAACTTTTTTGTACTAGATAAATTTCCCATCATCTGTTTATGCTATTTCCCAATTGAAACGAAATTCTGCAGCATGTTTTTTTGATACAGAGCGCTCTTAAATGTCAAGTTTTATTGTGGAAACCCTAGATAGGTTCGAATTCCGCCTTTTATCAGTTAAATAAATTCCTGATAAGAAACTAGACGAAAATTTACTAAAACGTATTCCTGTATATATAAATAAAACAAAGTTAAGTATTATTTTCGATTATATACAAGCAAAGTTGATGATTTTATTATTACTATTATAATTATTATTAGATTATGTTATTTACATTCTTACTAATAAATTCGTGCACATGAAATGCTTAATTAATGTAGACGAAGAGAAAAGGAAAAAAAATCGATACCTTTATAAACGATTTAAAAAACTGTCATTTGTCTTCCTCAATTTTCAAAAAAGACCCTTCTAAAGATGTGTTTTTTCCAGCTATGTTATTTTTCTTAATTAGGAACTGACAACTGAAAGGAAGTAACGTTTCCCCAAAAGATAAAAAGAATAAACAAACAAATTAGAGTAATTAAAAAAAAAAAAAAAAAAAAAAAAAAGAAAGAAATAGTGAACATTGACAGTGTTTTATGTAGCTAAACAAACAATTTGACTCACTTTAATTGATTAAATAAACTTTACACGATCTGAAATATTTTTAGTTTTTTAAAACACGGGATTTTTTTTTTCATGTTTTAAAAATAAGACTACATGATTAATGAAAATTACATCTGAATACCTCAGTATTAATTAATAAACAGTGAAGAAATATAGAATAACAAACAATAAAGAATATTTTGCTGAATAGATAATCAAAGTGAGACATATAATGGAAATAAGATTAATAATAATAATAATAATAATAATAAAACAGATAAAAGAATTTAGCTAATATAGATGTTTATCGTGAATTCCCTTTCTTTTCTTTATTAGTTCCTTATCATAACATAGGCGTGGGGAAACTAGGTATTCGCGTAAAAATATTTGATCTACACTTTATTAACGTTTATACATGTTTTGAAGTTTTAGGAATCCAAAATTCCCAAAATTAATATGGTGTCCGTTCGTATGTTAGTCAGTTGGTTAAACGCAGATTTGTATTTTTACTTTTTTACATTAAAGTGTGCGTAGCCAGATAGACAAATCGAGTTAAACAGTAGAATTTTGTCCGCATTTTACCTATTTTTAATTCTCTCGCGCATATTCGTCTAATATTTTGATAATTGGTTACATAAAATTGATAAATGAAGTCTCTATTATTAGTTAAGCTTATTGAAGTTAGCAAGTATTTTTTACATAATATCAAAAAATGATATTTTATTCTGGTTCAAAGTTAACCCCAACTGTCTGGGTAACTTTGTTCTACCTTCAAAAACTATAAATAAATGCTATTATATAATGCGAGAGTATATATATATATATATATATATATATACAATTAAAATAAATTTAAACTTATAAAATTAACCTTATATGTATGTCGAAAAAGAATCTTTAAAGGAATTCCCATCATCACAGTTTTTAATTTTTCTTTTAAATACTACATCAATGTATGTACACCGTCCCGCTATATAGGAGTAAATCAAAAATACTAATTTTTCAAGAGAGCAAAAACAAATAATGCGCTAAGGAAAATATACAAGATATTATTGTTTATTGTGATTATGAGTTTGTATAACATGGATCTATTGAGACGAAAATTATTGTACTGACCAAATACGAAATACGAAATGCATTAAGATGGAAATAACAATTGCGCTAATAACCATAAATACCTTATAAATAGGCAACGAATTGGAATTGAGGTATGTCACTTTGACAGCTCACAGATAGTACCTTGGGCATTAAAAAAATGCCTTAACTCAAAATCACGATTTTTTGAGTTACGCCCCTTTCTCATGAGACAATGATTTCATTGGAATAAGAAAAAAAAATATATATAAATCAATTTACGTACATTAAATTGATTAAATTTTCTTCTTTGTTGTTATTTTTTTCTTTGTTATTTGTTAATCCATAGAATGTCTGTTAGAAAAACCGTTTTCCTTTCAGTAAATAAATAAATAAAAAAAATTATATTTTTTACTTTTGAGTAATAGGAAAAGAAATTACAAATAATAAAATTTATGTCAACCATTCATTATTGTCAAACTTCTTACTAAAATAATTTTTTCCATGAAAAATAGAAACAAATATGCAATCAAATCGTAAAATCGGTGTTGTCATTTATTATTTATTGATTATATTTGTGCGATGATGATATTGCACTAAATAATGAATCTTTTATCGATAAGACGTCTCGATTACAGATTAAAATTACATCTGTTTGTAGATAAGTACTTAAATTCATCTGATTTCTAGTGCCTCAATTCGTCCTTATTATTAGATTGGATAAACGCCAACGTGCACCATTCAACTTCATGCATTGTAGCAATTACATGTTATCTTTTAGTTGATAATTATTCCTGGGTAAAATTCTTTGTTGTATTGAACAACAATACAGTAATAAATAATGTATTCATTTGAGTCGAATGATGCATTTAGGAACACAAGAACGATCAATTTGGTTCGGAGTGTCTGTTAAATTCAGACAATCCACAGGAAGTTTTATACATCGAATAGTTTCTATGTTTTTAATACGATTTTTTATATCAGAGTAAATTTCTATCACATTTCTATAATTATTTAATACTGCATCGAAGTTGCTTCGTTCTAAAGATAATCTAGTGATAATAGAACAAATGATTCAATGAACAGATTGATGAGAGAATTTTTTTTCTCTAAAATATACAGCAGAAAACTAACGACAGACTCCTGATAACTGAATATGTTTATGTACTGTAATTTAATTTCCACAGCAAAATATAAGATGTTTGGGTTTTACGTCTCACTAGTGCTGTGCAGTGTCCAATTGGCGACGGTCTGGGACTCACCTCAGAGGTGGTACGGAGACAGTGCCATCACAATTTGGATCCTCCACGGAAGGGATGTCTCTCCCGCTTCGGTGCCCCCCAGAAGTATAATTTGGATGGGAACATGGAGGACACTGCGGCCACGACAGATTTTACGTGCATCAGCCACCATTAATGAATACGACGGTCTTTGGCCGTCTCGAGTGCCGAACCCGCAATCTTCCAATTACGAGCCCGGCGCTCTACCGACTGAGCTACCGCGTCCCAGCAAAATATAAGAAAAAATCCAAGAAAACTAAGAGTTATTTCCGATGAATCAAAGTTAACCTGAATGACCAGGGTTAAATTCAAACTTATCTGGAGGATACTATAATTTTACTTTTGTACATCACTATTTTTATAATGGAACAGGAAATGCTGTAATTAAACTAATATCTTGATGTTCTACAAATTTACCTGGAAGAATGAACGTAAGAGGAGATGACATGTCTGGAAAAAAACATGAAGCCATAATCGTAACCGCAGAAGCCATCAAATAACACAGTTATATAAGAAGTTCTGCATTGTTATTGCGAAATTATGCAATGTGGATTATTCGAGACGAAAGCCATTATAACTAAAGGTTTCCAAGCTGTCAAATAGATGCCAAATAAATAAAATAAAACAGTATTAGTCAATAGTTTGGTAGACTTAATATGTCAATTGCGATAGCCTTGTCTGCTATTGCAGCCGCCATATTGAATAGACAATAGTTAACTTCATTTACTCTTCGTGCTGATTCGGCCTATGCCAACTCCTCTTATGTCATTCCTCAAAGATTAGTGATGATAAACATTGAAATTGTATTATCCTCCTGGCAACCTTAAACACCGTTTTTGTTTTTTTTTTTAAGTGAGAAAAATAATCTCCATGATGGATGGGTTTTGTGTCACACTAGTGCTGCGCAGTGGACAATTGGCGATGGTCTGGGACTAACCCCTAGAGGTGGTCCGGAGACATGCTATCACAATTTTTATCGTACACAGAAGGGATGGCCGCTTCGGTGACCCCCCAGAGGTATAATGTTTTATTGGAACATGGAGGACATAGCGGCTACGACAGATTTTACGTGCACCAGCCACCATTAGTGTACACGATGGTCTTTAGTCGACTCGAATACAGAACCCGCAATTTTCTAATTACGAGCCCGGCGCTCTACCTATTGGGCTACCGCAGCCCAATAATCTCCATGAAAAATATAATTTTACATAAAAAATAAGTTAATAATATAATAGGATAATTATTACATCTAATATATATTTTTTCATTGAATAACAAAAATATTGTTTTATTAATTTTTTTAAACAAACAAACAAAAAAATGTAATCAAAAGTACAAACAAAATGAACTGTTTTTATTATTTTTTCTAATACCAATTTTCAGGTTTAATACACGATACAGTTATAGATATCCTAAGTATATTTACCATTTTATTAGTACGAGAAAGAAAAAGACATTAATCGCATAAAACGCAGTTTTTATTATAAGTTTATTCTTGAACCTGACATACTTATACCTTATTAAAATATAAAAACAGTTAAGGTGCAAGGAAATGTACATTTCAAAGAAAATAAAAGTTAGAAAATGGTTGAGGCTAAAAGTGGCAAGAATTGTTTAAATACCTTTAGTAAAATATGCATATAAAATAAATTGTTTTTCATAGAAAAAAAAAAAAAAAAAAAAAAAAAAAAAGAAGTAAGAATAAAGATAAAAATAAAGATAAAAATAAAAATGTACTAACAGTAAATTAGGAGGAATATAACAAAATTATTATAATAAACATAAAATATGTATATTAATACATTGCCATTGTTTAATACGCATTTATAAGACAAAAAGCAAATTATGTATTCTTTTAGAAAATAGGGAACATTATAGTATTATTTTGTGTTGTATCTTGTACCGGATTCGCCTGCTATTAATTTAGTTGTAAATATATCTTTTTAGTTCGAAGTGAAGAAAGTATTTTTAATAAAAATGATGAAGGTAATTGTAATGGTAATCAAAAATTCTATCCGATAACTTCTATGCAAAACTCCCAAAGGTCGATCGATATGATGTTTTCGCTGCATTTTTTAATAACATCAGTTGGTTTTGTTATTATATTTATTATTATTTCACATTTCCAAGTTTCACATTTTTAAGTTATTATATGCATTATTTTCTTTCATGCTATTTCTCCATTTTATAATAATGAAGGACATTTTAACGACTTTTTTAATATTGTATGGAAATAAGCATGGAAACTGACGGATAAGCTATATATAACTATATATATATGTAACATTAATATATACGTTATTGAAACTTGAATGTTTGTTATTTAAAGGATGAAAAATATTTTCTAAAAGTAAAATTAATTATTATACGTAACAAGTTATTGGTGTATATTACACGACATTACATATATATAAGTTTCATCAAGAATTTTTTCTGACAATTTTAGAGATATTCAGTATTACATTGTGTAAACACTTGTTTAGGAAGTAGTTTTGAAATGCATAAATATTATGCCATGCAGCCAACTACTCATGCAGCCCTGTTCATTTTTACTCACTGAGCAAACCTTCTATGTTACTGTGAGCGGGAGAAGGTGTTTTGGCGGTTAATGGAGCTTTGTCCTTCAGCCCGTGAAGTAGGATGCAATTGGTGCATTCGAGTTAAAGAGAGTATTATTATTTTTATTGTTTTTAATAACATGCATACATTGATGCTCACCTGTATATAGAACATTAAATGTAAATATTCATATCTGGTATTTATAAAAATAATTAAAGAGTAAAAATTCATAAGAGACTCGCACATAACATATTACTTATGTTAATATATATATATATATATATACTAGCAGGAGACGCCCGCTTCGCTGGTCCCTATTTTTAAATGAATCACTATATTTACCGAATTCTCAGAATTGCATTAATTTTTATCACGTGGAAAAAAAAAGAGAAACAAAATCTGATTAGGAAAAATGTCGCACCGGGTTCTCACTCTCTTCGGAAAAAATTCCCAAAATGCTCTAACTCTTATTTCTATTATTTTCCCCCTTCGCACCCCCCTCCCGTCTATCCTAATAATTTTACAAATTCGAAAATATCCGCAATCGATTTGTAAGTATCAAAAACCTCTATGCACCAGTTTTGAATGATCTGTCTCTATTTTATTTTTTTGCCCCTCCCAATAATTTTAAAAATTCAAAAATATGCGCAATCAATTTGTAGGTATCGAAAACCTCTATGAACCAATTTTGAATGATCTAACTCTATTTTATTTTTTTTGCCCCTCCGCCCCCCCTTCCCGGCCCTTCTAATAACTTTACACTTTCGAAAATATCCCCATTCGACTTGCAGGCCTCTAAAACCTATCTGTACCAATTTTGAACGGACTAACTGTATTTCTATTTGTTTTTGCCCATAGCCCCCCTTACCGCCCCACCCCTTTCCCGCCCTTCCTAATAATTTTACAAATTCGAAAATATCCCCAATCGATTTGTAAGTATCAAAAACCTCTATACACCAATTTTGAACGATCTAACTGTATTTTTATTTTTTTGCCCCCTCTCCCCTCCCCCTTTTCGCCTCTCCTAATAACTTTACACTTTCGAAAATATCCCCATTCGACTTGCAGGCCTTTAAAACGTGTCTGTACCAATTTTGAACGGCCTAACTGTATTTCTATTTGTTTTTGCCCATAGCCCCCCCTTACCGCCTCTCCTAATAATTTTACAAATTCGAAAATATCCCCAATCGATTTGTAAGTATCGAAAACCTCTATATACCAATTTTGAACGATCTAACTGTATTTTTATTTTTTTGCCCCCCCCCCTCTCCCCTCCCCCTTCTCGCCCCTCCTAATAACTTTACACTTTCGAAAATATCCCCATTCGACTTGCAGGCCTCTAAAATCTGTCTGTACCAATTTTGAACGGCCTAACTGTATTTCTATTTGTTTTTGCCCTTAGTCCCCCTTCCCGCCCCTCCTAATAATTTTACAAATTCGAAAATATCCCCAAACGATTTGTAAGTATCGAAAACCTCTATGTACCAATTTTGAATGATCTGACACTATTTTTATTTTTTTGCCCCTCCCCCCTTCTTGCCCCTCCTAATAACTTTACACAATCGAAAATATCCCCTTTCGACTTGCAGGCCTTTAAAACCTATCTGTACCAATTTTGAACGGCCTAACTGTATTTCTATTTGTTTTTGCTCCATAGACCCCCCCCCCCCTTGCTGCATCACCTGGGGGCTGAATTTCTAAAATTCCAGAAATTGGTTTTTAGATAGTTGCATTAGCTATATTTTAGAGCAAAAATTTCACGTATATCTATTTTTTTTTGTTTGAGATATATAGGATTATGCGAAATCACGTTTTGCCCCCTCCCGCCCCCCTTGGGGACCGAATTTCAAAAATTCCAGAAACTGATTTTTAGACATTTGTATTAGCTATGTTTTAAAGCAAAAATTTTACGGATATCTGTTTTTTTGTTTGAGATATGAAGGATTTTGTGAAATTACATTTTGTCCCTCTCCCTCCTTGGGGGGCGAATTTTGTAAAATCGCTTGCGGCGTTGTGTTTCTCGTGTCGTAAACATTAACCGTGCTGAATTTTGTCCCAGTCGGTGAAATGGCCTAGGTTTCTATAGCGGACAGACAGACATACACACACACAGAGAGACAGACTCTGCTCTTATATATATATATATATATATATATATATATATATATATATATATATACAGTGGAACTTGGATAATTCGAAGTTGAAGGGACCAGAGAAAAATTCGAAATATCCAAAAATTCGAATTACATGTACTATTTTGTCAAAAAAAGTGATAAATTAAAAAATTAAAACTCTACCATCAAAGATTTAACACATAAACCTTATACTTAAGAATACTGCTACATCTCCCCCCCCCCCCCCCCATTAAATTAATATATTTTAAGAGCTTAATTATTCAATACTTTTAAAAAAATAATCAGATATTTTTTATTTCTTCTTTAAGTACAATCTTTGTGTCATAGCATATGACTTGGTACAAAAATAGAATCTACTACCTTAGACATGACTTTCAATTAAAAAAAACCTCGAAGTTCATGCATATTCACCATATCTTCTGATGAACTAGCTAGGGGCTTCTCTTGTATTTCCTTATCCTTCTTTTAAAATACTGTTAAGATATATAATGCACTTTAGATGAGAAAAAATCTCGGGAACAAATTTTACTATAATATTTTAAAGGTAATCCTAGGAAAAATTGGAATTATCCAAAATAGAATTCGAATTATCCACGATTTTTTAACATTATTTTAATATAAAATTCATGGGACCGAGTAAAAAATTCGAATTATCCAGAATTTCGAATTAAACAAGTTCGAATTACTCAAGTTTCACTGTATATATTATTCGCCAGATTATATGGTAAATAAAAAATACTCTGGTGTGTCATTCCCACGACTTTCTTTTACCCAAAATTTGAATATTTTAATGACAAATTATATATTAAGAGATAAGATAATAATTAATGTACATAAACATACTTTGAAAACAATTTAAATAAACAGTTTTAATAGGTACTAGTCACCTTCAACTACCAGCTGGTTCACGACATTAAAAATCTAAATGCAGCAAACTCCCGCTCTTTAACACCTATGGCACCCTCCTCTAGTTTCCGACACTGAAAACACACAGTTTGTTTAACGTGACAACAACTCTTGAAAAATCTGACCGTAGCAAACTCCCGTTTGATGAGTCTACGATGCTTTCCCCTGTTTCCGGCTCCTACAACAGCCTGTTCGCTCCCCGGGCAAACGAATCTAAAAAATGCGATCTTCATTGTTGTATTTTACTGTCCAACAACTGATTGTTCTCTTCCCGTGCCAACGATCTATAAAACATTTTGTATTTGCGACATCTAAAAATTTGACCGTAGCAAACTCCCGGCGACCTATCTCGTTTTACACTCTTACAAACAGTTTTTTCGCTCACCGTAAAAACGACTCTTGAATATTATGACCGCAGCAAAGTTCTGTAATTTTGCAACGTCGAAAACATGCGTGTTCGATTTATTATCCCCCTCAAAACTTAATAAATAACTTAGTAAGGTTTTTGTAGCTCCAATCTCCCACAAAAGAAAAAAATAAAAAATAAAATAAAAAAAAATAATAATATTAATACCTGTCTCCTCCTTCTCATCTTTTTAAAATTTGTTTCGATTTTTGATTCGTTCTCACAAACCGATTAACTAAATATTTTGCATACATGAACGATTTTTATGATAATATATAATCAAATTGCAACGAACTTAGAGCGGAGGGAGTGGGGTTAAAGGCGGAGGGTGGGGGAAGGAAAATCTAGGACACCAATTTCAGTTTAAAAAAAATTCCAGTACATTTTGGCAAAAGAACTATTCTATTTTTCTAAAATTTATATAGAATTATTGTGTTTCTTTTACAATTCTATACTGTGTTAGTGCAATGTTTTTTACCATAAGCATTAACGGTGCCAAGGATAAATGTACTGCTACCAAAAATGTTCATATCTATTTTTTATTTTGTCAAATTTGAGGTAAAATGAGTTTATCTAAATGTTAGTACTTATTTTCTTTCCAGTTCAGTAAACAATGTCTCGAAATGATTGTTTATTATTTTAAACAATGTTCATTTAGGACAGCTTTGAGACTTATAGTTACAATGATTTTTGTCTCGATTGATCCATATTTTTAGAGAAATTCACAGAAACAAGCGCACACAATATTTTGTAGACATAGGCCATAAAAAACATCCATGCCCGTACCGAGATTCGAACTCGGGACCTAGGGTTCCAGACGGCAGCGCCCTACCTATCGAACCACCGGGCCGGCATTAAACAATGTATTTTATGTAAATAATGCAAAGTAAACAATATATTTTTCTTTTTCTACTGAACTTATAACAATGCTTTTAACAATATAAAGTATACTTCTCATTAATTACAGTGAAATAATTATTCTTGTTGAATAGAGTTTTCAACAACGAAAAATTGTTCTAGACTCAGTGCAAGAACAATAAAATTTAAATCTTTCAACGATTTTCTTTGATGTGTGTATTATGCTGTTTCAAGCTTTTCATTATGTTATTTAGAATGAAAATGGAAAAAAGAAAATCTTTTTTGTGTTCTTTCTCAATATCTCCTAATGATGTTAGTGAATTTTGGCATAAAAAAAATATAAATAAACATATAGTAACATATATATATATATATATATATATATATATATATATATATATATATTTAAGATAAAGCTTATTTAATATAAATACGACAAGTCTATGTTACAAACCATCTTAATTATTAATTTACTATCTCTTGCTTGACCTATTTAAATATACATCTGTTTATTTTTTTGTAACTGATATTATTCACTTTGTGACATTTTCGAGTTTCTAGCTAAAATTCAAATATCTGTGCAAATGTACCGGGTTTCCTATAAATGTGTAGCCATTAAAAATAAAAAAAAAAAAAAAAAAGGTTTTAGTAGAATTGAACGCGGTTCGCGAATAAGTTATTCTCGGGAGTTTTTCCGTAAAAAAAAAAAAAAAAAAAAGTCGACAGAGTGCGCTGTACGCGCGAATCACACATTTCCAAAGATTGCATTTTTTGTATGCAAATGTTTACTAACATATAACTCCTATTTTATGTGTCCTCCACCACAACAAATTACAGCTTGCAAACGAGTTACAACACTGCTAACTGAAGCTTCAGAACTGAAGTTTCTTAGTTGAGGTAAAACAGCTTCACCAATAATGTTTTACCCACCAAGTCAGTATCGCAATTAAAACTTCATGTATGCACAAATAGGATAGAAAAATAAGAAATGTTAATAGTAAAACTGTACGGTTTAACGGTTACTGTACGGTTATATACTGTACGGTAAACCGTTTACTGTTTTGCTTATTTCCCGTTATGCGTCTGTTTAACGCCCTCTATAGACTAGAAATTTAACTAAATTTTCTTTACCAAAAATAATCCCCCTTCACGAGAATAACTTTTTTACAAATTGAGTTAAATTCTGCCAATTTCTTCAATTTTTATGAATTTTTTAAAATGTCTACAGTTATGGAATGCCATGTGCATAAATTTGTATGAATTATGAGAGTTAATATATTTAATTAATATACGTATTATTTTTAGTTATTAAACTACACACACACACACACACACATATATATATATATATACATATGCATATATATATGTAATTGTATATGCGAGAATATATAAATATATATATATTAAAAAAATCATTGCAGTATTATATATATATATATATATTATATATATATATAATACTACTACAACAATTATTTTTATAAAATATATATGTTCTCGCATTTCCATTCTTTTGAAAATTTAAACCTAAAAAATATGTTTAAAAATTACTTTTTCCTTACACAAGCTTCCCTTTATCCTTTTAATTAACAATAAGCAAAGCAAGTACTCTTTGAAAATTAATTAAAAATGTTTTTTCCGTATTCCACAGCTATTTTGTTGAAGTGTGATACATCGACGTAACTTTAAGAGCCTTAAAATTAATTTACATGAGGTTAAAAAAACTAATTACTTTTGGAAAAATGTTTAATAAAATTATAAGCAATCGTATTTCACTTATGTTATACTACACAAAATGAATGAGGTATGTAGTAATGACTTATTAAAATTGTTGGAATTAAAGTTTACAGTTTATTTTATTTTTTATTTTTTTAACACTCACATTTTTCTTTTTCACAAACTTTAATGTTTTAATTTTAATTCAAGTTTTAATATTTTAATTTTAATTATATTTTAATGTTTTCTATTTTGAAACTAAACGCTAAAATTTATTTGATAGTTTTAATTTTTAAATAATAAACTGTTTATAAAATGTTGATTAAAATAATTATAATAATAATAATTTTATTTTTATATGTATTTAAAGATAGAAAAAGATAAAAGTTGTTAACTCATTAATTTTAAAATTTTGAGCATATTTGTTTTTAGGAAACACCTTTAATGTTTTGTGGTCGCATTTTTATGGTGGACGTTACAAAGTTTTTAAAAATCACTGTCTTAGAATTATAAAGATTTTCGTATATTACACTGAAATATAATAGTATTAAGTGTATTTAAATTTACTAAAAACTAGATAAATGTGATAAAATAAAATTCAAAATTCTTGAAATTTTTTAAAATGCTCTCTGCTATTTTTGTTTCACTTGATTTTATACTATTATTGTTTAACATTATATTTTAAACGTGTTTGAGGTATTATTGAATGATAATTTTAAATACTAAAAATTTGCATTAAATTTCAGCATTGAAATATGAATATATATATTAATTAACTCATTAATGAATCCAGAAAGTAATACTTAAATGGTGTTTAAATAAAATTCCAGATAAATGAGCTTTGAAGTCTTTGTTTCTACTTCTGTTTTAAAAATGACATGAACTTGATTCTGTTATCTCTCCTTAGTTCAATGTGTGAATTTGTTATCTTATTGATTTAATAAAAGAAAATGGTTTTTAATCGTTCGAATTATTTTGGAACAGCCTTAGATAATTTTTCAACCTTCTGAAAGATATGTGCAATTGAAAATTGTTCGTAGACTGACCGATAAAGTATAAATGTCCACCAGAAAGTAAATGCGTAAAAAAAAGAAAAGAAAGTTGATTATCAAAATAATCCAGAAGCAGAGTGATAAGTTAATTGTAAATGATTTCCTTATCTTTCTTAAAAGAATGCCTCTAAGATATAATTTTTTTATCGGATTTGTTACACATTCTGTTTTGTCAGTTACGCGCTTGATTAGAAAGTGAGGAGGTTCTTTCTAAGCCCTTGGGTAAGATTGTTTTATTTTTTAAATTTCTTTAGCAGCTGTATATGTTCTAAACTCTTGTACCTGATAAACAGAATCATAGTTATGTACAGTCAACCAAAAAAAAAAAAAAAAAAAAAAACGCCCCCCCCCCCCCCCCCGAGAAATTTCGCTTTAAATTAGTCTAAAAACATCCAGTTAGTGTCGAACAATTAGTATTAACGCCTGGTTTATAAAGGTACAGTTTGATTTTGCTTAGGAGGTCGTATGCATATTAAAACTGGCATCAACTTTATTTTTTATTTTTTAATAGCAAACCCCATTTTTGATAATTTGGGGTTATTTGGTTCAAATCAGCCCGGAAAAAGGGTATAGTGTATATACTTATCTCAAATTTTCATAGAGTTATAATTCGTCAAAATATGGGGATGCCAATGTCAAATAAATGTGACAAACATTAATTCTTTAAAAATTAATATATTCAAATTTCATCTTTCTATTCATTAGAATGAAATGACCCAAGCATATTCCATACATATTTTCGATTAAAAAATATTTTTTGAATTATGAAAATTATTAACAAATTCGTATTTAAAAAATTATGAATTATGACCTATATTATTTTTTGTACGAATAGAACAGGCATTATCAAAAATATGGGTTTCCAAATTTGCAGTTCATTCCGATAATTATTTTTCGAGTTACAGTGATATTTTGATTTTTATTACTCTTAAGGGGCTTTCACTTGTTATCATTTGTGTCATCCATAACTTTGTATACACAAGATTTAAGTAAATTTAGATAACACATCAATTCTTAATTAGAATTAAATTAATTAATTTAATATTTAAAATTGCCATGCATCTTTTCCGAATGGTATCTGAACGGACATGATACTTTTCTTTGTGAGATCTTAATTATTATTATTATTATTTTAATGTTAGGATGAATCTCTAATACACTTTCCATTATAACTCTATCAAAAAAAATTGAAAGCATATAAACTACACCTTCTTCGAACCGCCTTGATCTCAGAAATTTAAATATGGAGTCAAAAATGGGGGTGTTGCAATTGGAAAAAAAAAATGAAGTTGATCCAAAGTTTAAAATGTAGACGACCCCTGAGCGAAATTTAACTATTGCGTTATAAACTACACATTGTTACTAATCAGTCGGCACATTATCAGCCACTAATCAGCCACATTATCGGCACATGCTAATATAGATATTAGGATTTTCCTGTCAATTCGGCACGTATTAACATTATCCCAGAGAGCTGATATTTTGCTGAAAGTGTTTAGGGTAAAAAAAAAAAAAAAAAAAAAAAAAAAAATTAGATTGTACTGATTTCAAGAAGTAAAAAAAAAAAAAAAAAACATAATTTCTCTCTCATTTAAGGGATATCCTAAGCCATATGTTTCTACGATAATTTACGGCGAAATTAATCGGGATTTGGCGTTCATTTATTTATTTATTTATTTATCACTCTACGTTTTTCTGTCATTTTAGAATCCAATCACCTGATAACTTGTATCTTTTCTTCATCATTTTTTGCTACCTTGACTTAGTTTTTACTTGTTTGTCGTTATATGGTAGTTTTTTTCTCACAAAATTAAATTAGACCAGTGTTTAAAGTAAATTCTGAATCACTATGGACATTTCATTTTCAAATTAGCCTCAAACCGGGGTTGGTTGGTTGGTTGTAGGGTTTAAAACCGATTGACTACGATAGAGTCCTAGGCCTATAGGTGGAACGCCCTCCATGGAGATCTTTCTAAGGAATCCTAGCCCGTATTTACGCGTGTTTCAGAGAAAACCAAGAAAAAATCGAAATGGCTAGTTCGATGGGGAGGACGTGGGATCGAACACGGCACTTCCCATCTACCAGCTTTGAGCGTAGAACCACTCGGCCGCTGGTGGGCCGGGTTCGAATCCGGGAAATGAAATTCAGAACGCTGAGACTTAATTTTGATTTTTTTTTCTTTTATAACTATTATTTTTCCACTGGTACAGCATATATACATGTACTTTCATTATACTTCTTCTTAGCCATATATATTAGAAAAAGCATTATTTTGGGTCAAATTTTCTAAATTCTAAAAACAAATGTAACATTTAAAATGAGGTAATGAATACAAAAATTTTAAAACTTTAAAAATACATTTTAATTAAAAACATTAAAATACACGACAGACGTTTCGGCTACCAGCCATTCCTCCTGAATATATAATCTTGTTAAGGTGTATTATTAATTTTTGTAAATGTTGTGCTTGTATGTTTGACACTGAAGAGGGCTAGTGTTCTAGCCGAAACGTCTGTCGTGTATTTTAATGTTTTTAATTAAAATGTATTTTTAAAGTTTTAAAATTTTTGTATTCATTATCTCATTTTAAATGTTACATTGGTTTTAATATATTAATGAGACGTATAATATATTTAACTTTTTAAAAATATATTATGTTGTATCTTTTTTTAGGCGTATAAATTATGTTTAATTTTATATTTCTAAATTCTGTTTTTGTTATAAATGAACGTTTTGATATGTATTGAACTCGGTCTAATTTTATTTTTTACAATATTAAATTTATTATTTACATATATTATAATAATTATAATTATTTTCAGGTTTATTTTTAATTTAGTTAAATTTATTAAATGAAATTTGGCGTTTTATCTTAGAAGCCGTGAAAGAAACTCGCCAAAGAACCAAATGGCAGTCTTGAAACATAAAAGTACCGAAAACAGTACGTAAAGAACTAACAGTTAATATATAGGAACACACAAAATATTTCATAGAATGTAGTCTACGGGCAGAGACTTTAAAGGACACATTAACAACCTTATAGTGCACTAAACAAATATATAACGCTTATCAGATAAAAAAAAAAAAAAAGCATTGCTTCTGTAGAAAATAGTATAAACAGAATTGCTATCTTGCATGCAAGTTCACAGAAAGAATTTAGGTACATAGTAGTCTATCAACGGAAATACTCAAATATATGTTTTCATTTATGTAATGTTAATTTTATTTGAACATAGCAAATTTTAGTAATACTCATAAAATATACGTACTATGTACAGGGATACGCAAAATCAGCCGAATCCATTACTCTCTAGTTTATGAAATTGATAAGAATGCTTTTTAAATTTTATTATACGTATCACTATATTTTAAACTTGCAACAGTCATGCAAATTTAAATTTACACAGTTTGAAGTGTTATGAAGTGTTATTCACCCTGCTTTCATGCCTCACACTTAATTAAATTTTTTAATACTTGATGTAAATTCATGTTTTGTTATTGCAACTCAAAACAATGATTGCGTAATTTTATCGGTGTATATCCAAGATGTGCTGTGCTACGGGTAAAAGGAGATGCATTAAATTTTATTCTTTTGATGAATAAAAATTTTGTAAGGAAATGCCACATATTACAAATTCTTGGACGAAATATTTCCGGTAGAAAGAATTAAGCACGGCTGGTTTTCATATGAAAAATCTTTGTTGCTTTCATGCTGTACTGGTGCTTACTTTTTCCCTGATAAATGGTTGGATTTAGTTATTTCTACCAGAAATAATTATTAAGCGTGTTGCTGCTTTTATGCTGCACTCGAGCTTTTCAGTTTGTAAACGAATGAAAAACATTTTTTCTTTCGTTTCATTTTGTCATAGGCCTATTTCTTTGACTTTGCTACTTTACGTTAGTTCACATCCATGTTTGGCACAATAATATATGTTTGTTTTGGCTGCTGACTCGTTGACTCGCCACAGTCAACTGACTGACAATGGGATAAGGCGATTCACAAATCTCGCCAACCACTCAGTTTGCAATATCGTTACAACCCTGTACCCAGCATTCCTAAATTTTTTAAACCGAAACCAAAACACGTATGCTCCATCTTGTCATTATACATCTATGGCGGAAGCTGAACAGTGAGGTACAATGATCATCACTCAAACCAGCGTAACTATAAAAATCTTTAAAAGCATAATAAATGGTTCGTTTACTTTTTTCTCTGTATTTCAAACAGGAGCAAGGCATGTAAATAAAATTTTTATTATTTAGATTACAAAAGAGATAAAGCAGATATGTTGTTCCTAAAGACTGATTCTTCTCATATTACCTTTCAAGGACATGGAACGCTGGAACAATCGGGTAGCTTTGGTGACGGGAGCTTCCTGTGGCATTGGTGCTGCCATATGTCGGGAGCTGGTAAAATACGGCATGAAAGTGGTCGGTTGTGCCAGAGACGTGCAACGGATACGAGATCTAGCAGAAGAAGATGAGGTCAAGGAACAACCTGGTTCCATTCTTCCAGTAAGGTATGACAATCTAGAACTACTAATGCGTAATGGAGATATAAATTTACGTAAAAAAAAAATATTTTTTTTAATATTAAAAATGAAAATAAAACAGTAAAAGAAATATATCTTTGACAAATCTTAATTCGTGCCAAAATCCCAAATTAGGAAAAATTATTAAAAGAAAAAAATTTCCAAAAGGTAAGCAGAAACCTTAAAAACTCATATTGTCAGACAGCAAAATGCATTATATCGTATCTAAAAATGGGTTAATCTGGGATTTACTATTTAATGAAAAAATACATTTTCGCACTGGTATATATACAGGGTGTCCAACTGTATTTCTAGCGTGATAAATCGAAATATTCGATAGATAACATCGATATCGGAATTTAATACTCTAAAGAAGATTTCTGTATATAGCAACATAATTTAATAACTCAGTTTTATAAAATTATTTTGACACTGGAAATTAAAAAAAAAAAAATTAATAAAAAGCACACATTAAGAAAAAAATTAATAAAATACCCATTAAAATTAAGATTGCATTAGATGGAAAACCGTACATATTCTAAACTAATGTGTTCTTTTAGTACGAAGCATTTTCGATGTCATTAAAGAAACATTTATACCTCAATGAATATCAACGTTATTCTCATAGAAATGAAAATATATAATTAAAAGAAGCATCATAATCATATGCTAAAGCTAAATCGCATTTTAAGCTTTATCGTTTACAAGAGATTTACAAATTCCCAATCATTAATTTGTTGCTGGTTCATTTTCGTGCCTCTGGAACAAAACTTTCACTGATATGTATGTGTTATAGAATGTCATTTACTTTCCTAATGTTCCCCCAAATAATTTTTATAGATATTTAATAAAATCTCTATATTTACAAGTGTCTAAACACTTTTGTCTTTATAGTGTATATATTTAAAAAATATATAGACGATAAAGAGTAACAGACAATTTAATTTTATAATCATACTAATATTTTTTACACCTTTATGCACATGTATATTTTTTAACTACAGGTGTGGATAACATGAGTATAACACGAATAGCACATGTAAGTATACTATAAAGATATATAATGTGTTCAAAGAATAAATTATGTCAGTAACTACTTGGTAAGACTCAGAAAATAGGTAGGTGGTTATTTTAAGGTACTTTAAGGTAGGTATATGAACACGATTATATTATAACATATATTATAACACGAATAGTATATGTAAGTATACTATAAAGATATATAATGTGTCCAAAGAAAAAATTATGTCAGTAACTACTTGGTAAGACTCTGAAAATAGGTAGGTAGCTATTTTAAGGTATTTTAAGGTAGTTAGCGGTAATTAGGCATCATTAAATCAATGGCCACTTACACATTATTTTACATACAAGAAAACTCCTTTAGAGTATGTTTCACAAAATAAAAATTTAATTGAATATAAGTAATAATATAACTATATGTTTCAATCACACATCGTGTATAGCTAAAGAAAAACCTCCCGACATTATTCGATATAAATGGTACACAAGTGAGAATGAACAAGTAAACATTTAGAGTGATTCCATAAAGTAAAATAAGGATTAAAAAAAAAAAAAATAAAAGAAGAAGAAATTCAGATTATGCAATTTTTGTAAATTACGGAACATTTTTTATATTTGTATGGAACAGCTTACCATTGTGGAGAAAACCATGAAAAATCCTCAGAGATACATTTGATGCACACACACACACACACATATATATAATAAATAAATCTACAAAAATACATATTTTGTTTTGCTCTTTTTTCTTTTTATGAAAAATATTTTAAAGCATGCTGTTAAATCAACCTGAACAAGAAGAGCCAAAAAAAAAAAAAAAAAAAAAAAAAAAAAAAAGAAAAGAAAAAGAAAAAAGAAAAAGAAAAAATGTATTCAGCCAGCATGACCCTATACAATACATTTATGAAAAGCCTCTTATTCAAATGAGCAAAACATAAAGATGTAATCGAATCAAAGTTGATGCACCTGAAAACGGAACATATCATTTGTCTTCGTTCATCTTGCAGGTGCGATCTGACGAATGAGGAGGACATTTTAGCGCTGTTTGAAACTATACGGGAGAAATATCAGCGCCTCGACGTTTGCATCAACAATGCCGGACTGAGCTTTGATTGCCCTCTTCTGAGCGGACACACTGATCAATGGAGGACTATGCTAGATGTAAGTATCCACAATATATAAAGTAAATGTAGTCATAGAAAATCGTCTGTATAACATCAGTTTAAAAATAACTTAGATTTGCCTATTTGTACAGGCTCCAACTTTCATAAAAGTATCTAACCAGTATCTAATCATCTAGCTATGATTTAAAAAAAAAAAAAAAAAAAAAAAAAAAAAACCTTTCCGCATTTTATGTCTTTTTGCCCCTCAAAATTCAAGAAAAATGAAAATTTAATGTTACGACCTTTTATCTATTACGTATTATCTGGAAGCTCGCAATTTCCTAGTGATGAATTCTATCATCAATCATTGTTTAGGATGATTTTACGTTGTTATTCGTCTATGCATATGACAGAAATAAAAATACACAGAAAATAAAATAAAGATCTGTTTATTGAAAACGTTCTTTTAATAATATCGAGTGACAAGAAACGTATTTAGTAACAAGGAATTAAAAAAATTTTAAAGAATAAAATACGTATAACTTCATCACAGAATTAAATAAGGATTTAATGAGCTGTCAATTAAATGTACCATTGGTAGGGGAAGGTGACCTAAAATGATCCTAGAGCGCAAACCGATCCACATATGTTTTCTTCGAGACAAATAGCGCTATCTATAAGATAACACACAAATTAGATGTACTAAGTCAAGAATAAGTAACGGCGGTATTCAATCGATCGTAGTCTGAATAACATTTTTGAAAAAGTGGGTTTTATAACATCTGTCTTAAGATAAGCACTAACTTTCTTATTTGTTTAGATATACAGTCTTTCCTATACAGAAATATGACCCGGCTTACTTATTTTATTTAAGTGTGTATTGTCATAATTTATCTTTTATTTTGCCGATACAAAATTTATGCTTATATCTAAATAAAGGATCATTTTGCTCTTTTGTTAGTGTAAAAGGATCCTTTAGACACTTTTTCAAAAATCTATTTTTTTCATTATTCAATTTGGGTTTACAATATTATTAAAAAAATGTTTTTAATGTAAAATATAATGTAGATTATACTACAAACGGCACGTTTTATTTAAACGGTTATGTTATTGTACACAAGATTTTTCTTTAAGGGAATCATTTTAGGCTAGCTTCCCCTAGACAGAGATCGAAAAAAACTAGTATGTTGTGGCCACCACAAGACTTTCTTCTATATTTTCCTATATACATATTCAATCAGTAACAATATTAAAAAAAAAAAAAAAAAAAAAAAAAAAAAAAAAACGATTTTTTTTTTTAAGTTCTTTTTTTGTTAAAAGTAATGCATATTCAACCAGTAACAATATTTAAAAAAAAAAAAAAAAAAAAAAAAAGATTTTTTTTTTCTAAGTTTTTTTTTTTTTTTTTTTTTTTTTTTTTTGTTAAAAGTAAAAAAAAAATCGATAACTTTGTTTTAAATTATCACAGATTTATAGTTCAACCATACGTTTTAAAGGTATTGACGAGATCTTTCGAAAGATACCCATCTTGAAAATTTACCCCCCCCCCCAGGGGGAGAACCGGTGCCCCCACATGCACAAAATTTTTTTCGTAGTTAACTACTACTATTATTAATAATTTATATTGATTTTACAATCACAAGTTTAAAATAACGCTCATTATGTACATTTATACGAAATTTTGTCCTATACTGCCATGTTAAAAGTTTACATAAAATGCGATCACAGCGCCATCTGCTGGGCGATTGATCCCAAAATTTAATCAGCACCAGTTCATGTCAGGGTCCAACTATATACCGAGTTTGGTTCAATTTCATTCATCGGTTCGTGAGATACGGTGAAAAATACGAAATTTTGCGATCACAGCGCCATCTGCTGGACGATTGATCCCCAAATCTAATCAGCACCATGCCCCGTCATGTTCCAACTATATACCGAGTTTGGTTGAATTTCTTTCATTGGTTCGTGAGATACGGTGAAAAATACGAAAATTTGTCCTATACTGCCATGTTAAAAATTTACATAAAATGCGATCTCAGCGCCATCTGCTGGGCTATTGATCCCCAAATCTAATCAGCACAATGCCCCACCAGGGTCCAACTATATACCAAGTTTGGTTGAATTTCATTCATTGGTTCGTGAGATACGGTGAAAACACGAAACCACAGACAGACATTTTCTAAAAACTATCAATTCGTGTTCAGGACATCCCAAAACGTGTAGATCCGTCAAAAACCGGAGGTCGAAAATTTTCGCGAATCCAATACTTTCTCTATATTACATATAGAATAAAGTAAAAAGATAAAAATATTTACTTATTTTTTCTAAAACTGGTGATAGATTTTTGAGGTAATATGTTAAATTATTATAAAGATCATGAAAAATGGCAGATAGAAAATGAGCATGCTATAAAATTCTTTCTTGACCAGAATTCTCTTTATGTTGTGTCTAGTTCTGTAAAGTCATATAAAATATACACATACGATCTTTATAAGAATCTTTGACATTTCTTCCGTAAATTGGATTTTATACGCTATTTAATTTAACGCACTTTTAAAGCCCGATTGCTACATAGAGAGTCAATAAAGTTTTCTAATGGTTATAATGACAGTGTTATTTTAGATGCATACTGTCTTTTGTAAATAATAACATTGCTTAGTCTAAGATACCCACTTTTCACATTAACTTAATAAGGGCTCGTATTCTTCCATGAAATGGAAAGTACCAGTCTCTAACCTACCAGTTACTCTAACTTAACAGTTTTTCTATGTATTATTTCGAGGTGACATTCTTAGTGAAAGTCAGAATTTTTAATAATTATATCACTCTTGATTAGTGTACGAAAAAAAACAAGGGATTGACTTTCTCTGGCCTTCGTTCATTTGTTCATCGATGTGATCCTCGAAATTCGTCCTCGAAATATGTCCTCGAAATTCGTAGACAGTCCGTATACAATCGGATTACCGATTGCGCAGCACTAGTGTGGCGTAAAACCCAACGAACCAACCATATGCAGTCGGCAGAAATTTATTCGAACGCTAACAATAATTCCTATGTAAATAAAGTACACTTAATACTGTTTTGTTAAATAAATCCGTGTCGAGTCATGTTCTCAGATTGACTAAGAACATGACTCGACAAGGATTTTTAGCAAAGTAGTATTAAGTGCACTTTTTTTATATAGGAATTATTGCTTGCGTTCGAAAAAATTTACTGTCAACGGTATTTTAATCGTTTTTCTAACTTTTAAAAAACCGTAGCAAGAAAATTATTTATTGGAATTATTACCTTTTTGGTCTTTATTTACATAAAAATCTACTACCGTAATTGTGTAACTGTAATAGATTTGAACATTATTTTATTATGAAGGTACTCTAATATGGTCATCATATCCATCGAGTGCTCGATTTTACACGAAAGTTACCCAACCAAAGAGGACATCTTCTCCGTAAAGAATCAAATACATGATGTGTCCTAATGCAAAGGGGCCAAGCTATTACGTAACCTTTATACTGGAACTTTTTTATAGTATTCTTTTGTAGTATTCTGCAAATAAATAGGACGAAGATAAGTATTCTTAAATAGTAGCATAAAATTTAATTTTTGTTAGTAGCAACTTCGCACCTCTGATTATATGTCGGGATTGCATGTTTTCGGATTACCATTCAAGAGGACACTAAAACAGTCATTAATATTCTATTGTAAAATATTAGGGAGATAACTCACCAAACTTAGTGTTATTTCATCGCTACAGAGTTCAATTGCTAGATATTTCAAGATTATTTTTGATCGAATCAATTCCTTAAGCATTATTTTATGGAAATAAAGACATTTACAGCCTAAAAATTGACACTTTTGACTATTTTCATGATTGACAAAAACATTGTGTTTAATTGGAGATATATATTTTTTCTTGAACTTCGACAGTTTACATGCAGCTCTGTTTAAATATCTCTTAGAAATTTTCACGTATTTCTTTCCATATTGTGGTAAAACTTTATTTAGACAACATACAAACTCATTTTGCACAAAAAGAGAATTTTTGACTGCATTGTTTGTCCATTTTATATCCAGCATATAGAAAATTAGTTACTTTGCTGAGATAATTTACTGATAAAATAAAATAATAAATAAATGAACGGCATAAATAAAATAATTTATTGAAAAAGTAAGAAACTGCTAAGTTTTATTTATTTCTTTTTAAAGTGGATTTTATGTAGCACTATACTATCCAAACAATATAATGATAATGAGGGTAACTTTACAAAATTAACAATATTAGCAAAGTATGTTAAAGGTTATTTGACTTTAGGTATGGTTTTTGGGAATGGTAAAGGAAAATATGCGGATAAACAATGTTTGTTCTAGCATTTAATCGCATAATTCTGTAATAGATGGAAAATATTTTAAGTTCCCTTTTTTGGGGAAAAATACCTTACAAATAAAAATATTATAGTTGTGTGAAAGTGGCTAAAATACCGGGTTATAACAAATGAATCATGGGGATTTGATACGTTACTACGTCCGAACTTGAAAACGTATATGTTTCCATGACATCGCAAACGACAGGTCATTAACTACAGTTTCACTGTGCGTGTGGTTGCCATGGTTGCTGCGTGAACGTCATATTCAAAATGGCGACTGGACAGCAGAAAGCGTTTTGAGTACTAGAATTTTCAAAGTGTGAATCGCTCATAGCAGTTCAGAGAGCGTTCCGGCGGGAATACAAATGCAAACCACCAACCCAACAAAGCATTCTGTGCTAGTATCGACAATTAAAAGAAACCGGTTGTTTAGGTAAAGGCAAAAGTTCCGGTCGACCAAGTGTTACTGAATTATTTTCATGTATAACCCAATTATGTTCCGAAATAAAAGCTTCGGAAACCCGATGATTCTTTTGTAATAACCCTGTACTTTGGAACAAAATTCAATAAAACGTAACGCACAATACTGATAAATGAAAAACCTTGCCAGTAAACATCTTTAATTGCAAAAACACGGAACCAAATTTTCAGATCGTAATAAATAAAAATGACTATTTATCGAACGAACAGGAAGTAGAAACGAGTATAACATGAAAGCATCAATTCTGTTCTTTTTCTTAAACTAAAAGTCATTCTTCCAACCATTGTACAGATTAAGCCAAATACAGTGTAAAATATTTTTTATCTTTACGAAAATTAGGATCGTACTCTCTATCGCTGATTGTGTCTACTTATCTACCTGCAATAAATTTACAGTCCTACTCCTACTTCTTGCTGATAAGGCAAAAAATAGGAGTACGGCTTTTTAATATCGGCACAGTTTCTTAGAGACTTGCTTCTGTCTTATAGGAAACTTTTTGAAATTCAATTCATAACAAAGTTTACACAAATTGATAACATACCAAACTAGACGTTGCAAATCTCGTCGATAATTCCAGACCCCGTGCTCACCTGTTCCGCTTTTCGGTTTCTTTCTATTTGTCTTGCACTTTCTGTTAATAGTTTTCCAACTTGTGATTATGCGGTTTTTTCATGCTTTTCTATAGATTTTTTACTTCCTTTTGCCGTTTTGTCCTAAACTGAAATACAATGGGTTCTGTTTTCACAGATGTTACATGGAAGGTGGTGGATTCGAACCCAGGTCATGTGCTTTGACCTAGCCTTTCCAAATTTTATGAGTTTACCTCCGAAACTGGTTTAAATAGCATCTATTATCAAAACCATCCGCGGGAAGACTAAGATTTAAGAATATTTTTGATTTTGCATACAAACGTAAATGCCTCACTAAATGCATTATTATTATTATTATTATTTATGTATCATATCTTTTTCGAAGGAGTGTGTAACTGCTTTCAAACACTACTAGTGCCTAATTTTTTGCAACATTATTTAAACCTAAAAAAATGCATGCATTCTTTTGCAGCTTCAGTTTTTTTCTTGAAGATTTTCAGTCTACAATTATCACTAATATTTTGCTCAATTTTCTATAACGTACAATGTATACACAGCATTATAGTTAATGATATGTGAGTAATTTGTTTCTCTTTCCTTTCTTGTTTGAAATACAGGTCAATGTTCTTGCTCTTTGCATTTGTAACCGTGAGGCTGTGAAAATAATGAGGGAGAAAAACATCGATGACGGACAAATCATTAACGTCAGCAGGTAAGCGCCTTCCTTTAGTTTTTATACAAATGCAATTTTATAGAAAAGAAATAAATTTGAAATTTCTGAACTAACCTTTAACATCTTATTTCATGGCATTTGTATCGAAAATCTATATATTTAAAGTGCAACGTTGATAATTGGGATAGTCCGTGAGAAAACTATTGCATTAATTTAATTTTGCCTTAAATAAAAGCGTTTTGCAATGTGTCAGCTAGTTTTTGTCGCTAGTTATGTTGCTATTTTTTTGTTATTGAAATTACTGTTAATTGGTGGTAATTAGCAATTAAAAGTTGATTTAAGGCATGTGAAATCATTATATGAAAACTGACTTAAAATTTGCAGTTTCAGTGATCGTGTATGAAATCTGTTTGCCTGAGTGAGATACGTATGGGCGATATATATAATACGCGTGTGCGTGGGAGATATGTGTAGATAACATGTGTGATTGATATGTGTAATAAGTTTGCGTATAAATAATACAATTAAATGTAGGCTGTGGTTCCTGGTTCTTGTTAAGCTATTTTGACCCATTAAGAGGGGTTGGTAGTCAGATACCATCTTTCTTACTGTCCATGTAACACAATAGGGTTTTTCGTCTTATAAAAATATCTAATTAAATATGAAGTTTTTCGAATTTGACTCTTTGAACTCTTTATCACCTTTTATCATATGAAGCCATTTTTAAAAATGTGTTTAAATATTTCTTTTCTAGATTTAAAATTAGAGCCATAAGTTTGCTTAGTGAAATAAAATACTAAAACTTATTAAAAAAAAAAAAAAAAAAAAAAAAATCCTAAGATAACATTCAACATGTTTAAAGAAAGGAATTCAAAAAACAGAATTCGAAAAAAATTATTTTTAATCGAGATATCAAAACAACAAAAATTCCATAGGATTACATGGACAGGGAGAAAAAGGAAATCTGACTACCAATCTCTCTTAAGTACCGAACTTCATGCGCAAATCTATGAGCTATCTAAGCGGGAATAGCGCGATGTGATCAGAATTTTAATGAATTGAAGATCTAAATTGTGATGGGATGTTACAGGACCAACATAGTGGTGATTTCTAAACCGTCACAAATAATTTCTTATGCTGTTCTAGTGAGTTAGTCCACGCCAAAATTAAATGTGATTATTTCCTAGTTTTGTATTTTGGAAGTAAGGTCTTTTGTCAGAGTGGAGGCAACTTCAACCATAACTGTTTTTGATAGCACCGAATTTTATTCTCACCATATTACCGAAACCCGCTCTTCTTAGGAGCTTTATTCAGGGCCTGATTAAGGGGGAAGCTCGCTCATACCGGAATATTTTTACAATTATTTTTTACTTCATGTCATAGAAATTCCACGCTTTGACGAGGAAATATTTTTTATAAAAAATGAACGGTGTAAAAACAATCCAATTTACTCACCGTTATTAGACAACAGAATTCTTTTAAAATAATTTTTAATGAAAATTTTCTGTTTATTATAGGAGGAAAGTATTTGTTAAAAAATAACGGTGTAAGTATAAATAATGTGTGAAGAGCGAGCTTCCCCCTTAATCAGGCCCTGGCTTTATTAGTTGTTTTAAGAAATTAGTAACTTAGAAACTGTGTCATATCATAAAGGATGTTTATTTTGGATATTGTAAATGTGCCCAAAATAATTTTAAAATGGAAAAAAAGGACTGAGCTAGTAGAAAATTAATGCGTTATTCTAAGGATCTAGGATCGATTCCTACATTAAACATTTTTTGCTCACGTTAATAATAAATTGGCTTTTCCTTTTAAAATATAATTTATATAATAAATTAAAGTTATAATTATATAATAAATTAAAGTTATAATTTCAAATTACTATGCTTTGCTCGCAAGATTATCATAAGGTGAAAATTTATATATAAGAATGACAGACATATTTTTTTCTTTTTTCAGCATGTCTGGTCACCGCACCCCCGCGATGGACATTAGCTTGTACGCTGGAACAAAATTCATGGTTCGGGCCCTCACGGAGGGTCTGAGACGGGAGGTGAAGGCAGCCAACACGCATATCAGAGTGGCGGTGAGTGAATATTTGTTTTTAAATTTTAGCTAATAGAATAAACTTATCTGGTGTAGCAATCACATTGATCTGATCACTCTTGATCTGATCTTCTATATATTTATAAAAATTATCATTAAATTTTCAAGACTAAGGTAAGAAATACTAAATTTGAATTTTTCCAAATTTCTTCAAAAAAATAGAAAATAATTTTAGAAACACTTGTATGTGACATACATTACTTTGTGAGGAGGATTACATCTATTCAAATCACGTTCGCATATTTTGAAGCTATATTTTTAAAACATTAAAAGCTATTATTAAAAAAAAAAAAAAAAAAAAAAAAAAATCAGTTTAGAGATCTTTTGTTTAAAACATTTTTTTAAACTTATTCGAGTAGTTTTGTGTAGTCCTGTATATTGACTATAAATTGAATACACATCACAAAGTCTACTTACATTTAGATGCTTAATAAAAACACATATTACAGCTTTAAATGCATTTAAAATATTTATAACTGTAGCCCTAAAATATCAAAATTCTTTAATGTGGCCCCGTAAGCGAATGGTAAATGGTTGCCTTACAATATTCTATAAGAAATATGATTTTGTGCAAAAAACATATGGCAGTTTAATTATGTTTAAAATCTTATTAGGAATATTTTCGTGAATAGCACATAAAAGTTCCTGAAAGTTATCATCCAATAGTAATATATTTGCTTGTGTTGTTAACTTCTGATTTAGTTTTATTTAGTGCGATATAAACATGTTAACATGTACAGACGAAATATTCCGCCAACAGAGGTAATGTGTTTGAGTTATTTTGCAAGTCTCTGCACACGAACCATTTTACTGATCTCAGTAAAATATGCCAAGTTATATCCCTATTTAATACGATTTAGAATATCAAGTAAAGTGAATTAAAAGATTTTTTAGTCATAATTACTTATAACAACCATTAAATCTACATAGATAAACATAACACATAGAGAAACAAACCTTTCAACCATTAAAAATTTGTTTTTGAATTCAGTTTTTTTTTTTTTTTTAAATTTCTTAATAATAGCAAAAGGTCATTTCTGAAGATTATGCTCCAAAGCAGTCCTTTACCTACTAAATAGGCAACAGAAAGTAATTATCATTTATGGTTAATTTCTTGAAGATAGTGTAATTCGTTAATCATTTCAGATACAATGCAATTATTTTCCTTTAAGTTAAGAGCCACTAGAATTTGAGAATATGATTAAAATGAAAAAATAAATGAAAGTTTTCAATAATTTCTCACCAAAGTTAATCAGGAAAATAACATCTATATAAACTTTAACGAAACTCACAAAATCGCCAATTATAATAACCCGGATTACACTTACTATCGTGAAACCATTGAAATAGTCAATAACCAATCAGCTTGCAACGGGCACGAATCGCGAACAGATTTAGATCGATTGTGGCGCCATCTTCTAAAGAATCAACAACAAGGGAATCAGGAGACAGTTTCGACGACAGCGGACCACACTGATGGTTGCTGACGAGAGGGCGGATCCACCCAGAAAGTACTTCAACCTAACGTACAGAGCTTTATAAAAGGAGTTAGCCACTTTAACCATTACCCACTTTAATATTATAATTAAATAGGCCCTGAGTAAAATTAAAATTAAAATTTTCAATTTTCAATTAAGTTAAAAAAATAAAATTTGTTTAAAAATTTTCGGGATGAATTTTTGCAAATGGAAATTAAAATTAGGTAGTATAAAATATATCCTGTTCTTCCTGAAGGGGTCAACAATTACATAAACTTGAAAAAAGAAAAACATGTTTGACTAACATTAGGTATTCTAGTATATTGCTTGTAAACTATATAAACATCATATTGTACAAAAATTTGGCACAATAAGAAAAACTTACAATTTAACTTTAAATGCTCTTTAGATAATTGCCAATTATGTATTTTTAGGTCTACCGAATGTTAAAATCAAGTTTTTAGTGGTTGGTCTATTTTTCTGTTTGTAATCTATCTGTTAACGTAAAAGTCAATAATTTCAGGGAATTGAAATTTGGTAATTTAAAGATCATACTGAGATACCACCTTTAAAATTTTGACAAAGATCAACAAGTTTTGAATAATATCAAGCTGAAAGTTCTTTGATTAATTTGAAATAAATTGTCATATTTAATAACAAACTTAAATGTGTTATTAATGTAGAAAACATACAAATGGTTTGGGTCCACCTAGAAATATAGACCAAGTTAAAGTGTTTCTAAAACTAACAGCGTAAGAGAAAGTAGAGAAGTGTCACACTATTTTTTAAGTGTCAAATTGACAGATTGTACAATTCGAGATATTGACAAAACTCGACTATACTTCCTTACTTTTATGTAATGTATTATTCTTATACAGGGTTCGTACAGGCTTTATTTTTTCCTCGAGTCTCACACCAGTATTCTGAAACAATAAAATTCATCTTAATCAGAAAGACTTATTTTATAATAAAAATCGTTCTCAAAAATTACTGGTATAAGACTAAAGGAAAAAATAAGGCACCGTATGAACACTGTTATATTTGAATTGAGAAATGTTTTAAGCTATTTTTCACTGTAGTGATCCCTTAATTCTTAACAATTTCTTTTATAGAGCATCAGTCCTGGACTTGTAGAAACTGAATTCGAATACCGTTGCTACAGAGACGATCCGGATAAAGCAAGATGTATCTACGAGTCCATTCAGTGCATGCAAGCCGAAGACATCGCTAAAACGGTCACCTTCATACTGTCCATGCCTCCGAGAGTCGATATCAATGATGTTCTCATGAGGCCTGTGGAACAATTAGATTGAAAGTGATAGTTTTAATCGTAATACATGAAATCATCTGAAAATAATCTCCTAATTTTAATATATTCGTTTGTTTTGTTGACTTCTGGATATTTGAACAACACACTTAAACGTTTATAATTCAAATTATCTCAAAGTTATGCTTCATACACATTAAGCATTTTTTCTGTAGCAAATAGTTGTCAATAAATAAAAGTAGTTTGTTTTTTATTAAAGAAATAATGTAATTTGACGTACGGTGTTGCATCATATTATCATGAAAAAGAAAACCAGAACCCCTTAATGATTCAAGTAAAAAAAATCTCGTGTGAAACAGCCACACGACTTCCATTACCCACTATTACAAGTATTACATGCACTTTTTGGAGATAGGGTTATTAGAAGACACATAACTGACCTAATGAAATAGACACCTTGAAACGCCATTTTTTCGCGATCTAAAAAGGATATATGTGATCAGGATGACTATTTTCCTGTGATAACCAAGTAAAGCACGAGAAAAGATATTTAAAATGGGTTTATGCAACAGTTTTCAAGGTAATCGTTAGAGCTGTTTTTGAGATACCAACTTTTACCAAAGCTTGGCATAATTAATTGTTGACCAGTAAACAACAATTACATACAAAAGGATATTTAAAAGAGAGTTAATATGGCAAGTTTGAAAAAAAATTCATGCAGCCGTTTTGAAAGGAACGCGCTTGCAGGACCTGGAAATCAGCTATTTATACAGGACGCCTATCATTTTTCCTGAACTAAGGAACTATATCATTCAAAATGACATCTAATAGAGTGTTTATGCAGTAACTTCGAAGAAAATGTTTAGTGCCGTTTTGGAGATACGGACTTGAGGCCCCACATCCGGTTTCAAATGTCGGTTTTCCAATTTTCACCAAAATTTGGAAAATTCATCTGTATACCAAAACTGTTTCAGTTCTAAAGTTTCGTAGTTTTATCTTTATCAATTTTCGAGATATAAAAGCCATAAGACCCCCTCTCCCCCCCCCACACACACACTGACCAATTGCCAAAAACCACATTTTTGGACATGAAAACCTTAAAACATGAAAATCAGGTGAAATCGCGATATCGAATTTTTAGACCGAATACAATACTTCCATTACCTACGGTAGTAGGGTAATGGAAGAGGTAGGGTAAAAAGAGATACTTTCTCCGTTTGCATTTTCTGTTTGCGAGGGGGGTCCACAGAGTAAAAAGCAGAGTCCTTTTAAACAGTCACAACATTTAATAACATAGAAAAGAAGAATAACATAATGCTTTCACTTCTATGCCGCACGCTTAGCATAGCTTTCTCGTACAGACTCATATAAACCTCTCTCTCTGAGAAGCGAAGATGCGCCGTTGATTACGTAATACAGTTACGTTACATCTGACGTCATGACAGGTGTGCGCTCGTTAACAAATGATGTGAGAAACATGCACTGAAATCCTACAGTTATATTAAATTAAGTAATAATAATAATAATAATAATAATATGGTGTTGTGGTTGAATGAAAGACTACTGTCAACATGTACGATCAAGGCCTTGGTGAAATGTCCTTCATGAGAGATTTTCCAGAGGATCCTTGCTGTATTCACTTAAGATGCGAGGTAAACCATACAAAATTTTAAAGAATTAGGCTAGCGAGTGCGACCTGGTTTCGAACCCGGTACCAAATAACTACAGCTTTAAAAGCAGTACCTCTCGGTCACTTATAGATCAGTTATCTCCGAGTTTTCATAAAAGAGTTTTCGTGAATCAATTTAATAAAATTTTACATGTCTACATTACAACAATTATTAACATCCTTAAATTTTTTTATCAAGTAAGCATTGATTTTCATAATGTACTATTTAACTTTCATATTTATCATGAATATGTATCCTTGCCTTTTGTGTTTCCTTGTATTTTGATAATTCAAATATGATATTATCCGAATACCGGCCCTTGTGTTTCTTGAATGAATTCCATCGAAATCATAAATATGTTTTTATAAGTAATAAGTAATACTGTTATGTAAAGTACAATATACAGTCGAACCTCGTTAACATGAACACTGTTAACGTGAATTACTTTTAACATGAACTGTTTCTACAATCCCCATTAAAATGAAGATTCATTTTAGTTACATGAAGATCAGTTACTGATAGCATGAACTACTGATAGCGTGAACAGATTTTTTATCCCCTTTGAGATTCACGTTAATGAGGTTCGACTGTACAGACATACACATATATATAGATACATATATATATATATATAGCTATGCATCTGTTGAAAGTATAAAGTAGTGACAAAATAACATATAAACAAAGAAAAATAGAAGCAATTACTACGAAATGAATTTCAGTAGAGATAACATACAGCATTTAGAATGTAAAAATATTAATATTTGTGTTTATGAAATAATAATTAAAAAAATTTAGTTTGCTTAATTAATGAGCCAAATGCATAGATTTACTGTAGTAAAGAAGACAAGCAAATATTTTAGAAATACAAAGGTATTGTGGTTAAAATGAATTGAATTCAAGTGTTCGCAAAAAGAAGCAAATCTTAAAAGTATTTTACCATTTTTTTTTTTTTTTTTTTTTTAAATCAACGATATAAAATATATCAAAATTAATTGATTAAAAAAAATCGTGAACATCATTATTGGTTTTTTCTTTCTTTCTTTTTTTTTTTTGAGAGTTCTGTAATTTCAATCGATTCTAACGACGATATATTTAGAAATCTTTACGATTTTCAGTGGAGTGTTTAATCAAAGTTTCTCTACACATCTCGCTAATAAATCACACAAAATTTTCTTTAAACAATTTCGCATGTAAATTATATACATGCATTATTTTTGCATGTAAAAAATTTTCACATTTAATCAGATATTTAACATTTTTATGTCCTATTTGGTGCAAATTATCTTTACTATTGCAGTCTATCTAGCTTCCTGAAAATGATATTGCAGTGGTTTCAAAACCCGGCAAGATACAAACAAAAAACTTATAAAATTGTTTTATGTTCTTGAAGAAACCGTTATAGTTCCATAACAGTTTTCTCACAAAGGGAAAATTGGATACAACTATTTTTATATTGTAATTTTAGACTTGACGGTGATATCCACATTGACATCTCTTAAAAAAAAAAAAAAAAAAAAAAAAAAAAAAAAAAAAATAGTATGTAAAAGCTGTGGTATCCAAATATCTCTTTGTGCGAACCTTGCTCCTTAAGTACATGTGCTATTTTCATACAAATGAATATATATAATTATGAAAGATGTCATAATTATATTATACAGCTTCAACCCATTTTAACCCGTTGTGTCCCACCGGTACTTTAAAGTCCCATCAAAACAATTTCTCAATATAGCCTAAATTACTACAGGATTTCATTGGAACTATACTTTAAGCTTTAGTCTCTGTAGTTAAGCTAAATTTAAT
Organism: Salticus scenicus; assembly: GCA_963930645.1. NCBI lineage: Eukaryota > Metazoa > Arthropoda > Arachnida > Araneae > Salticidae > Salticus > Salticus scenicus. The sequence goes on from OZ005650.1 coordinate 76,694,075, forward strand.
GCTTTCGAGACCGCTGACGTAGATTCACGTCATTTGAAAATCTGTAACTCCACCAGTAGGCGTTTCTTTTATAATTTGTATGCTATTTATTTCTTAAATATAACCAATATTCACATTTTTACAATGCAATATACTAGCATACTTGCCAACCATCTCATTAATAACCGCACAATTGTTTAAGCCCCCTGAGAAAATGCCCCTTTTCTCACACCACTATATTTAGTGGTAATTCTCTCACTTGGAGTAATTCTCCCCAAATGTTGTTACGATTCAATAAGACTAAAATTACTCTAAAAAATTATTGGCGTGAAAAAAAAGGCGGGTACTAAAAATTGTACGGTTCACAATGAGATGGTTGGCAAGTATGTTAGTTACTTGGGATACAAACACTTTGATTAGAAAGAATATAATCATAATGTATATTCATTTCTAATATAAATGTATACAGAAATCTTTGTTCTGAAATATTGTAACATGGGAGAATAATGCCCACAGGCGGACAATACTGTCAAAAATTCAAAATCATGCGGTCGTGAAAAAGTTAATATGAGATGATTCTCATTCATAAAGAAAAATAATAAAAAAAGTTTCAAACTATTTTTCCAAAAATAAAATAATTTGAGATATATAGGGTTAAACATTATGTTTCTACAGGGTTATCCAAATTTGTTTCATTCGAAATTGTTTCTGGTCACTTTTTTGTTTACGAGACGAAACCTTTGCTGAAATTTATGATGTATAAAGATTTCTTTACATCTCTGAAGTTTCATTTAAAATCATAAATTATTTACTTTGAATATTCGAAAAAGCACCTAAATAAAAAAAATATTCAAATAGTCCCCAAAGTTTACAGATATTTGTCTAATTTTGTTCCTTATCTTAATAAAATAATAAAACTTTATTAACATAAGGACATTACAAATACATATAATAAAACTTTCTATTTTTTTATTTGAATATTTAAATTTTAAGAACAGTCATTCATTGAGAAATTTAAGCGTTTAAAAACTTGAAATAAAAATCAATTTTATTTTATTTATTTATTTATTTTTTAAACAAATAGAAAACTTTCATGCATACGAAACATAAAAATCGTTTATTTACATAAAATTCAAATTCGGTTTAATAACAAAGAAGTTATAAATTATTCATTTTATTTACTTGTACCCGAATACAAATGTAACAGATTGGAAATTTAAGAAATGCAACAAACTGAAATATCGATCTATATATTCTGAAAATCAATCATTTTATTAAAATATTTTTATAGTAAATTTGAATAAGGTATGTGTAATATATGTATACATTGTGTGTGTTGTTTCTTTTTTTTTTCTTTTAAAGAAATTTCATGAGATATTTTTATGTTTGTCGTTGTATATTGTATTTATTTTTTTATTTTTTTTTTATTGTAACAATACGATATTAATTTTTTTTTCTAAAAAAATTGTATTATAAATGTTAAAATCTCATTTTACTTTCACGTTTATTTAAAAAATAAATGAAAATGAATAAAAAAGATTTTAAGTACTTTTTAAAACATGTAAACAAATTTTAAAAAGAAAACAAAAGATTTTAACTTAAAGAGGGGAATATACATACATACATACACACATTTATATATATATATATATATATATATATATATATATATATATATATATATATGTATGTATATATATGTATATATTCAAACTTTTAGTGCGTATTAGTATATGAAAGTTACATTTTTATTCCTAACACTACATGTATTTTCCAACTTCTATTAGTTTACATTCATAAAAAAAAAAAAAGAAAGAAAGAAAGAAAGAAAAAGAAAAAGGAAAAAAGTGACATTTTGCTTTGTACAAAATATTTTTTTGTATAAATAATATATTCCAAGTACCATAAACGTACATTACTTTCTGCACAGTTAATTTTTTAGGCATCAAAATAAACACTTTAATAAAGAAGTCGTTCAAAGCTAAAGAAAAAAAATCTCTAATCCATTCATTAGTTCATTAATCAAAGTATTAAGGATGTAATTAGAGATTTGTCTAAATAATAAAGATAGATGAAATCTTTTCCAGTCGAAGAATTAAAATATCTTTTCCACGAAAGTATTGCTAATTCTTTTGAATAATTACTCGAATACAAAGTATTATATTTTTCTATTAATATATCAGTAAGTTTATGCATATTTATGCATGAACGTGTGTGTATTGGTGTTTATATATGTACAAGTCGATCTATTAAATCATAAATATACATACACGCACGCACACACACACACACACACACACACACACACACACATATATATATAGGTATATATATATAGGTATATATATATATATATATGTATATATTCAAATTTTTAGTGCATATCAGCATATGAAAGTTACATTTTTATTTCTAATGCTACATGTAATTTCCATCCTTTATTAGTTTACATTTATAAAAAAAAAAAAAAAAGAAAGATGGAAAAAGAAAAAAATGACATTTTGCTCAGTACAAAATAGGTTTTTTTTTTATAAATAATATACTCCAAGTATCATAAATGTGCATTATTTTCTGCACAGTTAATTTTTTAGGCATCAGAATAAACACTTTAATAAAGAAGTTGTTCAAAGCTAAAGAAAAAAAAATCTCTAATCCATTCATTAGTTCATTAATCAAAGTATTAAGGATGTAATTAGAGATTTGTCTAAATAATAAAGATAGATGAAATCTTTTCGAGTCGAAGAATTAAGATATCTTTTCCTCTAAAGTATTGCTAATTCTTTTGAATAATTACACATATACAAAGTATTATATGTTTCTATTGATATATCAGTAAGTTTATGCATATTTATGTATGAACGTATGTGTATAGGTCTTTATATATGTACAAGTCGATCTATTAAATCATAAATAGTTTAAAAATATATAATTATGGAATGAATTGATATATTTAAAAAAGAACATTTATTTTTACTCAACGAATTAATTATTGTTAAAAAAAAAAAAAAAAAAAAAAAAGGCAATTTTTAATTTTTAAACATATACATTAGGGTATCTCTTAAATGAGGTAGGGATTTTTTCTTTCTTTCTTTCTTTCTTTTTTTTTTTTTTTTTTTTTTTTTTGAAATCAGCATACCCTCTAATATATTTTCTATTTGACCCTAAAAAACTTTTTAGCAAAATCTTAGCTCTCTGGGATAATTTTAACACGTACCGAATCGATGGGAAAATCCTAATGCTTATATTAGGATCCCATCAATTCAGCATTTGTCAACGTTATCCCATAGAGCTAAGATTTTGCTAAAAAGTGCTTAAGGACAAATAAAAAAAAATAGAGGTTATACGTATCGGATTTCAAAAAATAAATAAATTAAAAAAGAAAAAAATAGAAAGAAAGAAAGACAAATTTCCCCTCATTTAAGAGACACCTAATATATATATGTAAGGAAAGTATAGTGACAAAAATTCTACTTTGAGATTTTTGTGTTTATATACGTTTTGAGATTTCCTGAGTTCATGTTTGCTATGTTTACGGTGATGTTTGAATGTGCGTGCGTATGTGTGCGTGAATAAACGTGATTGCGTCTAAACGCTTTGTTCAAATGAGCTGAAATTTGATACGTATGTTATAGGTTATTGTAGCACGTATCCCATTGACTTTGATGAATGTATCACTTATTCCTTTTTTACAGGGAGGGGAAAAAAAACTTTATCATTATGGCTTATAGGCTCAAAATCTTTAAATTACAATAATGTCTAATTGCCTTATTCTCTTGAGATGAAAATTTATACATGTTACAGGTCACCATAACACGAACTATATAAAATTTCGTGAATCTAGCTTTTGTAACTTTTTTACAGGGGCACAAAAAAGAATTTTTTATCATTATGGTCTATCGGTTCAAAACCTTTAAAGTGCGATAGCATTTAAATGCTTTATTCTGTTGAGCTGAAACTTTATATAAATTTATCTTTCTAGTTATAGGTCACCGTCGCATGTACCACAAAGATTTTTATAAAACTAACATTTACAGATTTTTGCAGAGACACAACAATTTTTTTTAAAATCATTAGGAACTATGGGTTTAAATGATTTTAAGTGCAATAGTGTTAAATTAAACAAATTAATATAGGAGGAAAATACTCAAAAACTCTAATATAATTTTTTCTTTTGTTTATTTAAAGACTTGTCTGACTTTAATTTATTTAAATAAACATTAATTACTTAATGTTTGGAAAATCGAGTGGAGTCCCTCCAATTTTTCAATGGGGGAGTATTTGCTTTTATGAAAATTTATATTCACAGCTTTTTATTAATAAATATTATAGATAAAACATCATAAAATGACTTCAGTTTTATGCTTTAGATTCGTTTATACATAAACGATTTTAAAAGTATTATCTCAATTATAAATTATTTCCGTATGCAAATGAAACTTTTTTTTAAGAACTCTAAATTTACTAAAATTCAAAATGGTAAAAACATTTACGATTTTTATCTAATACTCGCAAGCTTCACACAAGAGAAAAGTATTGTAAAGTAATTTGTTTTAGTTCATATATTCTTACAGAAAAAAGAGATCAACTGAAGGAAAACCAAAATAATATGGTTATCAAATATGTTAAAATATTATAATTAGTACAAAATATTATCATTTAAAAATAATAATAAATGTTGCGGCTATTATTATTATTATTTGAAGAATTGTGTGAAAGGCCCTCTCATCCTTATTAAATTTTTAGAACATGCTACTGTAATGTATCCCATTTAAAATATTATTTATAATTTCAAATTTAACAGATATTTATGTTAATTATATTTATTTTTAAAAATAACTATTGTCCTTTTACAAAATTTATAAATACATTTTATTATTTCTTTCTATGTACCAAAAAAAAAAAAAAAAAAAAAAATTCTATTTCAAAAGGGAATTAAACAGCTTTTATATTTGTAACCTAACAAAAAGAAATAAGTAATATACGTATATACGAAACATAGAAATAACTTTCCTGCTAGAGTCAGAAACGTAATTGAAAAAATACAAAACTCATCCATTATTTATATCACAGTAGTGCAGTATTAAGAAAATACATTCAGAAAAATTCGTATCATTGTTGTTCAGATGCCGGATATCTTATTTATTCTGCCGCTCTGTTTTTCAAAATAATATAGATGATGAAAAATTCCCGGATCACATATATTGGTAAACATTGAGATACAGAAAATAATATCTCGAAAATGAAATTTTTAAAATTTATATATATCAGAGATTATAGGGGGAAAAAAAGCACGATGCTAATAAAAAATGGCTCATTTTCTTTCATTTCAAATTTCAATATCGTCTAAGAAGGCTTTAACTTTAAACTCTTAAAACGTTTTGGATATAGAGTGTTATAATTATTTTTGCCGTGAAGATTCGAAATTTAAGTGCATTTTCATTTTTTTAATGAACTATGACTACTCTTGGTTGCAAGTTTTATCATGTATTTCATTAAAAGTGCATTTAAATTATTTCTTACTATGTAAAACATCAAAAATTGAAGGCTTCGTACTCCCCCCCCCTCCCCCCACCCCTCAAAAAGAAAAAAAAAATCGATTAATAAGGTGCATAACGAATAAAAACTAATTTGAATAATATATGTATATATGTATATATAAAGACTATTCCAAATAATAACATTTGTTGTTTTTAAAACTGAAACATGCATGACTATTTGGAAAGTAAAAATTACATTTGAATAAATAAAAGTACCTATCAATTTAGTTTTAATAATTAATGTACATGGATTACTTTTTAAAGTAAAGTACACGGCCAATATTATTTTAGAAGGAAAAACAGAAAAAAGGTAAACTTTGTCCTTAGAATCAGATTTCTAATTACCTTTTCCTTTGTAAGTTAAATAGCACAAAAAAATGTTTAGCCAGGTTTTTAGTCAATTGAAGAAATACCTCTCATTTTTGAAGTACTTTATTACCTAAACTCCAAGAATACAAATTATATTTGATTAGTGTTTGACTTTGGATTGATATTCCTTTCTTGTATTTGCAGAGTAAATGCATAAAAAATTCCCTTTCTTCATTTTTTTTTTATATATAAATTTTAATTTAAACTAATTAGTTTCTACATAAATTTAATGTCCAAACAAAGTTTAAAAGCTAATAAAAGAATTTTAATGATGTAATTTTAGAACAGATGAAAAAAAAAAGAACAATTTTCTTTTGAGGTAATTTTTGTATTATTTTTAATTATGTTTTAATCAGTTATTTTTTTCTTTGTGGGAATTTTAATAAAAAATAATATTTGTATTACAGAGAATATGATATAAATAGTTTTTGAGAATGTATGTTTGCGTTTGAATACTAATCGATAGCATGAGATTAATTAGTGTGTAATAAAAGGCTTTATAATAAATTTTTATATGAAAAAAAGTTTTTCAAAGAAACCTTTAGCCTTTTTTATTTATACTAAGGAAAAATATTGTTTTAAGTTCGAATTATCGAAGCTGAGTTTTTGCTATTTTCAGAGGGTGTTCACACTTTTTTTGTAACGATTTTGCAAAGAAATATATATATAACCAAATATTAGAGGTTTATTTTCTAATATGTTCAACTTGGTAGTCCTTTTGTTGTTAAACTATCATATTAAATCTTGATTTCGTAGATAACAGAGCATTTATTAAAACACAAATCTTGATTTTGTTTCCCTCCTCCTCCAAAGCTTTTAAACAATGTTTTGTCATACAGCTTTCAAAGAGCTTGTTTAAAAAATCCAAATGTACAGTCAGAAAAAAAAAAAAAAGTCAACCCCCCCCCCCCCCCCCCGCGCACACACACATAATTTCGCCGTAAATTGTCGTAGAAACGTGCAACTGGTATCGATTGATTTGTAATAACGTCTAGTTTATAATGGCATACTTAGATTTTGCTTAGGGGGTCGTCTACATATTGAAACTGGTATCAACGTCCTTTTTTTCAATGGTAACCCCCATTTTTATATTTTATTTGAATTATTTGGATCAAATCATAGCGGAAAATGATATACTTTATATATTTCACTCAATTTTGCATAGCGATATAAACTACCAAAATATGGGGATGCTAACATTAAATGAATGAAGACAAAACTTAAAGGACACTCTTATTAATGAGAAATTTTAAAAGTTATTGCTACCACTACTTTTATAAAATAATTTATACTCTGTTTAATCATGGCACATTATTACAAATATACCAGAAGTATTTCTGCATGAAATTTGTGGTGACAAAAAAAGCAGAAATTTCTTACCTTTGAGTACGGTGGTGAGTACGACCCCTGACAATAATCCATAAAAGACACGTCAGAGGACTTTGGTGGTATGCATATAAAGGGGTATAGTTTCAATTCCGGTTTCTTTTTTCATTTTTTCACAAAAAAAAAAAAAAAAAAAAAAAAAAAAAATGACCAATAAATTTAAGGGGTATGACTTGTAACCTTATCCTGATGGAACTCAAGACATTGAAGATTGTTTGGCTTATGTTATGGAATTTCTTCTTGAAAAATATGTGTTAAAATATATTTCTGAGAGTAATCTGAGTTAATTGTGACATTTTTCTAGTTTTCTTATTTAAAAATTTTCTTTATAAGTAAATTCAGTGATAACTATAAAACCTTTGGCAAAACTTTCCTTGTTTTCTCTGACTCAACATTTTAAGTCTTTTACTTTTCTTTTTCGTTAGTAAATCGATATTTTCTATTGAAGACAGATAATAATATCCAATCCTCATCAGTATTAACTATGTATTTCAGTTTTCCCCCTATCAGATATTTTTCATACAATTTGCACATAGTCTTATACTGAAAAACTTGTTTTGGTATCAGGCGATAAACATCATGTTTTTTTTTTTTTTTTTTTTTTTGTTATGATGAGCTTTAAATTAGATTTTATAATAATGTTCACATCTACTACAGAGATATATAAAATTTTTATTTCCGTATGCAAATGAAACTTTTTTCGAGAACTCTAAATTTACTAAAATTCAAAATAGTAAGAATATTTACGATTTTCATCTAATACACGCAGGTTTCACATAAGAGAAAATTATTGTAAAGTAATTTGTTTTAGTTCATATATTCTTGCAGAAAAAAGAGATCAACTGAAGGAAAACCAAAATAATATGGTTATCAAAGGTGTTAAAATATTATAATTAGCAAAAAATATTATCCTTTAAAAATAATAATAAATATTGCGATTATTATTACTATTATTATTTGCAGAATTGTGTGAAAGGCCCTCTCATCCTTATTAAATTTTTAGAGCATGCTACTGTAATGTATCCAACTTAAAATATTATTTATAATTTTAAACTTAACAGATATTATGTTAATTATATTTATATTTAAAAATAACTATTGTCTTTTTACAAAATTTATAAATACATTTTATTATTTCTTTCTATGTACCAAAATAATAATAATAATAATAATAATTCTATTTCAAAAGGGAATTAAACAGTTTTTATATTTGTAACATAACAAAAAGAAATAAATAATATACGTATATACGAAACATAGAAATAACTTTCCTGCTAGAGTCAGAAATGTAATTGAAAAAAAAAAAAAAATACAAAACTCATCCATTATTTATATCACAGTAGTGCAGTATTAGGAAAATACATTCAGAAAAATTCGTTTCATTGTTGTTCAGATGCCGGATATCTTAATTATTCTGCCGCTGAGTTTTTCAAAATAATATAGAGGATAAAAAATTCCCGGATCACATATATTGGTAAACATTGCGTTACAGGAAAATAATATCTCGAAAATGAAATTTTTAACATTAATATATATCAGTGATTATAGGGGAAAAAAAAGCACGGATGCTTATAAAAAATGGCTATTTTTCTAAAATTTCAATATCGTCTAAAAAGGTTTTAACTTTAAACTCTTAAAACGTTTTGGATATAAAATGTTGCAATTATTTTTGCCATGAAGATTCGAAATTTAAGTTCACTTTCACTTTTTTTAATGAACTATGATCAATCTTAGTTACAAGTTTTATCATGCATTTCATAAAAAGTGCATTTAAGTTATTTATTACTATGTAAAATATTAAAAATTGAAGGCTTCATACCCTCCCCCCTCAAAAAGAAAAAAAAATCGTTTAATAAGGTGCATAACGAATAAAAACTAATTTGAATAATATATATATATATATATATACATACATACATACACACATATATGTATATATAAAGACTATTCCAAATAATAACATTTGTTGTTTTTAAAACGGAAACATAAAATGCATGACTATTTAGAAAGTAAAAATTACAGTTGAATAAATAAAAGTACCTATCAATTTAGTTTTAATAATTAATGTACATGAATTATTTTTTAAATTAAAATACATAGGCGATATTATTTTAGAAGAAAAAACAGAAAAAAAAAGGTAAACATTATCCTTAGAATCAGATTTCTAATTATCTTTTCCTTTGTAAGTTAAATAGCACAAAAAAAAAAAAAAAAAGTTTAGGCACGTTTTTAGTCAATTGAAAAAATACTTCACATTTTTAAAGTACTTTATTACCTAATGTTCAAGAATATAAATTATATTGGATTAGTGTTGGATTTTGGATTGACATTCTTTTCTTGTATTTGCAGAGTAAATGCATAAAAAATCCCCTTCCTCCATTTTTTTCTAAATTTCAAGTAAAACTAATTAGCTTCTGCATAATTTAATGTCCAAACAAAGTGTAAAAGCTAATAAAGGAATTTTAATGATGTAATTTTGAAATAGATGAAAAAAAAGAACAGTTTTGTTTTGGAAAAAAAAAATGTTGTATTGTTTTTAATTATATTTTAATCTGTTATTTTTCTTCTTTAAGGGAATTTTAATAAAAAATAATATTTCTATTACAGAGAATATGATATAAATATTTTTTTTTAAATACTAATCGATAGCGTCAGATTCATTAGTGTGAAATAAAAAGCATAATTATAACTTTTTAGATGAAACATGTAATTAAAGAAAACTTTAGCCTTTTTTCCTTATGCTTACTTAGATATTGAAGGAAAAATATTGTTTTTAGGTGGAATGATCGAGATTAAGTTTTTATTATATCTGCATAATTTCAGGTAATCTGAAAATAAAAATAATTTTTTTAGGGGGGTCAGTCTTTATGTTTGTCTATATGCCTGTATATCTTTTATGGAGAATTGGCAAAGTTTATAAATTATTTCAGAAATTGTTAGTACCAACATCTTTTCCCACCACATATTTTGGAAAGTAATTTTCTTATTCAATCGTAGTTACATAATATTGGAGAAAACAACTCTACAAAAAATACTTTGTTAATTATAGTCCGTACTAACAAAAATACTCCGGAATAAATTATATCCTTTTCGTGTAGGATCAAAATTGTGATGGCATGTCTCCGGACCACCTGTAGGGGTGAGTTCCAGACCGTCGCCAATTACTAGTGCGACGTAAAACCCACCCAACCCAATCAACCCGGAATGATAAAATTTGGCAATTTTGCTTATCAGCATAATGTATAAAGTCGTAGATACATAAATTAACCCAGTGAATATATCGAATAAGTAATATCTAGTATAAAATAAGTAAAGTTAAACTTAGTTAATATTCATTGCTTGGATTTTATATTAATTGTCAAATTCAGATATTGCAAGGAATTTACTTTGCTTATTCATAATTTAAATAATAGATATGAATGAATTAATTAAAACTTATTTTGTTATCTACGACTAAAAAAGAGAAAAAAAAATGTAATCCTGACTAATATTTTTTTGTTTGACATTTATCGTTAATTTAGAAAAATAATTTCACATTGTCCACTTTGTCATGCAAATATATAAAAATAATTGTTATTGATTTCTCTCTTTCCATTACATTTGATTATTTGTTTTATTTATCCTTTTGTTCTACTACTTGTCAGTATTTGATTAAGGAAGACAGTATTATTTGAAAAAGAACAGGTCTGGGGAAGACAAAGGAATAACTAGATAAGATAGTATTTACTTTAGAACTTCTTGCACTTAGAAATGTCTAACTTTTATTAGTACTTAAAATAACCTCTTTTTAATTTATTTTAATTTATATTACATTCGTTTGTGAGAAAAAATATGTTATGTTTCTTAGTCAAAGTATATTAATATATTCATGTTTTTTAACTTTTTAGGCTATTTTTTTTTTTAACCATGTTTTTATTAACCCGCTTTCTTGTTTGTTTGTTTGTTTGTTCAATACAAATCTTATAATCGATTTTTAACTAACTTCCCGACAAGTTAAACATTTGAAACATTTAGAATAGCTTAGAACATGATGACAATGCATTCTTTTATTACTTTTATTCAATTAATAAGTGTTTGAAAACTTCTTATAAATGCTCTCTTTATTACGCATTTGGTCTTTTTTTTTCAAGTTGATGGGATAATACAAAATAATAATAATAATAATAATAATAATAATAATAAGTAAAATATATATATATATATATATTTATTAATACGTAGAATTGCCCAGTTCATATGATTCAACATAAAATTAAAAACTTGGTGTTTAAAAAGTTCTTTTTATCTTGTAATTATTTTACATTATCTTACCCATATGAGAAGAAATTATTTTTTTGCAGTCAAATTTATGAAAATAATGTTTCGATATATTTACTATAGATGCCAAGTCTTCCGCTTTTTGCATGCCAGTATATCTTTATAAAATTTTTTCATTTATTTTAAGCTCAATTTCTGCAATCAAATAACACTAAGTTAATTGTAAAAGAAAAGTAGTGTTGAAAAACCGGGAAACGTGACAGCTATGATTTACTCGTATAGACATTCTTTAAATCCCAAAATCAGATTTATAGTGATTGGATAGTGCATGTGCTTGTCTGTTTGTGTGCCTGTAAAATTATTATTAGTATAAGTAAAAAAGAAATATCGGCAGATAATCCAAATTCGCTAGACTAAATTTGAATCATCTAAGGATGTTACTTAAATTTTTTATTAAGATCAAACAAAGGGTTCGTGCATAAAGATGTATGAAAGAATTCATATACTTTGCGTCTATGAATGAATTTTCCCTCGTCTACGGGAAGAATTTTATGTCTCGGAAAATTTTTTGTGGTCGAAACATGTATGAAGAGGCAGTAGATTCTTTCTTACTTGCACAGTAAAGTAAAAGAAAGTTTTAGAACAATTTCATATTATTTTAAAAATATTTTTCAGATATTGAAATATAATCCTTCTTATCCAGCGCTTCAAACTGTAGAAATATGTTTTAATAGAAATACTGCGTAGGGAGAAGTAGTGTTCCTGTCATACCAGATTATGAAGCAATGATTCTAAGATGGAAGGAGGCTACTCACCACTATGCAGCGATATTGAGCGTTTTTAACCTTTAGAGAAGGCTCTAAAGCCACTGTGGAGATTCAAAAGAGCCCGACTCCAAAGGTTAAGCCTCTCCCGTTGTTTACTGCATAAGCAAACAAACAAACAAACAACAACAACAAAAACAAATACAATGGTCGCCAGAGCTGAGCTCTCTCGCGACAAAGGGCGACAAATATGCATGAAAGTGAAGAGGACAGAAGCCGACTGGTAGTCTATTTACAAAGTTCACACAGATACTGTACAAAGTTCACATAGTATTTATACAAAGTTCACACAGTCTTTATACTAAGCCCAAACAACCTATAAACAATGTTAGTTAATAGTAACATCATGCGCTGGATGATTGTCTCCCGAGAGCACTTCCGTGGAATGATGTAGCATCAGACATGACCAGTATTCGCCATGTAGGAGAGGAGGAAAAAATTAAGGAAAGATAGAGAAAGAATTTAGTTTGTTGAGTTTGATAAATCTTGAAGGAAGGCATGGATACGCTTTAATTTGAGCCGTAGTAGCTTTCTAGTTATTATATTGTTCAGCCAAGTTGCTGGTCTAGGGTTAGGGTTCCTTAAATGGTAAGGTATTGTAAGTTGACAGTGAAAAAAATAATGTTGTGCAGTCCCCTCCTCGCCGCATGAGCATAAGGTTGATCGTCGGCAATGAAATTTGTGAAGGTATTTGGGGAAGGGGTCATGACCCGACAGAAAGGCAGAGATTTCCGGGGAGAGGTCCCAAATATTGAGTGCGACATTTGGTATTAGTTCGTGAGTGTGTATATATATATATATATATATAAATAACGCTGAGATACAAGACTACACTGAGAAAAAAATATATACTGCCTTCGTCTAAAATGAATAAGTAGCCATTTTCTAAATTCTTTAACTAGAAATATAGATTTCCGAGCTATGCGCATAAGGCATGCCAATAAACTGAATAGACGAAACGATCGAGAATTTCTAGTCCACATATTTCTAGATGATGAAACAATAGTCTGAATAATATGAATATTCTGAATCTTTTGTTCTGAAATTCTCGCTTGATTATCTAGAATTGGGTCATAAACCAAGATTATAATTGTTAAAACCCGCCTCTTGTGTTCGCACTTACTTGGAAATTTTTAAAAAATAGCCACCATCGCATTAGCAACTTGACTTTCTAACAAACTGAGCCCATGAGCGACAATAAGGATTGCTGACGTTTACTTTAAAGTTGAAGTGCCTTACTTATTAGACGCGATAACGAAATTCAGTTTCAATAAAAAGCTTCTAAAAAATTTATTTATTTATTTATTTTTACTTAAATTTTTTATTTTTTGCTTTTTAGTAACTAGATAAAAAGTTATTTAAAAAATTCTTCAAAAAATATTAGGATACTCTGTACACAACGAAATTTTTCCTTTTATCAACTGATACCTTTTCTATTAATTATTTGCAAAAATTAACATGACGCGCTAACCAACTGAGCCATTAAAAGATACAATGAATCGCTTAATTTTTTTTTCATTTTTTTTTCATTGTTTTTTAGCGGAACAGAAAACGTGATGACGAATTCAATTTCATGAGCTTCTTTAATAACTAAAATATTTTGTGTTTTCTAATATCTAAAAAAAAAAAAAAAAAAAACACTTCAAAAATTTTTAAAATATTGTGTAGTCAACGGAAAATTTTCTGTTATGAATTGACACCTTTTTCTACTAATTATCTGCAAAAATTAACACGCCGGACCTTCGAGAATCGAACTCTCGCCCACCGCGTTATTAACGTGACGTTTTAACCAACTAAACCATGGAGCGACAAACTGAAAAGCTTATATTTACGCTAAAATGGAGGCGCTTTTTTTTATTAGCGTGACACGAAGACACGATGTCGAAGTCAGATTCATATAAAAACCTTCTTTAAAAAAAAAAAAAAAAAAAAAATGGTATGAAATAAAGGCGGAACTAAGAATACTACAGAATAAATTAAAATATTGCACTGAGAAAAAATTCTGTAACTTTCATCTAGAATCTAAATTGTTGCTCTAGAAAAAATAGTTCCATGTCATCCTCATAAATTCTAGTCCCCTTGGAAAGCGAGTTCTAGAAGTCCCTACTAGAATTATAGAGCGTTCGCCTATATTCTCAAAGGCAAAACTATTTAAAAATCTCTGCAAATAAATGAGACTACAAGAGGCGGGTTCCAGGAACCATAATCTTGGTTTGTTACCAAATTCTAGAAAATCAAGCGAGAATTTCTCGCAATACAAATGATTCAGAATATTTAGTGTATTCAGAATATTGTTTCACCATCTAGAAATGTGTACACTAGAAATTCTCGATAATTTCGTCTAGTTTATTTGCGTGCCTTATGCGCATAGATCGGAAATCTGTATTTCTAGTTAAGGCTGTACATCAGTCAGATAGCTCCTTTTCTCCCTTCCCATGTTATCCAATGGGATTTTCGTTGCTTCGTTTTATAAAATATCTCATTCAAAAATGAAGTTTTTCAAATTCTGTTTTCTGAATATTACTCTTTGAACAGGTCGCCTTTTAGCTTAGTGAGCAATTTTTTCAAAAAAAAAAAAAAAAAAAAATAATTTAAATATTTTATTTTAATAAGTAAATTATGGATTCTAAGTTTGAATCTCTAAGTAAAATATTTAAAATTATTTTTTGGAAAAATTGCTCACTAAGCTAAAAGACGACCTGTTTAAAGAGTAATATTAAAAAAACAGAATTTGAAAAACTTCATTTTTGAGTGAGATATTTTTATAAGACGAAGCAACAAAAATCCCATTGGATAACATGGGAAGGGAGAAGAGGAGCTATCTGACTGATGTACAGCCTTAAAGGACTTAGAAAAAGGCCACTTATTCATTCTAGAGGAAGGCGGTATATATTTTTTTTTTTCTCAGTGTGGCAACTCAGGTAAAAGCCTCTTTTTTACACCACTTTTCTTGAAGGGTATTTTTCTTCTTATTTAATCTTGATAACATATTAGAGAAATGTTTACAAAGGATAAAGTGGAGTGGAAAAAGTGAGTTTATCAACAGTGATCCGTTATAAAATGAAATGTTCACCAGACCTGGCACTCTCCAGACATCGTGTTTTTTTTTTCGTCTGATTCTTTGCTTACTTGTAGCATAAAAGGAAGTAATAATAATGTACCAGAGGATTGGCGTTCATAAATAATAACTACGAAACTTTGAATAAACACCATAAAATTCAAAATATTCTCAACAATACTTTCGAGTCTAAAGAAAACACGACCCTTCGTCAAGCGAACAAATTAAAGTATGAGTGTTGCAGACATCCGAAATAAATTAAAATTTTGGCATTCTGCTAATGACTCAATATTTTATATTTGTACCATTTCCAAAGAGCTACTAATCAGATTTAAGAAGCTTATTGAGCATAATTTAAAATACATACATAAGTAGCAGTCTTGATTTAGATAAAAATATTTTCAGGACTAATTTGTTACCGAGAAATACTGCTAAAAACATTAAAAAAAAAAAAAAAAGTAATGTTTGAAAAATTTACAGACAACCATTTCGTAAAACATCATGCATGTTTGATTTTTCTAGTACTTGTTACTGGTATCGATATTAACAAATATTTTCTGTAGTACTAACAGTCACTCTGAAATTATTTTCGAATAAAATTATTGAATTTTTAAATTAAAAAGAGTGTGGGATCATGAAACATTGTATCTTATGGGCTATGTTAATCATGAGTTAGTACCATGCAATTTTTTAAAATGAACTCTTTTTTGCAGTTTTTAGTAAAATATTTATTTATCTCTCCAATTTCTTTTTTGAATAAATACGAATTATATACTATTTTAGAATAGTAGCGTACACTTTATACACAATTTAAAAATACTTCGTCTAACGTAAATCATCGGCATAAATAAAACTATATTGCAAGTAATAATTATCAGTAATATTTCTTCACTACATAAACGAAACAATTTCCTATTACAAATTATCATATAAGCTATGTTTTATGTAGCTTTCGAGATTTTCTCATGTTATTTTAATTATATCTTTTTAAGTTCCAATTAAACATTTCAGGAATAACGCGATACAATCTCTGGTAGCTTTACTTTTATAAATTTTTAATTTTGTGCGAAATTTAAAATGCTTTTGTTAATAGAAACTAGCGTAACTCTATTTTTATATAGATATATTTATGCAATATTTTTATTTTTATAGATATTTAGAAAATATAGTAGATAAGCAATATATATGCTAAACATCAGAGTAAATTTTACTCAAGAAGTTTGAATTAAATTTAAGAAAAATCCAAATCTTATGCATTATTCATTTCAGTGGCAAAGAAAGATTCAGATAAAATGAAGCCAATAAGAAATATTTGTAATGTATTTTCTTTCCAAAACCAAATGTTTGATTTCTGCTATTACTATTATTGTTTAGAATGACAAAGAGGATTGAAGATTCCCAAAAAGCTAATTTTTAAGAGTTTTGTTTGGAAAAACAAATTTTTTTTCATATGATTTATTTCTGTTCTTATTTTATTTTTTATTTTATTCATTTAAAAATGATCGGACTGTAGGTAAATAAATAAAAATCAAAATAATTGAAATTCAACAGAAAATTCGATTCAAGAGAAATGTTAAAAAAATAACTAATTTTGAAAGAAACAACATTATATTTTAAATCTGAAAAGAAAGCAAAATTTATGAATAGTATAACACAAAGAAAGTAAATAGCATGTTTTAAAACAGCTTAGTATATATATTGTAAAAATTAGTAATAAATAAATTTTATTATCTAATTTTCAAATACTTTGTTAAGAACAGATTATTTATCTGTAAATATTAGTTTAAAATTGCATCGCAAGTATAATAAAAAAGCTACACCTGCCCAATTGAATTGCTGGTTCCATTGAATGATTCGAATTTGTTCAATTTTCATTTCTTACAGAATTCCACCCGATATGGGAAGAATTCGCTCTCTACCAGACTTCAATTTCTTTTCGTGTTTTCACTACTGTAAGTGCGTGTTTCCCCCCCTATTTTGTTTTGTACTATTCGATTGTCCAACTATTATAATGCTCCAATCAAACGACCTACTGTTTGATGCATTTACATAATTTTATTTATTTATTTATTTACTAGCAGGCTACGCCCGCTTCGCTGGTCAGTACATTTAAATGAATTTTCAAAAGAATTGGATCAGTATTAACTTTTACATCACATTACAAATAAAAACTTAAAAACTTAAAAAAAAAAAAAAAAAAAAAAAAAACCTGAAATTGCTTTAGATCTCGCTTCTTCGGGTACCCGTTGCCTAAGGAAGCTATTTTTTCTACCCGTATTGCATCGGGTCCAGTTTCCCACTGTCTACAGAGAGGTCTTTCCCGGGCACTTCAATCTGGGTATTTATCGACGACTTGTGGATTTTCTGTTATTTAAGAACTACGATTTTAAAGATGACTGTATCTCAGCATTTATTATATATTTTAGTTTTTCAACCATGTGTTTTATAGCTCCCGTTATTTACACTACATTACGATTTGATTCCGACCAGTGCAATAAAGTAAAATAAAAAAGTAGATTTTCTTTTTAAAGGAATTAAATACATGAAAAACGAATTTTAATCAGTTTATCCTTTCTACTATAAACTAACATTTTTTTCACCCAATAAATATTATAAGTAATAATAATTTAAAAAAAAAAAAAGATTCTTTTAAGGGAATTCATTAAAAAAATGAAAAATAAAAAGTTGCTATAGTATAAAATTTATGCATAAACGTAACAATTTATTTCTATTGCATTACCATTTGATTTTCAATAAATATAATAATAATACAAAAAAGAAAAAAAAGAAAAAGAAAAAGAAAAGAAAAGAAAACAACGAAAAAAAAAAAAAAAAAAAAAAAGGAAATCGCCTTCAAATGAATGTATTAAATAAAAAATTAATTTCATAATAGCCGTTGCTAAGATACGCAGACGATCACAATCGAGGAATAAATTCATGAAAAATGAAACATTAAAGCCAATATTTAAAATCGAAAAAACATTAATTTAAAAAATTCAAATTCGAAATTCGAAAAAATCTCGATGAGGTGCACACCTGCTGGGTTCCAGGTACCTTTATGCCAAATTTAGAAGCTCTGCGATCAGTAGTGTGAGCACCAGAGCGCAGACAGACACACAGACACACAGATACACAGACACTTCTCTTTATTTATATAGATTTTTAAATCTTGTCCTATTTTTTACTCATTTATTTTTTACATTTATGATTTCACCTTTTCTCTCCCCCCCCCCCACACACACACATGCTTTTCTCGTATTATTTGCTATTTTCTGTGCAATTGTACGTTTTACGCAGTGTTCAACGCCTTTAAATTTAAGATGATTTCAAGATTATTTACGGAAGTCAGTGTCAGGCAGAAAAAAGTAATCTATGTTAATAAACACTAATGCTAATAGTAAGTGTTTACTAAGGAAAGACTAATATTTGTGTAAATAAAAGTGCAAAACATGTCAAAATGAAAGTCTACCTCTATTAAAATTTTGTTTAATAGTAAAATTCTTACACGCAAAATGAAACTAGGGTAGGCGATCCAGTGATTGACATGCACCAGTAAATGACATCTTTCCCGAAATAATTAATATTTAAGAAAAAATTAAGTACATGCTTTACATATAAGAATTTTAGCATTGTGTGACAAACATTGAAGAATAGGTTGCCAATAACTGGTAAAATGAAAAACTAGCAGTTTCAAACACTGGAGCATAGGATGCTAATTACTGGTAAAATGTAAAACTGGCAGTGTTAATTACTGGAACATTGAGTGGTGTTAAATAAAAATTACTAAAATAATAATAATAATAATAATAATAATTATTATTAAATGCATATATTTTAACATATATGTGGTTCTGAAAGTCTTTCCTGCCATATGAATTAACTTAAGATTTCCAAATATAGTTTCTAATAACTAAAACATTAAAAACATCAGAAATTCCTCTAAAAGTGTCAATCATTGGAGCACTTACCCTAATTTGTTTTTAGGTTGATTTCTTCGAAAATCGACCTACTGCAATCACTTCGTTTATCTGTCTATCTATCTATCTATAACGAAAATTTTGTCATCACGATAACTCCCGAAATAATACTGCAAATCGAACCAAATTTGGACAGTGAACTAATCTTATAAATATCTTGGATGAGTTCGTTAACCAAGTTGCTCCGACTTTTTTTTTTCGTTTTCAAGTGGCAGCCACTTGAAAACTTCAAACCGACCTTGTAAAAAGCATATTTAAAGCAAGATTTGTTTGAATTTTGATGAAAATACAGGCCACATAAGGGTCTCAATGAAGTTTATCCGCCATTTTTAATAAAGTGGCAGATATTTTAAGTTAAGCGGGACCACTTGAAATCAGGCTACCACTTGAAAATTTAAAATCACTATAACTTCCGAAAGAACACTCCAAATCGACCCAAATTTAGACAGTGCCTTAACTTATCTTATAAATATCTTCGATGAGTTTATTAACGAAGTTTCTCCGCCATTTTGTTTTCAAGTTGAGACCATTTGAAAATTTCAGATTCAAATTGTAAAAAGCGTATTCCGAATTTGTTTGTTATTTGATGTAAATATAGACCACATAAGGGTCTCAATGATGTTTATTAATGAAATTTATCCGTCATTTTTAATAAAGTGGTACATATCTTAAGTTATGCGGGGCCACTTGAAATCACGCTATCACTTGAAAATTTAAAATCACAATAACTTCTGAAATAACACTCCAAATCGAACCAAATTTGGACAGTGTCTTAACTTATCTTATAAATAACTTAGATGAATTTGTTAACCAAGTTGCTCCGATATTTTGTTTTCAACTGGAGACCACTTGAAAATTTCAAATTCAAATTGTAAAAAACATATTCCGAATTTTTTTTTAAATTTTGATGTATACATAGGTTATACAAGTGACTCAAATAACTTTATTAATGAACTTTATCCGCCATTTTAAATAAAGTGGTGGATATCTTAAGTTAAGTGGGACCACTTGAAATCAGGCCACCACTTGAAAATTTAAAACTATGATAACTTCCGAAATAATACTCCAAATGGTACAAAATTTGAACAGTGTCTTAACTTATCTTATAAATATCTTAGATAAGTTTGTTAACCAAGTTGCTCCACCATTTTGTTTTCAAGTGGAGACCACTTGAAAATTTCAAATTTAAATTGAAAAAGCCTATTCTGAAAGTGTTTGAATTTTGATGTAAATACAGACCACGTAAGGATCTCAATGAAGTTTATTAATAAACTATATCCGCCATTTTTATAGAGTGGCAGATATCTTAAGTGAAGCAGGGCCACTTGAAATCAGGCTCCCACTTGAAAATTTAAAATCACGATAATTTCTGAAATAGTACACCAAATCGAACCAAATTTGGACAGTGATATTATCTTATAATTATCTTGAATGTTTTCACTGGGCAACTTGTCCCGACATCTTGTTTCTAAGTTCCAGCCACTTAAAATCACACTGCTACTTGAAAATATGCCATCACGATAACTTTTAAATACTAAACTGGTTCAAATAAAAGTTGGATAGTGAACTTATGGTTCAAATATCTAGGTTAAGTTCACTTGGTGATTTCATCCGCAATTTTATTTCCAAGTGGCGACCACTTGAAAATTTGTCATTATGGTAACTTTAGTAATACAGAATCAATTCGCATCAAATTTGAGTAGTGGGTTTATAATTCAAATATCTCAGATAATTTCGCTGGGCATCTCACTCCACTTTTTTTTACAAGTGGTGCAACCTGAAAATTTCTTATGACGATAATTTTTGAAATACTGATTTAATTAAAATTAGAACTGGACAAAGAACTTATCATACAAATATACTGGATGATTTCGATGGGCAAGTTCTTTTGCCATATTGTTTCCAAGTCGGAGCCATTTAGACTGCCACCTGAAAATTTGCCATAATAATAACTTTTGAAACACGCCACTGATTTAAACCGCAGTTGGACAGTGAACCTATGCTTCAAATATCTTGGATGTGTTTGCTGGGCAACTTGTTCCACTGTATTGTTTCCAAGTGGCAGCCACTTGAAAATTTGTTATTACAGTAACTCTAGAAATACTTAATCAATTCAAATAAAAGTTGAAAATTGGATTTATTATTCAAACAACAAAAATGTAGAAAATTCACGTAACTCGTGAACCCATCACGTTATTGCATCCATCTTTGGTATATCGATAAGTATTTTCTCGCCAAAAGTCGCCAGAAAAGTCGCCATAGGGGAAAAGTCGCCAAGTTTGGCGCCAAATCCATTACCTGCGTTACTGGATCTTTTTAATGTGTTTTTAAGGAAAAGTTAGGCAATTTTAATGCTAAAACAAACTAGAAAGGCAGAAAACTAACATTTTATCAACTTACTAAGCCTCTTTGAAAGAATTTCTACAAAAAAAAAAAAAAAAATATTTTCAAATTTGCAACGATATCTTAGATGAGCAACTTTCTCTGCCATTTTGATCGAAGTGTTTGAAACTTAATTTTTCAACACGATGACTTTTGAGATTTTGAATTAATTCGAACTTTATGCGTACAGTAGACTTATCTCACAAATACATTTCACATATTTGTCAACTTAACCCGCCATTTTGTTTCCAAGCGCCTGCCACTTGAAAATTTTAAATTCACATAAAAATGTATTTATGAACCGATTTGCTTAAAACTCCATATGTGCATAGCCTACATCAACATTTCTACCAAGTGCATTAATAATTTGTAGCCGCCATTTTGAAACATAATGACGGCTACTTGATAAGGAAAAAGAAATCAACCTACCCTTCCAAATAAGCCGGAAGGACTTTTTTAAATTTAATGTCAGTTCTAAAAATATCAAAGTTAGCAATTTTTTAATTTATCCAGTAGAATCGTTATGGCCCGTTTTTTCTCTTACCAGTTTACTTCTTATTTAACGATTGTAATTCCTTGTTCTAAGAAAATTTCTGCACAAAGAATATGGTGTGAAAAATCGGTAGGAACAAACGATGCTAAGGAATAAATTAATAATCGCTTTCTTTCTCAGATGTTTACTTTTCGTAAGTGAAATCGTCTTCCAGTTTAAGTATCAGGAAATTTAATAACGGTATTTATAAAAAGAAGATTTTCAGATATATGGTACTAGTTTACAAATTTCATAACCTTCATGATTTAACGCTACTTTTTCTATAATATTCTTAAGCTTTCTCAAGATATTAGATAATAAAATTTTATATCGCTATTATAATACTGTAGTCTCACTTAAAATTCTAATTTTCTGTAGGATGAAGATACTTTAATCATCGATAGTTGCCTAACCCCGAAATCTGTATTTTTTCAGTATATAAGACACAATATACTATAAAAAGTTTGTGCCTATAGCAGCGCTAACTATCTGAAGTAAAGCTACATGCTGAGCTAGAAACTCGCATGGATGAATATATTTACTTAAAATGATTGAGCTGCTTTTTCGTCATTTAATTGTTTTTCTTTTTCTTTCTTTTTCTTTTTTTTTTTTTTTTTTTTTTTAATTTTCCAATAACATATTAATTGTAATCTTTCATATATCGATTTTTTTTTTTTGTAGAAATTACCCCTTATCGTTATTATTTTTGTACAATATAAAAACGACTGTTATCGACTGTTTTTATTTTATCGGAGTTTTATAAAATTGTAAGTTATATAAAAATTTAATAACGTATGTGGAAAATTTTAACATTATAAAAACAACAACAACAACAATAAATAAATAAATAAATAAATAAAGGAGGAACTGGTGCATGTACCTCAAATCTGTGGTATATGTTGTATCAGTGACACACAGAACCATTACCTTTTTTGATTTCTCTACCATTATTTTCTAATAGCAGTTTACATCTTTTTAATTAAATTATTTGATTACAAAAGATGTTGTAAATATCACTACAAAGATTTCTGCGTGATAATTGAAGCATATTTATTGAAATTTTATTTTTCCGACTGAGTGAAAATAATGCCTGGACCGGAGGTCGAACTCCGGATTTTGACTTACAAGGTCAAGGCTCTACCAATTGAGCTATCCAGCCCGACAACCGGTCAGCATTACTCACTCAGACAACCTTTAGGCAGAAACATACCTGGTCTATCATGTAGATAGCTCAACAGAAATAAGCTGCAGGAAATGGAAAACACTATTAAGCAATGGGAGAAAGAACTACAATTTTTATTAAAATCACACAATCAACTGTGGAAGAAAATCATATTTATTGAAATTTTTTTTAATTTGTTAAATTATCAAATTATTTTTCATTATAAATGCAGACGATTTTATCTGAGAGAATTATATTATCACTAAATGACGAAAGATGTCAATTTTTTGCAAAAATTAAAAGCTAAAAAAAAAAAAATCGATAATTTTATTTTAAATTATCACAGATCTATAGTTCAGTCATTCGTTTTAAAGGGTATTGACGAGATCTTTCGAAAGATACCCATATCGAAAATTTACTCCCCCAGTTACTTTCACCCCAGGGAAGAAGCGTGCACAAATTTCCAAGTTAACTACTACTATAATCAATAATTTATATTAATTTTACAATTACACGGTGAAAATAATTCTCATTACGTACAATTATACGAAATTTTGTCCTATACTACTGCCATGTTAAGATTTTTGAAAAAATGCGATAACAACGCCACCTGTTGAGCAATTATTCCACAAATCTGATCAGCACCAGTTTATGTCAGGGTCCTACTAAATACTAGGTTTGGTTAAATTTCGTTCATTGGTTCGTGAGATACAGCGTCCACGATATTTGTGATACACACACACAGACAGGCAAACATTTTCTAGAAACTGTCAAATCATGTTCAGGACATCCCAAAATGTGGAAATACATCAAAAAATGGAGTTCGAAAATTTTCACGAATCCAATACTTTCGCTATATATACATATAGAAGAAAGTAAAAAATTGTTGTAAATGTATCAGTACAAAAACCCTTGACGGGTTAAAAGTTTGTGACGCAGCTACTTCATCGCTATAAGAATTTGAAATATGGGTCTTAAAAATAATGATATCAAATTTTAAGTGACGCTTTGCTAGTAGTTAAAATATACATAGATTTTCTTATTTGATCATTTGCTTTTTTCTTTTATTTATATTTACAATGCAAACATATTTTTAACTTCAAGATAAGACAAATATATAAAATATACTCTGATGCTTTTTCATTTGCATTTCAATTTCAAAATAACAGTTTTAAAAGGAATGATATCAAAATTCCAGTGACGCCTCAATGTCACTTTAAAAGATCTGTTTTTAGATTCCACTAAAATTACCTTTGTTTTGTCTAATAAAGTATATTTACACATTGAAACAGTGCTTTTAATTTTCAAATATATACTGTCAAAAAATCACACTTTCACTGAGTTTGCATTATAAATTGAAATTATTTATTTCAATAAATCGATTTGTCTTTTGCGTCACGCTATCCAAAACGGTAAGTAAAATTTGTGCAAATGTTTTCTTTGCATCTTGTGCAAATGTTTTCTTTGCATCACACTATCTCTTTGCACACATTTTGACTTAGTTGGGTACTACGATACAAAGTAACATTAACATAAATTTTACTCACAGTTTTGGATAGCGTGACGCAAAAGACAAATCGATTTATTGAAATAAATAATTTCAATTTATAATGCAAACTCAGTGAAAGTGTGATTTTTTGACAGTATATATTTGAAAATTAAAAGCACTGTTTCAATGTGTAAATATACTTTATTAGACAAAACAAAGGTAATTTTAGTGGAATCTAAAAACAGATCTTTTAAAGTGACATTGAGGCGTCACTGGAATTTTGATATCATTCCTTTTAAAACTGTTATTTTGAAATTGAAATGCAAATGAAAAAGCATCAGAGTATATTTTATATATTTGTCTTATCTTGAAGTTAAAAATATGTTTGCATTGTAAATATAAATAAAAGAAAAAAGCAAATGATCAAATAAGAAAATCTATGTATATTTTAACTACTAGCAAAGCGTCACTTAAAATTTGATATCATTATTTTTAAGACCCATATTTCAAATTCTTATAGCGATGAAGTAGCTGCGTCACAAACTTTTAACCCGTCAAGGGTTTTTGTACTGATATCATTACTTTTTATAGGTTATTAATCAAAAGATTAAATTAAGTCCTTCCGACTCATAAGAAGTTTAGGTTGATTTATCTTTTCTTATGAAGTTGCCACCATTGTTTTCAAAATGGCAGCTACAATTTATTAATGGACTTGGTGGATTTATTAATGAGGGCTATGTATATATGCAGCTTTAAGCAAATCATTTCAAAAGTTATTGTGATAATTTTCAAGTGGCCACCATTTAGAAACAAAAGGACAGAGTGACTGAGTTGCCCAGTGAACTTATCAAAGACATTTGAATGATATATCAACTGCGCAAATTTGATTTGAACTGATTCAATATTACAAAAGTTATTGTAATGAAAAAAATTTAAGTGGCTGCCACTTGGAAACAAAATAGTGGAGCAAGTTGCCTAGCAAACTTATCCATGATATTTGAATTGTAAGTTTCTGATTTGAACCAGTTTAGTATTCTAAAAGTTATCGTGGTGGCACATTTTCAAGTAGCAGCCTGATTTCAAGTGGCTGCAACTTGGAAACTAAATGCTAGAACAAAATTCATCCAAGATATTTGTGTGATAAGTTCAATGTCCAACTTCAACTGATTCAGTATTTAAAAAGTTATTCTGATGATAAGTTTAAAAGTGGTAGCCTGATTTGAAATGGCCGTACTTAAGATATCGGTCATTTTGTTAAAAATGGCAGATAAAATTTATTAATAAATACTTGGTTGAGACTCTTGTGTGGTCAATGTAAGCATCAAAATTCAAGCAAATACAGTCTTAACTAACCTTTTTTCAATGTGGATTTGAAATTTTCATGTAGCCACCACTTGAAAACAAACTGCAAAGCAACGTCGTTAACAAACTCATCTAAGATATTTGTAAGATAAATTTGCTGTATAACTTTGGTTCAACTTTGAGTATTATGTCAAAAATTATCGTAATCACAAAATTTCCATTATATATACAGAAAAACTAAAGGGCAAAACTGGGAAAATTCATTAGTGGCCAGTGGCCGGTACTGTCAGTTTCATTAGTAGCCACTTTTCTAAGTTAGTGGCCACTTTTCACATGATAAGACTATTTCTTTCAAACTGCAAAAAGCATTGTCACCATTTTGTGGTATAATTACCACAAGAAAAATATGAAAATAAGAAATACATATAATAAAATTAACACAGAGACACTGAAATTGTAATTATGTTCTTTTTAAAAATCCTAAATTGCACATCCTAAATTGATATCTGCTTAGGGCTGTAATAATAAAAGCAAAAGTTTTTATATTTCAGATAATTTAGTAGTATTTTTTTTTTCAATTTATTTAAGTGAAATAAGCTGTTATCATTCACAGTTCACATTGCTATTTTCTAAGTAAATGAATGATTCATCATCATCACAACCTTTTACATGGTCATGTGTAAATACAGTTAGCAGTTTTATTACTTTTTTCTTATTTCTAAAGACACACTTTTTTAATTGATTTTATTTCAATAGAGTTAAAATATTTCCTCTTAAAAAATATAGATATGGAAACTTAGCTGCTTCATTAAAAATAATTTACTTAGCTGCCAAATTTGTAGCTTGGGGGGGGGGGGATTACAAGAATTATGAGTAAGAGATATTAAACAATTCTACTTCTTTACAGATTCTAGAATCTAATAAAGTAAGTTTAAAATAGATATTTATATTTTTACAGCAAATGGAAAATGGTTAGAAATTATAAAGCTTTCTATAAGCTGTGTGATCACAGATCGTTAGGGGGGGGAAGTCCAAAAAATTATATGAGTAAGATATATTAAACAATTCTACTTCTTTATAGGTTGTAGAATATAATAAAGCAAGTTTAAAATGAACATTGACATTTATGCCATGGATGGAAAAAGATTGGAAATCACAAAGCTTAGATTCTCTATCGTCGCTCGATTTTTAGAATCTTTTAATGATCACAAAAATTGGCGACTTTAGTGGCAATCGATGCATAATTTTTAATCGCCATCTCTTTTTATTTAGTCGCCACGTGGCCGGTGGCCACCGTTAATTTTGCCCTTTAAGAAAAACTCAACATTTTTTACATTTATACGACCATTTTTTAATTCATGAAATCAATGAAGGTAGTGAATCAACGAAGGCTTTTCTCGCTTCGCTGGTTACTATATTTAAAGGAAACTCTTTTCTATATAACTTTACAAAAAAAATAAAATTTAAAGAAATCATGAAGCACTTTAAAGCCCGCTTTGGTTCCCCGCTGCCTTCGGCAGCGACCCACTCATTCGCTGACTCTCAGGTGACTGTCCCTATTGCCTGTGACGACCGCTTACCAGTGGGCTTCCATTTGAGTGCTTATCAGATGACAGTTTCAAAAAGATTGAAGTAGTCATTTTAAATTTGAATCCCAATTACATATGAACAACACTATATGTGGTGCATATAATATTTTCTTTCACGTTATTTTCTATATTTATTTTATTTAATCGATCAAACATAAAATGACAACAATTTCACACATAATGAAATATGTAAACCTGATCATGGTACAGGCAGCCTTAATGTAACTCCCCTTGGTGACTTTTCAATTTTTATCGTCACTTTAGACAAAAATACATATATAGATGAAGAAAATAATTTAGATTTTAAAACTTTGCATTTCGTCAAAAAACTATTTCGATAATATTTTAAATAGGGAACTGTTTTATAATTATTGTGATTCTATTTCATAATTGTTGATAATAAAGTTACAATTTTATAAGGAGAAAATATTTCAATGTATTCATCCACTGGACCACAAACAGTAAAATGTAAAAAGCAAATTTCTGATTGGCAACACTGCAAACAACAACAGTTTGTTTTGTTACCATTGCTTACTTTGCTTACCCTTGCTTACAAAATTATATTGCATTATTTTTAAAATTTTCTTTTTTTTTGTCTGGTAAAATCTTGGATTAATCTACATTTACATACATTATATTTCAGGTAGGAATTAATATTTTAATAGTTTTATTTTACTTTTTATACACATTGTCCATTGTGAAGCACGTATAAACTTTGTACATTTAGCTTCTCAGTTTTTTTCAGCTTTTTTATGTTTCTGATGCATATTTGTTCTTTTTTTATACACTGAAGATTAAAATAAATATTTATTACTTTTATTAAAATATGTATACCATGAATCATAAAATAATTCATGACAAAAATAATAATAATAATAATAATAATAATAAAAACTTTAACAGAATTTTCTGAATCTATCTGCAAAAAAATAAAATTTATCTTCAAATAGTGAAGGAGGAAGGCACTCCCTCTCAGGCCTTTTCACCGTGTAGTCAGTCAGCCTTAATCCCAAACACAAACACACTCAAACCATGAAAGCCGAACCAAGTCTGGTATCACTAGGAATAATTGCAATTCATAAAATTAATTTGTAGATGCAAATTCTACATAAATTAAGACTATACAATATAGTAATCTAGAGCAGGGTGCGAAATTTCCGCTCACCAACTCGAGTGGAATTTTTACTGTGGCGAGTAAAAATTTGGTCAAGTTATAGATAGAATTCTTACACAATACGGTGGCAGAAAATTCTTTTTATAGATTTAAATAAGACAAAATCTTGTGATCTTATAACCTCTCCTTTCTCTCTTCTCGGAGTGTTGAGTCTGTGTGTGCGCTGTCTGACGATCGCCCCAGCCTAGGAAAGGAAAAATGCTTAGTACATGCATAAAAGTTTTAATCTCTTCATCAGTTTCATTTCTCTCACTTTGATTTCTCCAAGCTGAGTGAGAACAGACGAGCAGAGAAGAGAGCCTCTTTGCCCGTCGCCCTCTATCCGAGAGAATAGAAACACGAAAGTTTGCCTATGCGATATTGGTGCATGAAAATGAGCTCGAGCCCTTTTAAAGATACTGCTTATTTTTATTTTGTTGAATAATTACCAAAAAGTAGTTCACATTCTCCAGTTTTTCATTGAAACGTCAAGGATTTGCGCTTGTAATGATTTGTAAGCAACGATTATATCAAAAAAGTTATTCTGAAATGGTTATTTCAAATGACAATAATGAACAAACTATACACACCGACATTCCGTCTGATTACAAAAATAAAATGGACAAAAAACACATTTCTGATGAAAAAAGTTAAATAAATACCGTATGCCGTGTATAAGCCGAGAATTTTTGGAAATTTTTCGGAAGCTGAAGTCGGGGGTCGGCTTATATATAAGAGTACACATTTTTAGGAAAAAACGTACATTAGAAACAATGATTGAATACATAGATTTTAAGCTTAAAAACTAATATAAAGTAAAATAGTGATATTAAACCTTATTTTTAAATAATTATCACATATAAAACCTTTAAATTAGCAATTTTAAATTTATTTCAAGAAACGCTCAATGTAGTCACGTGTGTTACATTTATTTTTTTTTTTTGACCTGCCGGTAACTGACATCATCGGCAGATTGCACGAACGGAGTAACTACTCTGTCTGATTCAGAAATAGTATAAGAAAAACTTGAAAAAACAGGACTCCTGATCATATTTTTAATTTATACAATTAAATCATATCTGTTTAAAATGTTTCAAGGCTTACACTAGCAAAAGAAGTGGCAAATCTTTGTTTTTTTCATATAGAATTTTTTTTTTTTAAGATTGCCTTGAGGTACTGATAACAATACTCAAAAGTAGAAATATACAAAATAATTTAGATATGTCATAAAAATAAAAAATATGCAATCGGTCTTTTAACGGCTTATTTATGTAAACATCCAGCGGCTGCATCATCGACGTTAGGGTTAGGCCTCCCGGTATTACGGCAAGGCAACCATCGTTTTCAGCTGCTGGGACTTGTGTGTGCGAGTGCGTCTGTGCTAGCCTCCCTTCTGATAGGGTTGCCAGAGTTAAAATTATCGTCATTGGCGAACACACTGCGATCATTTTACGTCATAGCTAAGCAAAGTAAGGAATTCTATTGGATAAGCATGCATTTCGTGCAATTTCATTGGACAGATTATCCTGAAAGTTGTATAGATTGGCAATATACTCGAACTTTAAAAGAGTATTTTTTCAATTCGGCTTGTACACAGGTTGGCAATTTTGGGCAAATTTCTGCAGGGAAAAACATACTCTTGGCTTATATTCGGAAATATACGGTAAATAGGTAAATAAGGAAGCTTAACATTTCAAATAAAAAGATTTCAGGGGTCGATCCAGGTTTTAATTTTTGGGTCCCTTTTTTGTGAAAAACAAAATATTTTTGTGAAATTTTTATTTGTTTTTGTGAAATGTAAAATATTTTTGTGAAAAAGTAAAATATTGTGTAAAATCTTCCGTTTTTACAATCACTTTATGTAATGTTTAATATCAATTTAATAGAGTTTCGTTGAGACAAATTAAGGCATTAATTAAAAATAATACTGAAAATATGAAAACATTTAATAAAAGGATCATTTTTATAAAACAAAATCTTGTGAAGGGACTCATTTTATAAATTTGAATTTTGTGAAGGGTCCCTTTTCATGGATTTGAATTTTGTGAAGGGTCCCTTTTCATGGATTTGAATTTTGTGAAGGGTCCCTTTTTATGAATTTGAATTTTGTGAAGGGTCTCTTTTTACTATGTGGAATTTTGTGAAGGGGCCGCAAAAGGGACCCAAATTTTGCCTGGATCGACCCCTGGATTTTCACAGAATATTGTTTGACAGAGTTTTTTTTCTTCTTTTTTTCTTTAATGAATCTTTGCATTTTATGTTATTAGATATTTTCATCTTTTTCAAATCTCAAATACAATACACTATAATGATTTTTAATTATAGATGATTATGAGACATGATGATATACGACACACTTTTAATATACCATAAAATTCCGATAGTAACCCCCCTCCCGATTATAACCCCCCCCCCCCTCTCTTACCTTTGGCGTAAAGGTAGAAATTAAGAAATTTGGTTGGTCGCCACTGGCCACTAGCCTTCATTTTTTTAGTGGCCACTTTTAAAAAGTTACTTGGCCACTCGCTGATAAAAGTAAAAGTAAAATAAAATTTTCTTTTCTTTAATTTTTTCAATGTTCAGTCTCGCCAAATCATTAAGAAAATAATTAAGGTAGTCAACTTTTTGAAACTCATCCACAATAATACATTTCTGATAAATTTTAATAAATGAAATAGGAATAGATTTACATAATTTATACTATGAATGTAAGAAAATACTATTCATTACAAAATTCATATGTTTAAAATGCTCTTTTGGTTATATTATTTTATAACAGAAAAATTCTGATTATATTGCCCCTTCACTATCCTGAATGGTGTCGATTTTCTACTTAAAAAAGAAAAAAAAAAAAAAAAAAAAAAAACATCTTTGATTCATGAAAATATGTATTTGTAAATAAAAAAAAATATTTTTTTAATAATACTTTTTTATTTTGCAAGTTTCTTTTTCCTTTTTTTTTCTTGTTACAAATGAATTATAAATTAATTTTTCTTTAATAATAGTGAATTTTTAATAATTTGCAATTATAATCCCCCTCTCTAACTGAATTTAGAGAGTGTGGCTGTAGTCGAGATTTCACAATGAAATTGTAGCTGTCACTTTTTAAAAAGTTAATTTTGACAAATTTTAAAATTAGTAGCACTAATTCATCTTAAGGATAAACAAGATCTTAAGCTCAATCATTAAATGATAATTCAATAGAAAAAAAAAGAAATCAATTTTAAGATATTATCAAATTTGTAATTTAATGGTCTGTAGTATGTAGTACATCAGTGTAACTCAGATTAGACATAACAAATTACATATAATGTGTCAAATGACGTTTTTAATTTTTCTGCGAACGTAATACAATCGGAGTTTCAGCCGATTGATTATCTCACGAGCTTCCTTTTTGTCTCTTTCTCCCGAAAGTTGGCCGAAACTCTCATTTTGACATTTTTTAAAAATTAAAATCTAATACTTTTATAGAAAAATGGAAAAAAGCCATACGTTTTTTTAGTATATGAATAAGACTACCTGCCAATTTCCAGTGTTTACTGTTAAAATTGACTTCCGAAAATGTCTGTAAGTGGCGATGTTAGATTTGAGAAAGCCTGAATTCGAGGCGCACGGCGCGTTTACTGTGAAAACGCCGCCGCGCGATCCAAGTTTGCATTGGAATGGGGTATTCTGTAAAGAATGGGTAGAAGAATTTTAAGTATTTACTATTAAAATTGACTTCCGAAATATGTTTGCAAGTGGCGAGGTTAGATTTTAGAACAGCCTGAATTCTTTGCGAGGCGCGTTTACCGCGAAAAAGCCGCCGTGCGATCCAAGTTTGCCTTGGAATGGGGTATATTTTATAAGGAATGGGTAGAAGAGAAGTGGCCAGTGGCAACCAACTGCAGTGGCAATTTCTTTAGTCGCCACTTTTAAAAATCTAGTCGCCATGTGACGAGTGGCGACCGCTAATTTCTAGCTTTACTTTGGCAGCTAAGTTCGCCACTCTTTCGTTATTCCCATGAGCGTTGCAAACATACTTTTTTTAAATTCTGAAGTCTTATATGTTTATTTAGAAACTTTAATTTGCATATAACGTATCCAAGTATTATTTTTACTCATCTTTTTAAAAAAGTAAAATAACTCCAAATAAAAAAAATGTGGTGTTGTTTACATTCTTTAAACTCCAAAACGTTAACTGCTAAATCAAAATATATTCACCGTACTTTATTTGCTAATGCAAATGTAAACAAACATGCAGCTTTAGCATAAAGCAATTTGTTATGTTTATATTTTCAAAATCAGAATGAGGAACAGCTATACGATAAAATAAGCCACCCATTACTGTTGCCAATGTACAGCTTACCAGATGAGTCGATAGTGCGAACTGATACTCAGAATCATTACAAAACATCAAAAATACATTTTAAGAAAATAAATTATTTCACTCGTGTTTGTTTTGAAAGTCACTGAAATAAATGAATCTGAAAATGCATGAAAATCAGGGGTCGAAATTAGAATCAGTAAGTTGGGAGCCAAAAGACAACTAATATTATTTTCTTAGTTGCAATTATGTTGTACTAAGGTGCCATTTCAAAATTGTCATTTACACATAGAAACATGTGCATAAACATTATACATAAACAGAAATAATCAAAATACTGATACCTTATCTAGTTAGTTTTTTCCATTTTAAAAATGTGTTAGAGCAAATAATTTTACAAGAAAGCTAGGAATTTAATTCTACTACTTCGTTGCTAGTGCCTTTATTTTCATCACACATTATAACTGCACACTGAAGGGGGAAAAAGAATGTTAGGCGTCAAAGTGATGATTAAGTATAAAATTATGGTCATCCAAATGAAATATTTATTTGCAAAATACAACTAACTACCACTAATTTCAAGCCCTGATGAAAATCTGTGCTGCAGCGGTCAGTATTCTAATATAAAAACTTAAAAATAACATCACTGGATACCCCTAATTCATAGCACACAAATCAGAAAATGCATAAAAATCTGTACCGGAGCGGTTAGTATCCCGATATTAAAACCAAAAAAACATCACTGGATATCCTTAAATTGATCGGACAAGGATCGGAAAATGCATGAAAATCTGTACTGCATCACTACCATGAACAATTTTTTCCCCTAAATAATTCCATTAATTTAATAATAATAAAATACACTCAAAAATTAATTTTTAAATTTCAAAAATGCATTTAAAAAAATCATTCACCTCGGTTGCATTACAATAAACATATATGAGTGGCTGACGCATGAAGAAAAACAAAATTCCGAGACAGTTAAACGAAGTTCCGATACAAAAAGGTTACTATTAAAAAGTGTCGATACTCAGTATGCTCATTGCTCAGTAAAATCAATGAATAAATCAAAAATTAGTTACCATAGTTATAATAAAATTCTTAATTTAGTTTTAAGAAAATGACTTTCCAATTCAAAATTTATAGGAAGAGATTTAAGAAAAAATACCGTAAGATTATGTAATGGAATATTATCCATCTAAATACTTTATATATTTCCCAAAGGCAGAAACACTGCGACACGGCGACATAGTCGCGGACACAGAAAAACGGCTTGCGGATAGTTTTTGTCTGCACTGAGAAAAAAAATTTGTAACTTTTGGATAACTATTCACTTATGAAAATTTCTGTATCAAAACTAAAACTAATACTTGTATTATTTATAATTATTTATATTGTGTTGTGTGGAACATTGCTATAAAATATTTAATTGAATGAGATGAATTGAATGAATACAATTGTTTATATTATATCGTTTTGTAGTAAAATTGTATTTGTGTATTGTTGCACAAGATCAGCACTGATGTTAAGCATCCTCCTCCCCCCCCCCGTCCCCATCAGCTTTCAGGCTTTTTGAGTGTAAGCCATTTTCACCCCTGATTACAAGCAAATTTTGCAGACAGATTATGAAATCTTAAAAGCCTGTTGCAGACAGCTTCAAAACTTTCTGCCACTGGGATATATTTTACCGAAGTGGCTAATCGGACCGTCGGTGCGATTAGTGTACAGTCTATTTGGACCATCTTTTCCAAGGAGAATAAATTAGCACTGATAAAAGAGTAAAATTTAGAAATAATATAATGTGTCTCGTCCCCGTGCATGAAAAATTATCTTGTTTACTTTTTTTTGAGTGCGGGAGTAGGGTAGAGATTAATTATTTTCACAGAGATTTTGTACTCTAAATGAGGCTAAAATTATTCATAAAAGGACAATAACTCAAAATTAATTTTTATAAAGCAAAAATGAAAATAATAAAGACTTCGAAAATTGAATAATAAAAACAAAAAAATGCAACATGAAAACAGACCTTAGTAAATGAGTATTATCAATCTTTGAAAAAAATCTTCGCAATATGTTTGTTTATGAATATGTATAAATAAATCTTCATATTCAACTACATTGATGTTATTTGTTTTTTTATTTCTTTTCTGTCTTTCCTCTTTTTTTTTTTTTTTTAACAATTAAACCGTTCCAATATAATTCAATGCAAACTAAACTCAATTTTCTATACAAATATATGTATGATTTTTCTGAAAATAACTTTTGTACTTATTTATTAATGTTGACAGCAATGTTGAAATAAACATGGATTGTAGATCAATCGCATTATACACTTTTAAAATGTTAAAAATTTGAATTTGCAGTTGAAACAAGCAAAATAATTAGTATAGGGTTCCCACTAAATTTCAAAAATAAAATTCCCTGACTTTTCCAGGTCTATTTTTAGAAAATTCCAGTCACAAAATTTGGTTTGTGACATAAAGGATAGCTCACGGTATAAAGCAAAACATAGCTCGCAACATAAAAGACAACATACTAACGTGACTTGTGATATAAATTGAATGTTTAAAATGCATTTTCCAGGTTTATATCATCATTTTCCCAGGTTTTTGAGCAATATTTAGATTCAGAAAATTCCACTAATGTTTTATTACTATTATTTTTATCATGCTGAAAAACAAAACAACAAAAAAAAAAAAAAAAAAAAAAAAAAAAACTGAGAAGCTAAATGTACAAAGTTTATACAAGTTTCATAATGGACAATAAAACTATTAAAATACTAATTCTTACCTGAAATATAATTTAATTAAAATCCAAATGTAACTGTTATCCAACAGACTATTTAAGACACCACGGAGTATTATAAGACGCTTTCATGACGCCAATCCGTGCATGACGCTAAGAATCCGTGCGCTAAGATAACAAAACATAAACAAACGTGTTGTTAGTAGTGTTGCCAATCAGAAATTTGCTTTTTACATTAACTGTTTGTGGCCCAGCGAATGAATACATAGAAATATTTTCTCCTTAAAAAATTGTAACTTTATCATCAACAATTATGAAATAGAATCACCATAATTATAAAATAGTTCCCTATTTAAAATATTATCAAAATAGTTTTTTGACGAAATGCGAAATTTTAAAATCTTAAATATTTCCTTTATAACAAAAAATATATATATATTTAAGTGAAATTTTATTTCGTATATATACAATAAATTTTTAAAAGAAACAATAAAGTTTCTTTCTTGCATTAAAAAACAAAATCTTAATTTTTTATTGACTGCATTCAGATTGAACCAACCAACCAACTACAAGACCAAACCGAATAACACCTGTTCAGAATTCTGAGAATTATCAATAGAAATCTTTGCATCGCGTAGTAAAAATAGTTCGATTTTTAAACTGAGTTATAAAAAAAACAAGAGTTTTCCTAGGGAAAAGGGAGATGTCAGGCACATCAGATAAAAGCGATTAATATCATATATAAATTAAACTAAATTCGCTCGAGCCATATTCGAGAAAAAAATCTTACACATTAGGCCGCCCATTTATAGCTTAAATGAGCCAATTCATATCTCGAAATATATTGCACGCAGAAATGTAGGGATTTCAGGATAGGATCAGACAGAAGGTGAAAGACTATTTTGAAATTATCAGAACATAACCTCCCATATTTCCTGAGATATTAAGTGTCGGCTTTCAGCGGTCTCTTTGATCTTTAAATTCCTGTATATATAAGTGTCGCAGTTTCGTTCGTTTTTCCGTTTCCGCTGAGTGTCGTGGCGTTCGTTTGTTTTTGCGCTTGCGTCACTTGAGACTCTGCCGAGTCTCTTGATACGATAAAGATTTCTGTGTGGAAATAATGGTAGGGAATCTAATTCTTCTGTTTAATTAAAACTACATTCTCACATGGAAGTATTCATATGTAATGTACTGATTATTTTCTTCGATTTATTTTTATTTTTTTATTTTATTTATTTTATTAAAATGTGATTTTTAATTGTACATTTTTATATTTTGACACTACTAAAAAATACTACTTTTTTTTTTCCTTAAAATCTCCACTTTTATTATCAAGGTTCTATTTGACCAGTATCGCATCGCGATTTGCGCTTAAAAATCTAAAAATGATTAATTTTAATATTTTAAAAACCTGTAGTGTTACAAAAATCTATTTTTAATACATAATCAAAAATCAATCTACCTTACTTACTTATCATTGATTCTCTAATTTACCAAATATATTTACAATTTTTAATTTATTTTTCATATAGATTAGTTACCTGTATGATTCTCTATTGATAATTCTGTACTGATAAGTATAAAGGGTTTAAGTCCAAAAATGTCGATTTTGAGTTAAGTACATAGTCAGACTCAGAAAAAAAAAAATCTCTATCGATCGGTATGAAGGATTTAAATCCATGTCATTTAGTCTTTGAGAAAATCCATTGGTAAAAAAAGATTCAAGTCAGAAATTTAGCATTAATCTTTGGTATAAAACATTTAATTCAGTTTTTCCCTTTATTAAATGAAGATTGTCAATCACTGAATGGTATAAAGCGTATAAACCAACATAATCCCTTTTTCCTAATCGATTCTAGTGATTAGTTTTTAGTTAGCTTAACTTTATTTTTCCTCTCCTGAAAAATCAAGAATATGGACTTAAATCCTTTATACTTATCAGTACAGAATTTATATATAAAAAGTTACAAATAAATATTTTTGTACAAAATAATATTATAGGTTTTCCACGGCTTTGAATTTGTACACCCATAATTTTATGCAGCAATATTTTTAGAACGTAAACCTATACATTTAAGAAGTTTTTTTTTTTTTTTTTTTTTTGACAATAGTCTTGGAAGGGCCATTGGACGGAACTGTGAGAGCCCTGTTTAAAAAAAATATATATGTAGTGAAATTAACTGTAAGTTATAACATACTAATACTTAATTACATTGTCTATTATTAATACGATATAACTAATGTTTCTTCTCTCACCGAGTTAAAGCTTAACTCTTCTAAGTATATTTTATATAAATCGAACCTAAGTTTAAAAATGATTCCTTTATATATCTTATAAAACATCATGAGTTCTTAATTATTATAAATGAACTTTTTTTTCTGTCGTCGTAAGAAGTATGTATAAGTGAAAAACTATAACTCTCCCCAAACTTTTCTAAAATTGCCATAAAAGACTTCGGTAGTCTGTAATCTGTGACCATTAAATGGATAACCTTTTCCTTTAAAACTACATACAATGATAGTTGGAATGGGGAAAAAAATATTTGGAATTTTTATATGGTGTCACAATTGTTTATCTTGATAAATCGTTAATTTTCATTTTCCTGTGGAAGTTTAATAAAGCGAAGAAAGATTATTTACCGCTAAGCCTTTAATAGACTAAAATAACATTTTCTTACAAACAATTCATAGTAACATTCAATTTAAGCAAATACTTTTAAGAAAGAATCAAATATACTAATTAGAATATAATCATCAATTCATAGAATGAGATACAATAATTAAAAATAATATATATGAATATATATATATATAAATATATATATATATATAAAGAGAGAGAGAGAGAGAGAGAGAGAGAGAGAAAACATTGTCAAAGTCAAATGTTCAACTCATCTTTTTTATCGCAGTCTTTAAAAGATGATTCTATGTTTATACACGACTCTTATTTTATCTCTTATAAAATAATAATAATAGTAATAAACTGCGAGTTCTTAATTAGTATGAATGAACATTGTTCAGTCGTCGTGGGAAGTATTTATAAATGAAAAGCTAAAACTCTCTCCAATTTTTTTCCAAATTGCCATAAAATCTCTCGGTAGCATTTAATTAGTGATTAGCTTTTTGCTTTAAAGTTAAATACTTTGATTGCTTTAATGATGAACAGCGGATTTAAAATGTTTGTGTCCTTTCTTAATCGTTTACCTTAATAATAATTAATTTATCGTTCAGCCTTTAATGGACTAAATTAGCATTTTTAAGAACAATACATAATCACTTTTGAGAAATTATGAGAAATACCAATGACAACCTAATCACGAATTAAAAGAATGACATACAAAAATTATTTGATCATTTTTAAGAGTTACATAAATTTTTAAATGCTAATCTATTTTTTTTTTTTTTTTTTTTTTTTTTTTTTTTTATTTATTTATCATAGACTTAAAAATTAAATCGCATATTTAAATTCCGAATGCGGGAAAATTTTCAAAATCAAACTCGAAATGTACAAAACTCGGCTTGATGCTGCCTGCGTGCCAATAGATCAAAGTTTGTTAACGAAACCATTTTTTAATTCATGAAATCAATGAAGGTAGTGAATCAATGAAGGCTTTTCTCGCTTCGCTATATTTAAAGGAAACTCTTTTCTATATCGCTTTACAAACAAAAATAAAATTTAAAGAAATCAAGAAATTGCTTTATAGCCCGGTTTGGTTTCCTGTTATTATTATTATCCCGTTATTATTATGTTATTATTATTATTATTATTATTATTATTATTATTTTGTTTCTTTTTTTGTTTCTTTTCGTTTTTCTTTCCTTTCCATATTTACTGAATTTGATTCTTTGTTTTTCAATATCACGTGATTAAGCAGACGACTATTTTATTTATTTAACGTTCATTTATATTTTCATTACTTTTTGGAACTCTCGTACAACTTTATCTAAATTGTTTTTTTACTCCATTTTCCATTTTCATTTTTTCATGTGCATGAGTAAAATATTTTATAATCGTGTTTTTTTTTTCTTTTTAGCAACAATTAAAATTTTAAATATCCACATTTAAAGCTATTACCAGGTTATAATTTTCACATTTTAATTAATTAAAAAAAATCTAATCAAAATTTCTTTACAAATAAGGTACCAAATGAAAGGGGCATTTTTTTTCTGAATCCGTCGGTTTAATTAACTTATCGATAGGACAATTAGATTTTTTTAAATTAACTAAATTAGGAAAAGCTGGTGACAATTTTTTAAACTAACTAAAGTATGAAAAGCTGGTGGCAACAACACACAGACAAACAGAAGAAAATCTCTCTTAGCCAATCAACTTGCGTCCAGCTACGGACTTACAGGAAAAAACTCTCTTAGCCATTTATATATAGAGAGATGGTAAAACATTTATAATTTTCGGACCATTATTTATCACTAAGCCTTTAATGGGCTTTTGATGCACATGCTTGGATATTAATGAAGGACTAAGTTTTTGATAATATATTTAAGGATTAGCGAAGGAAAATGTTTGCGAAATATGTTAAATTTAAATAAATAATACTTCACTTTTAATGTTTTTTCTGTATTTAAAAATTACATAGATTTTATAAAATTTTATTTTTTGGTTTTATTTTTTATTCGTACATAGTTTTAATACAAGTAATCAAATTATTTCAAATGATAATTATTTTAAAGCTTTTTATTTTTTTTAATTGCTATTATAATTATTATCAAATCATATTTAAACTGAGAAAATAACTCTTATTTATTTTTTTAAACGTAAGTATTGACTGTACTAGTTTGTCTAACTCAATATTCACAATATATATATATATATATATTACATCTTATGACTTTAACGTTTACTAAGAATAATAATCGTTTAAATAATGCCTTAATATATGAATTATTTAAAAATCATATTAAATTGTTAATAAATTGTTTAAAACATGTAATAAATTATATTTTAAAGCATAAAAAAATAATAATAAATCTGTGAAACGTATTTTTATGCTATTCATAGAATAGATATTATAAACATCTGCGTTTGAAGTAATAGATATGTTTTTTTAACACATGTATTCAGCCCATAAAAAATAATCAAATATTTGAAATCAATTATTATTTTTTGGAACTTTATTCCAAATATGTCATATTTTGTATGATAAAATCAGTTTAAAAATGACTATCTGGATAATTATATAATATCATATAATAGGAGACAATTGTATTATAAATTATAGTGAAATTGAATATTTTTAAAAATTTAAAGC
Organism: Salticus scenicus; assembly: GCA_963930645.1. Taxonomy (NCBI): domain Eukaryota; kingdom Metazoa; phylum Arthropoda; class Arachnida; order Araneae; family Salticidae; genus Salticus; species Salticus scenicus. The sequence goes on from OZ005650.1 coordinate 76,735,389, forward strand.
TATGCTAGATAAATTTTATGACATTTTGTAGAATATAGCTTACAAAAAATCAGATTTTTTAAATTATTTAAATAATATATATACATTAAATATTCAAATTTTATTCATAATCGAACAATTCAGTATGGAATTCAAATAAACGTACTCCTCGAAATCAAAATTATAAGTAGTACATTTATTATTCCTCAAATTTTATTGATGTCATACAGTTAAAAATCAAATGGGAAAAATAATATTTCTTAGAATAAAACTTGTTTAAAGATTTTAATATTAACCCTTTGTTGGCCCTATTGCTTTACAGCTCTCTAAATAGTGTTGCCAAATTTAGAGACTCCTTTATTCACCTTTCACGAGTAATTTCAAGGAGTGATATTTGATGTATATAATTGAAAAATAACCTTCAAAGGGATTAGGCTTACTTGCCAACATCCTAATTAATATTCCGTAGTGTTGTTAGTCCCGCCTTTTTCATCACACCAATAAATTTTTAAAGTAATATTCTGCAAATGCGATTAAATATGAAGAAAATTACTCTTAAAATATACTAATGTAAAAAAAGGAGGCGGGGCTAACAATACTACGGAATATTAATTAGGATGTTGGCAAGTATGGATTAGGTAATCATTACAGTTAAAATTTAGTGATAGATATTGAATAAAAAGTCCCTAAATTTCGCAACACTGACCAGAGGAGTGAAATTAAATAGGACTGGGAAAGGGTTAAAATTGTGAATTATACATGACTCGTAGCGTTCCCTAATACATACTTGCCAACATCCTAATTAATATTCCGAAGTTTTGTTAGTCCTGCCCTTTTTATCACACCAATAAATTTTTAGAGTAATATTCTCCAAATGCAATTACGATTGAATAAGAGAAAAAATACTCTAAAAAGATACCGGTGTGAAAAAGAAGGCGGAGCTAACAATACTACGGAATATTAATTAGTATGTTGGCAAGTATGCTAATATTTTACATGTGTTTTATTCTTTTATCATCATTGTTTCAGAAAAATTATTTTGGAAATAATCTTACAGCATTAAAAACATCGACGAGATATTAGAGTAGAAACCGGACTAGTAACCCTTTTAAAATATTTAAAAATAATTACGTCTCGTAGTTAAATTAAATTTTAATCACATTAAAAACTGAGACAGATAATATACACTAAAAATATACATTTTAAAATATTAAAAACACAAAAACATAAATTTAAACGTTTCGAGTCTTTTACAGGCTCCTCATCAGTAAAAAACATCAAATGCAAATGATGAGATGAACAACAGACTTTCATTATGTGAGTACAACGTATTCATCAGGAACTGCGCATGCCTCATTAAGTGGCGAAAAATGTTGATTTGTGTACCAGCCCTCCAGGAAAATTCTTGAGTGATAATTTAAACAATTAGATATTATTATTTTAGTACTGTTAAAATCAGGTAAATGGTCAGTTTCTATGGCATGCTGTAATATTTTTGAACGTATATCACGGTTTTTGAAATTTATTTTATGTTCCTTAATTCGAGTATGAAGAGAACAGGTGTTCCCGTACAGGTGTTATTTATAATATCCCTTGTATATCTTGTAGTTCAGTTTATATTGGTCAAACTGGCCGTTCTCTTCATACTCGAATTAAGGAACATAAAACAAATTTCAAAAACCGTGATATACGTTCAAAAATAGAAACTGACCATTTACCTGATTTTAACAGTACTAAAATAATCATATCTATTTGTTTAAATTATCACTCAAGAATTTTCCTGGAGGGCTGGTACACAAATCAACATTTTTCGCCACTTAATGAGACATGCGCAGTTCCTGATGAATACGTTGTACTCACATAATGGAAGTCTGTTGTTCATCTCATCATTTGCATTTGATGTTTTTTACTGATGAGGAGCCTGTAAAAGGCTCGAAACGTTTAAATTTATGTTTTTGTGTTTTTAATATTTTAAAATGTATATTTTTGGTATATATTATCTGTCTCAGTTTTTAATGTGATTAAAATTTAGTAACCCTTTTGCTTTCGAACATCACACCCCTACCATACTACCGTTTCTTCTGCCAAACCGACTTTTCTACGGCCAAATCGCCATTCCACTTCCGCAAAAGCAAGTTTCCTCTAATTTGTTATCATTGTTTTATATTTCGATTGGGTGTAAATTAAACGTAAACCAAAACCTACACTAGCTGAAATGGAATAAAAATAATCTTATCCTTGTTATTGATTGAAAGCTGTTCTGTTTGACTTTTCTTTGAAGTTTTGGTAGTATGATGAACAAACCATTTAAAACATGCAAAATCTCAAGAAGCAGTTGTCTTCTAGAAAGCAACTATCGCCAAAAGAAGGCTCAAGAATCGCAGTAATTTTCCCTAAATTTTTCTCCATAGCCAGTATAGGAAATCCGTACTCTACCAAAGGCCTTATTCACCAACTTCTTAACACTCCGATTAAACCATGGATCATCAAATCCGAGAATTAAAGTAGCCGGTGAACAGCCGATTTGGTTGATCCGTAGAACAGAGGTTCACTTTCTGCTTGGCGAACTTTCGTAGCGAGAATGCCTATCCTTGTAAACATAACTTAACAATTCTATTATGACGCAGTATGGAGAGATTTGATTGGTTCATTTGTTTTTTATTGATTTGAGTGTATTTTACATTGCACTAGAGCTACATTATGGGTAATTAGGCTATATTTAATTGGTTCATTTGTTTTGAGTATATTTTACGTTGCACTAGAGCTACATTATGGGAAATTAGGCGATATTTGATTGGTTCATTTGTTTTTTATTGATTTGAGTGTATTTTACATTGCACTAGAGCTACATTATGGCTAATTAGGCTATATTTAATTGGTTCATTTGTTTTGAGTATATTTTACGTTGCACTAGAGCTACATTACAGGAAATTAGGCGATATATGATTGGTTCATTTATTTCGAGCGCATTTTACGTTGCACTAGAGCTACATTATGGGAAATTTTGGTCTTAACATGCGCGATAGTGATTGCTGCGGAGCCGAGTTAAGTGCGTTTTCAGATTCATGCACAGCGCGGTAGGGGTGTCCAGTGATGTTTTTTTGGTTTTAACATGCGCGACAGTGATTGCCGCGGAGCCGAGTTACGTGCGTTTTCAGATTCATAGCTTTATACAGCCATGTTTCTTTGTTGGTTCATATACCTTAGGGTATGTCCCAATTCATCCTCCGTCGTTACAGTGGCCGGATCCGTGAACTTTTAAAACAGAGAAGCTTTAAATTGCTACAATTAACTAATTATGCATGTTTTTTTTTTTTTTTTTTTTCATTTTTAATTAATAAGCACTAAAAATAAAATTTGAATATTAAATAGTTTACTTTCTATAATTTTTAAAAAAATTATAATAATGCGAATAAAGTAAACGTTGTCTGTAGAAAATGGGGATATTTGGTTGCCGTACTCATTGCCCACAACGTAGCACTAATTCGACGTAAAACTCACTCACTCAATCACTTGTTGGTCAAGTTTATGAAAACTAGGGAATTTTCCCCTCCGCTGAAATATAAGTGTTAATGAAAAATTCGAAACGATATGTGTCTGGAGAAATGAAAGCGTATCATTTGATAACTTGAAAATATGTTTTTTATTTTATTTGTATACTCTCATAATTTTTATACCGATGTGTTTCGATTCATTTGAATGCGGTTTTAGAATCCTCGAATGTTACGAATTAACTGAGCGCGAAGTGAAATATTTGATATGTGATTTACGTATTATGGAGTCAACAGAAATTTCAAAATGGAAATAAATAAATAAATAAATAAATAAAATTCATGTTGCATATTTTGTAAGTTTTCATGCTTTTTTAATTACTTTTAAAGTTATATTTTTATTCTAAATTTTCATTTATTTAATTACATTTATTGTGTTGTTGAAATTAATTTGCTCTTAAAACTTCGATGACAAAACGTGCATTTTGTTAAGTATTTGCTTATTTATTAAAATATTGTAGTTAAAAAGTTAATTAACCATTGCCATTTTATGAAATTTCTTCGATAATTTTATTTAATTACGTTAAATAGTCGTCTGCATTAATATTTCTTTCATTTCGAACGTAAACAAACGTTTTGTAAGGTTGCCATAAGATAAATTCATTTCCTTGGTTCGTTGGCGCACGGATAATATCGCCAAAATGTAAGCAAACACCAGTGAACCTCTGTTCTACAGATCTGCCGCGGATTTTTGTTGGAGAATACCGATTTTTGTATGATCGAGCGATTACCACTGATCCGAGGTTTAATCCGAATGTTAAGAAGTTGGTGAATAAGGCCCTAAATATATCTAGTCGATGATTAAAAACATTGGAAAAAAACTTCTTTTCGAAAATACTGGTATCAGTATAACAATATGCAAGTAAAAATATAGGAAATCTGCGAGAACACAGATGAAGCTGAATTAAAAGATCATTAAGAGACAAGGGATTTTAGCAATTTTTTAAACATGCTTGCCTATGCCATATACTTGCCTATGCCTTGCATACTTGCCCATGACATAATTTGTATATAAAAAATTCATGTTCTTTCAATTTTATTTTTAAGCAGCTGTTCAACAAATGTATAAATAGTGTTTAAACTGAGAGATTTAAAATGGTATTCCTTATATATGTTTTACATTCTTTCTTTCTTTATACATTATTAATTGATTATTTTTATTTTTTTAAATCGTTGTAATTATTGCCATTAAAATATTGGCCCTATTTCTGTCCTTTTCAGTATTACGATTAAAACTGTAGGTTTCTCTAGGTAGACGTTGTATTACTTATCAATTTTTTTTAGTAATCTAAAATCCCGAAAGCAAGCAGTGCTACAACATTTATATTCTATTAAGTATTTACATTTCCTTGTTGAGGTTGAATGGGTTTAATGTCATATACGATGTACGCAAGGAAATGCTAGCAATGGTTTGAGACCTATCCATAGGAGTAGCTTGGAGATATACCATCATAATTTTGATCTTCTGCAGAAAGGATGGCTCATCTAGCATAAGTAACACACTCAAGTATTAGTCTTACGGAATATAGAAAACACTGACGCCCTATGAATTTTGAGTGCACCAGCAACCATTAAAGTATTACCAGAGCCTGATTAAGGGGGAAGCACACATTATTTATACTTACACCGTTATTTTTTAACAAATACTTTCCTCCTATAATAAACAGAAAATTCTCATTAAAAATTGTTTTAAAAGAATTCTGGTGTCTAATAACAGTGAGTAAATTGGATTGTTTTACACCGTTCATTTTTATAAAAAATATTTCCTCGTCAAAGCGTGGAATTTCTATGACATGAAGTAAAAAATAATTGTAAAGATATTCCGGTGAGAGCGGAGATAATGTGTGCTTTCCCCTTAATCAGGCTCTGAGTATTACATGACTTATTCAGGGTTCGTACTCTCCGCCTGTTTTTCAGGACACTCTCATGAATAAGTAATTTTAAATTTATTGCTACCACTATTTTTATAAAATAATCTCCGCCCTGTATAATTATGGCACATTACTGTACATTTACCAAAAGTATTTCTGCATGAAATTAGTGGTGGCAAAGAAGGCAAAAATTTCTTTTCTCTGTAAGTGTCCTGAAAAAAGGGCGGTGAGTACGACCCCTGCTTATTACAAATTTGATGCTTTTCCCTCCTAGCTACTTCAACTCTACATTCAGTGACGTAGAAAATTCCAATATTCAAAAATAAGAGTAATAAAAAAAGGCAGAATTTTATTGTTTTATTGGTTTTAAAAATATGAATTTATTGTTATATGTTCATAGATAAAGCATATTTAACTATATTTTAATAAATAATTTTTTGTAAGTATAAATAAAATGTTAAATTTTTTTGTATTAATGGATTTTTTAAACTACGAAATTACTCGATAGTTTCAATATTCAGAAGTCGTGGTGGTTATTTAAAACCAAAAGCAGAAGAAAAAGAAACTTGGGCTGTTTAAATGTTTATGTTGTATGAAGTTGGAACATTTCTAAATGTACAGAGTGATTACAATTGAACATCCTCCATAAACATAATTCTGAAAATTAAGGCGCTAGTTGATTAACACTAAATTTGGTATGTGAACTATTTGTGAGAAGAGCTCAAGAAAGAGCTTTACAAATGTTCAAAAAGTGTCCACAAAATAGTGAAATATTAAATTTAACGAACAGTATAATATCTATAAAATCAGTAGCTAATCAATAAATGTCCTAATTGTTTCTAATAGTATGTTCGATTTGTTTCCTTCGTTGTTTTTTCATTTTTCATTGCGAAGTGTAACCTAGTAAGCCTTTTTAATTTAATTAATTAATTATTATTATTTTAAAATTCTTTGAAAGAGCCACTTTCGTAAAATATCCCCCTCCCTCAAGGAAAAAAAAATCATTAACCCTTTGCGGCGCAAGACAATTAGGATCATTTAATTTATACTGCCACTGGAATTCTTGAACTAAATTAAACTAAAAGAAAATTTTAATTTTAAGGTTATAAAAAGCGACATTTCTTATATGTTATAAAGGTAAATTTTTGTAAAATATTTTCGGGATGAATTTTTGCAGCTGGATCTTAAATTTTGCGTCCTTGCAGCGAGGACAGCGCGTGTTAACGGCCCTCTTCACTTACCGTCGCCGGAAGCCCGAGCCAATGTTTTTCTATGGGAAAATTTTCTTTACAAATAGCTTATTAACTAATACATATTTTTAAATTCTGTTTTCACATTCAGAAAATTCCCAACTGTTAAATTGACGGACTTTTTTTAAAAATGTATTTATTTAATTTTTAATATTTTATTTTGGAATTGCAAAATGAAAAAAATGCACATATTGAAAATTCACATTTTGCAGCTTCAAAATAAAATATAAAAATTAAAAAAATATTTTTTTGAAAAAGGTGCGTCAATTTAACAGTTGGGAATTTTCAGAATGTGAGAGCAGAATTTAAAAATATGTATTAGTTAATAAGTTATTTGTAAAGAAAAATTTCCCATAGAATAACATTAGTTTCGGCTTCCGGCGGCGGTGAGTGAAGCTTAAGAGGTTGAAATAGACAAATATTTGATCCAGGTTCCCCAAGAAGAAAAGTTGAGACAGTCGAAATTTTTTATGCAGAAATTAAATTTTAACTATCTTTAGAAATCAATATAAACTTACATATAATATAAAAAAAATGTCAGCAGAATATTTTCTTCAGAGAATATTTATTTGTGTTTAAATTCATAAGAATTCCAGTAACAGAGGGACCAATCAGTCAAATGAAATGTAATTCACATACAGGAATTTAGTTTTAACAACCTTTACAAATTAATATGAATTTAATACATAATATCAAAAAAGTCTCAGCAGAATATTTTCTTCAGAGAATAAATATATTTTTTTAAAGTTCATAAGAATTCTATTAACACAGGAACCTATCTGGCAAATGAAATGAAATGCACATGCAAAATTTAGGTCAGATCATATTGTAACCACAATTCCTGATGGAATAAACATACTTGCCAATATTCTAATTAATATTCCGTAGTGTTGTTAGTCCCGCCCTTTTTCCCACACCAGTAAATTTTTAGATTAATATTCTCCAAATTCAATTATGATTAAATAAGAAGGAAAATACTCTAAAAAGATACTGGTATGAAAAAGAAGGCTGGGCTAACAATACTACGGAATATTAATTAGTATGTTGACAAGCATGAATAAAGAGTATAGAGATCATACAATAAAATTCACTAGAAATTAGTATTAAGACAAAATTAGCTTCAAGATTAAAAGACGTCTTAGACGGATTTAGCTAATCAGATTAGTAATATTTTTTTCACAGCAGTTGACGTTAATTATTCTGAATATGTTTAATAAACTAATATAATTTTTCGATTTTCTGAGGAGTTACAAGACTTGAAAAAGCACGTTTACAAATGGAAGCATTTTTTTAAAAGTAAAAAGCGACCTACAGTGATACTTTTTTATGCTTTTGCACCATTGAATAAGTATGGACATGTACAGTAAAAATACGAAAATGAATGGCACGTTTTTGAGATTTCAATACTATTTTTTAAAACTTTCAATTCATTGAAGTTATCTTTTCAATATCATCATCTAGATCGAAATCAATTTCTACTGTGTTCTTTTAAAACATCTCTACTATTTCTTTGTTGACTTTTATTGTCTAATTGCATATCTGCCAACCATCTCATTATGAATCGTAACATTTTATTAGTACCCACCTTTTTTTTTTACACACCAGTCTTTTTATAGAGTAATTTTATCCTTATTTAAACGTGACCACATTTGAAAAAATCTACTCTAAAAATACAGTGGTGTACAAAAATGGGCTTGTTTTAAAGAGGGCGTAACAATGTTACGATTATTAATGAGATGGTTGACATGTATATAATTGCTATGAGATTTCTGAAAAATAATAAAGAATGTCCTTATTAAGTTCTGTGCAACGCTTATATTTGGTTGAATGGTATGATTAGTAGTCGTCTTTTCATTTGAGTAGTCTTCTTTTCATTCATGTGTGATGAGGTTACATCGTCTAATCGCAGGAATATGTAGTTTATTTATGAGAGTAGTAATGTACGAGTAAAGTTTGTTATTATTTGGATTACAAAATGGGCGGAATAGTATTGTATTCATTCATATATATACTCTAGGAAGTATTACATAATACATATTTCATAAATATTTAAATAATATATACAGAGAAAAAAAAAAAACTCTCACACAGATGTTTAATTACCTGTAATATAGCTAACGCATGCAAATCTACTAATTTCAAACCATATTAAGAATTTTCTTATAAAGTTCATAAACATGACGTTACAAGGAGTTTAGAAAACCAAGCGATTCTGTGTTTAAAGCTGGGAAGTTGCGGGTTTGATTCCAGCTCGCGATCATTGTTATTTTTTTGAAATTTATTATCGATATAAATAATTACAAGATAAAAAGAACTTTTTGTATACCATGTTTTTAAATTTTCTTTTGAATCATAGCTATAGAACTATATTAGCACTTGTGTATAAAATTTTTAAAGTGATTAGCACGTGAATTTTTGTGAGATGCATAATTTATTTTTTTACAATTTTTTATTGTTCACCTTTAAAAAAATATATTTATTTTTATGAAGGAAAAAAAGAAATGAGATCGTAATTTTTTTTGGCAACATTTAAATTATAGCTAATTTTTAAATGGTTAATTTTAGAGCCATTAGGAGGTTATTATTTTCATATTTTAATTAATTAAAAGAAAGCTGATCAAAAATTCGAAAATAGGGCTTCGAGATATTGTGTTGTCATCTTGCTCTGAGCTATTCTAAAATTTTCAAATGTCTACCTACCGAGAAGTTAGTTAAAATTCGATTGCAAGAATTGTACTAGACAAACAAACATCAAAGCGAGTAAATAAAAACCTGGTAAAATATCAGCAACATGAAACTAACTTAAAGAAAAACAAAAATATCATTTTTTGAACGCAAATACTAAAATCAAACAAATTTATTATCACATAATAAAAGCTGTAACCAAATTAGGAAAGTATATATAATACATTTCTTTTTTTGTATGAATACGACAAAGAGAATTATCAAAATTAAATGTAAAATGAATTAATTGACTTATTAAAATAGCAAGAAATTAAATTTTCTTCACACACCATAAATTTTAAATCAGCACAACCGATTTCGAAAGGACGTAGCCTTTCTTCATCAGGTGCAAACACGTGCAACTGCCTTGGAGGCAAAAGCAAGACTGAAAACAGGACAAAATCCAGAGAGGGAGGAGCAACACAAACAACCAATAGGAAGCAACATGCAGGGCAGGACCAATCAGAGAGGAACACAAGTACACACACACCACAAAAAAGAGGAGGAAGGAAATGAGTAAACATTATTTTTATTTTTATTTTTTATTTTTTTTTAATTTCAATAATATTAAACTAATAAGTAAATTTAATAAAATTTATCCATTAATTATTATTATTATTTTATTTAATTAGAATTATTTTATTTAATTGAATTAAACAAATTTTTCCAGGCTGTAGACAGCAAAGTGGAATCAGATTTTTCATTGAAAATTTTATCACGATTACAGGGATGGAACACGGGCGCAGAATTCATACCACTATCAATGTAAGAAAATTTTCTACTTCTTAAATCAACGATATTATAAGTAGAGAAATTTCTTAAACGGATTCCGGTATGAATTCTGCGCCCGTGTTCCATCCCTGCGATTAAGGTAAATAGCTGAATTTTCCAAAAAATCCAGTTCGGAAACGCGTTTGGCATGAAAGATAATTTTGGCACGCTTAAAATTAAAACTATGATCAAATTCCCAACTGTGCTTCGCAATAGAAGATTTAGAAATTTCTTGATTAACAACATACCGAGAATGTTCACGTAAACGACATTCAAGATTTCTTTTAGTTTGACCAATATAAGATAAATCACAGTTATTACAAGGGACGTTATAGATTCCCCATTTTTGAAGCTCAGGAACAGGGGATTTGGTTGAAGGGAATTGGAATTTATTGATAGGTTTAAAAATAACCTGAAAATTGAAACGCTTGAAAACTTTGGCTAATTTATAACATAAGGGGGGATAAAAAGGTAAGGCAACAAGATTATCAGGTTTAATTTTATCATCAATGGAAAGAGTAGAATTATAAGTTGGCCTACTGAACTTTTTGAGAGCTTTATCAATTATAGAGGGCCTAAAACCTCTTTTAATAGCAACAGACTTTAAATAATTCAGTTCTTCTTTAAGAGAAGAAGTATCAGAACAAATTTTAAGGGCACGATACACGTAAGTGTAAAAGGTGCCAATTTTTTGTTTAGCCGGATGATTAGAGAGAGCATGGGGAGGGTTAGAAACAGAGAAAGGTACATTAGAAACAGAGAAAGGAACATTAGAAACAGAGAAAGGAGATCATTCTTAATATTCTAATGCTGCCATTCTTAATATTGCTAATGCTATTGATCCCCATATTCAGTTTACCTTCGAGTTAGAAAATTGTAATCAACTTCCCTTTCTTGATGTTTTAGTTACTAGGTACGATTCCTCTTTTAAAACCTCTGTGTACAGGAAACCTTTCTCTGTTTCTAACCCTCCCCATGCTCTCTCTAATCATCGGGCTAAACAAAAAATTGGCACCTTTTACACTTATGTGTATCGTGCCCTTAAAATTTGTTCTGATACTTCTTCTCTTAAAGAAGAACTGAATTATTTTAAGTCTGTTGCTATTAAAAGAGGTTTTAGGCCCTCTATAATTGATAAAGCTCTCAAAAAGTTCAGTAGGCCAACTTATAATTCTACTCTTTCCATTGATGTAAAATTAAACCTGATAATCTTGTTGTCTTACCTTTTTATCCCCCCTTATGTTTTAAATTAGCCAAAGTTTTGAAGCTTTCAATTTTCAGGTTATTATTAAACCTGTCAATAAATTCCAATTCCCTTCAACCAAATCCCCTGTTCCTGAGCTTCAAAAATGGGGAATCTATAACGTCCCTTGTAATAACTGTGATTTATCTTATATTGGTCAAACTAAAAGAAATCTTGAATGTCGTTTACGTGAACATTCTCGGTATGTTGTTAATCAAGAAATTTCTAAATCTTCTATTGCGAAGCACAGTTGGGAATTTGATCATAGTTTTAATTTTAAGAGTGCCAAAATTATCTTTCATGCAAAACGCGTTTCCGAACTGGATTTTTTGGAAAATTTAGCTATTTACCTTAATCGTGATAAAATTGTCAATGAAAAATCTGATTCCACTTTGCTGTCTACAACCTGGAAAAATTTGTTTAATTCAATTAAATAAAATAATTCTAATTAAATAAAAAAAATAATAATTAATGGATAAATTTTATTAAATTTACTTATTAGTTTAATATTATTGAAATTAAAAAAAAAAAAAAAAGAAAAAGAAAAAGAAAAAAAAAAAATTTACTCATTTCCTCCTTCCTCTTTTTTGTGGTGTGTGTGTACTTGTGTTCCTCTCTGATTGGTCCTGCCCTGCATGTTGCTTCCTATTGGTTGTTTGTGTTGCTCCTCCCTCTCTGGATTTTGTCTTGTTTTCAGTCTTGCTTTTGCCTCCAAGGCAGTTGCACGTGTTTGCACCTGATGAAGAAAGGCTACGTCCTTTCGAAATCGGTTGTGCTGATTTAAAATTTATGGTGTGTGAAGAAGTTTTAATTTCTTGCCATTGTCTGTACGCCAGTTTTTTGAATTTATTTTTGGTGACTTATTAAAAGTTAATGCTTATTTTTAAATCGCTTTTTTTTTCTCCTTTGTAATTACCTTATGGACACTTCGTTAGCAATTTGTCTTTATATATAAAGTTTGCACTTCCTGCAATAAAAAGGAAAAAATCAGAGTAAAAGAAAACTTATTCATATTTTTGTTTATAAATTGTTTCATGTGTTTATTTTACATTATTATAATTTTTTTTATATAATAGTGTGTTTCGTTTTAAAGTCGCTATTTATTCCTAAAGATCGTCTAACTTTGTTATTAATTCAATTACTTTTTTACATAACAAATACTTTATATGCACACTTTTTTTTTTTTTTTTACAAGAAAGTTTGCGAAAACAATTTGTAAGTTTCATTTATGCTTGGACAGTTTTGTAACGAAATTTTTTTCCCCCAAATTTTTCTGGGCTTAATTGATTTTTGATGACGGATTTCATACTTAGGCACACGAATTCTTCAAAATAAATGATGTACTAATGATATCTGTAATGAAGAAATAATTTCAAAAGGAAACTTAAAAACAAGAACAGCAAATCCACAGAAAAGAAAATAAAGAAGAACAAATCCAAAGAAAACAAATTTGTAACTGGCTGGTAAGTGAGATTCTAAATAGAAAAAATAACTATTATATATATATATATTAATATTGTAAATGCTAGAAATATACTAAATCCAAAAATCAAGTGTTTAGAGATTGATCTGAATGAGTCTGTTTCTATGTATATGTTTAACTTTTTTCATTATAAATGTAAGAGTAATCTGTAAAAATCTAAGAGTATCTGTAAAAATAATACATTTACAGATGTTAACACATATTCTAATTTATATATTCTAAATCTGTACCCTGTAGTGATTAGTGAAAAATTTTAGTATGATTGGATAAATAATCTGTGTGAAGAAATATATTAAAGAAAGAACTACGAAAATTAACCCCCCCCCCAAAAAAAAAAAAATAAATAAATAAATAAATAAATAAATACAATAAATAAATAAAATAAAATAAATAAATAAATAAATAAATAAATAAAATAAAATTAAATAAATAAATTACTCGTTAATGCAGTTTTAATAATTTTTTAACTAACTAAACGTAATGAAATTAATATAAACTTTTAATAAGTATAAAAATGTCTTTTATACAGTGTAAGATATAAAATTCTTTTATCACTTTACAGGAACATTCGAAAAGGTCGGTTCTGATTTAAAAAAAAAAAAAAAAAAAAAAAAAAAACGAAAAATCATCTGGTACGCTTTGATTTTTAACACTTTGCAACTGTACGTAATTAATGTATTGTATAACTTTCAATATTCTTGGCCCACGTTATCACACAACGAGCAGACAGTGGTTCTGAAAGGCATATATATAGACTAATTGAATTCCTAATTATTCTTAAGCATTGTTATAAATGCCTAACATAAAAAACAACGTAGCCATTAGATTCAAATTGCAGCCCTTAATGTATCTGAATATTTTAGTGTAGCCCTGTAAACCCAAAGGTTAACAAAATCATATTCCATACAAAACATTTTTTTAGTATATGAAAAGTAAATGTCAATTTCTTTGTGATTTTTACAATAGAAATTTCTTTAAAATATCTGTCCTATAGTGCAATGTATTGGCATATTTTTGGGTTGTCCATGTACTCAAACCAATTGCACAGGACCTATTAATGTCATTTTAAATAGGGAGCACTTCATAATGAATTTCAATAACGTATATAATAGTTTAAAAATTCTCAAAATGTTTACGGACGCTGGGGATGGGCAGACGAACAGATAGGCAGGTGTACAGACGGTCAAATAGATACAAACTTTGGAATCATAATCACACTTAAATATTGTTAACAAGTGTATAATCGCATAATGTAATCGAGAATTCAATCCAGCAAATTTTTAATAAAAGTCCTAAATGTAACTGAATTTTTTTCTGTGGCCCTGTAAATCTAATGCTAATCATACTACGTTCAGTAAAAAACATTCTTTTGTGCATCAGAATAATATTTTTCAATTTCATTAGGATATGTGCAAAGTAAAATTATTAAAATTTAGTTCATAAAAATAAATTTCATAGATCGCAATTATTTGGGATACTTTCGGGCAGTGTTGCCAGATCTGGCGAATTTTTTATTCAATAATCATCAATAATTTTTAATTGTACCGTTCTATTATGTATATCAAATATCACTTTTTAAAATTACTGGTGTCAGTTGAATAAAATAATTTCCAGATCTGACAACACTGCTTTTGGGTGTCGATGTACGCAAACCAGTAGAGGTATTCATTCAGTTTTCAACAGGGAACATCCGATAATGACCTTCAATAACGGAAATCAATTTCAACAAATTCACATGAATATTTACGGGAGTTAGAGCGTGGACAGACAAAAAAAACGAAGTCATTAACACTTTTCAACCATGTTGGAAAGTATTTAAAACATTTAGAAATATTTTGCAGAGATACTAAAATTAAGCGAGCGTATTTTTTTTTTATTAAATGATTTTATTAAAAGTAATTCGTATCATGTTTGGAATAATTGCTCTATCATTCATATAGCGGACGAATTATTATCTTTAATTTTCAAAGTAAAACATTTGATAAGATCGCATGTTTTAAAGTGCGAAAAAAATCCTTAATTTTAGCTGTTAGTCTATATGTCCGCCTGTCTGTTTGAGCATAAACTAAACAAACAGTTTCAAGAATTCAGAACTGAACGCCTAACTAACACATTAAATAGATTCCTTTTGAAAATGTTTACTGAGATTAGCAAGTTTTCTATAGTGGTGCGAATAAAATTTCTCTAGATATATTAAAAAATATACAGGGTGGACCGAAAGTAACTCCCTACTGGAAAACATTTTTTTTTCTTCTCTTAAACGAATGTAGGTATAACGGCAATGTTTTATATACATTTAGTTTATTGTGTGGCATGATAATTACATAAGTTCCAATTCAGTGTGTGCTCCAATATTTAATTACATCAGTCTTAAGCCAACAGTTACGTTTGCTACGGCCTTCCGCAAAAGCTCACCAGGAACACCACTTATGACCTCACGGGTTTTGTTCTCAAGGTCGCTAAGTGTTTAAGGTTTGCTGCGGTACACTTCTTCTTTAGCCCACTCCCATAAAAAGTAATCGCATGTGGTGAGGTCTGGACGACGCGCAATCCATTCTGCGGAGCTTCGGAGACCTATCCAGCGTCCAGTGAATCACTCATCAAGCCATTAGACATATGAAAAAGAAAAAAAAAATATTACAAATAATGCAACACTACAGTCTAAAAAACAAAGTTACTTTCATTGCAATCTACACATAACATCAATAGCTATTCCAAATTCAAAACAGGGAGTTACTTTCCGCCCACCCTGTATATATCCAGTGCATTCACCGGAGTTTATGTATATATATGTAGGGCAGCGTGGGGCTAGTTGTAACAGGGGTAGGAAGTAACATGCAATTTACGAAATATTTTATAGCATTTTTTATTAGATATTTCGATAAACATAATTCTAATAACGCGCATTATTAGGTAAGCCCAATCAGTGTTTTAGAAGAACAGTTAATGCGAGGTTCTTTACATGTTCTTCATTTTAGCTAGTAAGTGGGAAAAAAAAATGAATTTCGTAAATTTTGATTAAAGTTACGTTAATTTATATTTCAGAGAAGTGTTTATATCTATTTGTTTAGTCTCTGTGTTGAGTTATAAAATGCATGTTTAATTTTTTTTATCAATCGTTATATATTAATATGTATATATATCTATGTATTAATTTGAAACATGTTTTTGTCTGTCTCCACTATATTGAGAGAACTACTTGGTGTAAAAATTTGGTTGAGGTGTCTAAAGAAAGGTCTTGGTCTGTATATGTGCTATGAGAAGAGAAAAATAAAAAAAAAGTCGAACGGTTTCCCCCCCCGGGGGGGAAACGGTTGGGAACCGTTTCCCACCCGTTTGGGTTAAAAACACGTTTACGAGCTTAACTAAGCTTCAAATTACTTCACGGTGAAGAAATTGTACATATGGGGACTAGAGTCGAATACTAAAAAATCAATATCTGCGAATTTGGAATTTTCGATTTTAAAGGGGGGGCAAAGGGGGAAAGTAGATTTGGAGGGGAGGGGAAAGGGGGGAAACTAGTTTGGGAGGGAAATCCGTTCTAGACCCACGCATGTAGCACCTCATTTTAAAGGTCTTGAAATTTCATGTCGATTGGGGATGTTTGTATACAGCATAGTGTGACCCCTGGTGGTGAAAAATGGAACTAAGTGATTTTTCTGTAGACCATATCATGTTGCACCTTATTTTAAAGGTCTTGGTATTTCCTGACGGTTGGTGATGTTCGTACAGGGCACACTGTGCCCCCTGGTGGTGGAAAGTGCAATTAAAGGATTTTGCAGTTGACACCGCCATGTGACACTTTATTTGAAAGGTCTTGGAAATTCAAGGCGATTGTTGATAGAGGTCTTGAAATTTCATGTTGATTGGGGATGTTTGTGTACAATATAGTGCCCCCCCTGGTGGTTAAAAATGGAACTAGGTGATTTTGCAGTAGACCCTACCATGTTACAACTTATTTTAAAGGTCTTGATATTTCCTGACCGTTGGTGTTTATGTATAGAATACGCTGCGCCCCCTGGCGGTGGAAAGTGTAACTAAAGAATTTTGCAGTTGACACCACAATGTGACACCTTATTTGAAAGGTTTTGGAAATTCAAGGCGATTGGTGATGTTCGTGTAGAACATACTGCGCTCCCTGGTGGAGGAAAGTGGATTTTGCAGCGCGTGCGTAGCATGCCTGCTATACGGTGCCGATGCCACAGGCAGCGGTAACACGACTCAGAGGTTTGTTCGGTTCAAGGTTAATTTTTGAGAATTTTTCCATGTTATTAGCGGCCTGCACATACGTGCCGCAGGCACTGGGTTACGAACCCCAGTTCCGTTCTGTTTGATGTAATTTTTTTTTGTTACAGATGATTATTTATTTTGTGATGTTTTCATTTAAAAATAGAAATTCAAAGAAAATCGAGTTAAAGATATAAAACCATACAAATTTAAGGTTCATTTAAGGTTATTTTCAAGGGCCCGGGCATTGCCGGGCTGGTTCGTTCAGTTCCAGGTTAATTTTTGGGAATTTTTTTATGTTGTTAGCGCCGTGTATGCGCTGCTGCAAGCACCGAGGTCACAAAGCAGAGTTTCCTTCCGATCGAGGTAATTGTTTTGTTACAGATGATTATTTTTTTCGTGATGCTTTCATTTAAAAACAGAAATTCAAACAAAAGCGAGTTAAAGGTATAAAACAATACAAATTTAAGGTTCATTTAAGGTATCATGGGCCCGGGCAACGCCGGACGGGTCAGCTAACATATAGTCTTAGTATTAAACGAAACAGAAAATAAAAGATAGCATCTGTTTATTTGAAGTCAGTTTGACGTCACATTGAGAGTACTTTGGAGAAAGTGATGTCATACATAGTATTTCGATTTATAAGCATTTTTCCGACTTTCTTTTTTTAAGTTAAATGTCGTAAATTATATTAGATGTTTTAACATGAAATACATTTAAATAATGATGCGACGCTTTTTGAAACATTACTGTCGATAAAGTGATCGTCGAATTCGACGGGTTCCAGCTAGTATATTTATTATAAATAAACAAAATGTTTAAAATCACACGATGGGGCAAGTTGAAACAAATTTTTATTCAATTTGTAACATGTTACAATTTGCCTTTTGTGTTTTGATTCATGCATTTAGACATTCTACTTTAAATGTTAACAAGCAAACTATTTATTGTATGCAATTTTTTAACATGAGGAACTACAAATGAAATCTGAAAGAGCTTCAAAGGGTCACGTTATATACGATTTGATTACAGCTGAAATCTTCGAGAAAGGTACAAATATTACACACCCCTCATCTGAAAGAAAAATCATAAATAATTTCAAGAGATAATTAAAAAGTAACACAAGCGTATAGAGAAGGGAAAGGGAAAGGAATTGATTATAAGAAGAAACACTAACTAACTAAATAAACGAAAGGATAAAAATATAAATAAAATGTTTTTAACTCCAGGTACAGATTCTGAATTTGAGAGGTGGCTAGTGGAGATGCCTACAGCTAGAGCTTGAAGTCTCCGCCCATTTCCAAGAAACTTTTAGAAATGAAAAAATTTTGCTTCTTTGCCATGCTATATTTATACAGAAATATTTTCTGTGTTTTTATATTATAGTGCCGTAATTATTTAATCACGAATTATAAACACGAATTACTCAAGAATTACAGTATATTGCATAAAATAGTGGTCGAAAAAAAGGAGAAATTTCTCATCAATGGAAGTATCCTGAAAAAAGCACAGAGAATTCGAGCTCTGCTAAACCCTCTCTGAGACAGAAGAATGGGTATAATACTTAATCTGTAAAATGTGGGCACACGTTAAATGTATGAGAGGGAACAAAATATGATTTGTTTCAATTAATTTCAACTCTGACTAAGATTGGTTTCCTCGTTGATTAGGGGAGCGTGGGGCGGTTCTAACAGTTTTTAGAAAATTAAATATATTGTGAAATGTATTTACGTTTTCTTGTGTATAATAGCTATTTTTCATAGCATACATAATAATCTATCATATTCACAAAAAAAGTTTTCGTTAACGTTGCTAGTTTTAGCACAAAACGTATATTTTTTAAATTATTTGAATGTTAAAATTTTTCCATGGATTTGAGGCAAATTATAACGGATACAAAGGGAACACTAACAATAAAAACGACAATATTTCAAAATGTTTTTGTTATCAATCATTTATTAATTTAATACAAAACTCAATTAATAACTAATATAAAATTACAACCTTCTTGGTATAGTAATAATGAATTAAATCAAATGGGTTATAGTAAAATAAACAGAAAATTAGAGATAAAATCAACATAGAAGTCAATCTTAGTCAGAGTTTAAGTTAATTCAGGCAATTATATTTTGTTCCTCTCACGCATTTAATGGTCACTCACATTTCGCAAATTAAGCATTATACCCATTCTTTTGCCACAGAGACGGTTTAGCATAGCTGGAAATCTCCAACCTTTTTTCAGGACATTCTCAATGATGAGAAATTTCTGCTTTTTTTCAACCACTTTTTTTATGCAATATTCTCTAATTCGTGATTAAATAATCACGGCACTATAATATAAAAACACAGAAAATATTTCTGTATATGCATAGAAAGGGCAAAAAAGCCAAAAACTTTTCCTTTCTGTAACTTTCATGAAAATGGGCGGAGACTTCGAGCTCTGGCTGTAGACATATCCGCAAGCCACTCCTCTAACGCGTTACAAATTGCCCCATTGTATGATTTTGGGCATTTTATTTATTTATAAAAAATATAACGATTTATACAAAAAATTAAACATGTATTTTGTAACTCAACACACAAATTAGATAAATAGCTATAAACATTTCTTTAAAGTATAAATTAACATATCTTTAATCAAAATTTACGAAATATTCCCCCCCCCCTTCCCACTAACTAGCTAAAATAAAGCACATGAACAGAACCTCTCATTAACCATTTTGTGGAACACCGATTGGGCTTACATTATAAAGCGCGTCAAAAGAATTATGTTTATAAAAATATTTAATCACAAATGTTGCAAACTCTTTCGTAAATTGCGTGTTGCTTCTTACCCCTGTGACATCTAGTCCCATGCTCTCCTATATATTTAAATTTCTCTTTATTTTGCAATAATTCATTTGATATAATTCATTGTTACTATAATAAGAAGGTTATAATTTAATATTAGTAATAAATTGCACTTTTTATTAAATTAAAAATGATTGATAATAAAAGCCATTTTGAAATATTGTCGTTTTTATTGTTAGTATTTTCTTCGCATGTGTTACAATTTGCTTCACGTGTGTTATAATTTGCTCCAAATCCGGGGCAAATTGTAACAGGCAAGTAATTTTGAAAAAAATACTTTTTTGTACTATAATTACCAAAATTAACGAAAGTTTTTTTTTATGAATATGATAGATGAATATGTATGCTATGGGAAACAGCAAATAAAACAGGAAAACGTAAATACATTTCAAAATATATTTAATTTTCTAGAAATTGTTACAACCAGCCCCACGCTCTTCTATAATGTAAAATACTTTTCAGACCTTTAACAGTTTGCCAAGCCAGAATTGCAAATGTTTACCACGAAGCCAGTTTTTTTTTTTTAATTTATAATTTTTTTTAACATAAAACTATATTTAAAAACAATTTTTTTCAGTCTAACTCATTTTGCAACACATGGGGAGATTTACAACCTGACTACCAAAAATGATAGCCGTATGTGCTATATACCAACATTTCTAAGAAATAGGTTCGTGAACAAGCCTGAAAAACGCAATACTAACTTTAACATACTGTGACAATTGGTCTGATCAGCCTCAAATTTCTTCAATGCCAAACACTGAATGTAATTTTATCCTAAAATAAAGGAAATAGCATACTGTATATATATATATATATATATATTATTCTCACAAACTGTAAATATATGTATTTACCATATACTGTATATATATTTATCACATATTCTCCCTCTCTCTCTATTATATATACACATTTATTTATTTATGTATTTATTTCTTGTTGCATATTAAAAATATTTCATTTTCAACAAAACTTAGCTCATAGAATTGGCACATATATCAATTTGCACAAACCACGTGTACCTAACACGTTATAGGGAGTCCAGCAGTCAAACTCCAATACGCTTTTATTGTAACTGATATCGTTCTTGATAGCCAAGGCCTGAAGTGTGTAAATACTATGGCTGTCATGTCAGATAGCCAATGTCCCAAAGGAAACATCACTGGCTATCATATATGATAGCCATTGCAGTCAAAATGTTAACAGGGAGAAACGAAAAAAAAAAAAAAAATAATAATAATAAATAATTTATTTTTAAAAAGATTTAATAAAAAAAGCCCTAACATTGCTGAAATGTTAGTGGTGGCTTCCATGTGGAGACTCAAAAATATGTTATCTGTTTGTTTGTCTGCATGTATGTGTGTTTCGCGATAACGGCCGCAAAAATCCCCCTATTGACTTGCAAATGTGTATATATGTTCTTTAGCTACTCAGAATTCCCTGCATAATATTTGGGCGTATATTGTGTTGGTGGTCAGTGTACAGTCACACACCAAAGATTTTCTTATCATTATGACATATGTACAGAATTATTCTGTACTGCGATAACGGCCTCAAAAATCACCCGATTGTTTTGCAAATTGTTATACACGTTCACGCACATTACAGAAAGAGTTCTATAAGTTTTGGATCTGTACTGTTTTTGTTTCGTATACAGGGACACATTAGTAGATGGAAAATGACAGTTTTGGGTCAGTGGATCAGAGGCATGGGGAGTACGGAGTGAGGAGTGGGATTGTGATCATAATCGTATGACCGTACGTCACCCTCTAAATAAGTCACTCAGGTTAAGAGATATATACACCTTCTCAAATCGCCAGAGCTCAGTTGCAGTTTATTGGATGACGTCACAGTAACATGATTATGATTTCAATAGATAAGGTCTCTTATCTTTCCTTTCCTCCAAGTCTACCGATGGAGAAGGATGTGTTTTAAGGTAAGTCCAATATTTACTGAAATAATGAATATTGTATTTGTTAAGTTAGGCATGTTATTACACGTAACTGAAACAGTTTTACGTACAGCGCGAGTCGCAATTTAAATAAATATATAAAATTACAAAAAGCAAAATTTTTGACCAGTGCACTGAAGATGGTACATGCTACCCAACTGAAATTGGAAAATGTAACACCTTATGTATAATCACCAATTATCTATAGCACATTACTAGCGCGACGATAAACCCAACATATCTACCTACTAAATTTATAAATGTTGCAGGGATGGAACACGGGCGAAGAACTCATACCGCTATCAATGTAAAGAAATTTTCTACGTCTTATATCAACGATATTATAGGTAGGGAATTTTATTAAACAAATTCCAGTATGTATTCTGAGCCCGTGTTCCACCCCTGATGTTGTGAAATAGAACCATGAATGTTTTATCAAATGAATTTGATGTCAGCTGTATATTTTAATTAATCATTGTAGACATATTTTATGAACAAGATAAACACATTAGTTTGAAGAAAAAGTAAATGTTTGTGATATATATATATATATATATATATATATATCATAGGTGGCAAGACTACCGTTTTTTAGGGGAGACTTAACACGAAAATTTTTTTATAATTGTTTTCATCTTATTTAATCGTCGAAAATATATATGACGTATTCCTTTTAAAAATAGTGGCGATAAATCTGATTAAATAATTAGAGAATGTTTGGCAGCTATGATACACACACACATATATGTACAGTACATAGCTGCCAACCTAGTCCTGAGTATTTTTAGTATCCACTCCCTTTTCCACAACATTTAATTTTTATAGTAAATCTTCTTAAATGCGTAGCTGCCAATTTGTTTACTCTATTTCGGAATGTTGTTAGTCCCGCCTTTTTTATCACACCGTAATCTTTGTAAAAAAAAAATTTCTTCGATATTTAATTATTATTGAGTAAGAAGAAAATTACTCTAAAAATATTACGGTGTGAAAAAAGGGCAGGACTAACAACATTTCGGATTAAATTAAAAAAGTTGGCAGCTATGTAAATGTATTTACGATGAAATGAGTAGAAAAGTACTCTGAAAAAGACTGGTATAAATGAAAAGGAGGGTCCTAAAAATCCCCCAGATTAATAATTAGGATGTTGGCTACTCTGTATATATACACTTATATATATATATAATTGAATTAAGGCCTGAGTGAGTAAGTTTACGATTTTAAATGTAGAAATAAATAAATAAATAACATAAGGTAACAAAAAAAATTAATAGATTTGCCCACTTTGTTAATTATTTTATCTCATATTTTTGAAAAATATTTTTCTTTAATTTTCTTCAATATTTTTTTCTAATAAAAAAATATATTGATATTTCTTTCTGATATCGGCAACAATTATTCCATTTAGAAAATCATTATTAACTGTTTCATTAACTATCTTTTTCATTCTCCATCTTTTTTTTAATAGCCCCAGGATTTCTCACGAGTTTCGTAATTTATTCCATTTAATGATAGCTTTGGGGGCAATAAAGTACTACTCGAGAACAGAAAAGAGAAAATAAGTATAAAATTGTGTTTTTAGGAGAAAACTCATACACTTTATTGATTAATTAATCGAAAAATGCATTGTATTTTTATTTGCTTATATTTTTTAACCTCCATAATGTGGGGAAATTGGAAAGTTTTCAATGAATTTATGCTAAAGAAAAATAAAATATTTAACTGAAATTAATTTTTAGAATTTTAATATATAAAATTTAGTATTTAGTGTTTATATTAATAATTTGTAATTTAACATTGAATTTTACATTGTCATTATATTTCAAATGTGAGATGAATATATATATATATATATATATATATACCTGTCAGTCAATCTATATGTATAATTGAAAATATGTTGTGACGATAACTTACGAAATATTGAACCAATTCAATACAAAATTTGGGCAGGGTATTTATCTCACACTGGAAATTTTTTTCAATTGGATGAATTATTCACTTAGCAGCTTGCTCCGCCATTTTATTTCCATAAGGCAGTTATTTGAAAATTACCAAGTTACATCGCAAAAAGAAAAGTTCTTAAAAACTGCTTTGCGTAAATTTTGATGGATTCATAGAACAATTGAAGGTATTCGCAAAGTTTATCGTGAAAGAAATGTAAATTGCTAAATTGTGGTTTTCATGCTACAGATAGAAAGAATAAAATTTCTGCTGAGGATAGATATACATTTGGTAGATATCGCAAATGCTGTATACATAGCACATTTTTCATTTTACTTAAATATTTAAAAGACATGTGGTACAAATCTAACATAAAAGTCATAATTTCTTTTATCAAAATGCTAAAAAACTAATGATATTTTAAACCTTAGTTACAACTCGTAAATACATGAAAATACAGCAATGCTTTCGAACGTACTGAGCCAATATGTTGAGCTATTTCTCTTACATTAATATTGCGAAAAGTGTTACCTTTTTTAAAAGCTATATATCGGCTTTCAGTGATAATTGCGATAATACTGCAAAGTATGCAACCGAGAGTAACGTACCATATCAGAATCTACAGTTCGAATGATGACCAATGTGTTTAGTGAAATGCGGGAAGAATTACCCTTGAATGAAGAAGCCATCTTTATCATTTCATGGCTTCATATCTGACAGATCTAAAATAGGCTGAACGTTATCTACACCTTAGTGACTATATTAAAGATACAACTTCTCAAATATTTGTAGAATAAAGCGTTTATTTATTTATTTTAGTAACGTTAAGAAAGTAAATTTACTGCAGCTGCTCGGGACAGTACTGATGATATACAAATTCTGAACTATTCCAGCAGTCATTAAATGGAAATTTTTCAATAATAAATCAGAAGAAAAACATCTTTAAGTTGTTCATAATGCAAAGGTTTTTGCAAGAACCCAAAAAAACTTGCAAACAATTTTATCTTTATTATGAAGTGAAGCCATGCCCATCTACACCGAAGGGGATTGAAGTTTCTAAGATGATGTTAAGCGATAATGATTCTTTAACTCATATTTATGTCGCAAAGTAAAAGCAACATTTTGTTAAAAAAAATGAGGAGGTTGGCTGAAACATAATTGGAACATTTAATCCTATAATGTGTTTGTCAATAGATGAGCAGTTGTCATGGGTAGATTTTTAAGTAGCTGCTAGTAGCTCAGAATCACTTGAAATTTCTGTAACATGTCCTGCTTTTATGACTCTGCTTACTCATATGTAACAATAAAACATCAAATTCACATATATTTAATTCATATTTTGTTTCTTAAACCATAACAAAGTTGTAGTAATAATATTTAATCAATTTTTATACAAAATTGCAAATGTTTGTGGGAATGTTTTCTGAAGAATATGGAGAAGACAAGCTAATTGTTATGATGTGGCGATGCATAATGAATTTACAATTGATAAAATAATTTATCGAATACCTGAGTCTAGTGGCTGGTCAAAAAATTACCTGAGGCTAGTGTATTTACATCAGGTAGAGCTGAAGGGCTTCAAACTGGAACAAGCGTGGAGTAGGATGTGTTTTAAGGTAAGTCCAATATTTACTGAAATAATGAAAATTGTATTTGTTAAGTTAGGCATGTTATTACACGTAACTGAAACAGTTTTATGTACAGCACGAGTATTAATTTAAATAAATAAAGTATATAAAATTACAAAAAACAAAATTTTTGACCAGTGTACTGAAGTGCTAAATGCTACCCAACTAAAATTGGAAAATGTAAATCCTTATATATAATCGACAATTACCCATAGCACATTACTAGCGCGACGACTTATAACCGTACCTATCTACCTACTGAAAATGTTGCAGGGATGGAACGCGGGCGCAGAACACATACCACTGTCAATGTAAGGACATTTTCTACTCCTTATATTATAGGTGGAGAATTTTCTTAAAGAAATTCCGGTATGTACTTTGCGCCTGTGTTCCACCCCGATGTTGTGAAATAGAATGATGAATGTTTTATCCATAGCCTCCTTAACTACATGCCTGTCGCGTAGCTCGGAAACTAGGCAACAGTTGAAGCGGTAGACAGCGCCATCTGGTACAGATTGCGCGACTTTTTTATTCGACAGCCACCAAAAATTTTAAAAAGTTGGATATGATATATGTAAAAGGCGAATAGAATTGAAGAAACGTCGATTATATATATCATGTATCACTTCTTTAAATTATTGGTGACAGTTGAATAAAAAAGTCCTATAATCTTCACTAGGTGGCGCTGTCTACCGCTTCAACTGTTGCCTAGTTTCCGAGCTACGCAACAGGCATCTAGTTAAGAAACTATGGTTTTATCAAATGAATTCGACGTCAGTTGTATATTTTAATTAATCATTGTACACATATTTTATGAACAAGATAAACACATTATTTTGAAGGAAAAAGTAAATGTTTGTGATACATATATATCATAGTTGGCAAGACTCCTGTTTTTTAGGGGAGATTCAACACGAAATTTTTTATATTTGTTTTCAACTTATTTAATCGTTGAAAATATGTATGACGTATTCCTTTTAAAAATAGTGGCGATAAATCTGATTAAATAATTAGAGAATGTTTGGCAGCTATCATACACACACACACACACACACATATATATGTACATAGCTGCCAACCTAGTCCTGAGTATTTTCAGTATCCGCTCCATTTTCCACAGTAATTAATTTTTATTGTAAGTCTTCTTAAATGCTTAGCTGCTAATTTTTTTAAAACTTTATTTCGGAATATTGTTAATCCCGCTTTTTTTTTTCACACCGTAATTGTAAAAAAAAAAAAAAAAATCTTCAATATATAATTATTATTGAGTATGAAGAAAATTACTTTAAAAATATTACGGTGTGAAAAAAGGGCAGGACTAACAACATTTCGGAATAAATTAAAAAAAAAAAAAAAAAAAAAAACTTGGCAGCTATGTAAATGCATTTACGATGAAATGAGTAGAAAAGTACTCTGAATAAGACTGGTATGAAAGAAAAGGAGGGTACTAAAAATCCCCCAGATTAATAATTACGCTGTCAGCTACTCTGTATGTATACACATTTATATATATATATATATGACTGAATTAAGGTCTGAGTGAGTAAGTTTATGATTTTGTAAGTAGATATAAATAAATAAATAACATAACATAAAAAATTAATAGATTTTCCCACTTCGTTAATTATTTTATCTCATATTTTTAAAAATATTTTTGTTTAATTTTCTTCAATAGTTTTTTTCTAATCAAAAAATATATTGATATTCCTTTCTGATATCAGCAACAATTATTCCACTTAGAACTAGTATGTTGTGGCCACCACAAGACTTTCTTCTATATTTTCCTATACATATTCAATCAGTAACAATATTAAAAAAAAAAAAATACGATTTTTTTTTCTAAGTTTTTTTTTTGTTAAAAGTAAAAAAAATCGATAACTTTGTTTTAAATTATCACAGATTTATGGTTCAACCATTCGTTTTAAAGGTATTGACGAGATCTTTCGAATGATACCCATCTTCAAAATTTAACCCCCCTGGGGGGGTACTTCCCCCCCAGGGGGGAAACCGATGCCCCCCATGCACAATTTTTTTTCCCTAGTTAACTACTACTATTATCAATAATTCATATTAATTTTACAATCACAAGTTTAAAATAACTCTCATTATGCCCATTTATACGGAATTTTGTCCTATAAAATGCGATCACAGCGCCACCTGTTGAGCTATTGATCCCCAAATCTAATGGGCACCAGTTCATGTCAGGGTGCAACTAAATACCAAGTTTGGTTAAATTTCATTCATTGGTTCGTGAGATACAGCGTCCACAAAAAAATGATACAGACACACAGACAGACAGACAGACAGACAGACAGACAGACACACAGACAGACATTTTTTAAAAACTATTAATTCGTGTTCAGGACATCCCAAAACGTGTAGATCCGTCAAAAAACGGAGGTCGAAAATTTTCGCGAATCCAATACTTTCTCTATATTACATATAGAAGAAAGTAAAAACATTATTAACTGTTTCATTAACTATCTTTTTCATTCTCCATCTTTTTTTAATAGCCCCAGGAATTCCCACGAGTTTCGTAATTTATCCCATTTAATGATAGCTTTGGGGGCAATAAAGTACTACTCGAGAACAGAAAAGAGAAAATAAGTATAAAATTGTGTTTTTAGGAGAAAACTCATACAGTTTATTGATTTTTAAATCGAAAAATGCATTGTATTTTTATTTGCTTATATTTTTTAACCTCCATAATGCGGGGAAATTGGAAAGTTTTCAATGAATTCATGCTAAAGAAAATTAAAATATTTAACTGGAATTAATTTTTAGAATTTTAATGTATAAAGTTTAATATTTAGTGTTTATAGTAATAATTTGTAATTTAACATTGAATTTTAGATTGTTATTATATTTTAGATGTGAGATGATTTTTGAGTCATAGTGAAAGTTTTCAGAACCGTAAAAAAATGCATACAAATTTTTTTTAGGTTGATTTCCTTATATATATATATATATATATATATATATATTTATATATATATATAATAGAAAATATGTTGTGACGACAACTTCCTAAATATTGAACCAATTCAATACAAAATTTGGGCAGGGGATTTATATTACAAATACACTGGATAAAGTTTTCAATTGGATAAATTATTCACTTAGCAGCTTGCTCCGCCATTTTATTTCCATAAGGCAGTTATTTGAAAATTGCCAAGTTACATCGCAAAAAGAAAAAAAAATAATATTACAGTTTTAATAAATTAAAGATCACGCTTTTATAGAAATGTGAACTAAAAAGCACAAAATATACATCTTAGTATTAAAATGCAGGGTAAGAGAGAATCGTGTGAGGGACACACCATAATATTTACATACATTAAACCTTTAATTAAAATTATTTAGAATTAAACAAAAACCATTTTTTTAAAATCTCCCCTGACTGGGCTCGAACGCTAGACCATTAGGTTCATAGCGCGGAGCTTTACCTCACAGCAACATCATTCACGTAGGGAAAATCTTTTTTTTTACGATATAGTTTTTTTGTTTGTTCTCAGAGCGGTTACAAACATACAAACATACATACAAACATACATTCAGGTGAAGCTAATAAAAGCGTGTTAAAAAAAAAAAAAAAAGTTCTTAAAAACTGCTTTGCTTAAATTTTGATGGGTACATAGACCATTTGAAGGTATTCACAAAGTTTATCGTGAAAGAAATGTAAATTGTTAAATTGTGGTTTTCATGCTACAGATAGAAAGAATAAAATTTCTGCTGAGGATATACATGCATTTGTAGATATCGCAAATGCTGTATACATAGCACATTTTTCATTTTACTTAAATTAAATATTTAAAAGACATGTGATACAAATCTAAGATAAAAATCACAATTTCTTTTAGCAAAATGCTAAAAAACTAATGACATTTTAAACATTGGTTACAACTCGTAAATGCATGAAAATACAGCAATGTTTTCGAACGTACTGAACCAATATGTTGAGCTATTTCTCTTACATTAATATTGCGAAAAGTGTTACTTTTTTAAAAAGCTATATATCGGCTTCCAGTGATAACTGCGATAACACTGCAAAGTATGCAACCGAAAGTAACATACCACATCAGAATCGAATGATGATCAATGTGTTTTGATCAATGTGTGTGAAATGCGAGAAGAATTACCCTTGAATGAAGAAGCCATCTTTATCATTTGATGGCTTCATATCTGACAGATCTAAAATAGGCTGAACGTTATCTACACTTAGTGACTATATTAAAGATACAACTTCTCAAATATTTGTAGAATAAAGCATTTATTTATTTATTTATTTATTTTAGTAACTTTAAGAGAGTACTGCAGCTGCTCGGGACAATGCTGATGAAATACAAATTCTGAACTATTCCAGCAGTCATTAAATGGAAATTTTTTATCACTCAATCACTTCCAATAATAAAGAAGGAGAAAAACATCTTTAAGTTGTTCATAATGCAAAGGTTTTTGCAAGAACCTAAAAAAACTTGCAAACAATTATATTATGAAGTGAAGCCGTGCGCATCTACACAGAAGGGGATTACAGTTCCTAAAATGATGTTAAGCGATAATGGTTCTTTAACTCATATTTATGTCGTAGAGTAGAAGCAACATTTTGTTAAAAAAATGAGAAGGTTGGCTGAAACATAATTGGAACATTTAATCCTATAATAGTTTGTCAAAAGAGGAGCAGTTGTCATGGGTAGATATTGAAACATCTGTTTGTAGATCAGAATCACTTGAAATTTCTATAACATGTGCCGCTTTTATGACCCTGCTTACTCATATGCAATAATAAAACATCAAATTAACACGTATTTAATTCATGTTTTGTTTCTTAAATCATAACAAATTTGTAGTAATAATATTTAATCAATTTTTATACAAAATTGCAAATGTTTGTGTGAATGTTTTCTGAACAGTGAATGTTTTCTGAAGAATATGGAGAAGACAAGCTAATTATTATGATGTGGCGCTGCATAATGAATTGACAATTGATAAAATAATTTATCAAATACCTGAGTCTAGTGGCTGGTCAAAAAGTTACCTGAGGCTAGTGTATTTACATCAGGTAGAGCTGAAGGGCTTCAAACTGGAACAAGCGTGAACATATACCGTTATGCTGAAAAAGTAATATTACAGTCATTTGTAAAAGTTTAGGACCAGTAGCCGATTTTCAGTATTTTAACACATTGCATCATTTGCTGAGATTATTGCGTCATCTCATGTGCTGATTTCATCAGACGCATTCTACTGTTATGAATAAAGATGCCCAGTACGTTTACAGCTAGTTTTGTATTGGATTTAGTCGTAGACAGTGCTGTTGTGTAAATAATGTAATGAGAAAAAAACCTTCACTTACTGTTACAAAAAGGTCAGAAATATTGACCCTGCATAAAATTGGATTTTCTGAACGTCAAATAAATTCGACGGTAAAAGTGAACAAGACAGCTATGCATCAAGCAATTAGTAAATTTAAAATTTTGGAAAAAATTGTGAACCTTAAGAGTCGTTACTTTTTCATACTTGGAGTAATTCGAGGTTTCCTTGCAGGTTTATGGGATGATAAACCAAATTCTTTGGCCAAACGTCTTGACATAGTACTTAAACTGACGTCTGTACTTTTTGCAGCCAGAGAATTTCTAATCATATTGCAGGAGGTTCTTGGATCTCGTACGACCAACATTATCACATGATCACCACGTGTACTCATTTTTCTAAGGCGACCGCTTCTCTTAAAGTCCACAAATTTTCCCGAAATTTTAAATTTACTAATAGCTTGATGCACAACTGTCTTGCTCACATTTACCTCGAACTTATTTGACGTTCAGAAAATCCAATTTTAGACAGGGTCAATATTTCTGACTTTTTTATAACAGTAAGCGAAAGTTTTTTACACATTACAATAGTTACACAACAGCTGTGTCTCAGACAAAATTCATTAAACAACTGGCGATAAACATGCCAGGCACCTTTATTTATAGCGGTAGAATGCGTCTGATGCAATCAGCCCATGAGATGATGCAATAATCTGCGCAAATAATGCAATGTGTTAAAATACTGAAAATCGGCTACTGGTCTTAAACTTTTGTAAATGATTGTATTTGCACTGAAAGAGATGAAGATGCTAACTTATTCGACATGTTTAGAAATTCATCATCGCACAATATCTTATTGTTCATAGGCAAAAGAAAAAGTTAAAAGGTATCTGCAATTTGCATTTTGGAATAAGTTATTATCTAATTTCATTTTAATCCTTTCATTGTGAAGCCTATCATGCAAGGACACATTGTTTTTTGCAGGATCTATTTTTCTTTGCTCTTGACCACTATAACTATGCACGATGGCTCTTAGTGCCTGTTAGATATTTAGAAATTCTCCTACACACTTGTTCAGTTATCTACACTAATTTCATTTGATAATTTTTTTTTCAGAGAATTTTGTCATTTATAGTACAGATAACTAATCTTCAAGTTCATCATTTGATCAAGCCAACAAATGTAATACAATCAAATTCAAAGGTTTTGAAGAATTTAGTAAATTGACAATTTGCGATTGAGTACTTTGCAGAGTTACCACATCTATGAATGGAAGCCATGTACTCTGCTTTTGGAAAATGTAACATTTTTCACACTATTAATGCTCAACATATTGATTCAGTATTTTCGAAAGCATTACAGTATTTTCATTCTTTTACGAGTTGTAACACACTACTAGCATTTACTTGACATGCAAAACATGAGCATAAAAAGACTTTTAAAGGTTTCCACTGATAACCGATACATTCATGGTCGTTTCAACATCAAACATGGAATTAACTGAGAAATATGTTCGTAATATTAAATGATATGTTATAATCATGTATGTTAAGACTAATGGTGAAACTAAAGTAAAGGAATGTCGAAAGCATGTATTTACATAAAGAAATGCAGTAGCGGACATACTTTCACCAGTAAGGGGTGTTTGTACCAACATATATTGAGAGTTTATTTACGGTCACAGTTGTGGTCGACAAGGGACTTACCAAACCTTATTTATTAAGATCCTGTGGATTTTGGTTTGCATAAGGAAGTTTAAAAATGGACAAAGTGTTCGACTACTTTGTCAGAAGCATCTGCATGTTGTCGTGAATTCATCTTCTGTGGTTACAAATCTTAATGTTCATCACACTGCAACTGCATGAAAGCCGAATTATTGTGCGCTGTACTCTACTTTTGTAAAGGACGATGCACTTAAACGTAGTCACTGTACTGTATTTAAAA
Organism: Salticus scenicus; assembly: GCA_963930645.1. Classification (NCBI taxonomy): domain Eukaryota; kingdom Metazoa; phylum Arthropoda; class Arachnida; order Araneae; family Salticidae; genus Salticus; species Salticus scenicus. Next base: position 76,768,111 of record OZ005650.1, read on the forward strand.
GTGGACGTATAACAGAACAATGTCTTATTCTACAAAAAGTTACAATAATTTGGGTTTACCGTTATTATCCTGCAAATTTATAATAACCATTTCACCATTTTTTGCAACCATATTGGATTATTAATAGGTTCTATCAATTCATTTCTAGCAGCTTCACATTCCTTACCCCATCAAATGTAATATTCGACTCCAAAAATATCTGTTTATCATTAAAACAACCGAAAATATGGCCATTAACACAATACAATAAAATGCCTTTTGGCGGCCATTTTGTTTTCCGGAAAATATCTAAAAGGAGTTATCAGTCAAAGTGCTTCTGGTTGTATATGCATTCTACATGCTTCAAACATTAACTCCACCAAATTTTGTGGTTTTATCACCAACTGAACAATTCTTTATTAATTTTGTTCTTAACGAAAGTACTGCTTTAATAATAGATATTAATGAATTAATTAAACACATTTTTATCATATCTACGACAACAAAAAAGAAAGAAAAAAAAATGTAATCCTAATATTTTTTTGTCTTATATTTATCGTCAATTAAACAAAATAATTACACATTGTCTTCTTTCTTATGCAAATTTACAAAAACAATTGTTAATGATTCCTCTCTTTTCATTACATTTGAGTATTTGTTTTACTTCTTTCTTCGAAGATGAACGAAGAACTAAATAAAAACCTGGATTTTTAAATTTCTTTCGCTTTCTAGTCTAATTTTTAATGTAAATCAAACATTTTTTTTTTTCACATTTTTTTTTGAGAAATAATGTATAATGCTCGTAAATGAAGGAGTATGAACATATTCTTGTTTTCAATTTTTGCTATAACTGTCTTTTTACGTTCGCTTCCCCATGTATATAGAAGGTATTGTTTTTCGAGTTGAATTTTTGATCTATTTAAACCATAGCTGCCAAATGTCTCCCACTTTTTGTATATTACTATATTTTTATACATTTTTTTTTCATTTATTTAAAGCTTGATTTCTATAATTAAATAACACTATATAAATTGTAAAATAAAAGTGGCGTTCATAAAGCAAGAAACCTGGAAGTTTTGATTTAGACGTTTCGACAGCCCTTGAATCCCATGCAAAATCTGATTTTTAGTCACCGGTCTATGCATCTGTTTGTATGTCCTTCAGTATCGGTGTTTGTGTGTCTGTAACATATTCTAGTATGGTTGATATTCAATAATCTAAATTTATATCATCTGGGGATATCACTTAAATCTCTTTTTTAGATGACATCAGGGATGGAACACGGGCGCAGAATTCATACCATTATCAATGGAAGAAAATTTTCTACCTCTTAAATCAACGATATTATTGGTAGAAATATTTCTTAAACAGATTCCGGTATGAATTCTGCGCCCGTGTTCCATCCCTGTGACATAAAGGGTTCGTGTAAGGAGGCATACAAAAGAATTCATATACTTTATGTCTATGGAAAAATTTTCTAACCTATGGAAATAATTTTGATCTGGGTGAAGTTTTTGTGGACTAGAGATCTGTGGGAGAAGGCGATAAAACCTCTCATCTTTATAAAGTAAAGCATGAAATAAAGAGTTTTAGAACAATTTTTTAATACTTTTAAAAATATTTTTCAAATGTTGAAATATAATTATCATTATTCCACGCCTTACACTGTGATAATATGTTTTAATAGAGATACTACATACGAGAAATTAGTGTTTGTTTCCCATTAAACTAGGAAGAAATGTATATTAATGCAACAAAAAATTAAGGTTGAGATATAGAAGATTCATATCGCATAAACATGTAAAACTAGATATTTGTATCTATATTAGAAAATACATTTAATAATCCAGAAACTAAAACTAAATCGGACAGAAAAGCAAGTTACGCTGGCAGTGAAAGAATAACAATTTTATAAAAACAATAAAATAAATGTTAACAGAAAGAGAATGACAAAATTTCCTATTTAGTAGAAATACTGTACATGCTTGTATCATGACATTTTTGGATAAAGCTATGACATATCAAGTTACTCATTAGGGCACAAAACGGAACAATTCGGCAAATACTTGACATGCCATGGTATGTTCGAATTTTTCCCGTTTATAAAGATATTCCTACTCCAACTCTTAATAATTCCATTCTATATTTAAATGTACAAATTACGTTTGGCTCTAGAATCCTTAGATAACCCTGCTTTAAACACACTAGCAGCATATGACCATAATGGTCCCATAAACACACGCAGACCCAAAGCGGGCATCGTTCTGAACACCTACATTTAACCATTTTCTGTTTTACTCTTTGTTACGTACTTTTTCTTTGTTCTATCGCCTTATTGACTTCTCCTTGGAGATTATATCTTGTGCTGTCATGTGTTTGTTCGTGTTTGTTTATGTTAAGTTCGTCATCCTCTGTTTAAAAAAAATTAAAAAGACAATAAAAATTTTAAAATTTGCTCCTAGAAAATACAAAAGTATTCTTACAATTCTTAAACGTTCCATTAAATTTTGTTATGCTATTCCCCACCTTCCTTATTTTACGTTTCCTATTTCTATGAATTTCAGGATTACGTATTTGTATTTCTGTGTGTACCTTCTCTGCCTTTCCCTTCTCTCTCCAGTGCAGTGATTGTGCGAGGGACTCACACCTCGTTAGTTACCATCATTAGGCAAAGAAATATGCGTGGCTTTTGCCACAGGTGTTCCCATCCCACAGTATCCGAAGTCCAAAACTCAATACAGTAAAATACACTTAACAAAAAATTTCTTGTTGACGAAAACGGTTGCAATATAATAAAATGTCAGTAAAAGTTCGGGAACGCAGCGAGGCCTTAATTTCTTTTTTTGATTTAATAGGGATTATAGGCTCTTTTAGAGTATTAGTCCACACTTTATATACAATTAAAAAAAATTTCTTCTCATGTAAGTCATTAACATAAATAAAACTATACTGCCGATAATAAATATCAACAATATTTTGTTATTTTACACAAACGAAACACTTTCCTATTCTAAATTCTCATATAAACTATGTTTTAAATAGCTTTCAAGAATCTTTTATGTTATTTTAATTCTGTCTCTTAAAGTTCCAATTAAACATTTCAGGAATCACACAACATATTCTGTGATTGCTAAAATTTTAAAAATTTCACATCTATGCGAAATTTAAATTCATTTTATAAATAGAAATAACTCTATAAATATAAACAACTCTATATTTATATAGATATATTTATGTAATATTTATATTTTTTTATAAATATTTGTTGAAAATATAGTATATAAGCAATATATATGCTAAACATCAAAGTAAATTTTACTTAAGAAGTTTGAATTCAACTTAAGAAAACCCCATATCTTTTGCATTATTCATTTCAGTAGCAAATAAAGATTCAGTTAAAATGAAGCCAATAAGAAAATTTGTAATGTGTTTTCTGTCCACCAAATCTTTGAAATCTGCTACTATTATTATAGTTTAAATTGACAAAGATGATTGAATGTTCCCAAAAAGCTGAATTTTAAGAGTTTTGTTTGTAAAGCAAATTTCCTGCAAGTGATTAATGATTTATTTAAAAATTTTTGTTATTATTTTTTTTTAATGAAGATAAATGTGTAGTGGATAAAAATAAATAAAAAGCAAAATAACTAAAATTCGACAGACAAATTACTAATGTTTAAAGAAACAACATTATAATTTAAATCTGGAAGCGATGCAAAATTAATAAATAGTAGAATGAAAAGAGAGTAAAGACCATATTTTAAAACATCATAGCATATACATTGCAGTAATTAGTTAGGATTCGTTAAGAATTTGTTAAAAATAGATTATTTAACTATAAAAATTAGGTTAAAATTACAGCACAAGTAAAATGAAATGTGTATGCAGAGCCTGATTAAGGGGGAAGCACACATTATCTCCGCTCTCACCGGAATATTTTTACAATTATTTTTTACTTCATGTCATAGAAATTACACGCTTTGACGAGGAAATATTTTTTACAAAAAATGAACGGTGTAAAATAATCCAATTTACTCACCGTTATTAGACACCAGAATTCTTTTAAAAGAATTTTGATTGAGAATTTTCTGTTTATTATAGGAGGAAAGTATTTGTTAAAAAATAACGGTGTAAGTATAAATAGTGTGTGCTTCCCCCTTAATCAGGCTCTGTGTGTATGCTACACCTATCAAATTGAATTGCTGATTCCATTGAATGATTCTAATTACTTCGATTTTCATTTCTTACACCATTCCTCCCGCTATGTAAAGAATTCACCCTCCAGAAGTTTTAATATCTTTCCATGTTTTTAACATTTTAAAAGCGTGGTTTTTTTTTTTTTTTTTCATTCTATTTTTTATTCTTCGATGTTCAACTATTCCAATGCTCCAATCATGCTATCTGTTCTTTCAGGCAATACGTAATTTAATTTTCTATGTTCCATTTTTTTTTTCCACATTTGTGATTTCGCCTCCCTCCCCCCCCCCAATGCTTTTTATGCCCCCATGTCCCATGTCCCATGCCCAATGTCCCATGCTTTTTCCCCAGGCTTTGAGTTTTTTTCTGTGGAATTTTATGTTTTATGCGGTGCTCAACACCTTTAAATTTCTCATGATTTCAAACTTATTTACGAAAGTCAGTTTTTAGACAGAAAAAAAATATCTATGTAAAAATAGTAGAATGCTAATAGTAAGTGTTTTCTATGAAAAGACCAAAAATTTGAAAAAAAAAGAAAGGAAATACAAAGCATATTAAAAAGAAATATTGTGTCTATTAAATTTTTTTCTAATTATAAAATTTTCCCTTGGAAATCCCTTTTACTTCCTTATACAAAGTATAAGGAAGTATAGTAATCTCGATTTGCGAAATGGATTTTGTATTTCACATTGCTCGAAAACGAATAATCGCAGAATTGTTGTAAATTTATACGTGTGACTGTCATGATGTCTAGATGTACACCTGGAAGTGTCGTCTTAACACGAGCTCTCGTTTTAGACACAGAGCCTGATTAAGGGGGAAGCACACATTATTTATTCTTACACCGTTATTTTTTTAACAAATACTTTCCTCCTATAATAAACAGAAAATTCTCATTCAAAATTATTTTAAAAGAATTCTGGTGTCTAATAACGGTGAGTAAATTGGATTGTTTTACACCGTTCATTTTTTATAAAAAATATTTCCTCGTCAAAGCGTGGAATTTCTATGACATGAAGTAAAAAATAATTGTAAAAATATTCCGGTGAGAGCGGAGATAATGTGTGCTTCCCCCTTTAATCAGGCTCTGTTTAGACATGTAAGCGAATTTACACGATTTTTCGTGACGTCTGTATGTATGTGTGTGTGTGTGTGTGTGTGTGTATGTCGCATAACCCAAAAGCGGTTGGACGTAGAAAGTTGCGAATTGGTACATAGGTTTGCTATAACATCTAGTTGTGCACCTCCCTTTTTGGACTTTGTATGATTTTCCGTTTTGGAGATATTTAGAAAAATTAGGTTCCAAATGACCAAAAATACAAAGGGTATGGCCATAATGTATCAAAAAACAGTAATAACTCAAAAACGGTTTGGACAAATCTTGCAATCGATTTTTAACTGACTTACCGACTAGCTAGACATTTGAAACTTTCAGAAATGCTCAGAACACGTTGACAATACATTTTAAAACTACTTTTAGCCAACTGTTTCGGATACATGCTGCCTTCAGCAGCGTATATATGATTCAACAGAAAAATTATTTAATTAACTTCCCGACTAGCCAGACATTTGAAACTTTTAGAATAGTTCAAAACACGGTGAAAATGCATTTTTTAAATACTTTTAGCCAGGTGTTTCGGATTCCTGCTGCCTTCGGCAGCGTTATCTGGGAAAATCTTGCAATCGATTTTTAACTTCCCGACTAGCTAGACATTTGAAACTTTCAGAAAAGTTCAGAACATGGTGACAATTCATTTTTTAATTTTTTTTTTAAACAAATTGTTTCGGGTCACTGCTGGCTGCGGCAGCGTTTATATGGTTCAAAGAAAATTCATTTAACTAACTTCCCGACTAGCTAGACATTTGAAACTTTGAGAATAGTTCAAAACACGGAGAAAATGCATTTTTTAAATACTTTTAGCCAACTGCTTCGGATCCCTGCTGCCGACACGGTGATAATGCATTTTTAAAATATTTTTAACCATCTGTTTTGGGTCCAATGACAATGCTTTTTAACATTATGTATATATTTCGAAAGGTGTATGAGGAAGTCATGTGGTGCACACATCAGATTTTTTCGTTTCCGTTTAGTGCCAGTTCTAAAAATATCAAAATGACATTTTTGTTAATTTACTTAGTAGAATCCTTAGGACTCGCTTTTTTTTCTTACCACTTTTTTTGAGAAACAATTTATTTCTTATTTAATCATAATTGCATGTTCTAGCAGATTACTGTACAAAGAATGTGGTGCGAAAAATTTGTAGTAACAAAACAATGCTACGAAATAAATTAGTAAAACAGGTCTGCAAAATCCCCCTTTTATTTTATTTATTTTTTATTTTTTTACATTTTTTGGGGTGTATCTAATACATACCTGGTAATATTTATAATTTATTCCGAAGTAATGTTAGCCACGCCCTTTTTTCACACCAGTAGGATTTTAGAGAAACTTTCTACAGTATGTAATTACGATGAAATAAGAAGAAAAATGCTTTTAAAATATACTGATGTAAAAAAAAAGGCGGGGCTAACAGTGCTCCGGAATGAAATTTAAATGTTAGTAAGTATGTCTAATGTATTTTTATGCGTTGAATTTAGGAATGATTGTCTTTTCTTCCTATAACATAAAGGTTTTTCACAAAGCAACGATGAAAATTGGAAGAATTCGTAGAAAGGCTTTAATAAATTTCAAGCTATTTATGCATAAAATACATTAAAATAGGCTATTCTTTACACAATATCTTTTAAAAGTGCTTCTTTGCATCAAAGCTCCGTTACAGCTTTTTCGCTTGTACACAGCTTGAGTGTTTTGAGGGGAAGTGATTCTCCATGCGGCATCGAACAATAATCTTCTAACATGTTATCACTCCCTCCATCGTAATAATTTAAATGAAAGTCGAAAAAGTGGAGCTTTAATCTTTTTTGTCGAAACTGTACCTCATGGAAATTTTTTATTTTTTTCTTTTATCAACACGTTAAAGTTCACAAGAAAACAACATTGTCTCGAAGAAAAAAAAATCATCGCAGACATGTGTAATCGTTTTCTTTATTAGAAGTTTACTTTTCGCAAGTGAATACGTCTTCTAGTTTAACTATCAGCAAACTTAATAACGGTATTTATAAAAAGAAGATTTTCAGATATATGGTAATAGCCTATAAAGTTCAACTTTTTTAGGATTTAACGCCACTTTCCCCCTTTTTTATTGTTACGTGCTTAAATTTTTTTGAGATATCGGACAATAAAATTTCATATAGCCATTATAATACCACAATCCTACTTAAAATTCTAATTTCCTGCAGGGTGAAGGTATTTTATTCATCGATATTTGGCTACCCTCGATACCTGTATTTTTTTTTTTTTTTTTTTTTTTTCTGCTTGCGTTAGTTTACTTTTCTAGAGTTTGTTTATTAATCTACATTTGTGGATGCATGGTTTCTTTATGCATTTGAATTGAGTATTTTTTTTTATGAATATTTTAACCTGAATCTTGCTTTTCTTGCTTATGTTTATATAGTTTTTTCAAGCTATTTTTTTTTTTCTAGATTCTGTAATTTTTTCTGTAAACTACTAAGATTTTCCTTAGTTTGGTAGAATTTTTATCATCTTTAATTAAAAAAGAAAAATAGATAGATAAATAGATAAATAGATAAATAGATAAATAAATAAATATAAACAAATTATATTTATTTCAATTAAAAAAATATATAATAATAATTAAAGTAAAGGTCTTTATTTTTAATGATAGATATTTGCACAGAATCAGTCTCAACTGAAATTTTCATATTAGCATTATTCCTTTCTTCCTGTTATCTCTGTGCATATATATCTAACAATAATTATCATAATTTAATTAACCGCCTTAAAAATTATTTAAAAAAAAAAACGATAATTAATTATCAGCAAAAATTCTTCTTCTGATTAAAAAAAATCTTTTTATAACACACAAATATAAAATAGAATCCACAAAAAGAAAAGAAATAGAAAACTGTGTTCCCTTAACATAAAATGATGAACGTAAATACTCTTCGCGTGTTTTTATGGATGCCTGTTGAAATATTCACATAACAAAAAAGAATAATTATGAAATTCTTTTTTCCATTTCAAATACAGCTTAATGAAAGAACATAATATAGAAATCTTTAAAAAGGTAAAGATTTTTTCGTTTTCCGATAATATTCCACTTTGAACATTTGCCTAAAGTCACGTATTTCTAATCAATACACCCTCTCACTAATCTATCGTCTAGCGATATTTCTGCGCGTTTCATTTTAAAAGATACGATACTAGGTTTATTGAAAATTTTCTAAAGATAAATTATCAAATATTTTTATGTGAATTTAAATTATAGTCATTTATTTTGTATTGGTGATGTTTACTATTTATTCATTTATTAATTCATTAAAGATATTATTACAAATTATTATTTTTTTTAATTTTAATATATTGATTGTATGCAATTCAAATTATACCAATCAGACGTTTTTGTTAATGTATCTAACAAAGCCATTAGACTGTTAATCCCAAATTATACTTTTAGACATATATTTCCCACAGAAGAAAGTTTTGTAACGTATAATTTGATATATACTGAAAAAATTGAAGAATTATATAATCACAAACACTTCATAATCTATAAATCTATAGTTCTAGTGTTCAGTTCAGTCATAGAGTCTAGTCAGGTTGGGAGAGCATATATATTTTATTGCAGAAATTAAACACACAAATAAAATTACTATTTGCAGAATTTTAAGGATGAATTCACAATTTAAAATTAAATTCAGTAGTTATTCAGGTGATAATATTGTTTCTCCATAAAGGAGCCAAGACAAGATGTAAATAATAAACTGTTCCATGTTCAAGAAGAAAAAGTAGTACTTCCTGTTTAAGACAGGCCGAAAAACTAAACTAAACAAAAAAAAGTAACATTCTCAAAGAGAGAAAAAATCACCTCTTATTTGGCAAAGAGCCGAAACTACGAGTCGGGAGGGCAAGCATGAATCGAAACCAGAAGCTACGTTCAAACATGCTCCGCCCCCATGAACGAAGGTTCATAAAAATATCCTAAAAAGTACAATAACAACATTAGTGTTGTTACAGGTTTTCATTTTCTGTCTTCAACTGCAAATAGATAAGAAAAAGAGAGATTAATATACATAATGAAACATTGTAACTAGATTATTAACATAAGTGGATAAAATACAGGAACACAAAAAAAATAAAAATAAAATAAAATAAAATAAAAAATAAAAAATAAATAAAAATAAAAATGAGCTAATGTTCAACTGTTCAGTTCAAAGTTTTTAAAATGGCAGAGGAGATAGTTTGGCGATCGGACGCTTCAACTCTCCATAAATAGTTTTCAGTAGAATTACACGAATCTTGCCATCTGCTCCAGGAAATAATTTGATTATGCGACCCAGTTTCCACTTCAATGGGGGCTGATTATCGTCTTTTATTAAAACCAAATCGTCTTTCTTGAAATTTGGTTTATTTATTAACCATTTTGATCGCCTTTGCAAGTCTGATAGGTAATCTGAGGACCATCTCTTCCAGAAACTTTGAAAATTTTTTTGTAGAAGTTTCCATCTTTCTAGCGGGGTTAGTTTAACTGAAGAATAGTCAGGTTCTGGTATTGAAGTCAAGGCAGTGCCTATGATAAAATGTCCTGGAGTTAGATCATTTAAGTCACTGGGATCATTCGAGAACGCAACAAGAGGTATTGAGTTCAAGCACGATTCAATTTGAGTAATTAAAGTAAGGAACTGTTCATAAGTTAATATTTGTTCGCGAATAGTTCTTTTTAAATGACCCTTCATCTGTTTTATTCCAGCCTCCCAAAGTCCTCCAAAATGGGGGGCCGATGGGGGATTGAAATTCCATTTGATTGTTTCTTCGGACAAATATCTGTGGATCTTTTCGTCAGAAGAGATCAAGGACATCATTTTTTTCATTTCGTTGTCGGCACCTACAAAGTTCGTTCCTCTGTCTGAAAACAATTCTTCAGGTTTTCCTCGTCGAGCAACAAACCTCTTCAAAGATGCGAGGAATGTTTCAGAGGTGAGATCACTGAGTATTTCCAAATGAATTGCTTTTGTGGAAAAACAGATACATAAACAAATATAACTTTTATAAGAACTTTTATAAATATAACTTTTATACTCACCTCGGCCCTTACGAGTTTTGATGAGAAAGGGGCCTGCAAGATCAACCCCGACTTTCGAAAACACTCGCGATGGCACTACACGAGCAGCTGGAAGATCACCCATCAATTGAGAGGCTAAGTTCGATGTGGTTCTAAAACACTTCATACAGTTCCGCAGATTCCTTTTCACAGCGTCTCTTGCATTAATTATCTAATATTGCTGTCGCAGGACTGAAATTGTTAACTGAGTTCCACTGTGAAGATGTTTTTCATGAAAGTACTTTATAATTAAATCTGTAATGTGATGCGTTTTAGGAAGTATCATTTGGTGTTTTTGACTCTCAGGTAGGTTTGCGTGTCTTAATCTTCCACCAACACGAAGAATTTCATTTTTGTCTAGAAAAGGATTTAAAGAAAGGAGTTTGTTACTAGCATTCAGGTTTCTTCCAGATTTTAAAGTCTTTATTTCCTCTCCAAATTCATGTCTTTGAACCAACTTCACAATAATTTTAGTTGCCTCATCAAGTTCTTGTATAGTTAAAAAGCCAGTATTTCGTACAGATCGACATTTAGTATTTTTTATAAATCTAAGACGCCAAGCTGTAACACGTCTTAATTTAGACCAAGATGAAAACTTATATAATAATTCAAATTCATTATTGCCATGAGTTAAAGAGCAAACAGTAGTTTTCCGTTGTTCTCTCAAAATCTCTTCTTCAGGTATTTTCGCTTCATTTTCAGGTAGTGGTGTCGGTAAGTGCTCCTCTTTCAACCAGATTGGTTCCTTTAACCATTCTTCATTCTTCAACAATTCAGCTGCTGTGCAACCACGAGATAGCACATCAGCTGGATTCTTAACCCCTGGACAAAATCTCCACTGAGACGGGGCCACTAATCGTTGAATTTCACGCACTCTGTTCTCTACGAAGGGCTTCCAGTTGCTAGCACTTCCTTTGACCCAATAAAGGGTAATTTGGGAATCACAGAAGCATAATATGTTTTTGACGGGAATTGAAAATAGCTGCCCAAGATAATGAGCTAATCGAGCAGCTGTTAAGGCTCCCATCAATTCAAGTCGAGGCAAAGTAAGTTTTTTGAGAGGAGCTACTCTTGTCTTGGACATAATAAATGAAGTTTCACGGGAACCAGGATCACGAAAATAAGCTACTGTACCATATCCCTTCAAACTGGCATCGCAGAAAACACAAATTTTAATAGCTTCAGGAGTTAATATTTCAAAATTCGTAAAATATTTTCTAGGCACTTCAAAATTTTCTAAATCCTGTATTTCACTATGCCATTTCTTAAATTTTTGTGTTAAAGCATCGGGTAAAGCAGAATCCCAATCAACACCCTGCTCCCATAATTCTTGCATTAGAAATTTAACTCTTATTATAAAAGGGGAAATAAACCCTACAGGGTCATACACCTTTGCTACAGTTTGTAAAACAATTCTCTTCTAACAGAGATTGAAAGTCTATTTTTAATGTGTCATTATTAGTTGACCACATTATTCCCAATACCTTAGAGATATTTCCCTCATTTATTTCTTCATCAACGTTTATTCCATGTTTTTCCCACAATTTGCTTAATTCGTAAGAATTACTTTTAAATTTTCTTAATGTCATATTGGCATCTTTAAGTATTTTCACAGCACCAGACGATAAAATTTCATTTACAGAATTAGCGCCATGAAAGAGATCGTCAACATATAAGGAAGTATCAAGCATATTAACAACTTTCTCAAACAAGTCTTTATATCCCTTTATATGATGTTTAATGGTAGCTGAGAGCAAAAAGGGTGATGTTGTAACACCAAAAGTTACACGGGTCATGCGGAAAACCTTTAATAGAGGATTTTTATTATTTATATGATGAAACCATAGAAATCTCAAAAAGTTTCTATCATTTTCTGCAACCTGTATTTGCAGAAAAGCCTTTTCAATGTCACAAACAAAGGAATTTTATGAAGGCGGAATTTCAAAATAATATCCAAAATATTAGGATTTAAATTGGGGCCTGCAAATAAACATTCATTTAAAGATTTTGCTTCTTTTTCTTTGGAAGAAGCATCAAACACTATTCTGACCTTTGTAGTGGACTTATCTGTTCTTATCACCGTTCTGTGGGGCATATAATATACACCAGTTTCATTTTTGTTTAATTCACACTCCTCTATTATACCCATTTTCTTTTGTTCCTCAAGAATTTTTTCATATTCATTTTTAAGCCATTCATTTTTAGACAGTTTTGTTCTCAAACCCCAAAGTCTATTTTTGGCTATTTCTATATTGGATTTTAATTCATTTTTATTTTCCTTCCACAAAAATTGAATTTCATATCTTCCCTTAACAAAATTTAAACTTTCATTGAAAGAATTAATAATTTCTGTATCTCTCTGTGACAGAGAATCATTCTTACTGTCACATATTCCAAGAGATTCCAAATCCCAAAAACGCTGCAAATCAAAACTGTCAAATTTATTGACAGATACAAAATGCGAATTAATTACCTCTGTACTATTATTATTTAATTTCCCCACTACAGTATATCCGAAAATAGTATTAGCAACATATAAATTATCACCGATTTCTTCAATGATACCTCTCTGTATTTTCCAAAAATAATCCGCTCCTAGCAAAATATTAATTTTGGAATCACTTAATGAATTGTCTGCCAATTTCCAGTTTTTATTTTTAATATAACTTTCAATTTCTGGTTCGCCCCTTGGGCTTTTCAAGGGAGTCGCGGTTATTAAGTCTGTAGCTAGTACTTCAACATGAATGAGCCGACGAGGATTTATTTTGCTACGCAGTTGAATATTAAAAACTTCGAATTCCTCTTCTTTACCTTTATTTATGCCAAAGGCAAAAACAGTTAGCTTTTCTTTTCTTACACGGGTTAATTTTAATTCGTGAGCCAATTCTTTAGTAATAAAACTTTTTTCACTTCCGGAATCCAATAAGAGTCTGACAGTTTTTGATCTAGAATTAGATTGTGCTATTACGCAACATGTTTGCAATAACGCTGCCTGATTACTATTTTTCAAATGCGAATTCGATACTATAGCCTTCTCTACTACTTCTGGTTTCAAGTTTTTTGAAAAACAAAATAATTTGTTATGATCTGTTGCTTTACATTTTTCGCAAGGCTGCGATTTCACTCTGCACTGTGATGACAGATGAGATTTTAGAAAGCATTTATAACACCTGCCATCCTTCTTTAATTTTAACCTTTTCTCAACATCAGTTAAATTGGTACATTGAAGAGAAGGATGATCATAATTCTTGCAAAATATGCATATGCTTTTAACACCTACATTCAATGAATTCATTTTATTTGAAAATTTTCTGTCATTAATTTTGGCTTTATTTTTATTTACAATTACCGAAGCATTTTTATAATTAATCATACTAAGTGATTTTTCACGTGATTCAAGTTCTATTTTAAGAAAATTAATTAAGTCTGTCACATCAGACTCATCCTTCTTTTTATCACTTTGCCTGTAATATTCAACTACTAGGTCGTTTGGTAATAATTTTAATAAAATTGGATTCAGTAAATGACCATATTGGCCTTTTGTCACCCCTAAATTAGATAAACTGCGAATATTTACTTCACAAACGTCGTATAGCTTTCGCAACGCAGTTATATTTGATGAACTCCTCACACATTCTAAATTCAATAATTTTTAAATTCAATAATAAACTGTTCCATGTTCAAGAAGAAAAAGTAGTACTTCCTGTTTAAGACAGGCCGAAAAACTAAACTAAACAAAAAAAAGTAACATTCTCAAAGAGAGAAAAAATCACCTCTCATTTGGCAAAGAGCCAAAACTACGAGTCGGGAGGGCAAGCATGAATCGAAACCAGAAGCTACGTTCAAACATATACACTAAGCGACACACACACACGCACACACACACACACACAAAAAGCCGCACTGCAGAAAACTTGACTTATACTTTTTCATTTGTAATAACTTTAAAACTAATGGTTGAAACAAATAAAACTGTCATGTTTGCATAATATCAAAGAGATTAAATGATACATATGGACATTTTTGATATAATAATTAACTTTATTACACTCTACGAAGTAATTATTAAAAATCTACATAAAACATTCTTTTTAAATCTGATATAATAAACATATACTTTGTAATGTATTATGATTTATTATATGATATAAACAAGTTATATTTTAATACATGAGATAAAACTATTTGTTTGTTAAATCTAAGCAATTTTTAATAAAAATATGTATTCTGCATCGAATTATTCCACCTTTATATGGAACTAGCAGGCGACGCCCGCTTCGCTGGTCCCTATTTTTAAACGAATGACTATAATTATTGAATTCTCAGAATTGTATTAATTTTTATCAGGTGAAAAAAAAAAAGAGAAACAAAATCTGATGAGGAAAAATGTCGCACCGGGTTCTCACTGTCTTCGGAAAAATTCCCAAAATGCTCTAACTCTTATTTCTATTATTTTCCCCTTTCGTCCCCCCTCCCGTCTATCCTAATAATTTTACAAAATCGAAAATATCCGCAATCGATTTGTAAGTATCAAAAACCTCTGTGCACCAGTTTTGAACGATCTATCTCTATTTTATTTTTTTGCCCCTCCCAATAATTTTAAAAATTCAAAAATATCCGCAATCGATTTATAGGTATCGAAAACTTCGATGTACCAATTTTGCATGATCTAACTCTATTTTTCCCCCTCTGCCCCCCCCCTTCCCGGCCCTTCTAATAACTTTACACTTTCGAAAATAACCCCATTCGATTTGCAGGCCTCTAAAACCTATCTGTGCCAATTTTGAATGGCCTAACAGCATTTCTATTTGTTTTTGCCCACAGCCACCACTTACCGCCCCTCTTAATAATTTTACAAATTCGAAAATATCCGCAATCGATTTGTAAGTATCGAAAACCTCTATATACCAATTTTGAACGATCTAACTGTATTTTTATTTTTTTTGCCCCCCCCTCTCCCCTCCCCCCTTCAATCCCCTCCTAATAACTTTACACTTTAGAAAATATCCCCACTCGACTTGCAGGCCTTTAAAACCTATCTGTACTAATTTTGAACGGCCTAACTGTATTTCTATTTGTTTTTGCCCATAGCCCCCCCCCCTTATTGCTCCACCCCCTTCTCGCCCCTCCTAATAATTTTACAAATTCGAAAATATCCGCAATTGATTTGTAAGTATCGAAAACCTCTATAAACCAATTTTGAACGATCTAACTCTATATTTATTTTTTGGCATTTTTACTTCCATTTTCATTTCTTACACCATTCCTCCCGCTGTGTAAAGAATTCACCCTCCACAGGTTTTAATTTCTTTTCATGTTTTTAACATTTTAAATGCATGTTTTTTTTTGTTTTTTTTGTTTTTTTGTTTTTTCATTCCATTTTTTATTCTTCGATTTTCAACTATTTCAATGCCCCAATCATGTTATCTATTCTCTAAGGCAATACGTAATTTAATTTTTTATGTTCCATTTTCCCCCCCCACATTTGTGATTTCGCCTTGTTCCCCCATGCTTTTTATGCCCCCATGTCCCATGTCCCACGCCTCATGCCCCATGCTTTTCCCCCAGGCTTTGAGTTTTTTCTGTGGAATTTTATGTTTTATGCGGTGCTCAACACCTTTAAATTTCTCATGATTTCAAGCTTATTTAGGGAAGTCCGGTTTTAGACAGAAAAGAATCTATGTAAATATAATGGAATGCTAATAGTAAGTGTTTTCTAAGAAACGATCAAAAATTTGAAAAAAAAAAAAAAAAAAGAAAGAAAGAAAGAAAGAAAAGAAATACAAAGCATATTAAATAATTACACAATTTTCCTTGGAAATCCTTTTTTCCTTTCCGTTTAGTGCTTGTTCTAAAAATATCAAAATGCCATTTTTGTTAATTTATTTAATAGAATCATTAGAACCTGCTTTTTTTTACCACTATTTTAGAGAATTATTTTACTTTTTATTTAACCATAATTACACATTCTAGAAAATTACTGTACAAAGAATGCGGTGCGAAAAATTTCTAGGAATAAAACAATGCTACGAAATAATTTAATAAATCAGGTCTTCAAAATCCTCCTTTTATTTTTTTTTTAAAACTTTTTTGGGGTGTCTCTAAGGCATACCTGGTAACATTTATAATTTATTCCGGAGTAATGTTAGCCACACCCTTTTTTGACACCAGTAGGATTTCAGAGAGAAATTTTCTACACTATGTAATTACGATGAAATAAGAAGAAAAATGCTTTTAACCCTTTCCTGCGCAAGACAATTCGGATCCTTTAAATTGCACTGCCACCGGAATTCATGAAATAATTAAAGTAAAAGAAATTTTGAATTTTGAGGTTTAAAAAAAAAAAAAGGCCTTTTCTATAATGTTAAAAACGTAAGTTTTTTCTAAAAAATTTCTGGGATGAATTCTTGCAGTTGGGATGTGAAATTAGGTGGTATAAAATATATCCCATCGCGCATGAAAGGGTTAAAATATACTGGTGTAAAAAAAAAGAAAAGAAAAAGGCGAGGCTAACAATATTCCGAAATAAAATTTAAATGTTAGCAAGTTTGTTTAATGTGTTTTTATGTATTGAATTTAGAAATGCTTGCCTTTTCTTCCTATAAAATAATGGTTTTTCACAAAGCAACGATGAAAATTGGAAGAATTCGTATAGAAGCTTTAATATATTTCAAGCTATTTATGTTTAAAATACATTAAAATAGGCTATTCCAGAGCTGACAACCTAATCCGGCAAACTGTTAGTACCGTCCATTTTTCTAGATCACTTAATTTTTAGAGTATTTGTTTTCTTAATTCATCATAAATATATTTGAAGAGAATTACTCTAGAAATTAAGTGGTGTAGAAAAAGGGGCGGTACTAACAATTTGCCGGATTAGGTTGGCAGCTCTGCTATTCTTTATACAATAGCTTTTAAAATTGCTTCTTTGCCTCAAAGCTCCGTTACAGCTTTTTCTCTTGTACACAGCTTGAGTGTTTTGAGGAGGAGGGATTCACTATGCAGCGTCGAACAATAATCTTCTAACATGTTATCACTCCATCGTCCTGATACCTCTTTACCTTTGTTTGGTGCCTTGATGAAATAGCTTTCTTTGTCCTTCACTCGCATCACGTAGATTTTCAGGGAAATAATTTAGATGGGAGTCGAAAAAGTGGAGCTTTAAGCTCTTTTGTCGAAACCGTACCTCATGGAAATTTTTGATTTTTTTTTCTTTTAACAGCATCTTAAAGTTCACAAGAAAATCACATCGCCTCGAAGAAAAAAAACCATCGCAGACATGTGTAATCGTTTTCTTTATTAGAAGTTTAATTTTCGCAAGTGAATTCACTGTAAACGAAAACGTCTTAAATTCAGTTTAAAAAGTGTCTTAAACGGATGGTCATTTCTTAAGCGAAAAAAAAAAGTCTTACATTTTAAGACAACTTTCTGTATCAGAAATTAAGACATTGGAAATGTTTTAAAACACCGCCATCTTTTTTAGGTTTAAAAACACCGCCATGTTAGGCTTTAAAAAAATCTGTCATTTTTGAGGCTATTTAATAAACAAACAAATAAGTAAAGGTGGCGCGTGATTCTGCTTTTCTGTTTAAAATATATTTTAGAATTTTCTAGAGCATTAATAAAATATAATAACAATAAATACTAATAATAAAAACATTACCAGCCCCTGGAGTTGAACTCACCATCTTCGGTTCCGCAGACGAGCGCTACTGCCGATCAGGCCACGATGTTTCACAGATTTTTTTTTTTTTTTTTTTTTTTTTTGTAATATACATAGTAATATGCGCGAAATTAATTGTTGTGTTATAATATAATATTTTTAGAACGATTTCTCTTTATAAACTGTTATGTGAAAGAAAATAAAAATACATATGGATATGAAAACCAGAAAAGTTTTGTGTTATATTCAAGTACAGGTAAAAATGTTAAAGAAAATAGTTTTAAATTGAAAGAGATAAGAAAAAAAAAAAAAAAAAAAAGCAGTTATTTACAAATTCTGTAAGATTAGTTAAAAATACGCTTTTTTAGCTACAAGTTATTCTTAAGCTACAGGTTATTCTTTGCTGCAAGTTAATCTGAATGTTTTTCCATTTAATAAATGAGCGAGATTTAAATAAAAAGTAGCACTTTTATTTACATATTTATTTATTTTTTTTTTCACCAAATTATTTTGCTACTAAAAATGTTTTTTTATTAAGTATTTCAAATATAATTGCACGGAAATAAGATAACGTCATTTACCCTTTATGCAAATTTGTTATATTAAATCTAAAATATTTCTAAAAAGCTTATTTAAATTTCACAAATAAACGTATTAAAATAATGCAATCTTTCTAATTAATTTCATTATTTTAAGATTTATTTGAATAAAAATATAGATAACATTTTTAGTAATTAAAATATGTATTTTCATCTGTTATTTATTGAAACTTGATATTCGTATTTAAATTATTTTGCTTAATGGAATTGAAAACGTCTCAAACTCTGAGTAAAATAAGAGTGATTAGCTTTTCTCACTTGACAGGATTTTCAAAAAAATCTCACAAATAAAAACACTTACTGAAAAATTTAATTAATTAATTTATTTTTTATTTAGCTATTTTAGGTTTCAAAACTAGAGACTTAAATTTTTTATATTTACATTATAATTATTATTTTTCAAAAAGTATTTTTTTTTTCGCTGCCAAGTTAAAAAATTCTTAAAAGAAATTATCATTATATTAAAAATGTATCTTAATATGAAAAAAAAAAAAAAAAAAAAAAAAAAAAAAAAAAACGAGACGTCGAAGATGATTTTGATTTCCATTCACAGATGGCGCCACTACTAATAATCAACAATGAAATGTAAAAAAATTTATTTTAGGACATTTTAAACGTCTTAGTTTAAGACATACTTCTTTTTTAAGACACTTTATATCAGTTCATTTATCCCACCAGTTTATTAAGACACAAGAGTGTCTTAAATTAAGATATCTATTATGTTTAAGCTTCATTTTAAGACGTGTCTGAAATACATTTTCAGATATTTTTTTGTCTTACTTTAAGACACCTTTATTTGCAGTGTTCGTCTTCTAGGTTAACTATCAGCAAACTTAATAACGGTATTTATAAAAAGGAGATTTTCAGATATATGGTAATAGCCTACAAAGTTCATATTTTTCAGGATATTTTTCAGATTTTTCAACGCCACTTTCCCCCCTTTTTTATTGTCACGTGCTTAAATTTTTTTGAGATATCGGACAATAAAATTTCATATAGCCATTATAATACCACAATCCCACTTAGAATTGTAATTTCCTGTACGGTGAAGGTATTTTATTCATCGATATTTAGCTACCCCCAATAACTGGATTTTTTTTTTTTTTTTCTACTTGCGTTTGTTTACTTTTCTAGAGTCCGTTTATTAATCTGCATTTGTGGATGCATGGTTTCTTTGTGCATTTGAATTAAGTATTTTTTTTTTTTTTTTTTTAATGAATATTTTAACCAGAATCTTGCTTTCGTTCATTTTCTCGCTTATGTTTATATAGTTCTTTCGCGCTGTATTTTTTTTTTCTAGATTCTGTAATTCATTGTGTAAACTACTAAGATTTTCCTTAGTTTGGTAGTTTTTTTACCATCTTTAATTAAAAAATAAATAAATAAATAAATAAAGATAAACAAATTATATTTATTTCAATTAAAAAATAAATAAAAATAATAAGAATTAAAGTAAATGTCTTTATTTTTAATGATAGATATTTGCACACAATCAGTCTCAACTAAAATTTTCATAGTAGCATTATTCCTTTCTTCCCGGTATCTCTGAACATACATATCTAACAATAATTAACATAATTAAATTAACCTTAAAAAAATATTTTTTAAAATAAGAGAGAGAGAGAATTAATTATAAGCAGAAATCCTTCTTCTCATTAATATATATATATATATATATATATATATATATATATTTATAACACACAAACATAAAATAGAATCCACAAAAGAAAAGAAATAGAAAACTGTGTTTCCTTAACATAAAATGATGAACGTAAATACTCTTCGCGTATCTTTATGGATGCCTGTTGAAATATTCACATTACAAAAAAGAATAATTATGAAATTCTTTTTTCCGTTTCAAATACAGCTTAATGAAAGAACATAATATACAAATCATTAAAAAAAATAAAGATTTTTCCGTTTTCCGATAATATTCCACTGTGAACATTTGCCTAAAGTCACGTATTTCTAATCAATACATCCTCTCACTAATCTATCGTCTAGCGATATTTCTGCGCGATTCATTTTAAAAGCTACGATATTATGTTTATTGAAAATTTTCTAAAGTTGAATTATAAAATATTTTTATGTGAATTTAAATTATAGTCATTTATTTTGTATTGTTGATGTTTATTATTTATTCATTTATTAATTCATTAAAGATATTATTACAAATTATTATTTGTTAAATTTAAATATATTGATTGTATGCAATTCAAATTATACCAATCAGAGGTTTTTGTTAATGTATCTAACAAAGCCATGAGACTGTGAATCCCAAATTATACTTTTAGACATATATTTACCACAGAAGAAAGTTATGTAACGCATAATTTGATATATATATATACACTGATGGAAAAAAAAAATCCCAACACCAAGAAAAAATTATTGTACAGTAATGAAATTTCAGCAATACATTTGTCTCGGTAACATATTTAATTGATTAAATTTTCAAGATCACAGGTATAGCCATTGGCGAGAAGAGCCATTTCAAATGTGAAATGTTGGTACATTAGTAACCGGTGTAACCGCCAGAATTTTGAATGCAAGCATGCAAACGTGCAGGCATTGTGTCGTACAGGAGTCGGATATCAGTTTGTGGGATGGAGTTCCATGCCTGTTGCACTTGGGCGGTCAATGCAGGGACGGTTAATGCTCGTTGTGGATGACGCTGGAGTTGTCGTCCAATGATGTCCCATACGTGCTCGATTGGAGAAAGATCTGGTGATCTAGCAGGCCAAGGCAACATGTCGACACTCTATAGAGCATGTTGGGTTACAACAGCGGTATGAGGGCGAGCGTTATCCTGTTGGAAAACACCCCCTTGAATGCTGTTCATGAATGGCAGCACAACAGGTTGTATCACTAGACTGACGTACAAATTTGCAGTCAGGGTGCATGGGATAACCACGAGAGTGCTCCTGCTGTCATACGAAATTGCTCCCCAAACCATAACTCCAGGAGTAGGCCCTGTGTGTCTAGGCCGCAGACAGGTCGCTAGCAGGCGTTCACCTGGCCTCCTTTTAACCAACACACGGCTATCACTGCGACCAAGGCAGAACCGGATTTCATCAGAAAACACAACAGATCTCCACTCCGTCCTCCAATAAGCTCTAGCTTGACACCACTCCCGTCGCAAACGGCAGTGGTTTGGAGTCAGTGGAATGCACGCTCCAAAGACACGCTACAGGGTGTCTGGCTCGGAGCTGTCCTTGAAGTAACCGATTCGTAACAGTTCGTTGTGTCACTGTGGTGCTAACTGCAGCTCAAATTTCAGCTGCAGACGCAGTACGATTAGCCACAGCCATACGCCGAACACGGCGGTCTTCCCTCTCAGTAGTGCCACGTGGCCGCCCGGAACCCGGTCATCTTCAGGCAGTACCTTCCCTTGACCACGGCTGCCAACACTCATGCACAGTGGATACATTCCTGCCAAGTCTTTCTGCAATATCGTGGAAAGAAAAACCACCTTCTCGTAGCCCTACTACACGACTTCGTTCAAACTCAGTGAGCTGTTGATAATGGCTTCTTCCTCTTCTTAGAGGCACCCTTGACTAACATTAACCCACTACGTCAAATCGCAACTGTAAATAACGATCACGAACCTTACAGAGCTTATTTAAAGCAAACCTCATTTGCATGTTCATAGTGTCGCTACTAGCGCCACACTTATGCGCATAGCTCAAAATTTGAATCGACGTCATCTTTCAGATGTATAAACACGCCTACAAAATTTCGTTTATCTAGCACAGCTCCTTGCTGGTGTTGGGATTTTTTTTCCATCAGTGTATATATATATATATATATATATATATATATACTATGGAATAATAAATTATAAATTTATCATATAGAGATTAAATGTTTAGTTTTTAATCATTACAAAAAATAGTCAACATTTACAACACATTTTAGTATATAGGTGACTTTTAAAAAATACATTTTTTGTTAAATTTGCGCAGATTTACGATTCCTGAAAATGTAAATTTTGAAAGGGGTTGTTTTAATGGAAAATTTATAGATGCCAATTTCTTAATACCAAACTTGAGTAAGTGTTTTCTTTATACTATTTTAACACTTCTTGACTCATCTGGTCCCCATGCTCTCAGTCATACTATTAAAATACTATTATAAACTTTATTGTATATGTACAAAATTTACACCTGCATTGTTGTAGTACATATTATTTATGCATAAGTATTGTATTGTTTGGCTCTCTCCTCACAATTCAATGAACACAGAAAATATGAAAATTACCAAAACATGTGAAATAACCCAATGATTCGAGATGATTCCAACTGGTTATAAAGCTATCGACTGATTATAAGATTATAAGATTTGTAATGTAATATGTTGCTAAAAAAGCGTGACCCTACAGCAGCACCAACTGTCTGAAGTAATGCTAAATCTCGAGCTAGCAGAAACTCTCGTGGATATATATAATTTATTACTTTAAATGGTTTATTTCATATTATATGTTTTCTTCTTTGTTCATTGCTAATTTTACAGTAACAGATTAAATATTTCCTATATTTCTCTCTCTCTCTCTCTTTTTTTTTTTTTTTTCTTTAAAGACATCGCCTCTCTGTATCGTTATTATTTTTGTATAAGATCTAATGGTTGTTATCTAATTTATTTCATCCAGCGTTTAGCGAATTGCACGTTATATAAAAATATAATAACGAATCTGAAAAAAAATTAACAATAATAATTAAAAAAAAAAAAAACAAAAAAAAAAACCAAGGAACTGGTACATGCATATCAGTTTTATTGTAAATGTCATGTCAGTGATACACAGAAATATTTCCTTTTTTGTTTTCGCTGATAGTTGTTTCTATTCTCTTTAACTAATCAATTTAATTACAAAAGATGTTGTAAATATCACGACAAAGTTTTCTGTATGTTAATTGAAGTATAGTTGCAATTTTATCATATTGGGCAATCGGAAAATTTTAATAGAAATTCTTTTTGTTTAATTCTGTAAATTTGACTGATAAAAAAAAAAAAAAAAAGTATTAAAATTTTATGATAGCCAAAAATTGCTAATAGCTATAAATAGAAGCAGGGAAAAAAAAAAAAAAAAAAAAAGGAAACATTATTTATTTCTATGACTGCCATAAAATTTGCTCTGTACCGTTTCTGTAGTCTGTTAAACTATAATCTTTATTTCAAGGATTTAAACGACATACGTTAATATTATATTAAAATATAAATGTTTGTGATACCATTTTACATCTTAATGAAGAGATGTTGCGTACTTAACATTTTCATGCTCGCAAATTTTCCTATTTTTATTTCTAAGCCCCAAACTTTGGCATTGCTTTAAAACGTTACATTAATTAGTAAAAGGAATATCGGTATTCACTTTTGTAAAACTTAAATTGTATCCTCAGAAATCGATGCAGTAAGTGCCACTGAAGAATAGATGCAATTACAGCATATATCAATGAATCAAAAATACGAACGCGCAAAATCCTTTTTTAAAGTAATGTATTGCAAGTGGATGCTAGTCTTTTTAATAAAACGGGTTAATTAGTAACCTGTTAACAACGTATTAACAGAAATCGCAGCAATTCACATTTTGACGTGTGTTTTATTATTTTATTGCTACTATATTCAGAGAGATTTTTTATTTGATGATTTTTTACTTAATGCTATATTATTGTTTTAAAATGTGTTTTGAAAAAATGGTTATAAATGATAAAACACCCGTAAAAAATAGAACCGCTGCTACCCCTGTCTTAACTATCTATACCTGGATCTGGCCTTCTAACGGCTGTATTCACCATTAACTGCAACTTCCGGTTCAACTCAAAAACTTGAAAAGCGTCTACAGGCAGTGTAAAGCATTCTAAAAAAATCGACTGGCTATTACTGCCATCTAGCGACGAAGATTCCATATAATCTTTGATTGGTTATTTTCCACTAAAAGTTCGGGAAGTAACTATGCCGCTAGATGGCATAAGCAACACATCCAACTTTGATTACAATTTGTAGCGTGACTTTATGTGCTTTTCAAGTTTTCGTGTTCAACCAGCAGTTGAAGTTGTTGGTGAATACAGTCGTAAGTGTCGCACAACTTGTTTGCCATGTATTATAAATATCACAGGTATACGGTCTGTGTAAATTAAATACCATATAGCACCGAATACAGTTAGTTTATCTTTCATAAATCAGGCATTAGATAGCACTAAATGAAGTAAATGTAATTACAAATTTTCAATATTATAGAGGCTTAACTTTTAAAATAAAAATATATTTAATTTCTTAATTTTAATCTGTTAAAAACTGATAAAACTTTCATTTTTGAGATTTTTGTTTGTAAGTCAGCATTTAATACGATACACATTATTTTAATTATTACACGTATTTTTATGATTAGAAAAAAAAAAAAAACCTTATTTTTAATTAAATAAAAAACGTACTTCATTAATAGCATAATAATTAAAAAATAATATAATAATAATTTGCAATATATATATATCAATATAGGGCAGGTGATCCAGTGATTGACACAGTAACTGATATATTTCCCGAAATAATTAATAAAAAATAAAATAATAAAATCACATGCTTTACATATAAGAAGTTTAACACTGTGTGTCAAGCACTGAAGCATAATGTGCCAATAACCAGTAAAATGCAAAACTAGCAGTGCCAATTACTGGAACAATGAGTCGGTGTAAAATAAAAATTCATAAAAAAAGATAATAGTTATCTATTGTATATATTTTAACATATATGTGGTTCTGAAAGTCTTTCATGCCATATATATTAACTTAAGATCCCAAAAAATAATTTCTGATGACTAAAACATTAAAAACATCAGAAATTGCTCTGAAAGTGTCAATCACTGGAGCAATTATCCTATAATAATATATATGTGCAAGAATATATATCAGTATATATTTGGGGCATCAGTTTAAAAATTTGTTGAAAAAAAAATCATACGTTAAATTCGACTAAAAATTAAATCTTAGCAGTACATTGTAAAGTAAAATTAAATCGTAAAGAGACAGAAGAGATAGAAGAGATAGATAAATGGAGAAATTATATATATATATATATTTACAAAGTGCACAGAACTTTAATTATTATTTTTTCTAAACACATAAAGTGTATTTGAACTTCCTTTTACACAACTATTAGCACGTTTCTAATGAATTTTTAAGACATTTTGGCCAACAATGCAGAAAACACGTTTTCAAACTTTTCATTCAAAAAAAAAAAAAAAGTGTTTTATTTATTTACTTTTTTACTTTCACTTACCCATAAGGCAGAGAAAGTATTGTTTTTGGGTCAAATTTTCGAACGCGAGTTTTTGTTACATTTACATGTTAAGACGAATGGTTGAACAATCGACCTGCGATAATTTAAAATAAAGTTAACGATTTTTTTTTTTTTTCATTTTTAACAAAAAAAAAAAAAAAAAAATCAGTATAGCATTGAGAATAAATTATTATTATTTTTTTTTAATATTTAGTGTTATACTACTTCTCTAATATGGAAATCGTCTGCATATCATAAAAGATAATTTGATTAAATAATAATTTTACTAAATTATTTTTTTAAAACAGAATTATTTTTTAATAACCGAATTAAATTCTAGGTAAATGTAGGTGCATTAATGAAACGGGGGGTTGAGGGGGGGGGCGGTACCCCCCTCACACAGAACTAATTATCATATAAAACTCTTCCGAAGCTTAATTTGAATTGTTTAACATAGGTTTACATTAAGAATACTCGTTATCTTACTTCTTAATCTCCAACCTGTATTTATAGTATTAAATTTCAGGGTAAGAGAAAGTCGTGTGAGTGACACACCAGATTATTTTTATTATAAATTCTAAACTCTGTCTTGCGACCGGAAAAGCTTTTCCGGTGCTTTCAAAATCCATAAATTTTTCAGCGTAGCCATATTATGCCATTGAAATATTTTATTTCTGTATCTAGAATATTCTCTGAATATCTTTTGAAATCAAAATTGTACTTACGCATTTTACGAGCTACATTCAAAGACATTTAAAATTCACAATAACTTGCTTTCATTTCTGAATGACTGAATTAGAAAGCTTTTATTTTTTCAGTTCCCTTTAAAACTTTTATGTTCTCAGACGATTAAAATAGATATTTCAAATGTAATCACTTTTAGATGAGTTTAAATTTTCGAAATATTTCTTGTCGGACTTTTGAAGAAATTGCAAAAAAGGTTTCACTGAGCTATAATTCTTTTATTAAATTTTAATTACATTAAAACTCGAGACAATATATATTAAAAAATATGCAATTTAAAACATTAAAACACACCAACATAAATTTAAACGTTTCGAGCCTTTTACACGTTACTCAGTCCTCATCAGTAAAAAACATCAAAAAGTAAACACTGAGAAGAACAATAGATCTTCTCTAACCCTTTCAGGGGCGGTGATGCCACTACAGCCTCACCTAATTTTAATTTTCAACTGCAAAAAACTTATCCCGGAAAATATTTAGCAAAATTTTACTTTTATAACATAGCAGAAAAACTCGTCAATTTTTTTTTTATTTTAATTTTGTTCGTGTATTCCGGTGGCAGTGTAATTTAAATGATCCAAATTACCTTGCGCCGCAAAGGGTTAACCCCTTGAACTGCAATTTATTTTCAGTCAGCACTGCTCATGCAGTCAATTTAATTTTCTTAGTGTTAAGGGGAGGGATTGATATAGAAACTTACGGTTTTGTTGCTCAAGTAATTTGTTATTATTAAAAATAATATTTGTTTCATACATTTATATGAAAGTTTATTGTTATATATACATATAAGAACATAATTAGTGTCGTGAAATTCATGACGAGTTGGACTCGTCATTACAGTTCAAGGGGTTAAGAGAGTACAGCGTATTCAGCGGGGACTGCTCATGCCTCATTAAGCGGTGAAAAATGCTGTTTCGTATACCAGCTTTCCAGGAAAATTCTTGAATGATAATTTGAACAGTTAGATATGATTATTTCAGTATTCTTAAAATCAGGTAGATGGTCGGTTTCTATGACATTCTGCACTATATAATTTTTTAATGTATATTATCTCAAATTTTAATGTAATTAATTTTGTAATGTATATTGTCTCGATTTTTAATTTAATTAAAATTTAATATAACTGTACAAGACGTAATGATTTTTAAATATTTTAAATATAATTCTATTAATTTAAAACAAATGGAATAAATGTTGAAATTTTTAACCCTTTAATTTTGACGGCTATATAAATTTATCATCTGTTCTTTATATTTGAGAACTAAAATTACTGTTTAAATGTATGGAATTAAAAACATATCAGTAACGGAATTGAAAACCTAATTAATGCGTAACACTCTTTTTATTAAAAAAA
Source organism: Salticus scenicus (assembly GCA_963930645.1). Classification (NCBI taxonomy): domain Eukaryota; kingdom Metazoa; phylum Arthropoda; class Arachnida; order Araneae; family Salticidae; genus Salticus; species Salticus scenicus. Next base: position 76,796,101 of record OZ005650.1, read on the forward strand.
AAAAATAAAAAAATAAAAAAATAAATAAAAATAAATAAAAAAATTACTGATACGACTTTTGATTTGTGTTTTATTATTATTATTATTATTTGCTTTTGCGAAGTACTAAAATGCACGGAATTCATACCAAATGCACAAATTTGCTATTGGATATGAAAGATAATTACATGGAATATATATTACTAGCAGTAATACCCGGCGCTGCCCGGGTTGATCTATAGATACTGAATTGTGTATGCATGCTCTCAAGTTATTAAAAAAAAAAAATCTTCATTACTGTATGGTACCCATAGAGATGTTTAAAAAGACGAAAGTATTGATAATGATAATTTCCCCAAAAGGAGAATTGGCTCAGATTTCCGAATCTTATATGTACAGGTTTCCAACGACCTTAAACGTTTAAATCTCAGGACTTGAGCCTAAGAATTAAAACAATGTTAGGAGGTACTGTACTCCGCTCATTACCTCTTTAAAGGCGGGTGTCCCCCCGAGCACCAAGGTTGTCATTTTTTTAACTGCAAAAATGCTGCAGACTTGTAAAAAAAAAAAAAAAATACTTTAAATAATAAAAAAAAAGCAAAAAAGATTAATCAAATTTGCGTATAATGAAAATAATGAAAATTCCATGTAATGTTGTAGGATAAAAAAAAAAAAAAGCAAATATCTGTCATCCGAAGACTTAAATTGTATATGTAGCATATTTTGAACTGAAAAAATGCTACAGACTCGTTAAAAAAATAGTGCTTAATAATTAAAACCCCCAAATAATAATAATAAAAAAAAATATAAATCTGGCAACCATGGTTTTCGGAGGTATATTTCCTGTGCTAATAAAAAAAAAAAAAAAAAAAAAAAGTGAAATATAAACAGTTTGTAAACAGACACTAAGAGGGATTTGGTTTTTAATTGTCCAAGGCCAAAAACCAGATAAAAAGCAATAAAACACTTCTTGATTTTCAAAATACAAATTTTGCGAGTTTAGATTCAGAATACACATTTGAAAGTTCCATGTAAATTTCAATGTAAATACTGTCGTCATGAAGAAAAATGAGTCTAAAGTACTTCTTTATATACAACATTGGTTGTTTTCCCAGAAGGACAATAAACGAAAAGTTTGTTTGCTGCTCCTACTCTTGAACATCCTACATACAATTGACCATGAGCAAAACAATCCTCCTGTAACTGTAGGCCAACAACTTGCAATGTCTGTCCCTGCGATTTGTTTATAGACATTGCAAAACTTAATCTCACTGGAAATTGTAAACGCTTAAACTGAAATGGCAGATCTGAAGTTATTAAAGGTATTCTAGGAATAAATATAATTTCCCCTTTGCCACAACCAGTTTGAACTTGTGCTTGCATGACATGAAGATGTAAAGCCGTTATTATTAATCTTGTACCATTACAGAGCTTAGGTTGATCTAAATTTCGTAAAAGTATTATAGGAGCTCCAACTTTTAATCGTAGCGTATGAGGAGGCAGTCCTGGAATATCTAAAGAATTGAGGAACTCCGTAGGGTAGTTGACAACTTCATTTTCATCCATGACTGTATCTACAGAATTGTATATTGTAGGATCACCTGAAATCTTTTGCAAAAGCTGTTCGTTGATGGAATTAACTGTAACATTCTTTGGTGCCAATATCGCTCTTTCACACAACCAGGATACGTCTTTGTAGTGGTGTATAAAATTTGGAAATATCTTTTCTGTTAATTCAGAAACACTTGTAACTACTGTGCTAATAGAAGACATATTAATCTTGTTCTGAGAATCGACAAGTGTTTTTCCTTCTCCAAGTTGTAGTAAATTGTCAGCAAATAATCCAGAATGTTGATCACCATAAATTCTTGCTCGCATGTTAATTGTAAGTTTGAAGACTGTAACATGTTTCCACAAAGAGGAGGATTTAAGGCATGCTCTAATTTCATCAGCTTTAGTGTCCTTAGGAATGACTGGGAGAGTCTGACGAAAATCTCCCGATAAGACAACAGTTAAACCACCCATCAAATGATTGTTGTTTCTCAAATCTTGTAGAGTTTTGTTCAATGCTTCTAATGCTCTTTTATGGGCCATTGTTCATCCCAGACTATAAGTTGACATCTTTTAAAAACCTCTCCCATGCCAGAATTTTTGGTTATTTTACAAACAGCTTCATCATTTGTAGCTAAATCCAAAGGAAGTTTAAATGTTGAATGAGCTGTTCGACCTCCAGGCAACAATGTAGCAGCTATGCCGGAAGAGGCAACTGCTACAGAAATTTTATTTTGTTTTCGCACATTGGCCAATAATAAGTTTGTCACAAAAGTTTTTCCTGTACCACCTGGAGCATCTAAAAAGTAAATGCCTCCAATCTGATCTGAGATACTGTTCACTATCGTTGAGTAAGCATTTCTCTGATCTGGGAGTAACTTGGGCTCATTTTCATTTATATATCGAGATAAGGAGCTGATGTCATAGGAAGTTTCTCTTATAATTTCTGTAGGTACACTGGTAACTTGTGTTCTATTTGTCTGTGGTAGACCAAACGAAGTTAACTGTGGGCCATCCATCGATGCTATTGTATCTTCTATTTCAATTAAAGCTCTGTTGTACATTTCATCTGTGTAAACTACTTGAAAAGTAGGGTTTGCAAGTTGCGCTTGGTGCTTAAAATCTTCTGCCAAATCATCTTTGTATTTGTTCCATAGTTCTGAAGGACTTCCTACATCACAGGTTTTCAGTAGAATAGAGAATAAATGTCTTAAGCGCTTTGGCGATTGGCATATGGCTGCTTCTCTTAATGTAGCATCCCACTGGCTATCATTTTCAAGCAATCCACGTCTGTAGCAAGCTTCTCTAAATGTTTGACAAATAATGCCATCAACTGTTCTAAGATCTTCAAAATTTTTAGGGCCTTGAACTTGGTGGAGCAACAGTCTTAAAAAAAAAACATTCATGCTGGCTTGGATGAACAGTAAAAACTCTACCCAAAGCATTGTCGAATTTAACATCTGGATAACCTTCAACTGGATTTCCTCTTTTTCTTCTACTCCATTTTTTATTATTCCATGTGTAATAAGATGGCAATTGGTGATAGAGTAAAGTTTGAGCAAACATATCCTCTTGGCATAATTTAAAGAAAGCAGTAAGAGTGGTTTCTCTAGGAGCCACAGCTTGTTGTGCAGCTGTTTCATTAGTAAAGTAAACTCTTTGTCCATTTTCTAAATGGACTGCTAATTGCTGGACTGCGGGATACCTTTCATGAATAGGGAAAGAAAAAATTCTCCAGAAGGCTTCATTGCTGCTTATGTAACGACCTTGTTGAAAAGTAGTAACTTCATCATGCACAGTGTCTTGTAGAGCGAACATAGCTGCATCAGAACCCTTGTTAATATACTTGCATACATATTTGATGGACTTAACGGAATTACAAAATTCGACATTAATGTGAGCATTAAACATTTTAGTCAAGAGAGGCCAGTATGGAACTATCCATCTGTTATCAATTTCATGGTGTCCAATTTGGGTTGTAAAGCCTCCATCCTCGGGTTTCCTTCTACGATATGAGGGATACCCATCTTCTCCAGTTTGAGTATCTTTTAAAAATGGTTTTGGGTAGCGTTTTTTACATACGTTGTCTTTCATGCAGGGTGAATTGATATTTAGAGATCCACATGGTCCATGTACCATTTGATTTTTAACAATTTCAAAGAGATTCTTGTCTACATTAGGGTCTGGAAGTTCAGCTGAGATAACGGAATCTATGTCATTTGACTGAATTTTATTAGTCAGCCAAAGCAAAATATGATCATGAGGCAATCCCCTCTTTTACCATTCAATTGTGTACATGTGGCATCTTACTGGTCCAAAAATTTTTAATTTTATGATGAAATCCATCATTTTCAATAATTTCAATCGAAATACCCTAACTGTAAGATCATGTCTGTGAATGTAGGTTTGTCCAGGTAGTAATTCATCCTTGATTTCTTTCCATTTAGCATTGCATGTGAACGTAATGAACAGGTCAGGTCGTCCAAAATTTCGAACGTACGTCATTGCATCCTGAGTCCTTTCATGCATGTAACGTGGGCTTCCTGTGAAACTTGATGGTAGAATGCAAAGTTGGCCAATCTCTGTTCCAGGAAGATCATTATTTATGGCATCTCTTGAATGAACATATTGATCACATCTTAATTCTTTCTGATGAGTTCTAATATAACGTAATCTTTCAGATTCTGTTTTAGCATACATATCAACAGCAAATTGGTGGAAAAGATTTCTCGCCAACATTAAATAATTTGAAGAATTGCTACGAACCATAAATCTGTAGGCATAGAAATCCATGCAAGAAACCTTTTTGTTGGAATGTACACCGGCTTGGGGTATATCAAAGTGATAACCATCTTCTCCATGTACAAACAGTAAAGGGTACTGCAAGGCATCATAAGATCGATGAGTTTCATCTATAAATTGCAAAGTATTGTCTCGAGATTTAAGTACAATGTCTCTTTTCCCATGTTCTTCACCAGCAATAATTACAGCCACTTCATTACATTCTGGCAGATTATATCGTCTAGCATGTTCTGCAGGTGGTCTCTTGTCAGCATCAATGATAATTTTGTGTTCAGCTGTAGGAATGTTTTCCAGAGCATATTTAAAACTTTGAATATAATGATTCGAAGCATGGAGCATCTCCTGAAGTTGCAGAATGAGTTTAAATTTTGTTGCTGGGTTTGTGGTACACCTGTTTTGTGCTTGTTGCTGCAAATCGGAAATGAAGTACAATTGAAGATATTTTGCATGTTCATTTAATGTGGGTTGCAGTGAACCTAATCTATGATAAATCTGACCTTGAACTTTAAAAGTAGGCATGAAACCTCGTTCAGTAATTATGTTTGCTCCGAAAGAGGTCATTGCAAAAGCAGAATTGTAAGCTTGTATATTTTGTAGGAAATGTTTTGAATCAGATGTACTGCCTGTGAGTAATGTTATCAAAGGCTCGGGAGGTTCTTGAATTGAAGGCAATACAACTTTTCCATTACTACAACACATTCCTGGTGATTCTCTAGGCCACTTTTTAGCACCACAACTGTCACAAATTTTTGACATTGATCCAATGCTTACCTGATACTGAGATGCATATTCAAAATCTGGATTGTAGTTAAAAGCACATAAACTCCACTGATTAGTAGTCATGGCACGTGATCTTCCAGCAGCGTGTCTTACAGCATCTTCTTGAAGCCTTCGTATACGTTCTTCTTCTGTTTCCGATGATCTGCGTGCGGCTTCCCTTTCAGCATTTTCTTGAAGCCTTCGATTGCGTTCTTCTTCTGTTTCCAATGATCTGCGTGCGGCTTCTCTTTCAGCATTTTCTTGAAGCCTTCGATTGCGTTCTTCTTCTGTTTCCAATGATCTGCGTGCGGCTTCTCTTTCAGAATTTTCTTGAAGCCTTCGATTGCGTCGTTCTTCTGTTTCCAATGACCTGCGTGCGGCTTCTCTTTCAGCATTTTCTTGAAGCCTTCGATTGCGTCGTTCTTCTGTTTCCAATGATCTGCGTGCGGCTTCTCTTTCAGCATTTTCTTGAAGCCTTCGATTGCGTTGTTCTTCTGTTTCCGATGATCTTCCAGCAGCGTGTCTTACAGCATTCTCTTGAAGCCTTCGATTGCGTTCTTCTTCTGTTTCGCGTGTTCTTTGTGCTTGCTTTCTTTTTGCATCCGAAGATTTTCCAAACGAAGTACGTTTCTTCGGTGGCATTATGACTTATTTCATGTGTATTTTGTATTAACCGCACAACACAACGAAATTATGTACTCTACGAAATCGATAAAACGATATCCATTACTTATATTCACAATAGATGTAAGTACATTTGTGAAAGATACGGATATAAATAAGAACGTGACCAAATTTTAGTATAAAAAGATAAAGATAAAAAAAGCAGTTTGTAAAAAAGAACGTAACCAAATTTCAGTAGAAACAGTATTTTTTGATCGATGTTTATTTCATGTGTATTTTGTATTAACCGCACAACACAACGAAATTATGTACTCTACGAAATCGATAAAACGATACCCATTACTTATATTCACAACAGATGTAAGTACATTTGTGAAAGATACGGATATAAATAAGATCGTGACCAAATTTTAGTATAAAAAGATAAAGATAAAAAAAGCAGTTTGTAAAAAAGAACGTAACCAAATTTCAGTAGAAACAGTATTTTTTGATCGATGTTTATTTCATGTGTATTTTGTATTAACCGCACAACACAACGAAATTATGTACTCTTCGAAATCGATAAAACGATACCCATTACTTATATTCACAACAGATGTAAGTACATTTTAAGTAAGTTTAGGAACACATTTCATATACTTGCGCAAAAAGGAAAGTTTTATATACAAAATAATTAAAATTAAAAAGAGGGTAATCTGTATATATAAAAAGATAAAGATAAAATTTTATATACAACAGAATTAAAATTAAAAAGAGGGTAATAATTATATATAAAAAGATAAAGATACAAAAAGCAGTTTGTAAAAAAGAACGTAACCAAATTTTCAGTAGAAACAGTATTTTTTGATCGATGTTTATTTCATGTGTATTTTGTATTAACCGCACAACTCAACGAAATTATGTACTCTACGAAATCGATAAAACGATACCCATTACTTATATTCACAACATATGTAAGTACATTTTAAGTATGTTTAGGAACACATTTCATATACTTGCGCAAAAAGGAAAGTTTTATATACAATAGAATTAAAATTAAAAAGAGGGTAATCTATATATATAAAAAGATAAAGATAAAATTTTATATACAACAGAATTAAAATTAAAAAGAGGGTAATTATATATAAAAAGATAAAGATTAAAAAAGCAGTTTGTAAAAAAGAACGTAACCAAATTTCAGTAGAAACAGTATTTTTTGATCGATGTTTATTTCATGTGTATTTTGTATTAACCGCACAACACAACGAAATTATGTACTCTACGAAATCGATAAAACGATACCCATTACTTATATTCACAACATATGTAAGTACATTTTAAGTATGTTTAGGAACACATTTCATATAGTTGCGCAAAAAGGAAAGTTTTATATACAATAGAATTAAAATTAAAAAGAGGGTAATCTATATATATAAAAAGATAAAGATAAAAAAAGCAGTTTGTAAAAAAACAATTAATAGATTGAAATAACTTAGCTTCAAAGTTCTTTAGAAGTCATGTACGATGCAACTTCCAAGCGATAAACATGCCAAGTATGTTGCCAATTTGTAAATAGCAAGTTTGTGAAAACATATGAACGAATCACAAAACATATGACGAATCAAAAGACATTTACTCCGTAGAAGAAATACTGAAACGTAATTTTTCTCCCTTTTTTATAGACTTCGTAACGTTCGTCTTTTTCTCCCAAGATGGCGTAAGTTGTCTGTGAACACTATGTCAGAATTTATTTAATGTTGAAGTGAAAAATGAATTTTTAACCGTATCTTACGAAGTGTTTAAAATATTTTTGCGAAGTTAATATTTTTAGAATCGTCATAGCCTGAGGATTAAGATGGTATATTCTTTTAAAAAATTTATCAATATTCGACGGAGTTATTTTATGTTGAAATGAAAAATGAATTTTTAACCGTATCTTATGAAGTTTTTAAAATATTTTTTCAAAGTTAATATTTTTAGAATTCTCATTGCCCGAGGATTAAAATGGTATATTCATTTTTAAATTTGGTCAATATGCGACTTTTTAGCGCAGTTTTTGTGCAAATTTGTGTGTCTTACAAACTATGGAATTTTAATTACTAAATCTGAAAATAATGATTTGAAACTTACATTTTTAGAATTAGTATGCCCTGAGCTTTAAGAAAGTAGTTTTGTTTTGTTTTTATTTTAAAAAATGAAGCGGATGCGAGAATACACGAAATTTCCCCGTATCTCTGAAACGGCCTAACTGTATTTCTATTTGTTTTTGCTCCATAGCCCCCCTTACCGCCCCACCCCCCTACCCGCCCCTCCTAATAATTTTACAAATTGAAAAATATCCGCAATCGATTTGTAAGTATCGAAAATCTCTATGTACCAATTTTGAACGATCTGACACTATTTTTATTTTTTTGCCCCCCCCTCCCCTCCCCCTTTCTTGCCTCTCCTAATAACTTTACACAATCGAAAATATCCCCATTCGACTTGCAGGCCTCTTAAACCTATCTGTACCAATTTTGAATGGCCTAACTGTATTTCTATTTATTTTTGCCCCATAGCCCCCCCTTTACCGCCCCACCCCCCCTACCCGCCCCTCCTAATAATTTTACAAATTCAAAAATATCCGCAATCGATTTATAAGTATCGAAAACCTCTATGTACCAATTTTGAACGATCTGACACTATTTTTATTTTTTTGCCCCCCCCCGCTTCCCTCCCTCCTTCTTGCCCCTCCTAATAACTTTACACATTCAAAAATATCCGCAATCGATTTGTAAGTATCGAAAACCTCTATGTATCAATTTTGAACGATCTGACACTATTTTTATTTTTTTGCCCCCCCCCCCTCCCCCCCTTCTTGCCCTTCCTAATAACTTTACACAATCGAAAATAACCCCATTCGACTTGCAGGCCTTTAAAACCTATCTGTACCAATTTTGAACGGCCTAACTGTATTTCTATTTGTTTTTGCTCCATAGCCCCCCCCCCCCTTGCTGCCCCACCTAGGGGCTGAATTTCTAAAATTCCAGAAATTGGTTTTTAGATAGCTGCATTAGCTGTATTTGAGAGCAAAAATTTCACGTATATCTATTTTTTTTTGTTTGAGATATCTAGGATTATGCGAAATCACGTTTTACGCATGTGAAATCACGTTCTGCCCCCCCCCCCGCCACCCTTAGGGACCGAATTTCAAAAATTCCAGAAACCGATTTTTAGACATTTATATTAGCTATATTTTAAAGCAAAAATTTTACGGATATCTGTTTTTTTGTTTGAAATATGAAGGATTTTGTGAAATTAAGTTTTGCCCCCCCTCCCCCCCTTGGGGGTGAATTTTGTAAAATCACTTGCGGCGTTGTCTTTCTCGGGTCGTAAACATTAACCGTGCCAAATTCGCTCCCGCTCGGTGAAACGGCCTAGGATTCTATAGCGGACAGACACACACACACACACACACACACACACAGACTCTGCTCTTTTATATATATAGATTATGAATAATTAAGATATTTATTATAAAAGGTATTGTTGAGATTGCTACAGCGTATTACTTTATAATTCTTTTTAAATAATAGCTCCATTACTATACATACTTTTTCTCATGTTTGGTAAAAATAAGTAATTTTAAAATTTTGAACTTTTTCTTCTATAACTGCTACATTAGTCTCTCTCTCTCTCTCTGTGTATATATATATATATATATATATATATATATATATGTGGTCTCAAGTCAATTGTGGGCGTTTTGGAACTTTAAGAATACTAATTCTATTATTTACTAATTATTTAAATTTTAATAATGAAAGTTAAAATATATTACAAATATTTACATAAATGCTGATGAGCATTAAAATTGATTATCCAAGTACTTTTAACAGTTCGTCACTTAACACATAATTCGTAGCACGCATAGTACTTTATCAAATACGTCAAATATAAAACGAAAGTCATTAAAACAAACAGGCAGTACAGCCATCTACTCCGTATGCCTCGTCAAAACTCTTCGTCGAAACTGAACTCTTCTCTCGAATGCTCTTAGCTACGGCGTGTCCAGGAAACGATGTCATTCTCGTCATAAACACGCGTTTCCTCTCAAGTGCTGGTGCTCCGTCACATGATCAGCTAGCTAGGGTTCTGAGCTGCGGGAAAGCCAAGTAAGAAGGAGAAACGGGATGCCGATCCACTATATTTTCGGCCGTCCTGCATCCGGCTGGTCCTCCAGGCGGTCACAGTGAAAAATACAAAAAAAAAAAAAAAAAAAAAAAAAAGAAACACAAAATAATAACATACTTATTTACAAATTTTCACAAATCCTCAAAATTTGACATATTTTTTTTTTTTTTTTTTTTTTTTTTTTTTAAGTTATCCACTGCTTGATAAATTCCGCATGAGTGGATGTGCAATGAGGGCCTTCATGGCATCCATTTCTATTTTTTTTTTTATCAATATCATCAATTTTCATTTTTGCTGTTATAAAGTCACAAAAGAATGACAAATTTGGGTTTACGGCAACCCGGTCGCCCATGGCAACAGTCTCTGGTGAACGTCCACTCAACTTGCATCTTATTTTATTTTTCTTTTTAACTCGAGAAGATTGTTTTTTGATATATGTACTTAAATCTTTACTTTGGGGCTTAGAGTTATTTTGGGACACGAACTCGAGACCCTCTAATCGATCATTTTCAGTTTTAAGATTTTTTAAGGCTATGCTGCAGAGGCCTTGTTCGGTTATAAAGTCTATAGTAGCACTTTTACGTGTAGGGAAAACTTCTAACTTTATTTGCACAGCTTTGGGGAATAATATGGCTATTTCACTAATCGTGGTCGTCAATGGAAGTGATGGGATGAATAACTTTCTCAAATCTACACTGGCAGTCTTTTCTTTTGGGATATTTAGTCTTTTACATTCAGTGGAATCTATCGTCGATGGCTTTTCTCTGGATTTCTTCCTTTTAAGGAGTCTGGAATTATCGTCAACTTTTTCTTTTAACTTTTCCAACTCTTCGGCTAACTGTGAAATTTTTTCAACTAGGGCTTGTTTCTCATCTTTCTTTGAATAAGTGTTTTCAGGGTTTAGCGACTTCATTCGGGAAACATTCGTCTGACTTCGTCCCTTTCGGCGCTGCTCCTCCTCTTCATCACTATCATCATCTATTTGTAAAATGCTCGTATGACTCTGTTTCTGTCGTCGAGGCTCCTCTTCTTCATCATTGTCATCATTTACACTATTATTATCCTTCAAAAGCATCTTATCGTCATCACTCTCGTCGTTTTCGTCTTTATCGTCATTTTCACTTACGGCTTTTTCGGGAGATTCTAATAATTTTTTTGACAGCATAACAGGGTGAGGGGTTACATTTTCACATTTTTTAGTATTATTCAAAGTTTCATTTATTTCTGGGGAATTTAAAAAAAAATTGTTCTCAAAGTTAATGGGGGCATCAACAACAACATTCGATTTAATTTCGTTTTGATATGTATTTACAGGGAGTACTGTTACTAAGTTTACCTCTAGAGAATTACACTTATTTTTCACAAAAATACCCTTTTCATTAATTGTTGTTTCACCCAGCATTAGTACATTCATGCCTATAATTATATCATACGGTATCATATTATCATGTACAACACAGATATCAGTTTTACTTTCGAAATCATCAACTTTAAGATCGGCGTCGAATGAGCCTAACGGCTTTATTGAACTTTTCCCGATCCCCTTCAAAATAGTACTCATAGTATTTAATTTTTTTACATTTAATTTATCAAAAGAACTTTTACGCAACAATGTTGCTTCACTTCCTGTATCAATGATTCAAATAAAATTTATATCATTTACTTGTATAATTTTACTCATATTTTGATTTACACCAATACATAATGTCTCAACTTCTGGTTTCAAACCTGGGCAATCCGAACTTTTTTATGCCCGTACTGCTTACACGTCACTTCAGGCCTTTGGCCTTATGGGGGCAATCTCTAGATAAGTGGTTTTTTTCACCACAATTATAACACAATTTATTATTTACTTCATTTTTAGGACTAAATTTTTCATGTACATTATGGGTTACGTGTTTCGGTTTTGCATTATCTACTTTTTAAATCTGAATTTATTTTTCTCATTATCTTTTTTGAAAATTTCATATAACTTAATTTTTTCCTTAAATTCACGTAAATTTTTAGCACCATATAGCATAATTTTATTCTCTGATCTATCATTTATTCCTTGGATCACATAGTGCATGATAGCGGCATCATCAATATGCCCGCTCTTACTTAATTCACGCATTTTAAAGAAATATTCTGCAACAGACTCATCGCCTCTTATTTTCCTTTTACTTAATATATCATGCAAAGAGGTGGAATTTATTTCCGTTTTAAATTCCTCAATAAGCGCTTTTTTTAATTTTTTGTAAGTAACTAGCGCTTTCTCAGATTTAATGAATAATAGAGCGTTTCCGCTCAAAGATCGTTTACAAAAAATAATTTTTTGTAGTTCATTAAGATTAAACATTACTGACACTTCCTCAAATTCGTTAAAAAACTCAATAATATTTTCATGCGGTTCGCCGCTAAATTTTGAGATACTGTTCTCGAAATCGTTAAATGAAATAACTGCACCATGTGTTCCAGAATTCACATTATTACTACCATTTTCATTATTTTCATAACACTTATTATTATACATATGGCATTGCACAGAGGAGTCAATTTTTTCAATATCATTATCGCCACTACTTTCGGATTCACTGCTCGATTCGTTTTGAGAATCTTCCTCATCTGAATTATTTTCTGAACTTTCTTGTTTTAACAACTCCGTGTCACACAAATGTAATAGTAATCGATCTCTCAGTTCATTTTTGTTTCCATCAAAAGGGACATTTAATATATTACAAATAAGAATTAGTTCGTTCAAAGAAAAATTGTCATCAATTATTTTTTGTTTTTCAATGTATTTTTCGTCGCCAATGGCGAAAGTGAATCCTGTGATTTTTTTTATTCTGCATCTGTTCCTGCGATCGCCGTTATCATCGAATAAAAACTGATGCAGAATTTTAATTTTAGTATAACTTTCAGTCCTCAGTGCAGTGCCGATTTTGGGTATATCCCCCAATGAAACCATTTTATAAGAAGATAAAGTGTACGTACCTTTGTAGAGCAGAAACAGCTGTTGTTTTAAATTTTATTTAAATTTCCATTTAGTCGACTTGCTGTTTTTAATCCTTAAGAAATCTGAAGCACATATTTCGCACTTTGTTGCTTTGGTTTAAGCAAATTTCATCGGTCTGTGCATTTCTGTTGATTATAAAGCATTACTACACACTTTAAAAAACATTCGTCCAGCATGAATTAGTATATGAATAAGTTCAAACACAGTTCATATTTAAGAACAGTTTTTAAAAAGTTCAGTCCAACAAAAGTTTATAGTTCATTACAATTTTACTTTATATGAAAATTTGCGTTTAATCCGAAATTTAAGTTAAATTAAAATAATCGATTTATGCTTTATCAAGTAAATTTCATTCTTGATCCCACTTCTGAAAATGTGGTCTCAAGTCAATTATGGGCGTTTTAGAACTTTAAGAATACTAATTCTATTATTTACTAATTATTTAAATTTTAATAATGAAAGTTAAAATATATTACAAATATTTACATAAATGCTGATGAGCATTAAAATTGATTATCCAAGTACTTTTTACAGTTCGTCACTTAAACATAATTCGTAGCACGCATAGTACTTTATCAAATACGTCAAATATAAAACGAAAGTCATTAAAACAAACAGGCAGTACAGCCATCTACTCCGTATGCCTCGTCAAAACTCTTCGTCGAAACTGAACTCTTCTCTCGAATGCTCTTAGCTACGGCGTGTCCAGGAAACGATGTCATTCTCGTCATAAACACGCGTTTCCTCTCAAGTGCTGGTGCTCCGTCACATGATCAGCTAGCTAAGGTTCTGAGCTGCGGGAAAGCCAAGTAAGAAGGAGAAACGGGATGCCGATCCACTATATATATATATGTATGTATATGGATAATTGTATGGCAAATCGAGTGTAGTTAGCAAATTTAGCCCTTTTTGAATACCGAAATTTTTATATATTTTTGAGAAAATGTTTATTGATGAAGTAAAATAGTTTTTTTTATTCATATTTTTAGGTAGCCATAGTTAATAACTTCAACACTTTTTGGCTGCTGAAAACTTCGAATAAATTTTTTTATATACCTCTGTAAAAGTTTGTACTGATTAAATAAAATAATGATTAATTTTAAAATTTAAGCTTCTGCCAAAAAATTCCAAACTTGGCAAATATGCTTCCAGTAATATTTTATAAATATAATTACTCTCCTATTTAATCAGAAAGAACTGCTGTAAATATATGCAATAAAGATTTCTGTATGGCAATAGTGGTAGGAAATTTAATTATTCTGTTTGATTGACACTGCATTTGGACATGGAAACACCCATATGTAATGAACTGGTCATTTCTTTTAAATGGATTTTTTTTTTTTTTTTTTTTTGTTAAAATATAATTTTTAATTGTACAGTCGGGGAAAAAAAAACGCAACACCCGCAGTAATTTCGTTATTTATTGACGCAGAAATATTTAATAGACACCATTCAACAGGAAATTAAATGCACTTTTTGAAAATGCTGTCGAATTTTGAATTAGGGGTTGTCTACATATTGAAATGAGCGCCAACTTTGATTTTTTCAATAGCAACACCAAATTTTGACTTCATATTCGAATTTCTGAGAGTCTGGCAGTGCGGAAAAGTATACTGTTTGTGTACTTTATCTTTAGTATTTATAGAGTTATAATCAAAAATGTGTTAGGGGGTTATCTCTAAATGTAGAAAAATAAAATTAAGATCCTATAAGAAAAAGACAAAATTTTAATGTTTTACACCGGAAATCTTTCGGGAAGAAAAGAATTATATTAAACATTTACTTTTTGCAGTTTTTTAATTAACTAGAATTCAGGTTTTTAGATTTATATATACTTCAGTACTTTTTTTAGATAATTTTAGGTCTATTCACATACATAACACTTGCGATTGGTCCAGACAGTACTCTTTGAAAAAAAAAAGTGCAATATTTTTCAAGTAAAACTGTCTATTATGGCTGCACTGATCACCAATAAAGCTTAAATTTTCTTTTGTAGGTGTAACATAATATACGAAATGAAATAGTATAGATATATATATACAACAACGCATAAATTAAATCTTTTCGGATAAATTATTCTAAGGGATCATGAAGTAAATATTAAACTTTTTTAATCGCTCTTACCAGTTTTTGGTCAGTTGAATTCTTTGGAACTGTACGATTCGTTTTATAATTTCTATGAAAATATAATTTCTTAATTAATCCTTTCGCAACTGCTGACATAGATTCACGCTATTTGAAAATCTGTAACTCTGTCAGTGGGCGTTTCTTTCGTAATTTGTGTGTTACTTATTTCTTAAGTGTGTACCCATTGTTCATATTTTTGCAATAAAATATACTATGGATAGAAATATATTGATTAGAAAGAATATATTTATAATGTATATCCATTTGTAATATAATTGTGAACACAGGAAATTTGTTCTCAAATATTAAACCTATTTTTCTATTTAAAACAGTAAACCACGCCTATTTAGTTAATTTTTTTCTTCTAGTGTTCATTTAAAAGATTCAAAATTTATCACCAGTAATCGATGAAGTAAATACCACTTGTGCATGTTTTTGTCAAGATAAAATAAGGGGTTTAATACGAATACTCGATGTCACATTTACTTTTCTTTTCTTTCCTGTATTGTTTTGTTTTGAAGAACGATGAAGGCGGGGCTTGTCTTCTTTAAAAAACAGGAATTCTTGATGACTAATGACTAAAAATCATCATCATTTTTGTTTTATTTCTTTGCATTTGACGTTGCTGTTATATAATTTGACCCGTAAGTAAAAAATAAAAATAGTTTGTTTAATTTTCTTTGTTATTTTTTAAGATTTGATTCGTTATCTCATGCAAAATTTTATAAGAGGCGGCCCCCTAAACCACTCGAAAAGAAAGATTTATTTATATCTCGAAAACTAATAACTGGAACGAGCTGCAAATTTGCACACCCATATTTTTCACCATTAGGATTCATTTTATGTAAAAATTAATATAGGTCATAATTCATAATTTTTATAAATATGAATTTATTAATATTTTTCAGAATTAAAAATATTCTTCAGAATCAAAAGTAATGATGGATTATGTTTGGGTTTCTTCACTTTATCTTGTAAAAAAAAAAAAAATATATCGATCGAATTATTTTTTGTGAAGATATTAATAAAAGTTTGAAATATGAATTTAACATTAGCACCTTCAAACTTTGAACACTTATAACTCAGTGAAAAAATAAGTAAAATATACAACCAATATACTTTTTCGCGTTGTCGCGATCCCAGGAATTCAAATATAAAATAAAAATGGGGTCTTACCATTGAAAAAATTAAAGTTAGTGCGCGTTTTAATATGTAGACGCCCCCCAATTCAAAATTTCACTTCATTTTCTGAAACTACTCACAATTCCACGTCGAATGATACCTATCACATTTTTCTACATTGATTAGCAACGTAGTTACGTTGAGTGTTGCGTTTTTTTTTTCCCCGACTGTACGTATTTTTTATCTGTCAGCCTTAAGAAACAGTAGCCTTCTCCCCCTTAAAATCTCCGACTTTACTATCAAGATTAAATTTGTCTAGTATCGCATGAATATTTGCAATTAAAATCTAAAAATAATTAACTTTTAAATTTTAAAGACAACCTTTAATGTTATAGGAATGCATTTTATTAGATAATCAGGAGTCAATCACGTTTTTTCGTCGTTGATTCCATGTATTGAATACTTATATTTATCATTTTTAACTTCCTTTTCATACAAATCAGTTATCTGTATGATTCTCTATTCATGATTTTTGTATAAAAAAAATAAATATGCTTTTTTATACAAAATAATATTTACAGGGTTCTCACGGCTTTGAATTTGTATACTAATAATTTTATACAACAGTTTTTTCGAATATAAGCCGTCATTTAAGCAGGTTTTTTTTTTTTTTTTTTTTAGTAGTAGAGGAAAGACCATTGAACGGAGCGATGATAGATCTGTTAAAAAAAAAAAAAAAAAAAAAAAAAAATATATATATATATATATATAATGAAATTAACTGTAAGTTATCCCATGTTCTACTATTTAATTGCATTAACTCTAATTAATACTTCGATATAGCTAACGTTTCTTCTCTTACCGACCTAAAAAAATCTGTTAAATAAAATAATTTTTTTTTCTAAATTATAAAACTTACTTTAAAATATTCTCTTATAAATTATGATATATACGAAGGAAAATAATCATGAAATATAAGAATGTGATACAGGAGTTATGACATACCAGGTAGCACATAACGTTGTTATAGCGTTGCTATAACCAATTTTTCCCTGTTCAGACTTATTTGCAACGCTATAACAACGTTATGTGCTACCTGAGGTACAGAAAATATGAGATCTAAGTTATTTTATAAGAGAAACATTTACATAAAAACGTTAATTGTTTAATTCTTCTTTTAATCATACTTTATAAAAAATAATCCTAAGTTTATAAATGATTACTTTATAAATCTTATAAAAAATATCGTGGGATTTTAAATTAATTTAAATCAACATTTCTTCAGTCATTATAAGAAGTATTTATAAGTGAAACTGTATAAATCTCTCCAAATTCTTTTCAAACTGCTTTCATCTAAAAATAATTCACTGCCATTTAAAGAAAACTTCTAATTCTAGTCAGCATTTAATGAATAGAATTTCCTTTAAATTACATACTTTTATCACTCGAATGCTGAGTAAAAGATGTGAAAATTTTGTGTAGTTTCTTAATCGTTTATTTCGATAATAGTTGCTTTTCATTTTCCTGTTTAAGTTTAATAATGCAAAAGAACATTATTTATTACTAAACCTTTAGTGGACTAAAATAACTTTTTCTAACAAACGATCCGTAATAACATTGTTCTTAAACAAATACTTTGAGAAAAATTTAGATATACCAATGAGCAATGAGCAGTAATCAAAAGAATGAGATACAGCAATTATGATATATATATGTAGGTATACACATTTATATAAAATAAGTGTAAGTTATTTTTTAACAGAAAACATTTCCATAAATCGTCAAATGCCCAACTCATCTTTTCTTATCATAATCTTTAAAAATAGATGCTATGTTTATACACAATATTTTTTTATAATATGTCTTATAAAGAAAAAAAAAATCGTGAGTTCTTAATTAGTCTAAATGAGCATTTCTTCAGTCGTTATAGTTATTGGAAGTATTTATTTATACGTGTAACGCTAAAACTCTCTCCGAAACTTTTTCAAATTGCCATAAAATCTCTCGGTAGTATTCAATTAGTGATTAACTTTTTACTTGAAAATTACATACTTTGATCGCTTTATAGATGAACAGCGGGTTTAAAAAATTGTGTCGTTTCTTAATCGTTTACCTTAATAATCATTAGTTTTCATTTTGCTGTTGAAGTTTCAAGTTAATATTCGGAATATTATTTATCACTAAGCCTTTAATGGACTAAAATAACATCTCCAAGAACAATTTTTAATGACATTTATCTTAACCAAATAATTTGAGAATTTGTCAGATGTACCAATGCATTCTTGCCAACATTCTAATTAATATTCCGTAATGTTGTTAGTCCCGCCCATACTTCCCACACCAGTAAATTTTTAGATTAATAATGCAATTACGATTCAGTAAGAAGGACAATACTCTAAAAAATACTGGTGTGAAAAAGTAGGCGTTGCTAACAATACTATGAAATGTTTTTTAGTATGTTGGTAAGTATGACCAATGGGAATATAATCACAAATCAAAAGAATGACATACATGAATTATGAGATATAAAAATAATTCAGTTATTCAGTTATTTATAAGAGAAACCCTTTATATAAATCGTTAATCGTTAATCGCTCATTTTTTTTTTTTTTTTTTTTTTTTTTTATCATAGCATTTAAAAATAAATCCCATGTATACACATATAATTCATGTATTACACTTACAAAAAATTCGTAAATTTCTAATTACTTTAAATTAGTATTTCTTCGGTCGTTATAGTAAGAACGTATTTCAATGTGAAGCTTTTTATCTCTCTTCAAACTTTTCCAAATTGCCATAAATACCTCCGGTAGTCATTAATTAATGACTAGGCTTTGTTTTAAAATTACAGACTTCCATTGCTCGAATGATGAACGAAGAATTTGAAATTGTTGTGCGGTTTCTTAATCGTTTACCTTAATAATCGTTAATTTTCATTTTCCTGTTGAAGACTAATAATGCGAAAGGATTTAGTTTAAGATGGTAAAACATCTAGAATTTTCGGAACATTATTTATCACTAAGCCTTTAATGGACATTTGATGAACATGCTTGGATATTAATGAAAGTCTAAGTTTATGATCATGTATTTAAGGATTAGTGAAGGATGATGCTTGAGAAATATGTTAAATTAAATTACATAACGCTTCACTTTTAATGTATTTTTTCTACTTTTAAAAATTACATATATTTTGTAAAAATTTATTTATTTATTTATTTTTGTTTTTGTACAGATATATTTTTAGTACAAGGAATCTAATTATTTCGAATTATTAATTTTTTCAAGAATTTTAATTAATTGCGGTAATAATCATTATTAAATCAAAATTAAACACAGAAATTAACTCTTATTATTATTATTTTTTTAAATGTAAGTATTGAGTATATTAGTTTGTCTAATTCAATATTTATAATTCATTTCATTTTTTTACATTTTATAAATAAAAAATTCAGTATAAAATCAACATAATACATGTATGAATAACTTTAATTGTAATGTCTCCTGTATGGATGACTTTAATAATGACTTTAACTATTACTAAAAATAGTAATAGTTTAAATAATGCCGTAATACCTGAATTAGTTTTACAAAAAATATATTAAATTGTTAATAATTTGTTTAAAACATATAATAAATTATGTTTCAAAGCTTAAAAAAATGTCAGTGAAATGCATTTTTATGCTAATCATAGATTTTATGATACATCTGCATTTGAAATTATAGACAAATTTTCTATACTGCATATATTCCGCTCATGTAAGAGATTAGGATATTTTTAATTAATTATTAATTTTTGGAACTGTATTTCAAATATGTTATATTTTGTATGATAAAATTGGTTTTAAAATGAGGATCTGGATTATTTAGGTCAGGGGAAACCATATTAGTATGAATTGTAAGGAAATTGAATACTTTTCAAAATTTAAAT
This sequence comes from Salticus scenicus, assembly GCA_963930645.1. Classification (NCBI taxonomy): domain Eukaryota; kingdom Metazoa; phylum Arthropoda; class Arachnida; order Araneae; family Salticidae; genus Salticus; species Salticus scenicus. The sequence continues at coordinate 76,816,140 of OZ005650.1, forward strand.
TTACACTAGATAAAGCTTTGATATTTTGTAAAATATTGTTTACAACAGTTATTTTTTTAAAAATTATTTAATAAATAAATAAATAAATAAACATATATTCAAATTTTAATGACAATAATTTAAATTCAGTATGAAATATGAAATGAATGTACTCCTTGAAATCAAAATTATATACAGTATATTTATTATCCTTGAAATTTTTATTGATGTCATACAGTTAAAAATCAAATGGGAAAAATAATATTTCGTAGAATGAAAAATAAAGTTTTTTAATGCCTAAACATCAGTGGAGGCCCTCTGTTGAGACTCAAAATGGTTTTGGGTTCCGTCTGTTTGTCTGTCTGTGTGTTTGTCGCGCGGCAGCGGCCGCAAAAACCCACTACTGACTTGATATTTGGTACACATGTTCATGATCCCTACTAAATTCTCCGATTGACTTGCAAACTGACACACACATTCAGGATTGGTATAGAAATAGCTATATAATTTTTTATGTCTACACATTTTATGGATTGTGTACAGGGACACGCCAAAATACTTAACATTACGGCGTATGGGGTGAATTTCGTTTAAACGCATTTTAACATCATTACTTTGCAATCAAGAAAATGAAACTAGCGTACATGAGTAAGATGCTTAAATAAAAAAAAAAAAAAATAGATATTGAAGGATATCAACGAATTTCCAAGGCTAATTTTACTCATTAAAAATAGTGAAATTGAAATTTCCATTTGTGAGAACCCTGCTTATTACTACTACCTGCTTATTTATACCTACCTTTACTACTTTACTCAATATTTCTTTGAAAGAAATCCTAATTTCTTCATATGTTTTTATATATTTTTTATTTATATATTTTTTTTACTCGTTAATTAGATAAAAAATAACAACAAAAAACTCTTTATGAAGGAAATGAAAAGGATAATTAATTCACCCGTAAAATACAAAATATATGAACAATATTTTACAAAAGATATTCATCGAAGAAATTTTCTATTGAATTAAAGAGAATCTAATTTACTTAAAAAGTTACTTCATAATTTTTTGTCATTCGATAAAATTACTAATTTTTCAAATTTCAAAACCATTTTTGTTTTTAAGAAATCTATTTCAATTATAAAAACATCACTAACACAAAACTGATTTAAATAAAAACAAAAACATAAAGGAAAAAAAAAAGTCATTTTTTGAACGCAAATACTAAAATCAAACAAATTTATCATCATATAATAAAAAGAATCCCGAATTAGGAAAGTAAATAAAATACATTTATTTTTGTATGAATACGACAAACAGAATTATAGAAAATAAAATTAAAATGAATTAATTGCTTTCTTAAAATAGAGTGCTTATTTTTTAATTACTTATTTTTGTAATTAGCCTATGAAAACTTTGTTAGCAAATAGTCTTTACATACAAAGTTTGCACATTTTGCAAAAAAAAAAAAAAAAAAAAAAAAAAAAAAAAAAAAATAGAAATCTTATGCATATGTCTGTTTATAAAGTGATTCATGTGTTTATTTTACCTTATTATTATTATTATTATATATATATATATATATATATATATATAATAGTGTGTTTGTTTTAAAGTCATTAGTTATTCTAAAAGTTCTCCTAACTTTGTTGTTAAAACAAATAATTTTTTACGTAACAAATACTTTATATGCATACATTTTTTTTTTTTTTTTTTTTTTTTTTTTTTTTTTACAGGAAAGTTTTTGAAAACAATTTGTAAATTTCATTTATGCTTGGACAGTTTTTCTAACGAATACATTTTTTACCCCAAAAGTTTCTGCGCTTAATTGATTTCTGATGACAGCATTCATACTTAGGCACACGAATTCTTCAAAATAAATGATGTACAAGAAATCTAATGATTTTTGTAATGAAGAAAGTGTTTCAAAAGAAAAATTAAAAACAATACGATAAATAAGAATAAATATAGGGCTTCACACTTTTAAATTTGTAACTGGCTGGTAAGCGAGATTCTAGATATATAAATATTAATTATTATATATATTTTTAATACTATAAACATTTTTTATTTCAAAAAGATCTTATCCATATAGGAAGTATTGTTTTGGTGTCGGAATTTTGGTACGTAAATTTTGCTAGAGATATTGAATCCAAAAATCACGTTTTTAGCGATTAGTTTGAAATAGCAAAGCCCCGGTTCGGGAACGAACTGAATTCCGAATGCGGGAAAAATTTCAAAATCAAACTCGAAATGTACAAAACTCGACCTGATGCTGCCTGCGTGCCAATAGATAAAAGTTTGTTAACGAAACCATTTTTTATTTCATGAAATCAATGAAGGTAGTGAATCAACGAATTTTTTTCTCGTTTCCCAGGTCACTATATTTAAAGGAAACTCTTTTCTATATAGCTTTGCAAACAAAAATAAAATTTAAAGAAATCATGAAATTGTTTTAAAGCCCGCTTTGGTTCCCCGCTGCCTTCAGCAGCGACCCACTCATTCGCAGGCTCTCGGATGTCTGTCCCTATTGTCTGTGACAATAGCTTACCAGTGGGCTTCCATTTGGGTGCTTATCAGATGAGAGTTTCGAAACAGACAGTATCGAAAAAGTTGAAGTAGCCATTTTATATTTGAATCCCAGTTATATATGAACAACACTATACGTGGTGTTCATAATATTTTCTTTCACGTTATTTTCTATATTTATTTGATTTATTCGATCAACCATAAAATGACAATTTCCCACCAAATATAATATTACAATGTGCTATGATCGGCTACATCTATCGCATGAGGCAATTAATTTTTGTGGTTATAATATCAGTTGAGTTACTTAATAGTAGTTGGTATATAGAAAAATAAATAAATACTGAAATATGTAAACCTGATCATGGTACAGCCTTAATGTAGCTGCCCTTGGCGACTTTTGAATTTTTATCGTCACTTTAGACAAAAATACATAATTTATGTTATTATTTTGTTTTATTTCTTTCTTTTCTTTCACATTTCCTTATTTTCACATATTTATTAATTTTAAAAAATCCAATAAAAAATTCGTTACAAATAATGTACCAAATGAAAGGGGCATTTTTTCTAATTCCGTCGGTTTAATTAACTTATCAATCGGACAGTTAGATTTCTATAAATTGACTAAAGTATGAAAAGCTGGTGACAAATTTTTTTAATTAACTAAAGTATGAATAGCTGGTGACAAATTTTTAAATACTCTGTTACGCTTAAAAGGCTAAGAGATTTTCTTGGACTCTGTCTGTGTGTGAAAGTAAGTTGATACCTAACTTTTATACTTTAGTTAATTTTAAGAAATCTAATTGTCTGATCGATAAGCTGTTTAATCCGATGAATTCAGAAAAATCACCCATTTTCATTTGGTACCTTATTTGTGACAAATTTTCGATTAGAGTTTTTAAAAATTAATTAAAATATGAAAAGAAACATAGCTTTAAAATAGATATTTAAATTTTTAATTGTTGCCAATTTTTTTTTCAAGCATAAAAGAAAATATGGCTTCACGTGAAAATAAATAAATAAATAAAATAAAATAAAATAAAATAAAATACAAAATTTGCTCATGCATATGAAAAAATGACGTCTATAAAATAATAATAATAATTTTAAATTTTAAAGGTAACGAAGAGATAAATGGAACATTGGAGGAGTTCTGTTATATTAAAAAAAAAAAAAAAAAAAAAAGATAGTTAGAAATTACTTTAAACGCATTTGAAGTTATGTTATGAGTTTTTGTTATTGTGTTCAATTAAAGTATACTATGCGGTGGATATAAAATTTATCGGCAATATGCAGGGATATTTAAATTAATTGAGTGTTATTTTATTATTATTATTATTATTATTATTATTATTTGTATTAAATGCTTTTCTTAAAAGTATTTTGTATCATGTTTAGAAAGATTGCTCTATTATCCATATGGTATAGACAACTTATTGTCTTTAATTTTCAAAGCTAAACTTTTGTTATGACTACATGTTTTGAAGTGTGAATATGAAAATGTAATTTTATCTGTTGGCTTATATGTCTACCTGCCTGTTTGAGCAAAAATTAATCAGGAATTAGAATTCTTGTGTGCTAAAGACAGTAAAGGAATTCGATTTGAATTTATTTTTTTTAAGATCAGCAAGTTTTATATAGTGGTGCGAGTAATATTTTTAATACCGGGCCTAATATTAAGACTTAATACAGGAAATCTATTTTATTGTTTTTAGCTTATTTAATCTTCGAAAATATATGTAACGCATTACTTTAAAGAAATTAGTGGTGATAAATCTGATTAAATAGTTACAGAAAATTTAGCAGCTATGATATATATAAGGGAATGTCTCCGGTTGTGGGCACAGTTTTGATTTTGGCTTATAACTTTTGATAGAGTAAATATTCTGCAAACATATGAATACCAATAGAAAGCTGGAAACCTTAGCTAACGTTTGATAAATCAACTGTATCGATTCCGTCAATCAGAAAATTTTTATCACCAATTATGTGAAGTGATAATTTTTAGTGAAAAAAAAATTGTATCCGGTTGTGGGCACACCTGAAAAATCCGCTGAAAATGGAAAAATAATAAGAAAATCACCAAAAACACAGAAAATAATGAGATTTACAGTGCAGCCACACATCCAAAAACTAGTAGTGAGGACGCGTCCAAAATGTTGGAGGGATGCCAGCTTGTCCGACAGTTTGAAATTTGGAAAACATCCAGTAATTCCGCGCTCTGTTAGTGCTCATTTTCCCTGAGTCAGATGACTGTCACCCCTATTTTAGCATTGGACTCATTGAGTTAGCACTTGCGCTGATGCTTCCATGGTTTCATCAAATGTGGTCGAAGAACATTTATTTTGTAAGGATTCTGCGGCCAAAATAACAACAAAAAATGGCATTTTCCCAATTTTATTCGTCATCTTCTTCATCCTTTAATTTAGAAGTGCAATGTTTGAAAATAAAATAATTTTCATGTATTTTGGCACATTTCAAAAACACCAGACGATCATACTTGTTGCATTTGATTGAATTTGCTCTTCTTTGGCGGCGTTGTAGCAGGTGCTCCAAACAAACGATGCAGAAGTCGGCATCATCATCTGATTGTGGATGTTCCTATTTTTAGCGCGCTTGGCCGGCAATTTAACAGGTGGAGTTCCCTTACTTTTTCCAGGCTTCTTCTTGAGGGACACAGAAGCTGTGAGGAAATCCATATTCTCGGCAGTTGACTTTATGGAATTCTTATCTACTAAACAATTCTAAATGGCTTTAACCAGCGCCTTAAAATCCATTTCTTTTGGATCGGTTGACTTTTCAGGGGTTGACATGGCTAAAAATTCCTAAAACTACATAAAACACTAATAAAATTTGTTATGCTGTTATAATAGACTATATTGGTTAATTTGTAAGTCAAACGCACGCTTTAAATGAAAGAAACATGGTTGCCCACAACCGGAAATGACATTCGTTTTTATAATGACAGAAAAAAAAAAAAAACTATTTTCAGTCCACATTTTGGCTTAATTCGATATTGCATCACAAAATATATTGAATATACTTTATGAATATATATTACACTTACATTTTTTAATTTATTCACTTCGATTTATCGCATTCTAAAAATATTCACAAATTACTTTTGTGTTGTTTTTTTTTCAGATTTATTCTATTTTATTTTTTGCTTGCACTTACTAAGAAAATGCGTCTATTCACTTTGGTGTTTGCACAAAAACTGCGTACTATCAAACACAAGTTTGACAGTACTCAAATCCACCATATTCGATTTCAGTTAAAAGATATGGTGGGGTGCCCATAACAGGAGACATTCCCCTACATATACATATACACAAACATATACATGCTAACCTAATCTGGAGTATTGTTAGCACACGCTCTTTTTTGCTCAACCCTTAATTTTTGTAGTAATTCTCTTTAAATGTATTTACGATGAAATAAGCAGAAAGGTACTCTAAAAAAAGACTGGTGTGAAAAAAAAAATGAGGGTACTAACAATTATTAATTACATCCTAATCATTAATTAGGATGTTAGTTGCTCTCTCTCTGTATATATATATATATATATGTATATATAATTAAATTAAGATCTGACTTTTATGAGTAAGTTTGCGATTTTGTCTGTAAAAATGAATAATTAAATAAATAAGATTAAAAAAAAAATTGCCATTTCGTTTATTATATTAAATTGTATGTTTAAAAAATATTTTTCTTTCTTTCTTTATTTTTTCAATAACTTTTTTCTGCATTGTTATATACACCCTATTCGAAAAATGTATTGACATTTCTTTCTACTACCAGCATTCCACTTAGAAAAACATTATTAACTGTTTCATTAACTATCTTTTTCATTCGCCATCTCTTTTTTTAATAGTCCCAGGAATTCCCACGAGTTTCGTAATTTATCCCATTTAATGATAGCGTTGGGGGCAATAAAGTACTACCAGAGAACAGAAAAGAGAAAATAAATATAAAAATGAGTTTTGAGGAGAAAACTCACACAGTTTATTGATTTTTAAATCGAGAAATGAATTGTATTTTTATTTGTTTATATTTTTTAACTTTCATTATGTGGGAAAATTGGAAAGTTTTCAAAAATTTCATGCTAAGGAAAATTAAAGTATTTAACTCGAAGTAATTTTTAGAATTTTAATATTTAAAATTTAGTATTTAGTGTTTAGATTAATAATTTGTAATGTAATATTAAAAGTTTAGGTTGCCATTATATTTCAGATGTGGGATGATTTTTGAATCAAAGTGAAAGTTTTCAGAATCGTAAATAAATGCACCAGAAAAAAAAAAAAAAAAAAAAAAAAACTTTTTTAGGTTAATTTCTTTATATATATACTCACTGCAATTACTTAGTTTCTTTATTTATCTTTTCACTATCAATCTATATATATAAATGAAAATATGGCATCACGATAAGCTCCGAACTATTGAACCAATTCAGTGCAAAATCGGCGAGGGGATTTATCTCACAATGTTATAAATTATTGAGTTGCATAAAGTATTCACTGAGTATCTTGGTCCCAGTGAATAATTTAAGCTGCCATATAGCAGCTACTTGAAAATTATCAAGTTACATCGTAAGAAAACGTTCTTAAAAACGGTTTTGATTAAATTTTGATGGATACATAAGCCCATATGAAGGTTTTCACAAAGTTTAATAAAAAAATTGATGCATAATTTTGTTTCAAATGGCAGGCACTTCAAAATCAGGCTAAGACTTAAAAATTTATCGCCACTGAATTTGCAAAACACTCTGTTAATTCGAATCATAGTTTAACAAGGGACAACTTTTAGAAATATCTTGTGTAGGTTCATTCGTCCACTTGATATCAGCCCTTTTTTTAATAATTTACTTTCATTTAAAAATACGAAATTCCCCAAAAATGTATTTATGACTCGATGTGCTTTCTGTTCCGTGTACTCAAATCCTTTGTCATGGTCTCAACCAAATTCATTAATCAATTTACGTCATCTTGTTTCAAGATTTTGGCCTCTTGCAGTCATGTAGCCATTTGAAAATTTATTATTACGATAACTAACTAATTACTGAATAATCTTGAGCTGAAGTTGGACAGTGAACTTATTTTAGAAATTCTTTAAATAAGTTCATTGGCCGCCTTGATCAGTCATTTTGTTCCAATTGACGGCCACTTAAAAAATCAGTTTCACACATTAACGGCTTTATAACTTGAATTGCTGAAAACTCCGTATATACATAGTACATATCTAGATATCAAACAAAGCTTATTAATCAAGTCGATTCTCTATTTTGTTTCATATTAGCGACCGTTTGATAATGGTAATGGTGAGAGCACTCACAAGCAGCCACCGCAGGTTTACAGGGGCCCTGGTCCTGCTAGGAGCCCATCTCCCTCTTGGAAGCCTTGACTGTTACAACTACTCTATCTTCCAATATCAAAGAGGTAGCCCTACTATGGGCTGAAAACGAAGGTTACGAAACTACCGCTATCTTCAGACAAGTTAAAAAATGTTCAATATCGAGGTCAATCGCAAAAGGTCCCAGTAAGTTCATAGTTTGGCGACCAGAAAGATAAGTCTTTCCAAGGATGTTCGAGGCTGAGAAATATTCATTAGTTCACATTCTATAAGTTTAATGCACTCAGTTTGCGGTGAAAAGCAAACTCAAATAACAAAACCACGCACAAAATTATACTTTGAATGTATAGAATAAATTTCCTAGATTAAATAAGTCAGTGTTGTAAAAAAAAAACCCAAAAACTACTTTTTAAGGGATATACTGAAAATTAAAGCACTATTTGAATTATTAAGTATGTATTCAATGACACAATTTAAATTTTATGTCTTTGCAAAAAATTACATATTAAAAATATTCATCAAGCACTACATGGTCCAATAGATATATTTGTAAGTTTCAAACTAGTTTCACTAAAATATTTTTAAAAGATTCTTTTTAAAAAAGTTCTTCTATACAATTTGTTGTATTTTTATTTTATAATATTTAACAATGGTAGTTAAATGCTGAATTAAAAATTGTTAAACTGATGAAAAAAACGCATTTTGAATTAGTGCATAATGAAATCTAGAAAAATAAATCTTTACCAGAATTTGCGATTAAATAAGTAATTTATTTATACTTTTAATTTGATATGAGTCTTTCTAAGAAATTCTAAATATAATAAACCGAGTTGCTGCTTAATTAACTTATTGTTTTGTCACTTTTATGGATTTTTTTCTGTAGTTATCTTAATAATTTTCTTTTGTTAAATGACAGCGCTGTGGGCAATGAAGTGGCTTTGGAATGTTCGATTAAGCAAAAAATTGCTATTAAAAGAAAAAAAAAAAAAAAAAAAAAAAAAGAAAGAAAGCTCTTTTACATTTATTGATTATCTTCTGTATTGGTCGATGAACATAATAAAAATATTAAACATAAGTGTTGTATTCATTAAAAAAAAAAATATATATATATATACTGTCATATCTTTTTGACTGTATATGATTTATGCGAAAACTTTGTGATTCAAACATTGATTTCGGCTGACATTTTTTTATTGCGAAATACGAGATTGAAAATAAAAGTTATTCTATGTATAAGGTAAAGCTAGGAGTATTTGCGCACAATTCAACAAAATGATATAAAAAATCGAAATGTTAATTTTTTGCTAAACTATTAGTGCATAACATCGAATTGATCCTTCTTCTATGCATTTTCATTGAAAATTTTATTGCATTGAAAGCAACTGTAGTAATAAAACCAAGCGAGCTACTTTGCGCAATCTCTCGTTGTAGGGTAGGAGAGATTGGGCTTAATAATAACTACAATAACATTAATAATAATAATAATTCATTTAAATGATATTGTTGTAAGTTATTTGTAAACAAATATTTTTGTATTGTGAGTGGATACTTCAATTCAATAATAATAATAAAAAAAAAAAAAAAAAAAAAAAAAAAAAATCAGAAAATGAAAAGAAATTTAAACAGAGCTACAAAAATTTATTTAAAGAAATTTATATTAAAGAAACAGAAAAAAAGAACAAAACTAGATAAAGAACAAAATCAGAAAATAATATTAAGTTACTAGTTAACACGTTTAACTTAAAATTAGTTCATTACCTTTTCATCTAGAATGGTTTCTTGTTTGCTGACTGAATATCTCGTTGGCCATAATCATTGCACTTTTTATTGTAAATGTGAAGTTATTGTGCAACCACCTGCTACAAGACGGTGTATCCGTCTCGAACGGGCATTTTCGTGCAAAAAAAAAAAAAAAAGTTAGCTCACCGTGCGTGCAATGATATGTGGCTAGTCCCGGCCATTTTTAAGTGCAGAATTCGCCCACCATTTACTATTTTTTAAAGTTTTTTTCCTCAAAATCTTCCGACAAAAAATCCTTTATTTTTAAAATCCTTTACGCTTTAAAATCCCTTACTTTTATTTTATTTTATTGAAATTTAGACGATTACATTCCTTAAAACAGGGGTCGTACTCTTCGCCCTTTTTTCAGGACACTCTCAGAGATAGAAAAATTTCCACCTTTTTACCCACCACTAATTTCATGTAGAATTATTCTGGATATATTTATAGTAATGTGCCACGATTTTACAGGGTAGAGATTATAGTATAAATATACAACATATTTAAAATTTCTTATTTCTGAGAGTGTCCTGAAAAAAAGGGCGGAGAATACAACCCCTGCCTTAAAAAGAAGATTGAGTAGACTGATATTTTTTGCTTGCATTTAGTTTTATTTCTTCTATTTAAGCAGCCGACAGCTGCACTGAAAACTGAAGACTTGAGCATCATACTTGAAAGTATTGAAAAAATAAATAGATATGCAGTAACATTCAAATTCTTTGCGATAAATTTCACATAGGCTAACAGCATTCTAGAGGTAAATCCCTTCAGAGGTGTGGCTTTTGTCGATTGTGCCACTCCTGAATAAATTTCAATTTCAGATTCTGTGGATAGTCTCCATAAGGGTGGTGCGCCGTCTCGAATGGTTTGAATTAGTCCAATGATTTACGGAAATTAGGTTTTGGTACAGTTCCGGGCATTGAACAAACTCATCATCATTGTCTTGTTATTAGTAGTACAGCGTCTAGAATAAACAGTGTGGAAAACGGCGAATAAAATTGTACTAAAAAAATTAAGCCTGTCACCAGATGTCATTGTAAACGAAGCTAGGGTCACGACAACAAAACCGAGACTCCCTATTGGTTAATTATATGCTTAGATCACGTGATTAAACTGACGAAACTGGGAAAAGCCAATCAGGTCTTCGATTTGAGCAATAGCTTCTATCACAGCGACATCTGGGTAAGATTAATTTTTGTAGCATCATTTTAACATCACTGTTATAGGCGATTGCTACACTGTTTATTCTAGACGTTGTATCAGTAGAAAGCTTTAAAATCCGTGTTAGCATAGAATTTTAAATGCGCAATCTCGCCTAAACAGCTCCCATTTTGGTAGGAGAGATTGCGCAGTGTTTTATTAAATAATTACTCACCTTTACAGGAAACCGTGGTGTTTGTACCGTTAATCTTGGTCAGTAGGTTATGAGAAATTGTTTAATTTAAAAATATTATGTAGTACTACCATTGTAATGAAATTCTTAGAAACCGTTATGAAAATTCAAGCATTTATTTTTGAGAAGGAGACAAAGTAACCACGTTTTATCTTAAACTCTTAGAGCAATCATTATGTAAATTCAAGCCGGCACTTCACTATTGATATTGTACAACCACCTAAAATTGAAAGTCGTCCAATCTACTCTTTCCTTCCGATCCCCTATATGCGCAATCTCTCCTAGCTTTACCTTATATAAAAGTATATACAAAGCAAACTTTTATATAAATGCAAGTTTCCTAACAAAAATATGAAAATATAATACTAAAGTAAAAAAAAAGAAAAGAAAAATAAGATCAAGACTTATTTGTAAATAAAAAATTATTAACATTTAAGAAATTATTATAAGTAATAAGTATTATTATAAGTGATAAGAAATTACTAACTAATATGAAAAATGATTAATTTTAATTTACGATGAAAGAAAGAAAGAAAGCACTTTTATCTTTATTGATTATCTTCAATATTGATCGATGAGAATAATAAGAAAATCTATATAAGTCTTGTATTTATTAAAAAAGGTACTGTGCTGTGATATTATTGGCTGCATATGCTTCATATGAAAATTTCTATGATTTAAGCATTAAGTTTTTTGGCTGATATATTTTTAATGCAAAATGTGTGTTTAAATGTAAAAGTAATTGTATGATATATATATATAGATTAAGCAAGCTTTTATAAATGCAAGATTACTTAAAAAAAATGAAATAATTAATATAAAGTACAAATATGAATGAGGCAATTAAACTTATGTTCTTACAATTTATTTAAACTTCTGTTGCAATTTAAACTTATGTTCACCATTTGCATCTATACAAATAACTGAAAATCTTTAAAATATAAAGTTTAATGGAAAATATGCATGTTTAATTTTTAAGTACATATATATGCATTGCAGAATGGAGAAGAATTGCAGAAAACAGTACAGATTGGAATCACCTAGGAGAGGCCTTCATTCTGTTGTGGATTTATAAAAGTTGAAATTGATGATTATATATATATATATATATACACATATATATATAAATTACCTGATAATAAATGAAAATCAATCCCAAAATACATGGGGGCCTTCTGGCTGCATTTCGCGCATTGGTTTGTAATTATATAGTTTCAAGATTTTATCGAGGATTCTGGTTTTTCCTTATTATTTTTCTAAGTTTAATATATATAGATAGATAGGTAGATAGATAGATAGATAGATAGATTGGTAGATATGTATATGCAATCAAGTTAAAAAAAAAAAAAGAATACTGAAGAAGGTTACCTCAAAATTAAAAAAAAAAAAAAAAAAAAAAAAAAAAAAATGAGTAACAGTATACAACGCATAGTAAGGTATAAACATACACAAAAATAAAATACCAGACATATGTGGTGTTTCAAAAATTAGCACAATTATCAATTTGGCATACTAAAAGTGTCTGTAATATGTAGAAGATTCACCCTAAGAAGCAATACATTACAAAGAGAGATGTGTGGTACGCAAATTATGCGATGTATAAATTCGCAGGGAACTGAGAGCTGTTTCTCTTGAACAAACGGTTATAAACGTGGAAAGGGTCTGAGGAGAAGGATTGAGAGTAGCAATACATGTTCCTAAAATTTGCTAAACATGCTAAATTTTGTTCAAGTCTGGTGGCTATTCTATGCATTGAAGTATTTGGTACTGACTATCTCTTCAAGGATATGAGTCGTGTGATATCTGTTTTTATCGTCTTGTAGAAAGAACATATATATATATTATATCAGCATAACATAAACATCACGAATATCATTGCTGTAAACATGAGAATTTACGGTTATACATGAAAGGACATACAAGTCTGTGCGTCCACCAAAAGAGATACCATCCCTAATACAGGCACCACTTCCTTAGTGCAAATGTCTTTCAGGAACATTTTATGCACCATAACGTATTTGATGTTCTCTCCGAATAAGACAATGGCTTAGGCTAAATTTTTAATTTTTCCGGGAAGAGAACAGGCTTACATTGGATATGCTGATGTGCAAAACTCAAACGATTTCTCTTGTGACATGATGTGAACAGCACAAATGGCTGGTCGCATCGCGTAAAGTTCACCTTCCTGAAGCTTTACGCTGACACGACAGACACTGACACAACGACCCTATTGCCTTAACCATGCGATCTATTCGTAGTATTCTCTCACATTTTAAACGCACCCATTTTCTGAAACGACGTCACATTGCAAATACTGATTAATCTGACTTTGGAATGTTGCATGTGACTGCAGATTTTAGCGAATATTTAAATTAAAAATAAATTGCTTTTTACTGATATTAATCGTTCTATTAAGAATATCGTGATATTATTAAGAGATAAGGCATTGTTAGACAAGCTTTATTATGAGAATTTTTAATGCGAGATATCTGACGACAATTCTCATGGATTGCTGCCGTAAATTGAACATTAATAGGTGAGATATCTCCCGTGTTTCAAGGGAGACTTAATACTGGAATTTTTTTATAATTGTTTTCAGCTTATATAATCTTCTAAAATACATGTGACATATTCCTTTTAAAAAATAATGGTGATAAATTCGATTAACCCTTTAACGCATTTGCCCGTGTCTCACACGGGCGATCTTGTATCTCGCGTTATTTTATTTCTAATGCCCGTCTGAGATCTGTTCTAGTAAAAATAGATAGACTGGATTATAATTAAACCTTTTTACCATAAATTGCCCCATTATGCAGCATTTGTTTTGTGTAAACCCCGTGGTGCATTTTGATGACTAGTTAGGAATTCTTTGTAAAAAAAAAATAAATAAAATAAAATAAAAATAAAAAATAAAAATAAAAAAAACTCTATCATTTTTTGTTGTTTTTTCCGAAAAAAAGTCGTGCTTTAAGGAGTTAAAAAATTAGGATGTTTGGCAGTTGTCAGCATTCATTGTCCTAGTTGCGTTGTTGAACCTACACTGTACCTCTTAAAAATTAGTTTTACAGTTAAAGCATCAACACATGGTGAAAAATGAAACCAATTTGACAATAAATATTTTGTTACTTCACACAAAATAAAAATAAAAATAAAAATAAATAAATGAACCGCATGTTTCTCTGTGCATTTCAGTGAAAACCGCTTAATACTACCGTTAATATTTTTTGTATAATTCATTTTTGTACAATTTATTTTTTTATTTTTTCTGACAATTTTGGATCATCCTGTATAATATATATTTAATGATTTTTTCCCCTTCCTCTGACTTTTTCAATAGCATTCTATTTTTATAAAATACTTTTTCATATGAGAAGATTTATAAGCTCCAAAGAAAATATTGTTGTTTTAGGGTTTCCAAAAATGTTCAAAAGTACTTTGCTATGTGGTAAGATACATTTTCCAATATTGATTTGTAGATACAGAAAGAAACTTGTACTCCAGTTATTGTTTTTAGCATCCATAATAAATCCATGAGGGAAAACACAATTCCTTTTGGCAATATATTTTCCAGATTATTTTAAATGTACGTAATATATTCTATTAAAAAAAAAATATCTTTTTTAAAAATATTGTAAAAGAAAGTGTATGGGTAATAAATATTTAGTAAATTCTTTCTCAGTTTTTTATTTTTTATTTTTTATTTTTAATACTTATTGTTGAATAAACAAAGTGACCACAATTAAACTGACAGTGCTTATAATGTTCTGCACGGCAATCTAATTAGAAGAAAGTAACCACAGTTTGCAGAAAAATTAAATAAAACGGGGGATGAAAGAATCTGAAATAATAAATAAATAAACAAATAAATAAAATAAAATAAAAATCCAAATTTTATCGCTAATGGAACATGTAGCGCTGTTTATATAAGTAAAACTTCTGTCCCATTTATTGTTTTTAAATTGGAGACACCACGCTAATTTCTCCCCATTTTCCCAAACTTTTAAAACTGTCTTTCCTATTAAGACGCTCTCAGACGAAGACCGATATTAAAGTCATTGGCGCATAATACCTCATAAAGAGATTTTTCATGAGAAAAACGGCGAAAATATCCTCGTTTGATACAGTTTGCCTCACGTATATTCGTCAATCACGTATTTTCGATTGTTCGAATCATATACAGTAGTTTTCAACATGAACTCTTCCAATCAGAGAATCACGATTCTAGAACATCCTTGAGGTGAATTATAGACAAATGCTGGGTCTGTTGTTTATATTTGTGGATTTCGTTTATACAAGCAAACAATACCTATCTAAACCTCAAGAAAGTCGTTTGACAGCTTTTCAGTGGATACGTCAGACAATACGTTCTTCTGTCTGTTTACACAGCGCCACTCACGTATTCCCTTAAAGTTTACTTTTGGAAATTTTTCTTCCGTTTTTTTTTTTTTTTTTTTTTGAGAATTCTTCGTCCCCCGTCTTTTTTAATATTCCTAAAAACTTTGTACTATTCCTGATCGCAGCACTACAGAACACTTTTAAAAGCTCCAAAACTTCCTAATAAAGGAATATGTGGATGACGCTGTGAAATAGAAAAGAGAGTTTTAAAAAATGTACAATTGAGGATAATTAGCACGGAATCTGAGCTTTCAAATTAATAAATGAGTACAAATGCAGTACTTTAAAAAGCACACAATGATCAAGCTTTTCTTAGAAAAACAGCGCCACATATTTCCGCAGTGGAAAATTTAGGACATTTTGTGTATTTATTTACATTTTCTGCGGAATCCTTCATGTCCTGTCTTGTTTAATTTTCCTACAAAGATTGGCGTTATTCTTGCAATTAAATCGCTCTATAGAATTTTGTAAGCACTATCAGTTTCATTATGGCCATTTTGAATATATATATATATATATATATATATATATATATATATACTCTATAACAATAAAAGTGACGCACCAAGAAGGAATAATGCAAACGGGACACAAATTGACATACATACAGGTTTTGATGGAATCAAGCACCAATTCATCATTATCATCGATCTTACGTGCAACTGGTACTTCAGTGACTTCAAATACCCTTAATAGGCGGCTCAGTGGGGTTGAGTTCAGTCCCCGGAACTCTCTTCCACTGAGGACTTTTGGAGCATCATAAAATGGGTCCTACAACCAGCTCGGTATTTTACCAATCTAACACAACAATTAGACAGAATTTGGCGCGATACTTCACAGGAGCACATCTGCCAACTCTATCAATTATTACCAAGCCGAATAACTGCGCACATAAGAGCCAGAAGTGGACCAACGCGTTATTGACTTGTTTACTTTGTGAGGCCCTTTCTCTTGATTAAATCATTCAAATTTTCTGAAACTGTAATCAATTGTTTTTCTCCACATGTACATCACATCTACCAATTTTTCTCCCATTCGGACCACCCATTCCACCCCATCTACCAATTTTTGTCCCCAGTTCTTCTCGGTACGTCGTTTCTTTTGTTATAGAGTGTATATATCAATAAATATTTTAAAACTTTTTTAAAAATAAATAAAAATAAAAAAGAGATAAATTTGAGGATAAATATTTCTAAAGCTGCAGCAAAACAGAGCCACCTCTCAGCCGATATTCACCTAAATTTACTCTTATTATTATTATTATTATTATTATTATTTTCATAATGACAGCTTCATATATCAAATTTGGCTGATTTATCCGCTATAGACATAGCCGCTGTAAAGGGAAAAAAATATATATGTACGGTAGGAAATATTCTGTAATAAAGCAGAAAAAACTTGAATATTAATATATCAGTTTTAAGAAAAAGTAAAAATTATTATGAAAGTTATAACACGAATACATAGAAAAAAAAAAGAAAGGAATGAATGTAATAAACACCTTTTAATTTTACTGAAAAGAGTTTGTTACAAACACATAAAATACCTGGAAATTCACTTCTTGCGATTCTGATTTATATTTCCTAACGTATCTTGAATTTTTATTAATCAATTTGGAAAACAATCGTCAATGATAAACACATCATACTTTAAGAAAATCATACTTTGGTGCATGTCTATAAAACACATTAATTTTATTATGCTGATGCAGAATAAATATATAAAATTGTGCATAAAAGAAATACCTCTCTTTGACGATAATGTATCCGAATATTTTGAAATCTTTCTACGCAAATAATGAATGATATTTATTTCATTTCCAATGCTGAATATTCCATAATAAAACTGAAGAGCTGTGTAAGTTCCAATACATTAAAAATATATTTACGAAAAGCAGACACAGGCAACACAAAGTAGTAAATATGCAAGATAGTGTTAAAAATACAAAACACTGATTTTTTGACAGACATTTATATTTAACTACGAAACAAAAATGAATGCATTATAAAATATATATTTATATATAAGTTGGCCATAATTAAATTGACAGTGTTTACAGTGTACCGTAGAGTGAGCTTATTGCGCGAATGGCATCAAATTTTGTAGGGTGATTTAACAAGACGGAGACGAAGGATTGCACTGAAAAAAAATAAAAATAGTTCCAAAAGTCACCGCTTGGGGGATATGTGCCGCTGTGTAAAAGAAATGAGGTTCTAAAAAACGCAAAATCAATAGTAAAATAAAATTACCTTTTATTTAGTACATTTAACAATTTAATTCAAGTTCAATGTGTTAACAATTTTTTAAAAAGCGAAAAAATTACATGAACAGTGATAAAGTTTCTGCATCTGCAATTTCACTTACTGAGGATTTTTCCAGTCATCGCCTCAATTGGATAGGTAACTTCGAGCATTGGCAAGTTGTGGCTTTTGCGTTCCTGCAAACTCCATCTTAACTTAAATACTTAGATCACTAAGAAAACCAGAGACGTGAATTGAACAACAAATAAAAGTTTATTTCAACCAGATTAATGGGAGGGCGGCCTGGAAAATAGATCTTAGCTCAGTCGGCGTATTACTAAATCAAAAATATATAAATCAACAATTTAATTATCTTAAATATCTCACCCCAGCAGATAGTCGAAAGGTGTAGAGACGGTCACACTCGTACTCCAATTCTACGGCTTCACTATGAGACAGAGGATTCCCTTCTGACCCAGCTTGAACTTTCGAAAACTAGTAGACACTCACCAACACTCAACACTACTTGCTTCACACCCCTAAATCTCCACTGCTCTGCTTCTCAATATCCTTAAAACTAAGATTCATCACAACCACTATAATATCCTCCAACATCCACACCATCTACTAAAACCATCTCTATTTTTATACTTCTTCCTACACCCTCCTTTCACTACATTTCAATCCGTACTTTTAAAAATCACTTCTAATTTAACTAATATTCAAAATCTAAGTCTTTTAATGCAGCACCCTGCCGACACAAAACTACCCCGACCTCAACCGTCACGGAGTCACTGGCGACGGAGTGATTTTAACCGTCCCCACTTCCTACTTTGCTGGATCCAGCTTAATTAAAACAACTGTGGTGACGTTCTGACATCTCAACCTCACAGTCCCCTTCCAAGAAAAAAAATTTAGTCGGGAAAAATCCCCAACGGGTTTGATCGAGTAAATTTAAATAGCTTCATTCCATATCTACTATCTCAAATCTCTGAAGTGTGAGTGCAGCCGTCACTTAAATTTTAACCGGGTGAGAAAAACTTAAAAATTTGTTAAATCCCTGAGCGAAAACTCGGGGACGCAAAAAAAATTAATGTAAAATTTTAAATAAAAGGCGTACTTTTACCCCGAGAACTCCGGGACTCTGACTGAGCTAAAACCAGGCTTAAAGTAGGATTTACACACGTCTCCATGTTAGGCCAGGAAGGCAATTGTATGACTTTAATGATATATTGTAGAATTATAAAGAGACTCGCATGTACAAATGCGATAATTTCTTGCTGTAGAATAGAGTCTGTTGCACAGCTTGTTCATATCCCACAAATAATCTTTTAAACATATCTAAGTGAAGAAAAAAGTCTTTAATCAAATTTAACGGTATTAAATAGGATGGGGAACTTGAAAATCTATTCTGCAGATGAAGTGGCTAGCAGTTTAATTGTCATCAGGAAAAGGTAGACGTCGGAATGTGCAGACTGTCCACATCCAGGAAAAAGAACTTTTTGACATCAGATTAAGAGATCTTTCACTTCAGATAAAAATACTTTTAACATCAGATTAAGAGAAATAGTCCATCAGAGTGTGTCTGAAATGGGAAAAACTTTTACAGTATGCATAGTAAAAAAACATAGTTAGAATTCATCTCTAGAAGAAACTGAGACATGTTCGTCTCTATTAACATAATAGATAGGCTATATACAGAAATATTTCTCCCTCCTTAGATAAAGCATAAGCGGAAAAAACTGAGCAGTTAGTCTTTTTAATGTTATATGGTTAAACACGCTTTTTATGCTTATAGCTAAAAAAAAACATTTTTTTCCCCTCTAAAAGTACATACAGATAAACTTTTAGACAAATATTCAAAAGTTTTACAAATACAAATATGCAGTTTATAAATACATCATTTATAGAAATACAAAAGAAAAAAGGGGGGAAATTTACAAAGGGTCCAAAAAAAGAGTTTATATTACCAGCTTTCTGCAGGTGATGGCTACAAGGTAAAAGAACTTAATACATACATAAAATAGATATTTAAGAGAGAACAAAAATGTTGACATTGAAGCAGAACATTAATTTTCATTTGAAAGTTCATAGCTAAATTAAATTTTGTATTTTTAGTTTGGGAAAGTCCATAAATTTCGTAAGAGTTCTTAAAAGATAAAGTCCCAAAAAGGCTTCAAAGTATGTCGAACATTTTGTACAGCTCTGACAGAAATGCACTTGTAATAGAAAACAAGACCTTCCGGCTTTTTCGGAAGGGTAGGTTGATTTCTTTTTCCTTATCAAGTAGCCGTCATTTTGTTTCAAAATGGCGGCTACAAATTATTAATGCACTTGGTAGAAATGTTGATGTAGGCTATGCACATATGGAGTTTTAAGCAAATCGGTTCATAAATACACTTTTATGTGAATTTAAAATTTTCAAGTGGCCGGCGCTAGGAAAAAAAATGGTGGGTTAAGTTGACAAATTAATGAAATGCGTTTGTGAGATAAGTCTACTGTACACACATAGTTCGAATTAATTCAAAATCTCAAAAGTCATTGTGTTGAAAAATTAAGTGGCTCCCACTTCGATAAAAATGGCAGAGAAAGTTGCTCATCTAAGATATCGTTGCAAATTTGAAAATATTTTTTTTTTTTTTTTTTTTTTTTTGTAGAAATTCTTTCACAGATGCTTAGTAAGTTGATAAAATGTTAGTTGATAAAAAAAACGGATTAAAAAGATCCAGTAACGCATGTAATGGATTTGGCGCCAAATTTGGCGACTTTTCCCCTATGGCGACTTTTTTGGCGACTTTTGACGAGAAAATACTTATTATCGATATACCAAAGATGGACGCAATAACGTGATTGGTTCATGAGTTACGTGAATTTTCTAGATTTTTGTTGTTTGAATGATAAATCCATTTTTCAACTTTGATTTGAATTGATTAAGTATTTCTAAAGTTCCAGCAAACACATCGAAGATATTTGAAGCATAGGTTACTGTCCAACTGTGGTTTAAATCAGTGCTGTGTTTCAAAAGTTATTATTATGGCAAATTTTCAAGTGGCAGTCTAAGTGGCTGCGACTTGTAAAACAAAATAGCAAAACAACTTGTCCATCGAAATCATCCAGTACATTTGTACGATAAGTTCATTGTCCAGTTCTAGTTTAAATTAAATCAGAATTTCAAAAATTATAATCATAAGAAATTTTCAGGTGGCACCACTTGTAAAAAAAAGTGGAGTGAGATGCCTAGCGAACTTATCTGAGATATTTGAATGATAAATCCACTACCCAAACTTGAAGCGAATTGATTCTGTCTTACTAAAGTTACCATAATGACAAATTTTCAAGTGGCCGCCACTTGAAAATAAAATTGCGGATCAAGTCATCAAGAGAACTTATCCTAGATATTTGAA
Organism: Salticus scenicus; assembly: GCA_963930645.1. Classification (NCBI taxonomy): domain Eukaryota; kingdom Metazoa; phylum Arthropoda; class Arachnida; order Araneae; family Salticidae; genus Salticus; species Salticus scenicus. The sequence goes on from OZ005650.1 coordinate 76,837,205, forward strand.
CCAAAAGTTCACTAACCAGCTTTTATTTGAATCAGTTTAGTATTTTAAAAGTTATCGTGATGGCATGTTTTCAAGTGGCAGTGTGATTTCAAGTGACTGGAACTTAGACACAAGATGTCGGGACAAGTTGCCTAGTGAAAACATTCAAGATAATTATATGATAATATCACTGTCAAAATTTGGTTCGATTTGAAGTATTATTTCAAAAGTTATCGTGATTTTAAATTTTCAAGTATGAGCCTGATTTCAAGTGACCGCGCTTAACTTAAGATATCTGCCACTTTATTAAAAGTGGCGGATATAGTTTATTAATAAACTTCATTGAGATCCTTATGTGGTCTGTATTTACATCACAATCCAAACAATTTCGGAATACGCTTTTTACAATTTAAATTTGAAAATTTCAAGTTGTCTCCACTTGAAAACAAAATGGCGGAGCAACTTGGCTAACAAACTCATCTAAGATATTTATAAGATAAGTTAAGACACTGTTCAAATTTTGTTCCATTTGGAGTATTATTTCGGAAGTTATCATGGTTTTAAATTTTCAAGTGGTGGCCTGATTTCAAGTGGTCCCGCTTAACTTAAGATATCCACCACTTTATTAAAAATGGCGGATAAAGTTCATTAATAAAGTTATTTGAGACACTTGTGTAATCTATGTATACATCAAAATTAAAAGAAATTCGCAATACGCTTTTTACAATTTGAATTTGAAATTTTCAAGTGGTCTCCACTTGAAAACAAAATGGCGGAGCAACTTGGTTAACAAACTCATCCAAGATATTTATAAGATAAATTAACACACTATTCAAATTTGGTTCGATTTGGAGTATTCTTTCGGAAGTTATAGGGGTTTAAAATTTTCAAGTGGTAGCCTGATTTCAAGTGGTCCCGCTTAACTTAAGATATCTGCCACTTTATTAAAAATGGCGGATATAGTTTATTAATAAACTTCATTGAGATCCTTATGTAGTCTGTATTTACATCAAAATTCAAACAATTTCGGAATACGCTTTTTACAATTTAAATTTGAAATTTTCAAGTGGTCTCTACTTGAAAACAAAATGGCGGAGCAACTTGGTTAACAAACTCATCTAAGATATTTATAACATAAGTTAAGACACTGTTCAAATTTGGTTCCATTTGGAGTATTATTTCGGAAGTTATCATGGTTTTAAATTTTCAAGTGGTGGCCTAATTTCAAGTGGTCCCGCTTAACTTAAGATATCCGCCACTTTATTAAAAATGGCAGATAAAGTTCATTAATAAAGTTATTTGAGACACTTGTGTAATCTATGTATACATCAAAATAAAAAAAAAATTCGGAATACGCTTTTTACAATTTGAATTTGAAATTTTCAAATGGTCTCCACTTGAAAAGAAAATGGCGGAGCAACTTGGTTATCAAACTCATCTAAGATATTTATAAGATAAGTTAAGACACTGTTCAAATTTGGTTCGATTTGGAGTATTATTTCGGAAGTTATAGGGATTTTAAATTTTCAAGTGGTAGCCTGATTTCAAGTGGTCCCGTTTAACTTAAAATATCTGCCACTTTATTGAAAATGGCGGATAAACTTCATTAATAAACATCATTGAGACCCTCATGTGACCTGTATTTACAACAAAATTCAAGCAAAGCTTGCTTTAAATATGCTTTTTACAATGTCGGTTTGAAATTTTCAAGTGGCTGCCACTTGAAAACAAAAAGTCGGAGCAACTTGGTTAACGAACTCATCCAAGATATTTATAAGATTAGTTCACTGTCCAAATTTGGTTCGATTTCGAGTATTATTTCGGGAGTTATCGTGATGACAAAATTTTCATTATAGATAGATAGATAGATATATATATATATATATATATATATATATATAGACTAGCAGGCTTTGCCCGCTTCGCTGGACGTTAATCTTAAATGATTTGTCAAAATGCCATATCTTTATTAATAACCTAAGTTCTCGCTGTGAGTGGTAGAGGTTTTCTCGCTCGCAAAGTGAGGAGTCTGGGTCTCCACTGTCTTCGGCACAACTTACCCACTTCTTACATCCCCACCCTCAGCGGGTGAGTTCGAAGTTTTGCAAAATCCCACTAATATACATAATGCGTACACTTAATCAATATCAACACACCAAAATTCGCCATTCTAAGATAATTCAAAGCGAATTCAAACGGAAAAACATGTTTTTACACATGTTTATTGCCATCCGACTCCGAGAAGGGGGGGGGGAGATTTCGAATTTCGTGAAATGCAGTTACAATAAGTGCCGGATGCATACAAACAATTTACGCACCAAATTTCGTGACCACAGAAGTCTTTAATAGACAGTATTATAAATAAAAAAAATAAATAAAAAATAAAAATTATACAGACACGACATTATTTCATTATTTAAAACATGAAAATCTGACATTGACAGATTTTAATTTAGTGCCAGAGGCCTATTGCTAAACTTGTTAATATCGACAAATTCTTCTTTAGTTAATTCGTGACGATCTAAATTCCATGATAAATTTTTCATTAAATCAAACCAATGTGTTTCAGCTGCAGATATTGTAACAAATAACGTTGGAAGTCCAAACTGTCTTATAGCCGCAAAACAACGATTTTTCTCTTTTTCCCAATGAGGGGGAGGGGGTGTGCCTTGGGGGGACTCATGTCAAAGCTGTGCCTTGGGGGGGAACTCATGTCAAAGTTGTACCTTGTGGGGGACTCATGTCAAAGTTGGGCCTTGGGGGGACTCATGTCAAAGTTGGACCTGGGAGGGACTCATGTCAAAGTTGGGCCTTGGGGGGACTCATGTCAAAGTTGTACCTTGGGGGGACTCATGTCAAAGTTGGGCCTTGGGGGGACTCATGTCAAAGTTGGGCCTGGGGGGGGACTCATGTCAAAGTTGGGCCTTGGGGGGACTCATGTCAAAGTTGTACCTTGGGGGGGACTCATGTCAAAGTTGGGCCTTGGGGGGACTCATGTCAAAGTTGGGCCTTGGGGGGACTCATGTCAAAGTTGCACCTTGGGGCGGACTCATGTCAAAGTTGGGCCTGGGGGGGACTCATGTCAAAGTTGTGCCTTGGAGGGGACTTCATTCAATAAATCCCCATTCAATAAACCGACTGAAATAGGCCCTTAGCACTATTAAGAGTGTATTATAAAAATTCGACAACGCTGTACCGACTGAAATAGGGGTACCTTGGGGGGGGGACTCATGTCAAAGTTGTGCCTTGGCGGGACTTCATTCAATAAATCCCCATTCAATAAACCGACTGAAATAGGCCCTTAGCACTATTAAGAGTGTATTATAAAAATTCGACAACGCTGTACCGACTGAACCTTGGGGGGGACTCATGTCGAAGTTGTGCCTTGGGGGGACTTCATTCAATAAATCCCCATTCAATAAACCGACTGAAATAGGCCCTTAGCATTATTAAGAGTGTATTATAAAAATTCGACAACGCTGTACCGACTGAAATAGGGGTACCTTGGGGGGGGGAGTCATGTCAAAGTTGGGCCTGGGGGGGGGGACTCATGTCAAAGTTGTGCCTTGGGGGGGGGACTTCATTCAATAAATCCCCATTCAATAAACCGACTGAAATAGGCCTCTAGCACTAATTAAGAGCGACCTATAAAAATTCGACAACTGTACCGACTGAAATAGGCCTCTAGCACTAATAAATACAAAAAGCACAGCTTAAGTATCGGAACCCTTTGGTGACTTTAAATATTTTAAGCCATTTTTGCGATGAACTGAATTGGCTATCTCAGTTGTGAAATTAAAGATCTTGGCGAGAAATGTCCGAGCTACTTCGGTGCCGAATTTCAAATTTTGCCAAAGGGATCCAATACTAAAGCTGTTCCATATCGAATCTGGGTTGAAAACGGAAAAAGGGTAAAATAAATTAGAAATATCAGACCTATATTCATAAATTTCATACCGAATGAAAGGGGCGATTTTGCTGAATCCAGGGGTTCAAACAGTTTTTCGATGCGACAATTAGATTTTTAAAAAATAACTAAAGTATGAAATTTAAGTGGCAACGGAAAAACGGATAAAGGGAAAAATAAATTAGAAATATCGGACCTATCATTACGAATTCAGTACCAAATGAAAGAGGTGATTTTTCTGAATCCTGGGGTGTAAACAGTTTTTCGATACGACAATTAGATTTTTTAAAATTAACTAAAGTATGAAACTTAGATGGCAACACTTCATTTCAATCTTTTCATAATTTGTAGTGAAAATCACGCGAATACAAAAGTCTTTAACTTAAAAATTTATTTTTATATTTCATTTTTTCATTCAAAGCATTTTAGTAAAAAGATATTTATGGCGCATGCGCAGGCGTTTTTTACCCACAATTTAAACACTAATTATAATTTTGAAAATTTCTATATATATAATTTCAAGTTGGGTGAAGACCTAAGTTTCTGCCACGCGCCGTTGAATTCCGTCCAGCCATTCTCGAGTGATGCCCGGACAAACGTGTTTTAGTCTTTTACCCCTATGGGGGGAACGGGGGGATTTCTGAAAAGTTGATAGATATAATTTCAAGTTGGGTGAAGACCTAAATTCCTGCCAAGCGTCGTTGAATTCCGTCCAGCCGTTCTCAAGTGATGCCCGGACAAACGTGTTTTCGTCTTTTACCCCCTAGGGGGGAACGGGGGGGGAATTTCTGAAAAGTTGATAGATATAATTTTAAGTTGGGTGAAGACCTAAATTCCTGCCAACAACCGTTGAATTCCGTCCAGCCGTTCTCGAGTGATGCCCGGACAAACGTGTTTTCGTCTTTTACCCCCTAGGGGGGGAACGGGGGGGAATTTCCGAAAAGTTGATAGATATAATTTTAAGTTGGGTGAAGACCTAAATTCCTGCCAAGCGTCGTTGAATTCCGTCCAGCCGTTCTCAAGTGATGCCCGGACAAAAAAAGCGACGTTCGGACACGATGACATACACACAGACACACACACACACACAGGCAAAATTTTCTGAAGTCATTTTCGGCTTTCATGGGGTGTGAAACGTGAAGATATCGCAAAATTTTTCGATTCCGACAAATTTACAGACAAAACTCTGATTTTATTAATATAGATAAACGAAGTGATTGCAATAGGTCGATTTCTAAAGAAATCAACCTAAAAAATATAGATAGGTATCACCTGATGTGAATTTGCAGCTGTAACTTCAGGAAGGTTAGAGGTCTTGGTGAATGTGCTCGATGTACTCATCAGCTAGGCCACAGGGTTGCAGGCTTTCAGACCGGGGTCTAGGGATATCCCAAAAGGCTTGTACAAAGGCTTGTTCGGCAGGTGATTCATATGGCTGAGCCTGTTGCCGGAGTCTGGCTTGACGCCGGGTATTGAATCGGTGGTGTAAAGAGAACTCGTCTGTGCCGACCGAGTCAGGAGCTGCTAGGAATTTCTCTATGTGCCGTCCGCTAGCTGATGAAGAGGGTGGAGGTCTTTTTCGAACCCTTGCCTTTCTCTTAGGTCGGAAAGAGTCGGTGTGCACTGAATCTGGAACTGCTAGTACCTTCTGTGGGCGATGTGTTCCAGAGGACTTTGAGGAGGGGGCTTGTGGCCTTTTTAAATATTTATTCCAAGCTTTTTTCTTTTTAATCTGCGGTATAAAAGAGCTATTAGTAAAAGAATAGTCGCGTTTGCCACCAGTTTGCCTAGGAAATTTCACATTAGAATGGTTTGATGACCCACTACGAGCTCGCTTTTGTGCGACGGGTCTGCTAACACTAGATCGATCAGTGGAAGTGCCCTGAACAGATTGTTCGGGTGTTGTAGGAGTAGGTAGTTTATCAGCTGTACAAGAATCAGGAGCACTAGGCTGGGAAGTGAGGTTAGGCGTAAAGATGGACTGTTCGTCAGGTGGGTTTGAACCCTGCACGCTATCACTATCAAGAGTTTCAGCATATGGTTGAGTGCGCTCTTTAAAAATGCGTATCTGATCAATGTTTATGGTTGTTGGGGTGCCGTTAAAATCAATTGTCAAATTATTATTTTCTATCTTTAAAACAGAGAAAGGCCCAATGAATTTCGGCCCAAATTTAGCTACTTTAGAATCTTTTTTAGAGCTAAGAAAATGTGATTCTAGGAGTATTTTATCTCCCACTTTTACTTCTAAAATTCTACGTTTAAGGTTATAATATACAGCTTGTTGCTCTTGAGCTTTTCTCAAATTTCTCTGAACTTTTGGTAGCAATTCTTCAATATTTCGCGTAATAAATTCAGATGCGTTTTGCTGTACTAATACCAGTTTTTGAAAGGGGGTCAGAATCTTTCTGCCCAAAAACAATTCAGCGGGAGTTTTTCCGGTTGCATCACTTACCGCTGTACGAATCGCATAGCCAAAATCATAGAGAAACTGATCCCAATTTTCATGATTTTGACAAATGAACATCGCAATCATATTAATTAAAGTTCTATTAACACGTTCGGCCTGATTAGCTTGCGGCCAATATGGAACCGTGAAGACATGTTTAATTTCGAGTGTATCGCAAAGTGCCTTAAAAACATTACTTATAAATTGAGGACCATGGTCCGTTACAATTTGAAGGGGGGCGCCGTAACGAGAAATATAATTATTAAAGAAGGCAGTGGCCACTGTTTGTGCCGAAGCTTTACGTAAAGGCACAAATTCAACCCATTTACTAAAATAATCCACCATAACTAACACATAACGAAATCTATTTGGTTTAGAGAGGGGGTAAGGACCGATTAAGTCGAGTCCAAGAATTTGATTTGGAAAATCAACTTTAATAGGAATTAATTTACCGGCCGGCTTTACATTTTTATAATTATATTGCTGGCACAAGCGACAACTCGAAACATATTCATTAACAAACTTCCTCATTTTAGGAAAGTAACAGGCATCTTTGAGCTTTTTATAAGTTTTCCTAATGCCAAAGTGCCCCGAAATTGGAGAGTCATGAAACTCAAATAGGATGGCTTGACGAAGAGATTGGGGAATTACAACTCGTAATTCGCCATAAGATGATAATAATTTTGAATAAAAAAGCAAGCCATCGATTAAAGAAAAAGATTGGGACCAGTTTAAGGCAATGGCTGATTCAATTAATGAAACTGACTCAGGATCTTCTAAATACTTATAGATTAATCCAAATTCGGGATCATTTTTTTGTTCCTGGATTAATTGATCTCTCGAATTTAACACAGATGCTGGCATAAGCGCTAAAGCTACTTTTTCCTGATCAGATACGAATTTATTGTTTAAGGTAGGTACTAGATTTGTAGAAGCACATTGGTTTACTTGTACACTTTCAATTTCCTTTACATGTGTTTCAGTCACGTCTGCTAATATTTCGGATTGAACCGGTTCAGCCTTTAAATGCGAATGATGAATATATGAGGCTTTAACAGTAGAATTTAACTGATCATTCTTTTCATTTAAAGCAAGGGATTGATCTAACCCATTAGATTCAATTGTATTTTCTTGAGTTTGAGTAGTACGTGAAAGAACGTCAGCTACGATATTGTCAGAACCAGGTCGGTGTTCGATGTTTATATTAAAGTTAGATAACTTAAGAGTCCATAGAATCATGCGAGGGGAGAGATTCTTTCCAGTTGTTAACCGAGTTAATGCCGCATGATCTGTAACAACTGTTACTGGAAGTTGCGTAAAATATAAACGAAATTTTTGCAGTCCCCAAAGTACTGCTAAACATTCACGTTCAGTTACTGGATAATTTCTTTCTGCAGCGTTAAGCGTACGGGACGCATATGCTATTGGGCGGCCTTCTTGGCTTAAAACGGCACCAATGCCGTACGAAGAAGCATCAGTAGCTACTTGAAATTTAATATCATAATTAGGATGAGCTAGTACAGGAGGAGCGCTAAGTATAGTTTTTAACTTATCAAATGCTTCTTGTGCTTCATTTGACCAGTGAAATTTAACTCTTTTCCTTTTGAGTTTAAAGAGGGGCTCGCATATGTGAGCAAAATTAGATATAAATTTCCCATACCAAGCACACATGCCTAGAAATCTCGAAACTTGCTTGGAAGTTGTAGGAGGGGGCATGTTTAAAACTGGCTGAACTTTTTCATTATCTACAGAAATACCAGCAGGCGTTATTTTGACGCCTAGGTACTTAATTTCCTGTCGTGCAAAATGGCACTTATAGGAATTAAAAGTTAATCCTGCATTTTGCAATAGAGTAAAAACAGTTTTTAAATGATCTAAATACTCATTGTAAGATGAGGACGTGATTATTATATCATCGAGATACACATGCACAAATTTATTCAAAACAGGTTTAAGAATAGTTTCCATGGCTTTTTGGAATGTTGCCACAGCCCCTGAACATCCGAAAGGCATTCGTTTAAAACCAAACGTGCAGTTTTTAGTTATAAACGCTGTTTTTGATATATCAGCGGGTTTAATTGCAATTTGAAAATAACCTGATGTCAGATCGAGAGTAGACATAAAATTTGTCGTTGTTATATGTGCTAACAAATCATCAATTATAGGCAAGGGATACTGAGGATATTGTGTAATAGAATTTAGCCTACGATAATCGATTGCAAATCTCCATGCCTCAGGATCAGTAATAGGTTTACCATTTTTCTTACGACATAAAACAACAGGAGAAGCGTAAGGAGAAGTTACAGGCATAATAATATCATTTTTCAACATTTTGTCAATATGCCAATTTATAATATCTTGTTTGGCTTGATCATAACGATAAGGCTTACTAAAGACTGGTTTATTAGTTCCAGTGTCGATTTCATGGCAAACAACATGGGTTAAGCCAGGTGTATCAGAAAATAACTGTTTAAACTGATTAAGAAAATTAACAAAATCAATTTTTTCAATATGAGTGAGGGCACTTTCCTCTAAATTAACAATTAACTCTGTCGGCTCGACAGGTTTAGAATTTGACTTAGAATCATCAATATGTAAAGATTTATTGGCAAAATTTATTTCGACATTATTTGCTTTTATAAAATCTAACCCTATAATGCAGGGATGCTGAAGATTGTCGATGACGTAAAAAGGCCAATTAACACTTAAATTATGAATTTTAACATTCAGGCTGACTTCGCCTCTATTAACACAGGACTTGCCTTGAGCCGTTGTAATATTTAAATTTGTCCGCTTTTAAGGTTTAAAGTCAAAATACTTTTTATAAGTTTCATATGCTAGAAAGGAGCGTTCAGCACCAGTGTCCCAATAAGTAGGTATGAAAATATCATGAATTATTACATTCAAATTAGGAAGGTCCACCGGACTGATACAAATCGTGTCTAAACATATGGAGGTGGCTGAGTTATTCAGTGGCTGTTGACCCTCCTCACAAGAGCCACTTACTCGTTTAACTGACGACTCTGGGTATTACGAGAGTTACGAAAATTTCTGTTATTTCTATCAGCTCGAGAAAAGTTTTGAGACTGATTTTGATTAGAACGATCGTTCCGAGAATTTTGAAAGTTATTACGCCTTGTCTGCGGCGATTGACGTTCTTGTTGATAGCGATTGAAATTTTGAGGTGGGGTGAAATTTTCACGCCTAGAATTTTGCATATTTCCATTACCCCGTTGGCGATTAAAGGTGTTTTCCGCCCTTGGAGGGTGTCGTTCTTGATATTTAGCTAAGGTTTGAAACAGACTGTCGTAAGAGGTGACAGGTTTCAGATCAAGATAATCTTGAATAGGAATAGTCAAAAGCGGGGTTATAATTTCCATTGCAGCGGCAAAAGATAAAACTAAATCCAGCTGCTTTATAATGTCGAATTTACGTAATAAAAATGTGGTGGGTTTGTCATAAAACGACATCTTTGTCGTATAAAGTTCTTGACGGAGTTTGGTTTTATCCACAATAGAAGAGAATGAATTTTTAATTTTGAGCTTCAAATCCTCATATGTAGGATTTTGGCCTAGAGCTCTAGAGGCAATGGTGTCATACCAGATTTTAGCATCTCCTTTTAAGGAGTATTTTAATAAATTAAATTTATCATCCTCGTCAATTTTACATATATCAAAAAACTGTTCAGGATCTTCAAAAAAATTAAGTACATTGTTTGAGCCAGTAAAATAAACCCGAGTGGGGGGGATGTCGAACTGAGTTGGGCGCCTCTGTGGCGTTTGCGTTCCTGCAAACTCCATCTTAACTTAAATACTTAGATTACTAAGAAAACCAGAGACGTGAATTGAACAACAAATAAAAGTTTATTTCAACCAGATTAATGGGAGGGCGGCCTGGAAAATAGATCTTAGTTCAGTCGGCGTATTACTAAATCAAAAATATATAAATCAACAATTTAATTATCTTAAATATCTCACCCCAGCAGATAGTCGAAAGGTGTAGAGACGGTCACACTCGTACTCCAATACTACGGCTTCACTATGAGACAGAGGATTCCCTTCTGACCCAGCTTGAACTTTCGAAAACTAGTAGACACTCACCAACACTCAACACTACTTGCTTCACACCCCTAAATCTCCACTGCTCTGCTTCTCAATATCCGTAAAACTAAGATTCATCACAACCACTATAATATCCTCTAACATCCACACCATCTACTAAAACCATCTCTATTTTTATACTTCTTCCTACACCCTCCTTTCACTACATTTCAATCCGTACTTTTAAAAATCACTTCTAATTTAACTAATATTCAAAATCTAAGTCTTTTAATGCAGCACCCTGCCTATACAAAACTACCCCGACCTCAACCGTCACCGAGTCACTGGCGACGGAGTGATTTTAACCGTCCCCACTTCCTACTTTGCTGGATCCAGCTTAATTAAAACAACTGTTGTGACGTTCTGACGTCTCAACCTCACAAAGTTTGATCGGTTGACCGGGTCAACAGAAATAAACGGTAATTTTATTTTAATATTAATTCTGTGTTTTTCAGAACTCTTATTTCTTTTGCACAGCGCTACTCATTCCCCTAGCGGTGACTTTTGGAACTAATACATATATATATATATATTTAGTGCAATCCTTCGTCCTCCGTCTTGTTAAACATCCTAAAAAATTTGGCGCCTTTCGCGAAATTAGATCACTCTACAGAACACTGTAAACACTGTTAGTTTAATTATTCCACCCTGTATATATACATTTTTTCAAAAGTTTCATCTTTCAAAGATTAAAAATTACATACATATTTAACTTATTACAATATAACATACATATTTAACTTCTTATATATACATTTGTTCAAAAATTTCATCTTTAAAACCTTAAAACTTACATACAATATTAACTTTTTACAATACATAAAATATCCCAAAAATTTCAAAATGAAAAGTTCTGAAAAGTAGATTTGCGAAATTTTACGTTTTAGAAAAAGTCCAACGACGCATCACACCACATGAAAGAGCGTTTGGTACGAATAGAAATACGAAAGCAACGGAAAAATAAGATAAATGTAAGAAATATAATTTTCTATTTCTAAAAGATAATAAAATTGCATTTAACTCCGCAAAATATAAAAAAAGAGTTATAGAATTGGAGAATATTCAAAAGTACAATGACCTTTCAGAAAGGGATAAGTTTTGTTTATGTATCTTTGAGTGACGATTTAGGAAGATTGAATGCATTGCTGAATTTAGACGTTGAATAAATACTGATAGATAAAAGATAGATATGAATGAATATAGACATGAATAAATTTAATTTATTTTCAAAAAAATTTATATTGTAAAAGAGAATTTAATTTATATTTCTTCTGTTTTCAGTATTTGTATCTTAGTTATATCTTACACACACTAATGTGTATTTATATTTTAGTCACTTTTTACTTCCTTATACAAAGTATAAGGAAGTATACTAATCCCGATTTGCGAAAAGGATTTTGTATTTCGTATACATCTAAAATGAACAATCGTAGAATGTTGCAAATTTATATATGCAACTGGTATCATGTCTAGCTTTACAGCTGCGACTTTCGTTTTAATATGAGTTCCCATTTCAGAGATATCAACGACTTTACTCGAATTTTCGTGACGTCTGTATGTAAGTATGTGTGTGTGTGTATCTCGCATAACTCAAAAACGGTTGGACGTAGAACGTTGCAAATTGGTATATTGATTTGATATAACATCTAGTTGTGCACCTCCCTTTTCGGACTTTCAATGATTTTATGTTTTAGAGATATTTATGAAAATTATATTCATAATGACAAAAAATACAAAGGTTTTGGCTATTATATATGACCTAGCATCATAGAGATTTCAAAATAAGCTAATGATAGAGCTAGTAATGATATTTAAAATATTTAAAAATCATTACGTCTCGTAGTTAAATTAAATTTTAATCACATTAAAAACTGAGACAGATAAAATACACTAAAAATATACATTTTAAAATATTAGAAACACAAAACACAAATTTAAACGTTTCGAGCCTTTTACAGGCTCCTCATCAGTAAAAAACATCAAATGTAAATGTTGAGATGAACAACATACTTTCATTAAGTGAGTACAACGTATTCATCAGGAACTGCGCATGCCTCATTAAGTGGCGAAAAATGTTGATTTGTGTACCAGCCCTCCAGGAAAATTCTTGAGTGATAATTTAAACAATTAGACATGATGTAGTGTTAAAATCAGGTAAATGGTCAGTTTCTATGGCATGCTGTACTATTTTCGAATGTTTTTGAAACTTGTTTTATGTTCCTTATGTCGAGTATGAAGAGAACGGCCTGTTTGACCAAAATAAACGGAACTACAAGATTTACAAGGGATATTATAAATAACACCTGTACGGGAAAAGGGGGGGATAACAGTTTTAAAATTAGAAAGGAAATTACGAATTAGAAATTGTGGTTTATAGGAAACAGATAAATTAACTGTGCGTAAAACTTTGGCAATAGATTCAGAAATATTTTTATAGTAAGGAATAGTAACGAACGATTTAGGTGATTTAGAGGAATTAGTTTTATGATTATCCTTATTAAAGTCATACTCTTTTAATTTTCTTTTAAGCCAGCGAGAGGGATAATTATTACGCTTTAAGTCCGAAAAAATCCTTTTTAATTCCAACTGGAAAAGTTCATCGGTACTGCAATGTAATTTATATTGTAGGAGGGCTGGTACACAAATCAACATTTTTCGCCACTTAATGAGGCATGCGCAGTTCCTGATGAATATGTTGTACTCACTTAATGAAAGCCTGTTGTTCATCTCAATATTTACATTTGATGTTTTTTACTGATGAGGAGCCTGTAAAAGGCTCGAAACGTTTAAATTTGTGTTTTGTGTTTCTAATATTTTAAAATGTATATTTTTAGAGTATTTTATCTGTCTCTAATAGTAATGATATTGTTATGAATGTTGAAGACATTTTTGCGTGTAGAAAGTAATTTGTAAAGATATAAGCTGGTTCTTGTCGAAGAATGCATTTTATTTAATGAATATTCAGCCCGTAGATAGAGATCATAATGTATCTCGTATAAATCATAAACGGTTGGATGTAGACCGTTGCAAATTGGTATATAGGTTTCTTATAACATTTTAGTTGTGCATCTCCCTTTTTGGACTTTTTATGATTTTCCGTTTTGGAGATATTTAAGAAAATTATATTTATAATGACCAAAAATACAAAGGTTTTGCCATTATATAGGATCTAGCACCATAGAGATTTCAAAATAATCTAATGATAGAGCTTGTAATGATATTGTTGTGATTGTTATGATAGAATATTCAGCCTGTAGATATAGCCCGTAACTTTAAGACAGAAGTAGGTTTTAGTCGATGAATGTATTTCATTTAATGAGTATTCAGCACGTAGATAGAGCCTGAAATGATATTGATAAAAAATGTCTACATTTTAGCATGTAGAAAGTAATTCTTTAAGAACTAAGCAAGTTCTAGTCGACGAATGCACTTTATTTAATTAATATTAAGTAAATATTTGAATAAATCTCTTTTTTTGTGCTACAAAAATTAATATTACTGAAACAATCCAACGAAATGATCATTTTTGCTACAGAAATCAAATAAACATTGTTAAATGCACTGCAGAGCATAAATTTCGCTAAATCAAGAACAACCGAAAATTTCGAAGTTGGAATGGTATTTGAATTCATCGAAAGTATTGTGAGTGGTTTATGAAATTTTCAAGATAGTTCATCGCAAGAAACCAATGCATCATTACAAAATGTCCAGAACTAATTTTGCAAATCCCTTACTACCATTTTTCGCTTCATTTGAAAGCCTAATTTGACGCCAAGTCAAAGTCCACCTTCGGGGAAATTAAAAACGTTTATCTGTTTCCACTTTTACTGTAATACCATGTAGAAAGTAACACGTAAAGATATAAGCAAGTTCTAGTCTACAATCATGAATAATCACTCTTCTTTTTTTTATTGACCTGTGAGTCATTTATAGAAATTTTGAAGAATTTAGTTCGGCCAAAAAATTTTTCCAGACTATTCCAGAGCTCTGTTACTATTGAAGTTAGAGCTTCAAAACTTTCTGAACCGTAAACTGCAAATTTTCGCCAAATTCATTCGCCACGTCGCCAAATTCGACGCAGAATCGCCAAATTCGATGACAAGACCAAAAATCCAAAGACCAAATTTGCAAGACCAAATTTGCAGCCAAGACGAAATTTGCATTATGGCGAGATTAGCGATAAAGTTTTGAGGCAAATGTTGCTTTCTATTTTTAGGAATGTTCGTGTGCTAGAACCTGACTGTTTATTTACGAATCAGTTTATTCGACTGTTTATTTACGAATAAATAATTTATACTGCTTGAATTTGCCTAAAATAATGAAGAACGAAGTGTCCTTGGTTGACAACAACCTAGTAATTTTCACTTGTAGAATATAAAATGTTTTATTCATACAATTTCATTGTTCCGGTATAAGTTTGAACGTTAGCACATTACTTAAGAATGATTAAAATAATCTGGTGTGTCACTCACACATCTTTCTCTTGCCCTGAAATTTAATACTATAAATACAGGTTGGAAATTAAGAGGTAACATAACGAGTGCTGTTATGTAAACCTATGTTAAAACAATTCGAATTAGGTTTCGGAAGAGTTTTATATGGTAATCAGTTCTGTGTGTGGGGGCTACCGCCCCCCCTCAACCCCCCTTTCAATTACTGAACCTATATTTATATAGAATTTAAATCTATTATTAAAATTAAAATTTCACTTAAAATTATAATGACAACTTTCACACGCAACATTCCTTGAAACTTATCAGTATTGATCAAATTTTCCAGTAACAAATTTATATTAACTTGAAAATACAACTTTTGGATCTCCTGAAATTATTCGTTTTTAAGATACTCTAAGAGACAAAGATCAAACTTTAAAAAACTTGACTTTAGTTAAAGCTTGCGCATGCATAGATAAAAATTAATTAGCAAAAACATTTATATTTTGTTGGATATTTAATATTTTTGCCTTCTGATATCAGTACGACGCGTAATGTTATATGTACTGTATCGTCAAAAGGGTTTTGCACTGGGTTTAATAACCTCTACGTTAAAATTACAAAAATTGTAATTTTTATGCAATTTTTGAAAGATATCGTTGTTTATTCATGAATAATGTGGTAGCCTCATAAAAACTTATGCAAATAATAAGAAAAAGCCTCATAATTACATGCTACACACAGAACGCATTTAAGAGTTCATCGTTACAAGATAATCATTTTTTTTTTTTTTGGTTTACCTCTTGCTTTCGAAGTAAAATTTTCACAGAATTGTATGTGATATAACATGTTACTTATACTCCTGAAACGTTAAGATTTGTCCAGTATTATTTGAGTTGTTAGACAAAAGTCTCAAATCAAAGTTCTTCGGTCATTTATGGAAAGGTAGCGTATTTTTAAGGAACATAAATATTTTTAATTTACTGGGTACGTTTCATGTATTGACCAACTTCTGTATGCCAAGCGTTAAAAATGGTTACACAGGTACTTTTAATATGCATGTTGATACAGGCTTTTTTTTTTTTTTTTTTTTTGTTATTTCATTCAAATTTACAGTATAGAATTCTGAAAAAAAGAATTATTGATAATGAATTTCTGATGATAACGTATGATAAAATCGTATGTCACTGGGATTGCTTGTAGAAAATCTATCATCAGTGAAAAATACTTTTAAAAATTCTATTTTGAAAGGGAAGAGGTGATAGATAAATCCTCCAAAATTTACCAATTTATTAGCATTTACTTGTCGAAAAATTATTTATTTCAATTTAAAATATAAATACAACTTTCGAAGTTTTCTTTTTCCGTTATTAAAAACATCAGAGTTCTTCAAATCATAAAATTGTTGTTCAGTTACTTTCTATTCCAGCATATAAACAGTTTATCTTTCCTACAGCATCACGAAATCTCTTAAATGATCCATATACTTTAAAATACTTTTTATTAATATTTTCCAAGTTTGTTCTTGAAATAAACTTCTGAATATTTAAAAGTATTTAAAAGTGTGTTTGTTCATTCCTGCGACACATTTTTCGGAAGTAATTTATGAATATGTAATAAGAATCTTATCGCAGAGAAGTTTGAAGAAAATTTTCGATTTTAGTTAAAGAAGTTGCGTATAAGATGAACTTTTTAAAGTTACAAAATATTGAAAATAGAGGTAGTTAAAATTGAAAGAAATTGTGACGGTTTTAAATAAACTTTGATGAATGTGTTTCATAATAAACTGCGGAAGGAGATTTGATAAATGTATTTCATTTCAGGGCGAGAGGAGGTATAAATAAATGTATTTAAACTTCATAAGTAGGAAAATTGGATTATCACATGTGAATCTCTGCAATTGGTTTTAAAATATTTATGAAAGTTCAAAATATTAAGTAATTTTTTAACTTATAAAAAAGAAAATAAACTATGAAAATCATTGATTTTCATCATATAGGTAATTAATCACATTATTAATATAAATGAGAAAAAAAAATTCCTTAATCTATGGAAATTAATACTTTTTGCTCAGTTACCGATACGTCAGTAGATGCCTCCAGGTGGAGACGCAAAAAGTTTTTGGGTTCTGTCTGTCTGTATGTCTCGCGATAGCTGCCACAAAATTCCCTCTATTTACTTGCAATTCGGTACACATGTTCATTGACCACACAGAAACAGCTGTATAGTTTTGGATGTGTATTCTATTTGGGGTTCGTACAGGGACATACCAAAGTTTTTCTTATGATTACAGCGTATGAACAAAATTTGTGTGTTCCGCAATAGCAAGTGCAAAACTCTTGGATAGACTTGAAAATTGGTGCACATGTTCAGGCGCTATACAGAAATAGCTGCACAGATTTTGAGGCCTATATTGTTTATAGATCATGTACAGGGACACACCAATGGTTTTCTTATCACTACGGCCTGTGAGGAGGATTTCATTTCAATTCATTTTTACATAGTTATACTGCATTAAACAAAAAGAAATTAGCATGCATTATTGAGATGCTTAAAAGCCTGGTTCCTGTAGAAAATGCTTCTTATACTTAAATTTAATGTACAGTACGTCACAAAAATGATTCGACAATGTCACGTAATCGTCCAAATTATGGTAAATTTCGAATAATCATTCATAAACAATATAGAATAAGATGCGTATTTTTTATTGGTTTATATATTCTTTATGGTTCATTGGCAAGGACGCAGAAAATAATTTCGTGACATTAGAGCCTTTGGCCAGATTTTCATCAAGCTCATTTTTACGCGTTTATCCTGTGTTAAAAAAATCGAATTAAAATACATTATTAAGATGCTTGAAAGCATGTTTTCTCGAGAGAAAAGGTATGTACAGAGTAAATAATTTACTTAGAGGACCACACAAAAAATATCAGACTACATTCTGTAACCACCCAGCGATGTCAAATTTTGTTAAATATTAATGAGTTCCAGTGAATTAGTTCATACTTTTTATAGTGCGTATAACTAGTGTGGGTCGTGTACAGGGACACTCAAAGGCATTTTCTACCATTACGGTCTATAGACGTTATTTCTTAAGTGCATTTTAACATGATTACACACCATTAAATTAATTAAATAAACAAATATTAATAGAACTAAAAAAAAAAAAAAACGTATCTTTGAAAAATCGTCGGGTAAAGTAGATAATAAAAAACGATCATGGATTAGGTAATTAGTTTACAAGGCTACACAAAATAATTCCGATAATTTAAGCAATTATTTTGCATGAAATTCGGTACAAATGTTTTGAGTTAAAAGGTATTAACACAAGGCTATGAGTTACAAGGAACTAGATATATGCACATTTATACAGATATATATACATATATATAAACAGACGGATACAATGAGGGGTTGAGGGGGGAGGTAGCCCCCTGATAATCATATCTATTTATATAGTGAACTAATCATATAGATGATTATTTTAAATACTATACAATAAGTAAAAATTATTTACTGAGTAATGAATTAAACAAATAATACGTTGAGGTTCCTGATCTGCTGATCCACTAGTTAGTCCTTTTGGTCTTTAAATAAAAAAGTTTGTTTTAAAATCTGTGATGACAATTGTTTTTAACCCTTTTTCGAAGAGTATTTGCAAATAGACGCTTAAGTATCTTTTCAAACCATCTTTAAGTGTTTACCCAAAACAATACAATATTGAAAAAAGGGAAATTCCGTATTCATATCTAACCTCTTCAATACTCCCCCCCCCCCCCAAAAAAAAAAAAAAAAAAAAAAAAAAAAAAGTAATAAGAAGCAGAACAAGTAATATATAGCTTGAATAATAATAATAATAATAATAATAATAAAGTTTTCCACATTATTTGTTGATTTTTAAAATTAAAACTTATAAATACACATCTCTTCAGACAGTAAAAAATACATTTTAATAATTAAAAGAATCAATTTACTTTTCATAATTGATGCACATGGACTACATTTAAATTAAAATACACAGCCAATATTACTTTAGAAAAAAAAAAAAAAAAAAAAAGATGAAAACCAAAAAGGTGAATTTTGTTCGTAGATACAGATTTCTAATTATCTTTTTCTTTGTAAGTTTAATAACACAAAAAGGTTTTAAGTTTATCTACGTTTTTACTCATTTAAAAAAATGCCTGATATTTTTAAAATACTTTATTATCTAATCTGCAAGAATATAAATTATATTGGATTAGTGTTTGACTTTGGATTGATATTCCTTTCTTGTACTCGCAAGGTAAACGCATAAAAAATTCTTTTGCTCCATTTTTTTTTTTTTTTTTCTAAATTTCAAGTAAAACTAATTAGTTTCTGCATAATTTAATGTCCAAACAAAGTTTAAAAGCTAATAAGAGAATTTTAATGATGTAATTTTAGAATAGATGAAAAAAAATCTTTTGAGGAAATTTTCGTATTATTTTTAATTATATTTTAAGCTTTTTTTTTTTATTTATTTAAGTAAATTTTAATTAAAAAATGTATTTGTGTTAAAACGTATTCGTGTTAATAGGATATGGATGTTTTTTGACAATGGATATTTGCTTTTATATACCAACCGATAGAGTCATACTAATTAGTGTATAATAAAAAGTGTTGTAATAACGTTTTAGGTTAAAAAAAAAAGGGGTTTTAAAGAAAACTTTAGCCTTTTTTTAACTTTTGCTTTCTTATATATTGTAAGAAAAATATTGAGTTTTGTTCGAATTATCGAAACTGAATTTTTGTTATACAGGGTGATTATAAAATTAAAGTTACGATTTCAAAATGCTATAATTTTAAAACTACACATCAGAGTGATTTGATATTTTTGCAAAGCAATCGTGAGGCAATGACATTTTGTTTGAAAAAAAAAAAAGTTTCAAAACGTGCCGTTAATTATTCCTAAAGTAATATTTTCATGAAGCTCCTCTTTTTCTCTTTTCATTATGACTGTTTCTTCTGTAAACACGTATTCTCGTCTTTTCACTAAAAAAAAATTGTAGCAAACCCTTGAAGTGTATTGTTTCCTGCTATTCCATTGTGTTGCTAACAACATTCCTGTGTTTAATGAGTCCATTTAGGCACTTCCCCTGACATTTAGGAACCCTCGATAGAGAGAGACTGGACATTGGCGCGCCGGCTTTTTGACTAAATTCTCCATTTTAGTGCCAGTTGCTCTATTGTGTACCATTACGTTGTGAAGAAATTTTGATTATTTTACGTCATATTCGAAAAAGAACTTATTTATTACATTTTTGCTTTGTTGGAAGATAAATTGCTTTAATTTTGGAATACTTTTAAAAGATAAAAATGCATAATTATTTATTTTATATCATGCTTTAAATACTTAGAATGCTCTTATTGCATGCTGTTTTACGTATTTATTTCCTAACATATGAGATAATTACATTATTTATTTGCTAGCTATTAGATTTTAAGTTCTGTTGTGCAATATATTGAATATGTTAGATCTCAAGGTATTTTTCTGATATATTTTAAAATACATATTTAAAATAACTATATAAAAATATATTTTTTGATTTTTTGCTAAAACGCAAAATGTATCGGATTTCTTAAAATAAATTAATAAAAATAAAGAAAATAAGGTGTATATTATTTGCTAACATATGAAATATAAATTTCTTTTAAATAATAATTGCCATAATAAATTTTATAAATAATATTTAAATAAGTAATTATTTTTATTTACATAATATATATAAAAAAAAATAATAATAAATCAATGAAATAAGCATATGTAAATAAAATAAATAAAAACATTTTTTAATTTCTAAAGATATCAGTTAATATTTTTACAAATTATTATTGATAAAAGTTTTATTTTTAATATTTAACTAAGTCATTATTATTAATAATGCGTAAGTGAAATAAATAAAAAAAGTATTTTTAGCTTGTAAAAATGTTACGTAAATATTTTTATAAAATAATAAAAAATAATTTCTGTTCTTCTGCAGTAGTTTTACTTTTATTCATGAATTACGTGACAAAAACTAAGATTACCATATTTTTGTTAAAAATTTTCTAACTCTTTATATATAGAATGTATGTCCTCAGAAAAAATAAGGTAGAATTACTTTCACAATCAACGCATTTTGCTTAATATAGAAATATACAACAAAAAATTCCTCTGTTTTCCGATAGGAATTGAAAAAGTAACCATGTCGAAAATTAAAACAAAATTCGTTTTTCTTCAAATTATTTTTCTCTAAGACGAAAAAGATTACATTTCTATATTCTGCATTACTTTCTGCACAAATTTAGCACAATTTCCTGTCATTTATGTTGTATAGTAAAGCGTCAATCGCGAAGAAAAAAGCATTACGTTCTACGGGGATCGCTCCGAATTGGTACTAAAATGGCCGACTTTCGGTCAATGTCCAGTCTCTCTATATATAAGGTCCCTACCTAACATTACCCTAACAGAGCCATCTATAGGAACATTTTAGAACAACTTTTTTTCCTCCCCCAAAATAAACTTCATTGCCTCACGATCGCTCTGGTAAAATATCAAATCCTTCTGATGGGTAGTTTTAAATCTATAGCGTGTTGAAATCGTAACTTTAATTATAATCATCTTGTATTTACTTGTTTTGAGGTTACTTGAAAATAAAAATCAATTTTTCAGTGGTCGGAGTTTATATCTACCTGTATGCCTGTGTACGTCTTATCCAGCGTTTTCAGCATACATAAATTATTTCGGAAAATTATTGGTATCATCATCTTTTTACACTACATTTAAAAAAAAAAGTAATTTTCTTATTTAAGCGTTGTTTTTTTCATATTAGGGAAAATTACTCTACAGAAAATGTGGCGTGAAATATAGGCGGTTCCAATAATTTCCCGGAATAATTTACAAAATTTGGCAATTATGCTGAACAACGTAATATATAAAATAGTAAATATATAAATAAACTCAATGAATACATCAGTCATACATCTGTATGTTAGAAAAGAGCAAGTAATGTTAAGCTTTGTTAATGTTCATTGCAGGGATTTTATATTAAATTTCAAATTCAGATATTGCAAGGAATATTGTTTTGCTGATTAATAATTTGAATCATAGATATTAATTAATTAATTAAACACTTATTTTGTTATCTACGATTACAAAAAAAAAAAAAAAAATAATAATAATTTTTACATGTCCAGAAAGCATTTATATTTCTCGCCTTATGGTAATTATGAGAATTTAAGAAAAGCAATTCAAGCTTGTTTAACATTCAGAATTAATGCGCTTTTTCTTAAAAAGTCACAATCTCAGCAAAATCTCAACTCATTTAAAATATATATATATATATATATATATTTATATATATATATATATATATACAGACACGACATTATTTCATTATTTAAAACATGAAAATCTGACATTGACAGATTTTAATTTAGTGCCAGAGGCCTACTGCTAAACTTGTTAATATCGACAAATTCTTCTTTAGTTAATTCGTGACGATCTAAATTCTATGATAAAGTTTTCATTAAATCAAACCAATGTGTTTCAGCTGCAGATATTGTAACAAATAACGTTGGAAGTCCAAACTGTCTTATAGCCGCAAAACAACGTTTTTTCTCTTTTTCCCAATGAGGGGAGGTGTGCCTTGGGGGGAACTCATGTCAAAGGTGTGCCTTGGGGGGGACTCATGTCAAAGTTGTACCTTGGGGGGACTCATGTCAAAGTTGTACCTTGGGGGGGACTCATGTCAAAGTTGGGCCTGGGGGGGACTCATGTCAAAGTTGGGCCTTGGGGGGACTCATGTCAAAGTTGTACCTTGGGGGGGACTCATGTCAAAGTTGGCCCTAGGGGTGACTCATGCCAAAGTTGTTCCTTGGGGGGACTTCATTCAATAAATCCCCATTCAATAAACCGACTGAAATAGGCCCTTAGCACTAATTAAGAGTGACGTATAAAAATTCGACAACGCTGTACCGACTGAAATAGGGGTACCTTGGGGGGGACTCTTGTCAAAGTTGTGCCTGAGGGGGACTCATGTCGAAGTTGTGCCTTGGGGGGACTTCATTCAATAAATCCCCATTCAATAAACCGACTGAAATAGGCCTCTAGCACTAATTAAGAGTGTATTATAAAAATTCGACAACTGTACCGACTAAAATAGGCCTCTAGCACTAAAAAAAAAAAAAAAAAAAAAAAAAAAAAAAACGTAATCCTAACTAATACGTTTTTGCTTGTTATTTATCGTAAATTTAGAAATATAATTCATATTGTCTTCTTTCTCATGTAAAAATACAAAAACAATTGTTATTGATTTCTCTCTTTCCATTACAGTTGATTATTTGTTTTATTTTTCTTTTGTTCCACTAGTTCTCAGTATTTGACTAAGAACGACAGTGTTATCTGAAAAATAACAGGTATAGGGAAGGTAAACGAATAACTTGATAAGATAGTTTTTACTTTAGAATTTCTTTTTCTTACAACAGTCTAATTTTTATTGCTACTGATAAACTGTATTTTTTTTTTTTACATTATCTTATTCGTGTAAGAAGAAAGTATTGTTTTAGAGTCGAATTTTTGAAAATGATGTTTTTATATATTTATAACTATAGATGCCAAGTCTCCCGCTTTTTGAGTAGCAATACATTTTTCTAAAATTTTTCAATTTAATTTAAGCTCAATTTCTACAATTAAATAACACTAAATTAATTGTAAAAGAAAAGTGGTGTTGAAAAAGCATGAAACTTGGCATCTATGATTTATTGGTCCTTTAAATCCCAAAATCAGATTTATAGCGATTGAACAGCGTATCTGTTTGTCTGTTTATCTCCATCCGTATTTGTGTGCCTGTAAGTTTATTATAAGAATAAATTAAAAAAAAAAAAAAAAAAAAAAAAAAATGATAGATAATCCAAATTCAAAATTTTTATTATCTAGGGATAAGTTTTTTTTTTATTATTATTATTATTGAGATTAAACAAAGGGTTCGTGCATAAGGATGAATAAAAGAATTGAAAAAAGAATATATATCAAAATTCTCCGCCGCTATTAATTTCCGGGAACTGGATGCCTTGCTTAGTGAATATCTGCCAATAACTATGCATAGATCTTTCTAATAAATACTAATCGCTTTCAGCATTCCCTGTTAGCAGCGTTAGTTTTTTGCCTGCATTATAAAGCTATAATGTAAAGTAGTTTTACGGCGGGGTGCGTAAATAATAGTTTAATCTTTACTAACTAATTTTTTATATGATTTCAATTAGTGTATCTGTCTGTCTGGCTGTCCATTTTTCTATCTCTCCGTCGGCATGTCCCCATCGTACTTAAATACTTTTAGAATTTTTAAAAATTAATGTATGTTGTTTAATTTCACTGTGTAACTTTTCATATTTAACATGGCTTTAAAAAGTCCTGTATAACTCGTTTGTGTACAGGGACATCTAAAAAAATTCCAATGCACTGCGTTTTAGATAGACATTTTTGTAAATCCCACTTAAATAATTTACTACTGTAAAAATCATTAAAAAAAATGATATTTATTGTTAATATGCTAAAATAATGTTTTGTATAAAATATGATATGACTAACCTTCAGGTATAAGATATATTAATGATAATTAACAAGGCTAAGCTATACAAATCAGATACATTAAGGGCTGTAATTAGAATCTTAGGACTCCATTTGTTTTTCTTTAAGCATTTTTATCACTTTCCAACAATGTTTAAGAGTGATTATGAATACAATTAGTCAATTTGTATGCCTTTAAGTCCTTCTGTCTGTCCGTCGTGTGATAACGTAGGCAAAGAACACGGAAAGCTATACAACAAGTACGAACAGTTGAACAGTGATAGTAATCAATGCGTACCGCATGATTTTTCATGCTTGTTTAATTAATATATTTAATTACATAATAATAATAATAATAATAATAATTGTAAATAGCACCACAAAGATTTTTTTGAATTAGTTGAAGCATGGTTACAATTTTAGCACTGTTTGGTTACCAGGGTAACTATGAAAAAAAGAAGAAAAAAAAGAGCGAAAACCGCATTTATTTTTCTGCGATTTCCGTAACATCTACTCTGTAACATTTGTGCAGTCTGTAAATAGTTAAATTGTGTCTAAAATATTGCTCTTTTTTCAAGGATTTAAAACAACATAAGTTAACAGTCTATTAAAAGATAAAAATTCTGCAATATCATTTTACACATTAATAAGGAGTTGTTGTATTCTTGATAATTTGATGTCCAATTCCAAGTAAAAGAACTGGTGTACAATCAATAGTTAAACTAAAAACCTCTTCACAAAAGCAACTGCTTCTGCCGCCAAGGCAGTAGCACGTGTTTGCACCTGAGGAAGAAAGGCCGCGTCTTTTCGAAACCGGTAATGTTTTATTAGATTTATGGTGTGTGCTGAAGTTTTTAGTTTGAATATTTTGATGTCCGCATATTTTTATTTGAGCCACAGTAGCCCGGTCGTAGAGCACAGAGCTCGTAATTGGAAGATTGCGAGTTCGATACTCGAGCCGGCCAAAGACCGTTGGGCATACTAATGTGGCTGGTGCACGTAAAATCGGTCGTGACCGCAATGTTCTTCATATTTCCATAGAAATTGTACTTCTAGGGGTCGCCGAAGCGGGGGAGCTATTTCTTGTGTGGAGGATCAACATTGGGATGATATGTCTTCGAACCAACCACAGGGGTGCGACCCAGACCGTCGCCAATTACCATAGATGCCAACATTTTAATTTTTTCCGGAGTATGTTTAGCCCTGCCTTTATCTCGCACCACTTTATTTATAGAAAAAAATTCTCCAATACATAAATTCGATGAAATGAAAAAACTAAGTGGTATGGAATAAAGGGGGGGCTAAAAATACTCAGGAATAAATTAAAATGTTGCCATCTATGAATTACACATACCACAGTAATAGTGCGACGTGTCAACTAAACAACATACCAACCAACCTATTTTTATTTGTCTGCCTCACCCTTTGGTGTTTCTATAAACCATTACGTTACTTAACAAAAAAGAGATTGTCCGTATTCATATTTAAGTAGCTTGAATTTATCTTCAACAATCGATATTATAAATGCCACTACCGATAGTACTCAATGATTCAAACGTGAAAGAGCAAAATCGTCACTGAAGAATATATACACCATAGCTGCCAATATTTTAATTTATTCCGGAGTACTTTTAGCCCCGCCTTTAATTCGCAACACTTTATTTATAGAAACATTTTCTTCATTACATAACTTCCATAAAATAAGAAAAAATTGCTTTTAAAAAATAAATGGTATGAATTAGAGGCGGGGCTAAAATTACTCCGGAATAAATTAAAATATTGGCAACTATGTATACACCGATAGCACTCAATGAACGTAGATGGCAACATTTTAATTTGTTCCGGAGTCATTTTAGCTCTGCCTTTTCTTCATACCATTATTTTTTAAGGATGAATTTTCTTTATTTTATCGAATTTAAAAATCGGAAAAAAAATTCTAAATAAAAGAAAGTCTGTACAATAAAATACAAACAGAAAAGAAACAAATACTGATAGAAAATTGTAAAAAAAGGAGAAAAATTATCTACAAAGTACAAAGAACTTTAATTATTATTATTATTATTATCATTTTAAGGTGTGAAGCATACTTAAACTTGGTTTTATAAGACTATACAAATATATTTTCAAAGAAATTTAAAGATTATTTACCCAACAATGTGGAAAATTGTTTTCAAGCATTTCATTCAAACAAATAACTAAATAATTAAATAATGTTTTATTTGTTTATTTTTACGTATTTACTCCCATTTTTTGTAAACTCTAAACTTTGTCTTGTGACATAAATGCCAGTAAAATAAAACTTACATAAAAATTCTTCAGAGTTTCTTTAAAAGCTTTTCCGGTGCTTTCAAAATCCATAAATTTCTCAGCGTAGCCCTATTATGCCATTGAAATATTTTATTTTTGTATCTAGGCTCTGAATGTCTTTTGAAATCAAAATTGTACGTACGTATTTTACGAGCTACATTCAAATACATTTAAAATGTACATTAACTTGCTTTCATTTCTGAACAACTGAATTAAAAAAGCTTTTATGTTTTCAGTTCCCTTTAAAATTTTTATGTTTTCAGACGATTAAAATAGATATTTCAAATGTAATCACTTTTACATGAGTTTAAAGTTTCGAAATATTTCTAGTCGGATTTTAGAAGACATTGCACAAAATGTTTCACTGAGCTATAATTCTTTTATTAAATTATAATTACATTAAAAATCGAGACAATATACATTAAAAAATATGCAATCTAAAGCATTAAAACACATCAACACAAATATAAACGTTTCGAGCCTTTTACAGGCTCCTCATCAGTAAAAAACATCAAAAAGTAAACTCTGGGAAGAACAACAGATCTTCTTTAAGAGAGTACAGCGTATTCAGCGGGGACTGCGCATGCCTCATTAAGTGGTGAAAAATGCTATATCGTATACCAGCCTTCCAGGAAAATTCTTGAATCATAATTCGAACAGTTAGATATGATTATTTCAGTATTCTTAAAATCAGGTAGATGGTCGGTTTCTATGGCATGCTGCACTATTTAACTTTTTAATGTATGTCTCGATTTTTAATGTAATTAAATTTTAATATAACTGTACGAGACGTAATGATTTTTAAATATTTTAAATATAATTCTTTTTATTTAAAATAAATGAAATAAATGTTGAAATTTTAGCACTTTAATTTTGATGGCTATATAAATTCATCATTTGTTCTTTATATTTGAGAACTATACATTACTGTTAAAACGCATGGAATTAAAAACATATCAACAATGGAATTGAAAACCTAATTAATGCGTAACACTCTTTTTATATATGATATATATATATGTATATATATATATATATATATATATATATATATATACTGATACAACTTTTGATTTGTGTGATATTATTATTATTATTTGCTTTTGTGAAGTACTAAAATGTACAAAATTTATATCAAATGCGCGTATCACTGATAATAACAGAGATTTACTATTGAATATGAAATATGTTTGTATGAAATATATATTTTTATGAATAATTAAGATATTTATTATAAAAGATATTATTGAGATTGCTGTGTGTTAGTTTATAATTCTTTTTAAATAGCCCCATTACTACACATACTTTTTCTCTTGTTTGGTAAAAGTAAGTAATTTTAAAATTTTGTACTTTTTATTCTTTAACTGCTAGATTAGGCTCGCTCACTATATATATATATGGATAATTGCATGGCAAATCGTGTGTAGTTAACAAATTTAGCCCCTTTTGAATACCGATTTTTTTTTTTAAATATATTTTTAAGAAAATGTTTATTGATGAAGTAAAATAGTTTTTTTATTCAGATTTTTAGGTAGCCATAGCTAATAACTTCAACACGTTTTGGCTGCTGAAAACTTTGAGTAATTTTTTTTTTATATATCTCTGTAAAAGTTTTCACTGATTAAATAAAATAATGTTTTATTTTGAAATTTACCTTCTGCCAAAAATTGCCAAAGTTTGCAAATATGCTTCCAGTAATATTTTATAAATATAATTACTCTCCTATTTAATCAGAAAAAAAAAAAAACTGCTGTAAACGTATGCAATAAAGATTTCTGAATGGTGATAGTGGTAGGAAATCTAATCCTTCTGTTTGATTGACACTGCATTCGGACATGGAAACACCCATCTGTAATGCACTGGTGATTTCTTTTAAATGGATTTTTTTTTCTGTTAAAATGTGATTTTTAATTGTACGTATTTTTATCTGAGCCTTAAAAAACAGTAGCTTTTCCCCCTTAAAATCTTCGATTTTACAATCAAGATTCAATTTGTATACCAATAATTTTATACAACAGTTTTTTTCGAACGTAAACCGTCATTTAAGAAGGATTTTTTTTTTTTTACTATAGTGGCCACTGAGCGGAGCCATATGAAACCTGTTTTTTTTTTTTTTTTTTTTTTTTTTTTTTTAATATATAACGAAATTAACTGCAAGTTATCACATGTTCTACTATTTAATTGCATTGTCTCTAATTAATACCTCGATATAGCTAACGTTTCTTCTCTTATTGACCTAAAAAAATCTGTTAAATAAAATACTTTTTTTTTTTCACGATTACAAAATTTATTTTAAAATATTCTCTTATAAATTATGATATATACGAAGGAAAATAATCATGAAATATACGAATGCGATACAGGAGTTATGACATATAGAAAATATGAGATCTAAGTTATTTTATAAGAGAAACATTTACATAAAAACTTTAATTGTTTAATTCTTCTTTTAATCATGCTTTATAAAAATTAATCCTAAGTTTATAAATGATTTCTTTATAAATCTTATAAAAATATCGTGAGATTTTTAATTAGTCTAAATCAACATTTCTTCAGTCATTATAACAAGTATTTATAAGTGAAACTCTAGAAATCTCTCCAAATTCTTTTCAAACTGCCATAAAACCTAAAAATAATTAACTGCGGTTTAAAGTAAACTTCTAATTCTAGTCATTAATTAATGACTAGAATTTCCTTTACAATTACATATTCATATTTTTACCGCTCGAATGATGAGTAAAAGGTGTGAAAATTTTGTGTAGTTTCTTAATCGTTTATCGTGATAATCGTTACTTTTCATTTTCCCGTTTAAGTTTAATAATTCGAAAGAACATAATTTATTACTAAGCCTTTAGTGGACTAAAATAGCATTTTCTTACAAACAATCCGTAATAACATTATTCTTAAACAAATACTTTGAGAAAAATTTAGATATACCAATGAGAAATAAACAGTAATCAAAAGAATGAGATACAGAAACTATGATATATATACATATGCATATACATTATTTACATAAAATACGTTTATTTTTTAAGAAAAAACATTTCCATAAATCGTCAAATGCCCAACTAACCTTTTCTTACCATAGCCTTTAAAAATAGATGCTACGTTTATACACGATATATTTTTTTAATATCCCTTATTAAAAAAAAATCGCGAGTTCTTAATTAGACTAAAAGAGCATTTGCTCAGTCGTTATAGTTATAGGAAGTATTTGTACGCGTAACGCTAAAACTCTCTACAAACTTTTATCAGATTGCCATAAAAAACTCACGGTAGTATTTAA
The DNA here is from genome assembly GCA_963930645.1 of Salticus scenicus. Lineage (NCBI taxonomy): Eukaryota > Metazoa > Arthropoda > Arachnida > Araneae > Salticidae > Salticus > Salticus scenicus. The sequence continues at coordinate 76,867,231 of OZ005650.1, forward strand.
CTAGTTATTGGCTTTTTACTTGAAAAGTAAATACTTTGATCGCTTTAATGATGAGCAGCAGATTGAAAATATTTGTGTTGTTCCTTAATCGTTTAACTCAATAATCCTGTTGAAGTTTAATAATGCGAAAGGATTTAAGTTAATATTCGGAATATTATTTATCGCTAAGCCTTTAATGGACTAAAATAACATCTCCAAGAACAATTTAAAATGACATTTATCTTAACCAAATATTTTGAGAAATTATCAGATGTACCAATGCAAGCTTGCCAACATCCTAATTAATATTTCGTAGTGTTAGTCCCGCCTATTTTTAAACCAGAAGTATTTTAGATTAATATTCTCCAAATTCAATTACGATTAAATAAGAAGGAAAATGCTCTAAAAAGATATTGGTATGAAAGAGAAGACGGGGCTAATAACACTACGGAATATTAATTAGTATGTTGGCAAGTATGACCATTGAGAATATAATCACAAATCAAAAGAATGACATACAAGAGTTATGAGATATAAAAATAATTCAATAATTCAATGATTTATAAGAGACACCATTTATATAAATCGTTAATCGCTCATCTCGTCTTTTATATCATAGCATTTAAAAATAAATCCCCTATTTACATATAATTCCTTTATTACACATACAGAAAGTCGTAAATTTCTAATTACTTTAAATATTATATATTTCTTCAGTCGTTATAGTAAGAACGTATTTCAACGTGAAACTTTTTAACTCTCTTCAAACTTTTCCAAATTGCCATAAATACCTCCGGTAGTCATTAATTAATGACTAGCCTTTGTTTTAAAATTACATACTTCCATTGCTATAATGATGAACGAAGAATTTGAAATTGTTATGTCGTTTCATAATCGTTTACCTTAATAATCGTTAATTTTCATTTTCATGTTGAAGTCTAATAATGCGAAAGGATTTAGTTTAAGATGGTAAAACATCTAGAATTTTCGGAACATTATTTATCACTAAGCCTTTAATGGACTTTTGATGAACATGCTTGGATATTAATGAAGGTCCAAGTTTATGATCATGTATTTAAGGATTACTGAAGGATGATGCTTGAGAAATATGTTAAATTAAATTACATAATCCTTCACTTTTAATGTATTTTTTCTAATTTTAAAAATTATATATATTTTGTAAAATTTTATCTATTTATTTATTCATTTTTTGTTTTTGTACAGGTATATTTTTAGTACAAAAAATCTAATTATTTCGAATTATTAATTTTTTCAAGAATTTTATTTAATTGCGGTAATAATCATTATTAAATCATAATTAAACACAGAAACTAACACTTATTTTTTTTTTAATGTAAGTATTGAGTATATTAGCTTGTCTAATTCAATATTTATAATATATTTTATTTTTTTACATTTTATAAATAAAAAATTCAGTATAAAATCAACATAATACATGTATGAAAAACTTTAATTGTAATGTCTTCTGTATTAATGACTTTAATAATGACTTTAACTATTCCTAAAATTAATAATAGTTTAAATAATGCCGTAATACCTGAATTAGTTTTAAAAAAATGTATTCAGTTGTTAATAAATTGTTTAAAATATATAATAAATTATATTTTAAAAAAATGTCAATGAAACGCATTTTTATGCTAATTATAGATTTTATGATACATCTGCATTTGAAATTATAGACAAATTTTCTATACCACATATATTCAGCTCAAGTAAAAGAATCAAATATTTATAATCAATTAATAATTTTTGGAACTTTATTACAAATATGTTATATTTTGTATGATAAAATCAGTTTTGAAATGAGGATTTGGGTTATTTCGGTCAGGGGAAACCATATTAGTATGAACTGTAATGAAATTGAATATTTTTCAAAATTTAAATTTATGCTAGGTAAAACTTTGATATTTTGTAAAATATCGTTTACAACAGTGAATTGTTTTTTTAATTATAAAAAAAAATAAAAATAAATAAATAAGCATATATTCAAGTTTTAATGACAATAATTTCAATTCAGTATGAAATATGAAATAAATGTACTCCTTGAAATCAAAATTATATACAGTATATTTATTATGCTGAAAATTCTTATTGATGTCATACAGTAAAATATAAATTGCGAAAAATATTATTTCGTAGAATGAAAAATAAAGTTTCTTATTGTCGAAACATCAGTGGAGGCACTCTGTTGAGACTTAAAACGGTTTTGGGTTTCGTCTGTTTGTCTGTCTGTGGGTTTGTCGGATGATAGCTGCCGCAAAAAAAAACGCTATTGACTTGAAATTTGGTACACATGTTCATGATTCCTACGAAATTCTCTGATTGACTTGCAAATTGACACACACATTCAGGCTCGGTATAGAAATAGCTTTATAATTTTTTATGTCTCTACTTTTTATGGATTGTGAACAGGGACACGCCAAACAGGGATGGAACACGGGCGCAGAATTCATACCGGAATCTGTTTAAGAAATTTCTCTACCTATAATATCGTTGATATAAGAGGTAGATAATTTTCTTACATTGGTAGTGGTATGAATTCTGCGCCCGTGTTCCATCCCTGCGCCAAAATACTTAACATTACGGCGTATGGGGTGAATTTCGTTTAAACGCATTTTAACATCGTTACTTTGCAATCAAGAAAATGAAAATAGCGTACGTGACTACGATGCTTAAATAATATTTAAAAAAAATAGCTATTGAAGGATATCAGCGAATTTCCAAGGCTAATTTTACTCATTAAAAATAGTGAAATTGAAATTTCCATTTGTGAGAACCCTGCTTATTACTACTACCTGCTTATTTATACCTTCCTTTACTACTTTACTCATTATTTCTTTGAAAGAAATCCTAATTTCTTCATATGTTTTTATATATTATTATTATTATTTTTATTCGTTAATTAGATAAAAAATAACAACACAAAACACTGTATGAAGGAAATGAAAAGGATAATTAATTCAGCAGTAAAATACAAAATATATGTACAATAGTTTACAAAAGATATTCATCAAAGAAATTTTCTATTGAATTAAAGAGAATCTAATTTACTTAAAAAGTTACTTCATAAATTTTTCTCATTTGATAAAATTACTAATTTTTCAAATTACAAAACCATTTTTATTTTTAAGAAATCTATTTCAATTATAAAAACATCACTAACACAAAACTGATTTAAAGGAAAAAAAAAAAAAAAGTCATTTTTTGAACGCAAATACTAAAATCAAACAAATTTATCATCATATAATAAAAAGAATCCCGAATTAGGAAAGTAAATAAAATACATTTCTTTTTGTATGAATACGACAAACAGAATTATAGAAAATAAAATTAAAATGAATTAATTGCTTTCTTTAAAATATAGCGCTTATTTTTTAATTACTTATTTTTGTAATTAGCCTATGAAAACTTTGTTAGCAAATAGTCTTTACATACAAAGTTTGCACTTTCTGCAATTAAAAAGAAAAAAAATAATAGAAATCTTATGCATATGTCTGTTTATAAAGTGATTCATGTGTTTATTTTACCTTATTATTATTATTATTTTTACATGTATAATAGTGTGTTTGTTTTAAAGTCATTAGTTATTCTAAAAGTTCTCCTAACTTTGTTGTTAAAACAAATAATTTTTTGCGTAACAAATACTTTATATGCATATTTTTATTTTTTTTACAGGAAAGTTTTTGAAAACAATTTGTAAGTTTCATTTATGCTTGGACAGTTTTTCTAACGAATACATTTTTTACCCCAAAAGTTTCTGCGCTTAATTGATTTCTGATGACAGAATTCATACTTAGACACACGAATTCTTCAAAATAAATGATGTGCAAGAAATCTAATGATTTTTGTAATGAAGAAAGAATTTCAAAAGAAAAATTAAAAACAAGACGATAAAGAAGAATAAATATAGGGCTTCACACTTTTAAATTTGTAACTTGCTGGTAAGCGAGATTCTAGATATATAAATATTAATCATTATATATATTTTTAATACTATAAACATTATTTATTTCAAAAAGATCTTATCCATATAGGGTTAATGAAGTATTGTTTTGGTGTCGGAATTTTGGTACGTAATTTTTGCTAGAGATGTTGAAACCAAAAATCACGTTTTTAGCGATTAGTCCGAACTAGCAAAGCCCCGGTTCGGAAACGAACCGAATTCCGAATGCGGGAAAAATTTCAAAATCAAACTCGAAATGTACAAAACTCGACCTGAGGCTGCCTGCGGGCCAATAGATGAAAGTTTATTAACGAAACCATTTTTTAATTCATGAAATCAATGAAGGCAGTGAATCAACGAAGGTTTTTCTCGCTTCGCAGGTCACTATATTTAAAGGAAACTCTTTTCTATATCGCTTTGCAAACAAAAATAACATTTAAAGAAATCATGAAATTGCTTTAAAGCCTGCTTTGGTTCCCCGCTGTCTTCGGCAGTAACCCACTCATTCGCAGGCTCTCGGGTGTCTGTCCCTATTGCCTGTGACAATAGCTTACCAGCGTGCTTTCATTTGGTTGCTTATCAGATGAGAGTTTCGAAACAGACAGTATCGAAAAAATTGAAGTAGCCATTTTATATTTGAATCCCAGTTATATATAAACAACACTATACGTGGTGTTCATAATATTTTCTTTCACGTTATTTTCTATATTTATTTGATTTATTCGATCAACCATAAAATGACAACAATTTCCCAACAAATATAGTATTACAATGTGCTATGATCGGCTACATCTATCGCATGAGACAATTAATTTTTGTGGTTATAATAGCAGTTGAGTTACTTAATAGTAGTTGGTACATAGAAAAATAAATAATGAAATACTGAAATATGTAAACCTGATCATGGTACAGCCTTAATGTAGCTCCCCTTGGCGAATTTTGAATTTTTATCTTCACTTTAGACAAAAATACATAATTTATGTTATTATTTTGTTTTGTTTCTTTCTTTTTGTTTCCCTTTCCTTTTCTTTCACATTTCCTTATTTTCACATATTTATTAATTTTAAAAAATCTAATAAAAAATTCGTTACAAATAGGATACCAAATTAAAGGGGTATTTTTTCTGATTCCGTCGGTTTAATTAACTTATCGATTGGACAATTAAATTTCTTTAAATTGACTAAAGTATGAAAAGCTGGTGACAACTTTTTAAATTAACAGAAGTATGAAAAGCTGGTGCCAACAACACACAGACAAAGCGAAGAAAATCTCTCTTAGCCAATCAATTTGAGTCCAGCAACAGACAAACAGAAAAAAAAACTGTCTTAGCCATTTATTTATAGAGAGATGTGTCTGTGTCTGTGTATATGTATAACTTTTATCGTCATAAATCTAAAAGATACATTCAAAGGTATTAAATAAATATTCTAAATTATCTATTCTAAATTTGTATCCTGTTCTAATTAATTATCCTGTTGTAATATAAAATTTATCGGCAAACTTGAAAAATGTTTATTATGATTGGATAAATAGTCTGTATACAGAATTATCAGCATATATAGTTACGCTCATCACTGACTGACTCTGTTACGCGTAAAAGGCTAAGAGATTTCCTTGGACTCTGTCTGTGTGTGAAAGTAAGTTGCGACCTAACTTTTATACTTTAGTTAATTTTAAGAAATCTAATTGTCTGATCGATAAGCTGTTTAATCCGATGGATTCAGAAAAATCACCCATTTTCATTTGGTACCTTATTTGTAACAAATTTTCGATTAGATTTTTTTTTTTAATAATTAAAATATGAAAATAGACATAGCTTTAAAATAGACATTTAAATTTTTAATTGCTGCCTTTTTTTTTTTTCAATCATAAAAATGAAATATGGCTTCGCGTGAAAATAAATAAATAAAATAAAATAAAATACTAAATTTGCTCATGCATATGAAAAAAATGATGTCGATAAAATAATAATAATAATTTTAAATTTTAAAGGTAACGAAGAGATAAATGAAACATTCGAGGAGTTCTGTTATATTAATAAAAACTAGTTAGGAATTACTTTAAACACATTTGAACTTATGTTATGAGTTTTTGTTATAGTGTTCAATTAAAATATACTATGTAGTGCGTATAAAATTCATTGGCAATACGCAGGGATGTTTAAATTAAATAAGTGTTCTTTTTTTTATTAAATGCTTTTTTAAAAAGTATTTTGTATCATGTTTAGAAAGATTGCTGTATTATCCATATGTTAGACAACTTATTGTCTTTACTTTTCAAAGCTAAACTTTTGTTATGACTAAATGTTTTGAAGTGCGAATAAAAACCATAATTTTATCTGTTGGCTTATATGTCTACCTGTCTGTTTGAGCAAAAATTATTCAAACACTTTCAGGAATTAGAATTTTTGTGTGCTAAAGACAGTAAAGGAATTCGATTTGAAAAATGTTTCAAAGATTAGCAAGTTTTAAATAGTGGTGCGAGTAATATTAAGATACCGAACTTAATATTAAGACTTAATACCGGAATTTTTTTATTGTTTTTAGCTTATTTAATCTTCGAAAATATATGTAACGCATTCCTTTAAAGAGATTAGTGGTGATAAATCTAATTAAATAATTACAGAAAAATTTAGCAGCTATGATATATATAGGGGAATGTCTCCGGTTGTGGGCAGTCTTGATTTTGGCTTATAACTTTTGATAGAGTAAATATTCTGCAGACATACGAATACCAATAGAAAGCTAGAAACCTTAGCTAGCGTTTGATAAATCAACTGTATCGATTCAGTCAATCAGAAAAGATGTTATCACCAATTTTTTGAAGTGATAATTTGTAGCTCAAATAAAAAAAAAAAAAAAAAATGTATCCGGTTGTGGGCACACCTGAAAAATCCGCTAAAAGTGGAATAATAATAAGAAAATCACCATATATACAAAAAATAATAAAATATTTTTATTTTGTAACGATTCTGCAGCCAAAATAACAACAGAAAATAACATTTTTCCAATTTTATTCATTTTCTTCATCCTTCAATTTAGAAGTGCAATCTTTGAAAATAAAATAATTTTTATGCATATTGGCACATTTCAAATGCGCCAGACGATCATACTCGTTGCATTTGATTGAATTTGCTTTTCTTCGGCGTGGTAGAAGGTGCTGCAAACAAATGATGCAGAAGTCGGCATCATCATCTGATTGTGGATGTTTCTATTTTTAGCGCGCTTGGCCGGCAATTTCACAGGTGGAGTTCCCTTACTTTTTCTAAGCTTCTTCTTGAGGGACACAGAAGCTGTCGGTAAGTCCATATTCTCAAGCAGTTGACTTTATGGATTTCTTATCTACTAAGCAGTCCTAACCCTAACAGCACAGTTAGGCTTAACTTATCCACAGTACACCTTAAGGACGTTTCTGGGATGTCTTTTCATCCAGAAGACATCTTGAAGATATCCTGGGGAGGTGATGTGCTGTCTGGGAAATGGCTTTAACCAGCGCCTTAAAATCCATTTCTTTTGGATCGGTTAACTTTTCCGGGGTTGACATGGCTTAAAATGCCTAAAAATGCCTAAAACTACATAAAACACTAATAAAATATGTTATGCTGTTATAATAGACCATATTTGTCAATTTGTAAGTCAAACACATGCTTTAAATGAATGAAACATGGGTGCCCACAACCGGGAATGACAATCATTTTTATAATGACAAAAAAAACTGTTTTCAGTCCACATTTTGGCTTAATTCGATATTACATCACAAAATATATTGAATATATATTACACTTACATTTTTTAATTTATTCACTTCGATTTATCGCATTCTAAAAATATTCACAAATTACTTTTGTGTTGTCTTTTTCAGATTTTTTTTTCCTTGCCCTTACTAAGCAAATGCATCTATTCACTTTGGCGTTAGCACAAAAACTGCGTACTATCACAACACAAGTTTGACAACACTCAAATCCACCAAATTCGATTTTAGTTTTAAAATATATGGTGGGGTGCCCATAACCGGAGAATGCCCATATCAGGAGATATGCCCATATCCCTTACATATAGATATACATATACATGCTAACCTAATCTGGAGTATTGTTAGCACACGATATTTTTTGCACAACCCTTAATTTTTATAGTAATTCTCTTTAAATGTATTTGCGATGAAATAAGCAGAAAAGTACACTAAATTAAACTGGTGTGTCACTCACACAACTTTCTCTTACCCTGAAATTTAATGCTATAAATACAGGTTGGAAATTAAGATGTAACATAACGAGTACTGTTATGTAAACCTATGTTAAAATAAATCAAATTAGACTTCTGAAGAGTTTTATAGGATAATTAGCTCTTTGTGAGGGGGGCTACAGCCACTTTAACCCCTCGTTTCATTACTGCACCTACATTTATATAGAATTTAAATTTGTTATTAAAATTAAAAGTTCACTTAAAATTAAACAGACAACTTTCACGCGCAACATTCCTTGAAACTTATCAGTCTTGATCAAATTTTTCCAGCAACAAGATTATATTAATTCGAAAATACAACTTTTGGATCTCGTGAAATTACTCTATGAGACACATACAATAACCAAGCTTTAAAAAACTTGACTTTGGTAATCAGGAAACCTCAAAACGTGTAAATACACAGAAAACAAGCTATGAATATTTAGCTTAAAAACATACATATGTCTATGAAGAGTTCATTTCCATTCCAGAGCAGCTTTCCTGGACATGGTAAAATATTATAGTAAAGCACTTCCGCTAACAATAAAAAAGAATGTTATCGCTTAAATATTTTCAACCCTGTATATCATTTGAAAAATATGTACAAACCACATAGTGCACTTAAATACAATCCTATAGTAATAATATATGGCAAAACCTGTAATGCACTTAAATCAATTTTCAGATATTCTCGCACTATAATCTAGTTCTTTTGTGTAGCCCTGTAAATGAACAGTGAATGATTTCCCTACTATATTCTATTTGAGGCATGTTTTTATGCATATAAATATATATATATTCATTTCATTTGGTTTAGTGCTGCCTATAGATGTTAAACTCTACTTACCTGCAATTTCTCCCATAGACGTATTGTATTTGAATACCCTTGAGTGTTTCTGTACACGAGCCATTTGCTTCATCTTAACGAAAAGCTTAATGTAGCACCTCTATATGATACACATTTAGAATACCGAGTTTGGAATTTCTGTTACTGTTTGTTCTTGAGATATGCTGATAACACACACACACACACACACACACACACAGAGCAACCGCTAAAAACATGATTTTTGGATTCAGGGAACCTCAAAACGTGTAAATATAATTAAAAAATCACGTCCGGAAATTTACCCTAAAACAATACTTTTTCTACCTTATGGGTAAGAGAAAGTGAAAAGACTAGTGTAAAAAAAAAAAAAAAAAAAGGAGTATTAACAATCCTCCGGATTATTAATTAGGATGCTAGCAGCTCTCTCTCTCTCTTTATATATATATATAATTAAATTAAGATTTGATTTTTATGAGTAAGTTTGCGATTTTGTCTGTAAAAATGAATAAATAAATAAAAAAGTTAAAATAAAATAAAATAAAATAAATTTTGATATTTCGTTAATTATATTAACTCATATGTTTAAAAAATATTTTTCTTTCTTTCTTTCTTTCTTTTTTTTTTTTTTCAATAGTTTTTTTCTGCATTGTTATACGCACCCTATTCCAAAAATGTATTGACATTTCTTTCTACTATAAGCATTTCACTTAGAAAAATATTATTAACTGTTTCATTAACTATCTTTTTCATTCGCCATCTCTTTTTTTAATAGCCTCAGGAATTCCCATGTGTTTCGTAATTTATCCCATTTAATGATAGCGTTGGGGGCAATAAAGTACTACTCGAGAACAGAAAAGAGAAAATAAATATAAAAACGAGTTTTTAGGAGAAAACTCACACAGTTTATTGATTTTTATATCGAGAAATGAATTGTATTTTTATTTGTTTATACTTTTTAACTTTCATTATGTGGGAAGATTGGAACGTTTTCAATAATTTCATGCTAAGGAAAATTAAAGTATTTAACTCGAAGTAATTTTTAGAATTTTAATATTTAAAATTTAGTATTTAGTGTTTAGATTAATAATTTGTAATTTAATATTAAAAGTTTAGGTTGTCATTTATTTCAGATGAGGGATGATTTTTGAATCAAAGTGAAAGTTTTCAGAATCGTAAATAAATGCACCAGAAAAAAAAAAAACTTTTTTAGGTTAATTTATTTATATATATACTCACCGCAGTTACTTAGTTTCTTTATTTATCTTTTCACTTATCTATCAATCTATATATATAAATGAAAATATGGCATCAGGATAAGCTCCGAACTATTGAACCAATTCAGTGCAAAATCGGCGAGGGGATTTATCTCACAATCTTATAAATTATTGAGCTGCATAAAGTATTCACTGGGTATCTTGGTCCCAGTGAATAATTTAAGCTGCCATATAGCAGCTACTTGAAAATTATCAAGTTACATCGTAAGAAAACGTTCTTAAAAACGGTTTTGATTAAATTTTGATGGATACATAAGCCCATATGAAGGTTTTCACAAAGTTTAATAAAAAACTTGATGCATAATTTTGTTTCAAATGGCAGGCACTTTAAAATCAGGCTAGGACTTAAAAATTTATCGCCACTGATTTTGCAAAACATTCTGTTAATTTGAATCATAGTTTAACAAGGGACAACTTATAGAAATATCTTGTGTAGGTTCGTTCGTCCACATGATATCAGCCCTTTTATTAATAATTTACTTTCATTTGAAAATACGAAATTCCCCAAAAATGTATTTATGAATCGATGTGCTTTCTGCTCCGTGTACATAAAGCCTTTGTCATGGTCTCAACCAAATTCATTAATCAATTTACGTCATCTTGTTTCAAGATTTTGGCCTCTTGCAGCCATGTAGCCATTTGAAAATTTATTATTACGATAACTAACTAATTACTGAATAATCTTGAACTGAAGTTGGACAGTGAACTTATTTTAGAAATTCTTTAAATAAGTTCGTTGGCCGCCTTGATCAGCCATTTTGTTCCAATTGACGGTCACTTAAAAAATCAGTTTCATACATTAATGGCTTTATAACTTGAATTGCTGAAAACTCCGTATGTACATAGTACAAATTTAGGTATCAAACAAAGCTTATTAATCAATTCGATTCTCTATTTTGTTTCATATTAGCGACCGTTTGATAATGGTAATGGTGAGAGCACTCACAAGAAGCCACCCCAGGTTTAAGGGGGCCCTTACGGTCCTGCTAGGAGCCCATCTCCCTCTTGGAAGCCTTGACTGTTACAACAGCTACTCTGTCTTCCAATATCAAAGAGGTAGTCCTACTATGGTCTGAAAACGAAGGTTACGAAACTACCGCTATCTTCAGACAAGTTAAAAAATGTTCAATATCGAGGTCAATCGCAAAAGGTTCGAGTAAGTGCACAGTTTGGCGACCAGAAAGATAAGTCTTTCCGAGGATGTTCGAGGCTGAGAAATATTCATTAGTTCACATTCTATAAGTTTAATGCACTCAGTTTGCGGTGAAAAGCAAACTCAAATAACAAAACCACGCACAAAATTATACTTTGAATGTATAGAATAAATTTCCTAGATTAAATAAGTCAGTGTTGTAAAAAAAACCCAAAAAACTACTTTTAAAGGGATATACTGAAAATAAAAGCACTGTTTGAATTATTAAGTATGTATTCAATGACACAATTTAAATTTTATGTCTTTGCAAAAAATTACATATTAAAAATATTCATCAAGCACTACATGGTCAAATAGATATATTTGTAAGGTTCAAACTAGTTTCACTACAATATTTTTAAAAGATGCTTTTTAAAAAAGTTTTTCTATACAATTTGTTGTATTTTTATTTTATAATATTTAACAATGGTAGTTAAATGCTGAATTAAAAATTGTTAAACAGATGAAAAAAACGCATTTTGAATTAGTGCATAATGAAATCTAGAAAAATAAATCTTTACCAGAATTTGCGATTAAATAAGTAATTTATTTATACTTTTAATTTGATGTGAGTCTTTCTAAGAAATTCTAAGTATAATAAACCGGGTTGCTGCTTAATTAACTTATTGTTTTGTCACTTTTATGGATTTTTTTCTGTAGTTATCTTAATAATTTTCTTTTGTTTAATGACAGCGCTGTGGGCAATGAAGTGGCTTTGGAATGTTCGATTAAGCAAAAAATTGCTATTAAAAGAAAAAAAAGGAAAGAAAGCTCTTTTACATTTATTGATTATCTTCTGTATTGGTCGATGAACATAATAAAAATATTAAACATAAGTGTTGTATTCATAAAAAAAAAAAAAAAAAAAAAAAATACTGTCATATCTTTTTGACTGTATATGATTTATGCGAAAACTTTATGATTCAAACATTGAGTTCGGCTGACATTTTTTTATTGCGAAATACGAGATTAAAAATAAAAGTTATTCTATGTATAAGGTAAAGCTAGGAGTATTTGCGCACAATTCAACAAAATGATATAAAAAACCGAAATGTTAATTTTTTGCTAAACTATTAGTGCATAACATCGAATTGATCCTTCTTCTATGCATTTTCATTGAAAATTTTATTGCATTGAAAGCAACTGTAGTAATAAAACCAAGCGAGCTACTTTGCGCAATCTCTCGTTGTAGGGTAGGAGAGATTGGGCTTAATAATAACTACAATAACATTAATAATAATAATAATTCATTTAAATGATATTGTTGTAAGTTATTTGTAAACAAATATTTTTGTATTGTGAGTGGATACTTCAATTCAATAATAATAAAAAAAAAAAAAAAAAAAAAAAAAAAAAATCAGAAAATGAAAAGAAATTTAAACAGAGCTACAAAAATGTATTTAAATAAATTTATATTAAAGAAACAGAAAAAAAAGAACAAAACTAGATAAAGAACAAAATCAGAAAATAATATTAAGTTACTAGTTAACACGTTTAACTTAAAATTAGTTCATTACCTTTTCATCTAGAATGGTTTCTTGTTTGCTGACTGAATATCTCGTTGGCCATAATCATTGCACTTTTTATTGTAAATGTGAAGTTATTGTGCAACCACCTGCTACAGACGGTGTATCCGTCTCGAACGAGCATTTTTGTGCAAAAAAAAAAGTTAGCACACCGTGCGTGCAATGATATGTGGCTAGTCCCGCCCATTTTTAAGTGCAGAATTCGCCCACCATTTACTATTTTTTAAAGTTTTTTTCCTCAAAATCTTCCGACAAAAAAATCCTTCACTTTTTTAAATCCTTTACGTTTTAAAATCCCTTAATTTTATTTTATTTTATTGAAATTTAGACGATTACATTCCTTAAAACAGGGGTCGTACTCTTTGCCCTTTTTTCAGGACACTCTCAGAGATAGAAAAATTTCCACCTTTTTACCCACCACTAATTTCATGTAGAATTATTCTGATTTATAGTAATGTGCCACGATTTTACAGGGTAGAGATTATAGTATAAATATACAACATATTTAAACTTTCTTATTTCTGAGAGTGTCCTGAAAAAAAGGGCGGAGAATACAACCCCTGCCTTAAAAAGAAGATTGAGTAGACTGATATTTTTTGCTTGCATTTAGTTTTATTTCTTCTATTTAAGCAGCCGACAGCTGCACTGAAAACTGAAGACTTGAGCATCACACTTGAAAGTATTGAAAAAATAAATAGATATGCAGTAACATTCAAATTCTTTGCGATAAATTTCACATAGGCTAACAGCATTCTAGAGGTAAATCCCTTCAGAGGTGTGGCTTTTGTCGATTGTGCCACTCCTGAATAAATTTCAATTTCAGATTCTGTGGATAGTCTCCATAAGGGTGGTGCGCCGTCTCGAATGGTTTGAATTAGTCCAATGATTTACGGAAATTAGGTTTTGGTACAGTTCCGGGCATTGAACAAACTCATCATCATTGTCTTGTTATTAGTAGTACAGCGTCTAGAATAAACAGTGTGGAAAACGGCGAATAAAATTGTACTAAAAAAATTAAGCTGGTCACCAGATGTCATTGTAATCGAAGCTAGGGTCACGACAACAAAACCGAGACTCCCTATTGGTTAATTATATGCTTAGATCACGTGATTAAACTGACGAAACTGGGAAAAGCCAATCAGGTCTTCGATTTGAGCAATTGCTTCTATCACAGCGACATCTGGGTAAGATTAATTTTTGTAGCATCATTTTAACGTCACTGTTATAGGCGATTGCTACACTGTTTATTCTAGACGTTGTATCAGTAGAAAGCTTTAAAATCCGTGTTAGCATAGAATTTTAAATGCGCAATCTCGCCTAAACAGCTTCCATTTTGGTAGGAGAGATTGCGCAGTGTTTTATTAAATAATTACTCACCTTTACAGGAAACCGTGGTGTTTGTACCGTTAATCTAGGTCAGTAGGTTATGAGAAATTGTTTAATTTAAAAATATTCTGTACTACTACCATTGTAATGAAATTCTTAGAAACCGTTATGAAAATTCAAGCATTTATTTTTGAGAAGGAGACAAAGTAACCACGTTTTATCTTAAACTCTTAGAGCAATCATTATGTAAATTCAAGCCGGCACTTCACTATTGATATTGTACAACCACCTAAAATTGAAAGTCGTCGAATCTACTCTTTCCTTCCGATCCCCTATATGCGCAATCTCTCCTAGCTTTACCTTATATAAAAGTATATACAAAGCAAACTTTTATATAAATGCAAGTTTCCTAACAAAAATATGAAAATATAATACTAAAGTAAAAAAAAAAGAAAAGAAAAATAAGATCAAGACTTATTTGTAAATAAAAAATTATTAACATTTAAGAAATTATTATAAGTAATAAGAATTATTATAAGTGATAAGAAATTACTAACTAATATGAAAAATGATTAATTTTAATTTACGATGAAAGAAAGAAAGAAAGCACTTTTATCTTTATTGATTATCTTCAATACTGATCGATGAGAATAATAAGAAAATCTATATAAGTCTTGTATTTATTAAAAAAGGTACTGTGCTGTGATATTATTGGCTGCATATGCTTCATATGAAAATTTCTATGATTTAAGCATTAAGTTTTTTGGCTGATATATTTTTAATGCAAAATGTGTGTTTAAATGTAAAAGTAATTGTATGATATATATATAGATTAAGCAAGCTTTTATAAATGCAAGATTACTTTAAAAAAATGAAATAATTAATATAAAGTACAAATATGAATGAGGCAATTAAACTTATGTTTTTACAATTTATTTAAACTTCTGTTGCAATTTAAACTTATGTTCACCATTTGCATCTATACAAATAACTGAAAATCTTTAAAATATAAAGTTTAATGGAAAATATGTATGTTTAATTTTTAAGTACATATATATGCATTGCAGAATGGAGAAGAATTGCAGAAAACAGTACAGATTGGAATCACCTAGGAGAGGCCTTCATTCTGTTGTGGATTTATAAAAGTTGAAATTGATTATATATATATATATATATATATACATATATATATATAAATTACCTGATAATAAATAAAAAGCAATCCCAAAATACATGGGAGCCTTCTGGCTGCATTTCGCGCATTGGTTTGTAATTATATAGTTTCAAGTTTTTATCGAGGATTCTGGTTTTTCCTTATTATTTTTCAAAGTTTAATATATATAGATAGATAGGTAGATAGATAGATAGATAGATTGATTGGTAGATATGTATATGCAATCAAGTAAAAAAAAAAAAAAAAAAAAAAAAAAACGAATACTGAAAAAGTTACCTCAAAATTAAAAAAAAAAAAAAAAAAAAAAAAAAAAAAAATGAGTAACAGTATGCAACGCATAGTAAGGTATAAACATACACAAAAATAAAATACCAGACATATGTGTTGTTTCAAAAATTAGCACAATTATCAATTTGGCATACTAAAAGTGTCTATAATATGTAGAAGATTCACCCTAAGAAGCAATACATTACAAAGAGAGATGTGTGGTACGCAAATTATGCGATGTATAAATTCGCAGGGAACTGAGAGCTGTTTCTCTTGAACAAACGGTTATAAACGTGGAAAGGGTCTGAGGAGAAGGATTGAGAGTAGCAATACATGTTCCTAAAATTTGCTAAACATGCTAAATTTTGTTCAAGTCTGGTGGCTATTCTATGCATTGAAGTATTTGGTACTGACTATCTCTTCAAGGATATGAGTCGTGTGATATCTGTTTTTATCGTCTTGTAGAAAGAACATATATATATATTATATCAGCATAACATAAACATCACGAATATCATTGCTGTAAACATGAGAATTTACGGTTATACATGAAAGGACATACAAGTCTGTGCGTCCACCAAAAGAGATACCATCCCTAATACAGGCACCACTTCCTTAGTGCAAATGTCTTTCAGGAACATTTTATGCACCATAACGTATTTGATGTTCTCTCCGAATAAGACAATGGCTTAGGCTAAATTTTTAATTTTTCCGGGAAGAGAACAGGCTTACATTGGATATGCTGATGTGCAAAACTCAAACGATTTCTCTTGTGACATGATGTGAACAGCACAAATGGCTGGTCGCATCGTGTAAAGTTCACCTTCCTGAAGCTTTACGCTGACACGACAGACACTGACACAACCACCCTATTGCCTTAACCATGCGATCTATTCGTAGTATTCTCTCACATTTTAAACGCACCCATTTTCTGAAACGACGTCACATTGCAAATACTGATTAATCTGACTTTGGAATGTTGCATGTGACTGCAGATTTTAGCGAATATTTAAATTAAAAATGAATTGCTTATTACTGATATTAATCGTTCTATTAAGAATATCGTGATATTATTAAGAGATAAGGCATTGTTAGATAATCTTTATTATGAGAATTTTTAATGCCAAATATCTGACGACCATTCTCATGAATGGCTGCTGTAAATTGAACCTTAATAGGTGAGATATCTCCCGTTTTCCAAGGGAGAATTAATACTGGAAGTTTTTTATAATTGTTTTCAGCTTATATAATCTTCTAAAATGCAAGTGACATATTCCTTTTAAAAAATAATGGTGATAAATTCGATTAACCCCTTAACGCATTTGCCCGTGTCTGACACGGACGAAATTTACTGGCAAATTTTCACATGCCCGTGTCTCACATGGGCGATCTTGTATCTCGCGTTATTTTATTTCTAATGCCCGTCTGAGATCCGTTCTAGTAAAAATAGATAGACTGGATTATAATTAAACCTTTTTACCATAGATTGCACCATTATGCAGCATTTTTCTTGTGCAAACCCCGTGGTGCATTTTGATGACTAGTTAGGAATTATTCGTCCAAAAAAAAAAAAAAAAGAAAAAAATCCCTCGATCATTTTTAGCTAGTTTTTCCGAAAAAAAGTCGTGCTTTAAGGGGTTAAAAAATTAGAATGTTTGGCAGTTGTGAACATTCATAGTCCTAGTTGCGTTGTTGAACCTACACTGTACCTCTTAAAAATTAGTTTTACAATTAAAGCATCAACACATGGTGAAAAATGAAACCAATTTGACAATAAATATTTTGTTACTTCACACAAAATAAAAATAAAAATAAAAATAAATAAATAAACCGCATGTTTCTCTGTGCATTTCAGTGAAAACCGCTTAATACTACCGTTAATACTTTTTGTATAATTCATTTTTGTATAATTTTTTTTTTTCTGACAATTTTGGATCATCCTGTATAATATATATTTAATGATTATTTCACCTTCCTCTGACTTTTTCAATAACATTCTATTTTTATAAAATACTTTTTCATATGAGAAGATTCATAAGCTCCAAAGAAAATATTGTTGTTCGAGGGTTTCCAAAAATGCTCAAAAGTACTTTGCTATGTGGTAAGATACATTTTCCAATATTGATTTGTAGATTCAGAAAGAAACTTGTACTCCAGATATTGTTTTTAGCATCATAATAAACCCGTGAGGGAAAACACAATTCCTTTTGGCAATATATTTTCCAGATTATTTTAAATGTACGTAATATTTTCTATTAAAAAAATATCTTTTTTAAAAATATTGTAATAGAAAGTGTATGGGTAATAAATATTTAGTAAATTCTTTCTCAGTTTCTTATTTTTATTTTTAATATTTATTGTTGAATAAACAAAGTGACCACAATTAAACTGACAGTGCTTATAATGTTCTGCAGGGTGATCTCATTGGAAGAAAATCACCACAGTTTGCAGAAAAATTAAATAAAACGGGGGATGAAAGAATCTGCAATAATAAATAAATAAACAAATAAATAAAATACAATAAAAATCCAAATTTTATAGCTAATGGAATATGTAGCGCTGTTTATATAAGTAAAACTTCTGTCCTATTTATTGTTTTGAAATTGGAGACACCACGCTAATTTCTCCCCATTTTTCCAAACTTTTAAAACTGTCTTTCCTATTAAGGCGCTCTCAGACGAAGACCGATATTAAAGTCATTAGCGCATAATACCTCATAAACAGACTTTTCATGAGGAAAACGGCGGAAATATCCTCGTTTGATACAGTTTGCCAGTTTGCCACGTTAATCACGTATTTTCGATTGTTCGAATCATATTCAGTAGTTTTCAGCATGAACTCTTCTAATCAGAGAATCACGATGCTAAAACATCCTTGAGGTGAATTATAGACAAATGCTGGGTCCGTTGTTTATATTTGTGGATTTCGTTTATACAAGCAAACAACACCTATCTAAACCTCGAGAATGTCGTTTGACAGCTTTTCAGTGGATACGTCAGACAATAAGTTCTTCTGTCTGTTTACACAGCGCCACTCACGTATTCCCTTAAAGGTTACTTTTGGAAATTTTCCTTCCTTCCTTTCTTTTTTTCTTTTCTTTTTTTTTTTTTTTTTTTTTTTTTTTTTTTTTTTTTAAGAATTCTTCGTCCCCCGTCTTTTTTAATATTCCTAAAAACTTTGTACCATTCCTGATCGTACTACAGAACACTGTTAAAAGCTCCAAAACTTCCTAATAAAGGAATATGTGAATGACGCTGCGAAATAGAAAAGAGAGTTTTAAAAAATGTAAAAGTGAGGATAATTAGCACGGAATCTGAAATTTCAACTTAATAAATGAGTACAAATGGAGTACTTTAAAAAGCACACAATGATCAAGCTTTCTTAGAGAAACAGCGCCACATACTCCCGCAGTGGAAAATTTAGGACATTTCATGTATTTATTTACATTTTCTGCGGAATCCTTCATGTCCTGTCTTGTTTAATTTTCCTACAAAGTTTGGCGTTATTCTTACAATTAAATCGCTCTATAGAATTTTGTAAGCACTGTCAGTTTCATTATGGCCATTTTGAATATATACCGGGTGATCCAAAAGTCAGGACAAACTTTAAAAATGAATAATTCGAAAACGAATCAAGATACAAAGATACGGTTTGCACCAAACGGATGGAAAAGAAGCCGGGTTTTGTGTGGCAACGAAAAAAAAAATAGTTCTGTTGGCGACCAACAGATGGCGCTGTCGGATTTCTGATGTAGGATTATGCAAAGCAACAAACGATATAAAAAGGAGCAACTGCGGCAGGTAATGGTTGTCGAAGCTTACATGCATCGAAATATCGCATTCTCAGTCTCTAATCACGCATGGCCTCCAAGATCTCCCGATCTGACACCCTGTGACTTTTGGCTGTGGGGATTCTTGAAGTCAAAAGTGTACCGCAACCAACCTTAATCACTAGCAGCACTGAAAGATGACATCCGCCAAAATGTGTCTGCCATAACGCAAGAAATGCTACTAAATCCTGTGAACGTGTGGTGAATCGTCTCACAGCTGTACTTCTGAATGATGGACACCACATTCAGCAGTTATTGTAGTAGTACTAATTAACTGTAATTAAGCTGACTTGTAAGTTATCAACACTTTTTTCATTTGTAAATCATCTTTTGGTGAAATAAAACACTATAGCGCCATCTGTTGGTCGCTAACAGAACTATTTTTTTTTTCGTTGCCACACAAAACCCGGTTTCTTTTTCATCCGTTTGGTGCAAACCGTATCTTTGTATCTTGATTCGTTTTCGAATTATTCATTTTTAAAGTTTGTCCTGACTTTTGGATAACCCGGTATATATATATATATATATATATATATATAATCTATAACAATAAAAGTGACGCACCAAGGAGGAATAATGCAAACGGGACACAAATTGACATACATACAGGTTTTGATGGAATCAAGCACCAATTCATCATTATCGTCGATCCTACGTGCAACTGGTACTTCAGTGACTTCAAATACCCTTAATAGGCGTCTTAGTGGGGTTGAGTTCAGTCCCCGGATCTCTCTTCCACTGAGGACTTTTGGAGCATCATAAAAAGGGTCCTACAACCAGCTCGGTATTTTACCAATCTAACACAACAATTAGACAGACTTTGGCGCGATACTTCACAGGAGCACATCTGCGAACTCTATCAATACCAAGCCGAATAACTGCACACATAAGAGCCAGAAGTGGACTAACGCGTTATTGACTTGTTTACTTTGTGAGGCCCTTTCTCTTGATTAAATCATTCAAATTTTTTGAAACTGTAATCAATTGTTTTCTCCACATGTACATCACATCTACCAATTTTTGTCCCATTCGGACCACCCATTCCACCCCATCTACCAATTTTTGTCCCCAGTTCTTCTCGGTACGTCGTTTCTTTTGTTATAGAGTGTATATATCAATAAATATTTTAAACTTTTTCTAAAAATAAATAAAAATAAAAAAGAGATAAGTTTGAGGATAAATATTTCGAAAGCTGCAGCAAAACAGAGCCACCTCTCAGCCGATATACACCTAAATTTACTTAGATTATTATTATTTTCATAATGACAGCTTCATATATAAAATTTGGTTGATTTATCCGCTATAGACATAACCGCTGTAAAGGAAAAAGAAATATATATATACGGTAGGAAATATTCTGTAATAAAGCAGAAAAAGCTTGAATATTAATATATCAGTTTTACGAAAATGTAAAAATTATTATGGAAGTTATAACACGAATACATAGAAAAAAAAGAAAGGAATGAATGTAATAAGCACCTTTTAATTTTACTGAAAAGAGTTTGTTACAAACACATAAAACACCTGGAAATTCACTTCTTGCGATTCTGATTTATATTTCCTAACGTATCTTGAATTTTTAATAATCAATTTGGAAAACAATCGTCATAGATAAACACATCATACTTTAAGAAAATCATACTTTGGCGCATGTCTATAAAACACATTAATTTTATTATGCTGATGCAGAGTAAATACATAAAATTGTGCATAAAAGAAATTACCTCTCTTTGACGATAATGTATCCGAATGTTTTGGAATCTTTCTACACAAATAATGAATGATATTTATTTCATTTCCAATGCTGAATATTCCATAATAAAACTGAAGAGCCGTGTAAGTGTCAATACATTAAAAATATATTTACGAAAACCAGACACAGGCAAAACAAAGTCGTAAATATGCAAGATGTGTTAAAAATACAAAACACTGATTTTTTGACAGACATTTATGTCTAACTACAAAACAAAAATGAATACATCATAAAATATATATTTGTATATAGAGTGGCTATAATTAAATTGACAGTGTATTGCACTAAAAAAAATATTAGTTCCAAAAGTCACCGCTAGGGGAATATGTGGCGCTGTGTAAAATAAATGAGAGTTCTAAAAAACGCAAAATCAATATTAAAATAAAATTACCTTTTATTTAGTACATTTTACAATATAATTCAAGTTCAATGTGTTAACAAGTTTTAAAAAAGCGAAAAAATTACATAAACAGTGATAAATGTTCTTTATCTGCAATTTCACTTAAAGTTGACTAGTTCAGTCGTCGCCTAAAACGGATCGGTAACTTCAAGCATTGGGAAGTTTGATCTGTTAACTGGGTCCACAGAAATAAACGTTAATTTTATTTCAATATTGATTCTGCGTTTTTTCAGAACTTTTTTTCTTTTACACAGCGCTACATATTCCCCTAGCGGTAACTTTTGGAACTAAAAATTTTTTTAGTGCAGTCCTTCGTCCCCAGTCTTATTAAATCATCCTACAAAATTTGGCGCCATTCGCGCGATTAGATCACTCCACAGAACACTGTGAGTAATCACTGTCAGTTTAATCACGGTCACCCTGTATATATGTATTTTTTCAAAAGTTTCATTTTGCAAAGCTTAAACTTACATACAATATTAACATCTTAGAATAAAAAAACAACTCAAAATTTAAAAATGAAAAGTTTCTGAAAAGAGATTTGCGAAATTTTACGTTTTAGAAAAAGTCCAACGACGCATCACACCACACGAAAGAGCATTTGGTTCGAATAGAAATACGAATGCAACGCAAAAATAAGATAAATGTAAGAAATATAATTTTCTATTTTGAAAGGGTAGTAAAATTGCATTTAACTCCGCAAAAAAAAAAAAAAAAAAAAAAAAAAAAAAAAAAGTAATAGAATTGGAGAACATTCAAAAGTACAATGACCTTTCAGAAAGGGATAAGTTTTGTTTATGTGACTTTGAGTGACGATTCAGTAAGATTGAATGCGTCGCTGAATTTAGACGTTGAATAAATACTTATAGATAAATGATAGATATGAATGAATATAGATATGAATAAATTTAATTTATTTTCAAAGAAATTTAAATTGTAAAAGATAATTTAATTTATATTTCTTCTGTTTTCCATATTTGTATCTTAGTTATATCTGAAACACATTTATATTTATATTTTATTCACTTTTTAGCTCCTTATTCAAAGTATAAGAAAGTATACTAATCGATTTGCGAAAAGGATTTTGTATTTCGCATATATCAAAAATGAACAATCGTAGAATGTTGCAAATTTATATATGCAACTGGTATCATGTCTAGCTTTACAGCTGCAACTTTCGTTTTAATATGAGTTCCCATTTAAGAGATATCAACGACTTTACTCGAATTTTCGCGACGTCTGTATGTATGTGTGTGTGTGTGTGTATCTCGCATAACTCAAACACGGTTGGACGTAGAACGTTGTAAATTGGTATGTAGATTTGATATAACATCTAGTTGTGCACCTCCCTTTTCGGACTTTCAATGATTTTCCGTTTTGGAGATATTTATAAAAATTATATTCATAATGACCAAAAATGCAAATGTTTTGGCCATTATGTATAACCTAGCATCATAGAGATTTCAAAATAAGCTAATGATAGAGCTAGTAATGATATTGTTATGAAAGTTGAAGACATTTTTGCGCGTAGAAAGTAATTTGTAAAGATATAAGCAGGTTCTTGTCGACGAATGCATTTTATTTAATGAATATTCAGCCCGTAGATAGAGCTCATAATGTATCTCGCATAAATCATAAACGGTTGGATGTAGACCGTTGCAAATTGGTATATAGGTTTCTATAACATTTTAGTTGTGCATCTCCCTTTTTGGACTTTTTATGATTTTCCGTTTTGGAGATATTTAGGAAAATTATATTTATAATGACCAAAAATACAAAGGTTTTGGCCGTTATATAGGATCTAGCACCATAGAGATTTCAAAATAAGCTAATGATAGAGCTTGTAATGATATTGTTATGATAGTTATGATAGAATATTCAGCCTGTAGATATAGCCCGTAACTTTAAGACAAAAGTAGGTTTTAGTCGATGAATGTACTTCATTTAATGAGTATTCAGCTCGTAGATAGAGCCTGAAATGATATTGATAAAAAATGTCGACATTTTAGCGTGTAGAAAGTAATTCTTTAAGAACTAAGCAAGTTCTAGTCGACGAATGCACTTTATTTAATTAATATTCAGTAAATACTTGAATAAATCTCTTTTTTTTGTGCTACAAAAATTAATATTACTAAAACAATCCAACGAAATGATCATTTATGCAACAGAAATCAAATAAACATTGTTAAATGCACTGGCAGAGCATACATTTCACTAAATCAAGAACAACCGAACATTTCGAAGTGGGAATGGTATTTGAAATCATCGAAAGTATTGTGAGTGGTTTATGAAATTTTCAAGATAGTTCTTCGCGAGAAACCAATGCATCATTACAAAATGTCCAGAACTAATATTGTAAATCCCTTACTACCTTTAACCTAATTTGACGCTAAGTCAAAGTCCACCTTCGGGGAAATGAAAAACGTTCATCTGTTTCCACTTTTACTGTAATACCATGTAGAAAGTAACACGTAAAGATATAAGCAAGTTCTAGTCTACAATCATGAATAATCACTCTTCTTTTTTTTTATAGACCTGTGAGTCATTTATAAAAATTTTGAAGAATTTAGTTCGGCAAAATAAACCAAAAATTTTTTCCAGAGCTCTGTTACTATTGAAGTTAGAGCTTCAAAACTTCCTCAACCGTAAACTACAAATCTTCGCCAAATCCATTCGCCAAGTCGCCAAGTCGCCAAATTCGACGCCAAATCGCAAAATTCGATGACAAGACCAAAAATCCATAGACCAAATTTGCAAGTCCAAATTTGCAGCCAAGACGAAATTTGCATTATGGCGAGATTAGCGATTTTGCGTCAAATGTTGCTTCAGGATAGCCAAAAACCATTTCTCAAATTTAACTGAGTTAATTAATTTGGTAAAATTTACCGTTTCTCGCAACTAATTTTTGCGAAAGAGAACAAAACGGGACCATCTATTCTCGAATGATTTTTATTGTAATGCCAATGAGGTATTCTGTAACAAGCCCTTAAATACTATTCCTGAAAAAAAAAAAAAAAACTGGTATATTTGTCTTGGCGGCATATAGAATCGTATTATCGTGACGTTTTTGTTTCGAGTAGAGATATTTTTTTCTATTTTTAGGAATGTTCGTGTACTGGAACCTGACTGTTTATTTACGAATCAGTTTATTCGACTGTTTATTTACGAATAAATAATTTATACTGTGTGAATTTGCATAAAATAATGCAGAACGAAATGTCCTTGGTTGTCCACAACCTAGTAGTTTTCCCTTGTAGAATATAAAATGTTTTATTCATACAGTTTCATTGTTCCGGTATAAATTTGAACGTTAACACATTACTTAAGAATGATTAAAATAATCTAATGTGTCACTCACACGACTTTCTCTTACCCTGAAATTTAATACTATAAATACATGTTGTAAATTAAGAGGTAACATAACGTGTACTGTCATGTAAACCTATGTTAAAACAATTCGAATTAGGTTTCGGAAGAGTTTTATATGGTAATCAGTTCTCTGTGTGTGTGTGGGGGGGGGGCTACCGCCCCTCTCAACCCCCCTTTCAATTACTGAAACTATATTTATATAGAATTTAAATCTGTTATTAAAATTAAAAGTTCACTTAAAACTATAAAGACAACTTTCACACGCAACATTCCTTGAAACTTATCAGTATTGATCAAACTTTCCAGTAACAAATTTATATTAACTTAGAAATACAACTTTTGGATCTCCTGAAGTTATTCGTTTTTAAGATACTCTAAGAGACACAGACAAAGATCAAACTTTAAAAAACTTGACTTTGGTTAAAGCTTGCGCATGCATAGATAAAAATTAATTAGCAAAAACGCTTATATTTTGTTATGGATATTTAATATTTTTGCCTTCTGATAGCAGTACGATGCGTAATATTATGTGTAATGTTTCGCCAAAAGGGTTTTGCTCTGGGGTTAATAACCTGTACGTTAAAATAACAAAAATAGTAATTTTTATGCAATTTTTTAAAGACATCATTGTATATTCATGAATAATGTGGTAGCCTCATAAAAACTTATGGAAATAATAAGAAAAAGCCTCATAATTACATGCTACAGCCAGAACGCATTCAAGTGTTCCTCTTTACAAGGTAATAATTTTTTTTGGGGTTGGGGGTGGGGGTGAGGTTACCTCTTGCTTTCGAAGTAAAATTTTCACAGAATTGTATGTGATATAACATGTTACTTATACACCTGAAGCGTTAAGATTTGTCCAGTATTATTTGAGTTGTTAGACAAAAGTCTTAAATCAAAATTCTTCGGTCATTTATGGAAAGGTAGTGTATTTTTAATGGACATAAATATTTTTAATTTACTGGGTACGTTTCATGTATTGACCAACTTCTGTATGGAAAGCGTTAAAAATAGTTACTCAGGTACTTTTAATATGCATGTTGATATAAGCTTTTTTTTTTTTTTGTTATTTCAAATTTACAGTATAGAATTCTGAAAAAAAGAATTATTGATATTGGATTTCTGCTGATAACGTATGATAAAAACGTATGGCACTGGGATTGCTTGTAGAAAATATATCATCAGTGAAAAAGACTTTTAAAAATTCTATTTTGAAAGGGAAGAGGGGATAGATAAAACTTCCAAACTTTACCGTTTTATTAGCATTTACTTCTCGGAAAATTATTTATTTCAATTTAAAAAATAAATACAACTTTCGAAGTTTTTTTTTTCTTTTTCCGTTATTAAAAGCATCAGAGCTCTTCAAATTATAAAATTGTTGTTCAGTTACTTTTTATTCCAGCATATAAACAGTTTATCTTTCCTACAGCATCACGAAATCTCTTAAATGATCCATATACTTTAAAATACTTTTTATTAATATTTTCCAAGTTTGTTCTTGAAATAAACTTCTGAATATTTAAAAGTATTATAAAGTGTGTTTGTTCATTCCTGCGACACATTTTTCGGAAGTAATTTATGAATATGTAATAAGAATCTTATCGCAGAGAAGTTTGAAGAAAAATTTCGATTTTAGTTAAAGAAGTTGCGTATAAGATGAACTTTTTAAAGTTACAAAATATTGAAAATAGAGGTAGTTAAAATTGAAAGAAATTGTGACGGTTTTAAATAAACTTTGATGAATGTGTTTCATAATAAACTGCGGAAGGAGATTTGATAAATGTATTTCCTTTCAGGGCGAGAGGAGGTATAAATAAATGTATTTAAACTTCATAAGTAGGAAAATTGGATTATCACATGTGAATTTCTGCAATTGCTTTTATAATATTTATGAAAGTTCAAAATATTAAGTAATTTTTTAAAATATAAAATATAAAATAAACTATGAAAATCATTGATTTTCATCATATAGGTATATGTGTGAGTGTTCTCACACATATGTCCTTTAAAAGTTTATTTATTTATTCAAATTTAATATATAACAAGAAGGAGGGATTAATAAAATAATAAAAAAAAATCTTTTTAAATTACCCTCTGAAAATAATTAATTATAGCTAAATTGATTTAATGTAAACACTAGAGTAATAAATATGAATTGAAATGACTGTTATTATTTTATTAATAGCTACTTGTGCTAGAAGTAGGCTGATACGAATTTTTAAATTACCCTCTCAAAATAAATAATAATAGCTAAATTGATTTAATCCATTCGGGGAAATGTATAAACAAAACTACTTTTCAAAAACCCCGATATAAAAATTGCTTTATTTTATTATGAGATTAATGCGTTTGTAACAAAACGGACAAAGAACACAAATTTTGATTTCTAAATAAAACGGGAAATTCTATATAATTAATTAATTGAATTAGATAAATTTAAAAAGATTTTTTTTATTATTTTATTAATCCCTCCTTCTTGTTATATATTAAATTTGAATAAATAAATAAACTTTTAAAGGACATATGTGTGAGAACACTCACACATATATATATATATGTCCTACTTCTAGCACAAGTAGCTATTAATAAAATAATAACAGTCATTTCAATTCATATTTATTACTCTAGTGTTTACATTAAATCAATTTAGCTATAATTATTTATTTTCAGAGGGTAATTTAAAAAGTCGTTATCAACCTGTTTCTAGCATATACAGCTATTAATAAAATAAAATAATCATTTTATTTCATGTTTATTACCCTTGTATGTTTACGTTAAAAACCTATTATTATTTCAAGTGGGTCATTATAATTCTAAAAATAGATTTATAATGGATTTTTGCGTTCTAAGCGTCGCCCTTTTGTACGTTAAGAGTTGAAGGTCATTTGGCGTGGCTTCTCAATGTCAAATAGATCTAACTTTATAACGACTTTTTGATATTCAAAAATTTTGTATTAATATGTTAGAAAGACAAAGAAACTGCTTGGCATTCTTTTGGCTGAATATTAAGGATGCCAATCTTTGGGGTTGCAATTTTAAGCTCTCTGTGGCTGGCAGATTTAGGGAAGCTTTACGATTTTGACGTTGTTAGAGTAAGACGTTTTGCTGTTGCGTTCCTCCTCTCCTCCCGTCTCAATTTCCGTATGAGATTCTTCCTGTTCTCCGTAATTGTGGAAATGTAGTATTTTTCTGAAAATAACCTTTTTTTCAAGTAATCAACAATAAAGTATCAGTTAATGTAATTCTGTCTGCCTTCTTTTTCTGCAAAGGAGATTTTCATTCAACAGGTTTTTATGAACTTCTACACGGCCCTCACAGTCATGGACCTGGTTATTGCGTTGACGAAAAATCTCCGTCATAAGGTAATTAATCACATTATTAATATAAATGAGAAAAAAAAATCCTTAATCTATGGAAATTAATACTTTTTGCTCAGTTACCGATACGTCAGTAGATGCCTCCAGGTGGAGACGCAAAAAGTTTTTGGGTTCTGTCTGTCTGTATGTCTCGCGATAGCTGCCACAAAATTCCCTCTATTGACTTGCAATTCGGTATACATGTTCATTGACCACACAGAAACAGCTGTATAGTTTTGGATGTGTATTCTATTTGGGGTTCGTACAGGGACATACCAAAGTTTTTCTTATGATTACAGCGTATGAACAAAATTTGTGTGTTCCGCAATAGCTAGTGCAAAACTCTTGGATAGGCTTGAAAATTGGTGCACATGTTCAGGCGCTATACAAAAATAGCTGCACAGATTTTGAGGCCTATATTGTTTATAGATCATGTACAGGGACACACCAAAGGTTTTCTTATCACTACGGCCTGTGAGGAGGATTTCATTTCAGTTCATTTTAACATAGTTATACTGCATTAAACAAAAGGAAATTAGCATGCATTATTGAGATACTTAAAAGCCTGGTTCCTGTAGAAAGTGCTTCTTGGACTTAAAATTAATGTAAAGGACGTCACAAAAATGATTCGACAATGTCACGTTATCGTCCAGATTATGGCAAATTTCGGATAATCATTCATAAACTATATAGAATAAGTTGAAATTTTATTTTTCCGACTGAGTGAAATTAATGCCTGGACCGGGAGTCGAACCCCGGATCTTTGATTTACAAGGTCAAGGCTCTACCAATTGAGCTATCCAGGCCGACAACCGGTTGTCATTACTCACTCAGACAACCTTTAGTACAATTTATTAAAATTGTATTTCTTTCCCATTGTTTAATGGTGTTTTCCATTACCTGCGGCCTATTTCTGTCGAGCTATCTACACGATAGACCAGATGATTCTGCCTAAAGGGGATCTGAGTGAGTAATGCCGACCGGTTGTCGGCCTGGATAGCTCAATTGGTAGAACCTTGACCTTGTAAGTCAAAGGTCCGGGGTTCGACTCCCTGTCCAGGCATCATTTTCACTCAGTCGGAAAAATAAAATTTCAATAAATATGATTTTCTTCCAATCAGTTGATTGTGTGATTTTATTAAAATTATATAGAATAAGATGTGCATTTTTTATTGGTTTGTAGAATGTTTATGGTTCATTGGCAAGGATGCAGAAAATAATTTCTTGACATTAGAGCCTATGGCCAGATTTTTATCAAGCTCATTTTAACGCGTTTATCCTGTGTTCAGCAAAATCGAATTAAAATACATTATTAAGATGCTTGGAAGCATGTTTTCTCTAGAAAGAAGGTATGTACAAAGTAAACCATTTACTTAGAAGACCACACACAAAAAAAAAAAAAAAATCAGACGACATTCTGTAACTATCCAGCGATGTCAAATTTTGTTAAATATTAATGAGTTCCAATGAATTAGTTCATACTATTTATAGTGCGTATAACTAGTGTGGGTCATGTACAGGGACACTCAAAGGAATTTTCTACCATTACGGTCTATAGACGTTATTTCTTAAGTGCATTTTAACATGATTACACACCATTAAATTAATTAAATAAACAAATATTAATAGAACATTAAAAAACAACGTATCTTTGAAAAATCATCGGATAAAGTAGACAATAAAAAATGGTCATGGAATAGGTAATTAGTTTACAAGGCTACACAAAATAATTCCGATAATTTAAGCAATCATTTTGCATGAAATTCGGTACAAATATTTTGAGTTACAAGGAATTAACACAAAGCTATGAGTTGCAAGGAAATGTACACATATATACATATATCTATCTATCTATCTATATATATATATAGAGAGAGATGGATACAATGGGGGTGGGGGGTTGAGGGAGGCGGCAGCCCCCTCATAATCATACCTATTTATATAGTGAGCTAATCATCTATATGATTATTTATTAATACTATATAATAAGTAAAAAATATTTACTGAGTAATGAACTATACAAATAATACGTTCAGGTTTCTGAACTGCAGATCCATTAGTTAGTCCTTTTAGTATTTAAATAAAATAGTTTGTTTTAAAATATGTGATGTCTATTGTTTTTAACCCTTTTTCGAAGAGTATTGGCAAATAGACGCTTAAGTATCTTTTCAAATCATCTTTAGGCGATTACCCAAAATAATACAATAATGAAGAAAAGCAAATTCCGTCAAATCAAAACTAACCTCTTGAATACCCCCCCCCCCCCGCCCCCTTAAACACACACACACAAAAAAAAAAGAGTAATAAGAAGCAGAACAAATAATAAATAGTTTGAATAATAATAGTAATAATAATAATAAAGAGTATTCCATTTAATAACGTTTGTTGATTTTTAAAATTGAAACATTATAAATAAATGACTATTCAGAAAGTAAAAACTACATTTTAATAATTAAAATAGTCAATTTACTTTTAATAATTGCTGTGCATGGACTACATTTAAATTAAAATACACAGCCAATATTACTTTATAAAAAAAAATGAAAATGAAAAAAATGAATTTTGTTCGTAGATACGGATTTCTAATTATCTTTTCCTTTGTAAGTTAAATAACACAAAAAAATTAAGTTTATCTACGTTTTTACTCTATTAAAAAAAATACCTTACATTTTTAAAATACTTTATTATCTAATCTACAAGAATATAAATTATATTGGATTAGTGTTTGACTTTGGATTGATATTCCTTTCTTGTACGTGCAGAGTAAACGCATAAA
Source organism: Salticus scenicus (assembly GCA_963930645.1). Classification (NCBI taxonomy): domain Eukaryota; kingdom Metazoa; phylum Arthropoda; class Arachnida; order Araneae; family Salticidae; genus Salticus; species Salticus scenicus. Next base: position 76,898,471 of record OZ005650.1, read on the forward strand.
AAATTCTTTTCCACCATTTTTTTTTTCTAAATTTCAAGTAAAACTAATTAGCTTCTGCATAATTTAATGTCCAAACAAAGTTTAAAAGGTAATAAGAAATTTTAATGATGTAATTTTAGAATAGATGGAAAAAAAAAATCTTTTGAGGAAATTTTCGTATTATTTTTAATTATATTTTAAGCTTTTTTTTTCTTTCTTTAAGTAAATTTTAATTAAAAAAAAATGTATTTGTGTTAAAACGTATTCGTGTTAATAGGATATGGATGTTTTTTGACAATGTATATTTGCTTTTATATACCAACCGATAGAGTCATACTAATTAGTGTATAATAAAAAGTGTTGTAATAACGTTTTAGGTTAAAAAAAAAAAGGGGTTTTAAAGAAAACTTTAGCCTTTTTTTAACTTTTGCTTTCTTATATATTGTAAGAAAAATATTGTGTTTTGTTCGAATTATCGAAACTGAATTTTTGTTATACAGGATGATTATAATTAAAGTTACGATTTCAAGACGCTATAATTTTAAAACTACACATCAGAGCGATTTGATATTTTTCCAAAGCAATCGTGAGGCAATGACATTTTGTTTGAAAAAAAAAAAAAGTTTCAAAACGTTCCGTTAATTATTCCTAAAGTAATATTTTCATGAAGCTCCTCCTTTTCTCTTTTCATTATGACTGTTTCTTCTGTAAACACGTATTCTCGTCTTTTCGCTAAAAACAATTGTAGCAAACCCTTGAAGTATATTGTTTTCTGCTATTCCATTGTGTTGCTAACAACATTCCTGTGTTTAACGAGTCCATTTAGGTGCTTCCCTAACATTTAGGGACCCTCGATAGAGAGAGACTGGACATTGGCGCGCCGGCTTTTTGACTAAATTCTCCATTTTAGTGCCAGTTGCTCTATTGTGTACCATTACGTTGTGAAGAAATTTTGATTATTTTACGTCATATTCGAAAAAGAACTTATTTATTACATTTTTGCTTTGTTGGAAGATAAATTGCTTTAATTTTGGAATACTTTTAAAAGATAAAAATGCATAATTATTTATTTTATATCATGCTTTAAATACTTAGAATGCTCTTATTGCATGCTGTTTTACGTATTTATTTCCTAACATATGAGATAATTACATTATTTATTTGCTAGCTATTAGATTTTAAGTTCTGTTGTGCAATATATTGAATATGTTAGATCTCAAGGTATTTTTCTGATATATTTTAAAATACATATTTAAAATAACTATATAAAAATATATTTTTTGATTTTTTGCTAAAACGCAAAATGTATCGGATTTCTTAAAATAAATTAATAAAAATAAAGAAAATAAGGTGTATATTATTTGCTAACATATGAAATATAAATTTCTTTTAAATAATAATTGCCATAATAAATTTTATAAATAATATTTAAATAAGTAATTATTTTTATTTACATAATATATATAAAAAAAAATAATAATAAATCAATGAAATAAGCATATGTAAATAAAATAAATAAAAACATTTTTTAATTTCTAAAGATATCAGTTAATATTTTTACAAATTATTATTGATAAAAGTTTTATTTTTAATATTTAACTAAGTCATTATTATTAATAATGCGTAAGTGAAATAAATAAAAAAAGTATTTTTAGCTTGTAAAAATGTTACGTAAATATTTTTATAAAATAATAAAAAATAATTTCTGTTCTTCTGCAGTAGTTTTACTTTTATTCATGAATTACGTGACAAAAACTAAGATTACCATATTTTTGTTAAAAATTTTCTAACTCTTTATATATAGAATGTATGTCCTCAGAAAAAATAAGGTAGAATTACTTTCACAATCAACGCATTTTGCTTAATATAGAAATATACAACAAAAAATTCCTCTGTTTTCCGATAGGAATTGAAAAAGTAACCATGTCGAAAATTAAAACAAAATTCGTTTTTCTTCAAATTATTTTTCTCTAAGACGAAAAAGATTACATTTCTATATTCTGCATTACTTTCTGCACAAATTTAGCACAATTTCCTGTCATTTATGTTGTATAGTAAAGCGTCAATCGCGAAGAAAAAAGCATTACGTTCTACGGGGATCGCTCCGAATTGGTACTAAAATGGCCGACTTTCGGTCAATGTCCAGTCTCTCTATATATAAGGTCCCTACCTAACATTACCCTAACAGAGCCATCTATAGGAACATTTTAGAACAACTTTTTTTCCTCCCCCAAAATAAACTTCATTGCCTCACGATCGCTCTGGTAAAATATCAAATCCTTCTGATGGGTAGTTTTAAATCTATAGCGTGTTGAAATCGTAACTTTAATTATAATCATCTTGTATTTACTTGTTTTGAGGTTACTTGAAAATAAAAATCAATTTTTCAGTGGTCGGAGTTTATATCTACCTGTATGCCTGTGTACGTCTTATCCAGCGTTTTCAGCATACATAAATTATTTCGGAAAATTATTGGTATCATCATCTTTTTACACTACATTTAAAAAAAAAAGTAATTTTCTTATTTAAGCGTTGTTTTTTTCATATTAGGGAAAATTACTCAACAGAAAATGTGGCGTGAAATATAGGCGGTTCCAATAATTTCCCGGAATAATTTACAAAATTTGGCAATTATGCTGAACAACGTAATATATAAAATAGTAAATATATAAATAAACTCAATGAATACATCAGTCATACATCTGTATGTTAGAAAAGAGCAAGTAATGTTAAGCTTTGTTAATGTTCATTGCAGGGATTTTATATTAAATTTCAAATTCAGATATTGCAAGGAATATTGTTTTGCTGATTAATAATTTGAATCATAGATATTAATTAATTAATTAAACACTTATTTTGTTATCTACGATTACAAAAAAAAAAAAAAAAATAATAATAATTTTTACATGTCCAGAAAGCATTTATATTTCTCGCCTTATGGTAATTATGAGAATTTAAGAAAAGCAATTCAAGCTTGTTTAACATTCAGAATTAATGCGCTTTTTCTTAAAAAGTCACAATCTCAGCAAAATCTCAACTCATTTAAAAAATATATATATATATATATATATATATATATATATATATATATATACAGACACGACATTATTTCATTATTTAAAACATGAAAATCTGACATTGACAGATTTTAATTTAGTGCCAGAGGCCTACTGCTAAACTTGTTAATATCGACAAATTCTTCTTTAGTTAATTCGTGACGATCTAAATTCTATGATAAAGTTTTCATTAAATCAAACCAATGTGTTTCAGCTGCAGATATTGTAACAAATAACGTTGGAAGTCCAAACTGTCTTATAGCCGCAAAACAACGTTTTTTCTCTTTTTCCCAATGAGGGGAGGTGTGCCTTGGGGGGAACTCATGTCAAAGGTGTGCCTTGGGGGGGACTCATGTCAAAGTTGTACCTTGGGGGGACTCATGTCAAAGTTGTACCTTGGGGGGGACTCATGTCAAAGTTGGGCCTGGGGGGGACTCATGTCAAAGTTGGGCCTTGGGGGGACTCATGTCAAAGTTGTACCTTGGGGGGGACTCATGTCAAAGTTGGCCCTAGGGGTGACTCATGCCAAAGTTGTTCCTTGGGGGGACTTCATTCAATAAATCCCCATTCAATAAACCGACTGAAATAGGCCCTTAGCACTAATTAAGAGTGACGTATAAAAATTCGACAACGCTGTACCGACTGAAATAGGGGTACCTTGGGGGGGACTCTTGTCAAAGTTGTGCCTGAGGGGGACTCATGTCGAAGTTGTGCCTTGGGGGGACTTCATTCAATAAATCCCCATTCAATAAACCGACTGAAATAGGCCTCTAGCACTAATTAAGAGTGTATTATAAAAATTCGACAACTGTACCGACTAAAATAGGCCTCTAGCACTAAAAAAAAAAAAAAAAAAAAAAAAAAAAAAAAACGTAATCCTAACTAATACGTTTTTGCTTGTTATTTATCGTAAATTTAGAAATATAATTCATATTGTCTTCTTTCTCATGTAAAAATACAAAAACAATTGTTATTGATTTCTCTCTTTCCATTACAGTTGATTATTTGTTTTATTTTTCTTTTGTTCCACTAGTTCTCAGTATTTGACTAAGAACGACAGTGTTATCTGAAAAATAACAGGTATAGGGAAGGTAAACGAATAACTTGATAAGATAGTTTTTACTTTAGAATTTCTTTTTCTTACAACAGTCTAATTTTTATTGCTACTGATAAACTGTATTTTTTTTTTTACATTATCTTATTCGTGTAAGAAGAAAGTATTGTTTTAGAGTCGAATTTTTGAAAATGATGTTTTTATATATTTATAACTATAGATGCCAAGTCTCCCGCTTTTTGAGTAGCAATACATTTTTCTAAAATTTTTCAATTTAATTTAAGCTCAATTTCTACAATTAAATAACACTAAATTAATTGTAAAAGAAAAGTGGTGTTGAAAAAGCATGAAACTTGGCATCTATGATTTATTGGTCCTTTAAATCCCAAAATCAGATTTATAGCGATTGAACAGCGTATCTGTTTGTCTGTTTATCTCCATCCGTATTTGTGTGCCTGTAAGTTTATTATAAGAATAAATTAAAAAAAAAAAAAAAAAAAAAAAAAAATGATAGATAATCCAAATTCAAAATTTTTATTATCTAGGGATAAGTTTTTTTTTTATTATTATTATTATTGAGATTAAACAAAGGGTTCGTGCATAAGGATGAATAAAAGAATTGAAAAAAGAATATATATCAAAATTCTCCGCCGCTATTAATTTCCGGGAACTGGATGCCTTGCTTAGTGAATATCTGCCAATAACTATGCATAGATCTTTCTAATAAATACTAATCGCTTTCAGCATTCCCTGTTAGCAGCGTTAGTTTTTTGCCTGCATTATAAAGCTATAATGTAAAGTAGTTTTACGGCGGGGTGCGTAAATAATAGTTTAATCTTTACTAACTAATTTTTTATATGATTTCAATTAGTGTATCTGTCTGTCTGGCTGTCCATTTTTCTATCTCTCCGTCGGCATGTCCCCATCGTACTTAAATACTTTTAGAATTTTTAAAAATTAATGTATGTTGTTTAATTTCACTGTGTAACTTTTCATATTTAACATGGCTTTAAAAAGTCCTGTATAACTCGTTTGTGTACAGGGACATCTAAAAAAATTCCAATGCACTGCGTTTTAGATAGACATTTTTGTAAATCCCACTTAAATAATTTACTACTGTAAAAATCATTAAAAAAAATGATATTTATTGTTAATATGCTAAAATAATGTTTTGTATAAAATATGATATGACTAACCTTCAGGTATAAGATATATTAATGATAATTAACAAGGCTAAGCTATACAAATCAGATACATTAAGGGCTGTAATTAGAATCTTAGGACTCCATTTGTTTTTCTTTAAGCATTTTTATCACTTTCCAACAATGTTTAAGAGTGATTATGAATACAATTAGTCAATTTGTATGCCTTTAAGTCCTTCTGTCTGTCCGTCGTGTGATAACGTAGGCAAAGAACACGGAAAGCTATACAACAAGTACGAACAGTTGAACAGTGATAGTAATCAATGCGTACCGCATGATTTTTCATGCTTGTTTAATTAATATATTTAATTACATAATAATAATAATAATAATAATAATTGTAAATAGCACCACAAAGATTTTTTTGAATTAGTTGAAGCATGGTTACAATTTTAGCACTGTTTGGTTACCAGGGTAACTATGAAAAAAAGAAGAAAAAAAAGAGCGAAAACCGCATTTATTTTTCTGCGATTTCCGTAACATCTACTCTGTAACATTTGTGCAGTCTGTAAATAGTTAAATTGTGTCTAAAATATTGCTCTTTTTTCAAGGATTTAAAACAACATAAGTTAACAGTCTATTAAAAGATAAAAATTCTGCAATATCATTTTACACATTAATAAGGAGTTGTTGTATTCTTGATAATTTGATGTCCAATTCCAAGTAAAAGAACTGGTGTACAATCAATAGTTAAACTAAAAACCTCTTCACAAAAGCAACTGCTTCTGCCGCCAAGGCAGTAGCACGTGTTTGCACCTGAGGAAGAAAGGCCGCGTCTTTTCGAAACCGGTAATGTTTTATTAGATTTATGGTGTGTGCTGAAGTTTTTAGTTTGAATATTTTGATGTCCGCATATTTTTATTTGAGCCACAGTAGCCCGGTCGTAGAGCACAGAGCTCGTAATTGGAAGATTGCGAGTTCGATACTCGAGCCGGCCAAAGACCGTTGGGCATACTAATGTGGCTGGTGCACGTAAAATCGGTCGTGACCGCAATGTTCTTCATATTTCCATAGAAATTGTACTTCTAGGGGTCGCCGAAGCGGGGGAGCTATTTCTTGTGTGGAGGATCAACATTGGGATGATATGTCTTCGAACCAACCACAGGGGTGCGACCCAGACCGTCGCCAATTACCATAGATGCCAACATTTTAATTTTTTCCGGAGTATGTTTAGCCCTGCCTTTATCTCGCACCACTTTATTTATAGAAAAAAATTCTCCAATACATAAATTCGATGAAATGAAAAAACTAAGTGGTATGGAATAAAGGGGGGGCTAAAAATACTCAGGAATAAATTAAAATGTTGCCATCTATGAATTACACATACCACAGTAATAGTGCGACGTGTCAACTAAACAACATACCAACCAACCTATTTTTATTTGTCTGCCTCACCCTTTGGTGTTTCTATAAACCATTACGTTACTTAACAAAAAAGAGATTGTCCGTATTCATATTTAAGTAGCTTGAATTTATCTTCAACAATCGATATTATAAATGCCACTACCGATAGTACTCAATGATTCAAACGTGAAAGAGCAAAATCGTCACTGAAGAATATATACACCATAGCTGCCAATATTTTAATTTATTCCGGAGTACTTTTAGCCCCGCCTTTAATTCGCAACACTTTATTTATAGAAACATTTTCTTCATTACATAACTTCCATAAAATAAGAAAAAATTGCTTTTAAAAAATAAATGGTATGAATTAGAGGCGGGGCTAAAATTACTCCGGAATAAATTAAAATATTGGCAACTATGTATACACCGATAGCACTCAATGAACGTAGATGGCAACATTTTAATTTGTTCCGGAGTCATTTTAGCTCTGCCTTTTCTTCATACCATTATTTTTTAAGGATGAATTTTCTTTATTTTATCGAATTTAAAAATCGGAAAAAAAATTCTAAATAAAAGAAAGTCTGTACAATAAAATACAAACAGAAAAGAAACAAATACTGATAGAAAATTGTAAAAAAAGGAGAAAAATTATCTACAAAGTACAAAGAACTTTAATTATTATTATTATTATTATCATTTTAAGGTGTGAAGCATACTTAAACTTGGTTTTATAAGACTATACAAATATATTTTCAAAGAAATTTAAAGATTATTTACCCAACAATGTGGAAAATTGTTTTCAAGCATTTCATTCAAACAAATAACTAAATAATTAAATAATGTTTTATTTGTTTATTTTTACGTATTTACTCCCATTTTTTGTAAACTCTAAACTTTGTCTTGTGACATAAATGCCAGTAAAATAAAACTTACATAAAAATTCTTCAGAGTTTCTTTAAAAGCTTTTCCGGTGCTTTCAAAATCCATAAATTTCTCAGCGTAGCCCTATTATGCCATTGAAATATTTTATTTTTGTATCTAGGCTCTGAATGTCTTTTGAAATCAAAATTGTACGTACGTATTTTACGAGCTACATTCAAATACATTTAAAATGTACATTAACTTGCTTTCATTTCTGAACAACTGAATTAAAAAAGCTTTTATGTTTTCAGTTCCCTTTAAAATTTTTATGTTTTCAGACGATTAAAATAGATATTTCAAATGTAATCACTTTTACATGAGTTTAAAGTTTCGAAATATTTCTAGTCGGATTTTAGAAGACATTGCACAAAATGTTTCACTGAGCTATAATTCTTTTATTAAATTATAATTACATTAAAAATCGAGACAATATACATTAAAAAATATGCAATCTAAAGCATTAAAACACATCAACACAAATATAAACGTTTCGAGCCTTTTACAGGCTCCTCATCAGTAAAAAACATCAAAAAGTAAACTCTGGGAAGAACAACAGATCTTCTTTAAGAGAGTACAGCGTATTCAGCGGGGACTGCGCATGCCTCATTAAGTGGTGAAAAATGCTATATCGTATACCAGCCTTCCAGGAAAATTCTTGAATCATAATTCGAACAGTTAGATATGATTATTTCAGTATTCTTAAAATCAGGTAGATGGTCGGTTTCTATGGCATGCTGCACTATTTAACTTTTTAATGTATGTCTCGATTTTTAATGTAATTAAATTTTAATATAACTGTACGAGACGTAATGATTTTTAAATATTTTAAATATAATTCTTTTTATTTAAAATAAATGAAATAAATGTTGAAATTTTAGCACTTTAATTTTGATGGCTATATAAATTCATCATTTGTTCTTTATATTTGAGAACTATACATTACTGTTAAAACGCATGGAATTAAAAACATATCAACAATGGAATTGAAAACCTAATTAATGCGTAACACTCTTTTTATATATGATATATATATATGTATATATATATATATATATATATATATATATATATATACTGATACAACTTTTGATTTGTGTGATATTATTATTATTATTTGCTTTTGTGAAGTACTAAAATGTACAAAATTTATATCAAATGCGCGTATCACTGATAATAACAGAGATTTACTATTGAATATGAAATATGTTTGTATGAAATATATATTTTTATGAATAATTAAGATATTTATTATAAAAGATATTATTGAGATTGCTGTGTGTTAGTTTATAATTCTTTTTAAATAGCCCCATTACTACACATACTTTTTCTCTTGTTTGGTAAAAGTAAGTAATTTTAAAATTTTGTACTTTTTATTCTTTAACTGCTAGATTAGGCTCGCTCACTATATATATATATGGATAATTGCATGGCAAATCGTGTGTAGTTAACAAATTTAGCCCCTTTTGAATACCGATTTTTTTTTTAAAATATATTTTTAAGAAAATGTTTATTGATGAAGTAAAATAGTTTTTTTATTCAGATTTTTAGGTAGCCATAGCTAATAACTTCAACACGTTTTGGCTGCTGAAAACTTTGAGTAATTTTTTTTTTATATATCTCTGTAAAAGTTTTCACTGATTAAATAAAATAATGTTTTATTTTGAAATTTACCTTCTGCCAAAAATTGCCAAAGTTTGCAAATATGCTTCCAGTAATATTTTATAAATATAATTACTCTCCTATTTAATCAGAAAAAAAAAAACTGCTGTAAACGTATGCAATAAAGATTTCTGAATGGTGATAGTGGTAGGAAATCTAATCCTTCTGTTTGATTGACACTGCATTCGGACATGGAAACACCCATCTGTAATGCACTGGTGATTTCTTTTAAATGGATTTTTTTTTCTGTTAAAATGTGATTTTTAATTGTACGTATTTTTATCTGAGCCTTAAAAAACAGTAGCTTTTCCCCCTTAAAATCTTCGATTTTACAATCAAGATTCAATTTGTATACCAATAATTTTATACAACAGTTTTTTTCGAACGTAAACCGTCATTTAAGAAGGATTTTTTTTTTTTTACTATAGTGGCCACTGAGCGGAGCCATATGAAACCTGTTTTTTTTTTTTTTTTTTTTTTTTTAAATATATAACGAAATTAACTGCAAGTTATCACATGTTCTACTATTTAATTGCATTGTCTCTAATTAATACCTCGATATAGCTAACGTTTCTTCTCTTATTGACCTAAAAAAATCTGTTAAATAAAATACTTTTTTTTTTTCACGATTACAAAATTTATTTTAAAATATTCTCTTATAAATTATGATATATACGAAGGAAAATAATCATGAAATATACGAATGCGATACAGGAGTTATGACATATAGAAAATATGAGATCTAAGTTATTTTATAAGAGAAACATTTACATAAAAACTTTAATTGTTTAATTCTTCTTTTAATCATGCTTTATAAAAATTAATCCTAAGTTTATAAATGATTTCTTTATAAATCTTATAAAAATATCGTGAGATTTTTAATTAGTCTAAATCAACATTTCTTCAGTCATTATAACAAGTATTTATAAGTGAAACTCTAGAAATCTCTCCAAATTCTTTTCAAACTGCCATAAAACCTAAAAATAATTAACTGCGGTTTAAAGTAAACTTCTAATTCTAGTCATTAATTAATGACTAGAATTTCCTTTACAATTACATATTCATATTTTTACCGCTCGAATGATGAGTAAAAGGTGTGAAAATTTTGTGTAGTTTCTTAATCGTTTATCGTGATAATCGTTACTTTTCATTTTCCCGTTTAAGTTTAATAATTCGAAAGAACATAATTTATTACTAAGCCTTTAGTGGACTAAAATAGCATTTTCTTACAAACAATCCGTAATAACATTATTCTTAAACAAATACTTTGAGAAAAATTTAGATATACCAATGAGAAATAAACAGTAATCAAAAGAATGAGATACAGAAACTATGATATATATACATATGCATATACATTATTTACATAAAATACGTTTATTTTTTAAGAAAAAACATTTCCATAAATCGTCAAATGCCCAACTAACCTTTTCTTACCATAGCCTTTAAAAATAGATGCTACGTTTATACACGATATATTTTTTTAATATCCCTTATTAAAAAAAAATCGCGAGTTCTTAATTAGACTAAAAGAGCATTTGCTCAGTCGTTATAGTTATAGGAAGTATTTGTACGCGTAACGCTAAAACTCTCTACAAACTTTTATCAGATTGCCATAAAAAACTCACGGTAGTATTTAACTAGTTATTGGCTTTTTACTTGAAAAGTAAATACTTTGATCGCTTTAATGATGAGCAGCAGATTGAAAATATTTGTGTTCTTCCTTAATCGTTTAACTCAATAATCCTGTTGAAGTTTAATAATGCGAAAGGATTTAAGTTAATATTCGGAATATTATTTATCGCTAAGCCTTTAATGGACTAAAATAACATCTCCAAGAACAATTTAAAATGACATTTATCTTAACCAAATATTTTGAGAAATTATCAGATGTACCAATGCAAGCTTGCCAACATCCTAATTAATATTTCGTAGTGTTAGTCCCGCCTATTTTTAAACCAGAAGTATTTTAGATTAATATTCTCCAAATTCAATTACGATTAAATAAGAAGGAAAATGCTCTAAAAAGATATTGGTATGAAAGAGAAGACGGGGCTAATAACACTACGGAATATTAATTAGTATGTTGGCAAGTATGACCATTGAGAATATAATCACAAATCAAAAGAATGACATACAAGAGTTATGAGATATAAAAATAATTCAATAATTCAATGATTTATAAGAGACACCATTTATATAAATCGTTAATCGCTCATCTCGTCTTTTTTATCATAGCATTTAAAAATAAATCCCCTATTTACATATAATTCCTTTATTACACATACAGAAAGTCGTAAATTTCTAATTACTTTAAATATTATATATTTCTTCAGTCGTTATAGTAAGAACGTATTTCAACGTGAAACTTTTTAACTCTCTTCAAACTTTTCCAAATTGCCATAAATACCTCCGGTAGTCATTAATTAATGACTAGCCTTTGTTTTAAAATTACATACTTCCATTGCTATAATGATGAACGAAGAATTTGAAATTGTTATGTCGTTTCATAATCGTTTACCTTAATAATCGTTAATTTTCATTTTCATGTTGAAGTCTAATAATGCGAAAGGATTTAGTTTAAGATAGTAAAACATCTAGAATTTTCGGAACATTATTTATCACTAAGCCTTTAATGGACTTTTGATGAACATGCTTGGATATTAATGAAGGTCCAAGTTTATGATCATGTATTTAAGGATTACTGAAGGATGATACTTGAGAAATATGTTAAATTAAATTACATAATCCTTCACTTTTAATGTATTTTTTCTAATTTTAAAAATTATATATATTTTGTAAAATTTTATCTATTTATTTATTCATTTTTTGTTTTTGTACAGGTATATTTTTAGTACAAAAAATCTAATTATTTCGAATTATTAATTTTTTCAAGAATTTTATTTAATTGCGGTAATAATCATTATTAAATCATAATTAAACACAGAAACTAACACTTATTTTTTTTTTAATGTAAGTATTGAGTATATTAGCTTGTCTAATTCAATATTTATAATATATTTTATTTTTTTACATTTTATAAATAAAAAATTCAGTATAAAATCAACATAATACATGTATGAAAAACTTTAATTGTAATGTCTTCTGTATTAATGACTTTAATAATGACTTTAACTATTCCTAAAATTAATAATAGTTTAAATAATGCCGTAATACCTGAATTAGTTTTAAAAAAATGTATTCAGTTGTTAATAAATTGTTTAAAATATATAATAAATTATATTTTAAAAAAATGTCAATGAAACGCATTTTTATGCTAATTATAGATTTTATGATACATCTGCATTTGAAATTATAGACAAATTTTCTATACCACATATATTCAGCTCAAGTAAAAGAATCAAATATTTATAATCAATTAATAATTTTTGGAACTTTATTACAAATATGTTATATTTTGTATGATAAAATCAGTTTTGAAATGAGGATTTGGGTTATTTCGGTCAGGGGAAACCATATTAGTATGAACTGTAATGAAATTGAATATTTTTCAAAATTTAAATTTATGCTAGGTAAAACTTTGATATTTTGTAAAATATCGTTTACAACAGTGAATTGTTTTTTTAATTATAAAAAAAAATAAAAATAAATAAATAAGCATATATTCAAGTTTTAATGACAATAATTTCAATTCAGTATGAAATATGAAATAAATGTACTCCTTGAAATCAAAATTATATACAGTATATTTATTATGCTGAAAATTCTTATTGATGTCATACAGTAAAATATAAATTGCGAAAAATATTATTTCGTAGAATGAAAAATAAAGTTTCTTATTGTCGAAACATCAGTGGAGGCACTCTGTTGAGACTTAAAACGGTTTTGGGTTTCGTCTGTTTGTCTGTCTGTGGGTTTGTCGGATGATAGCTGCCGCAAAAAAAAACGCTATTGACTTGAAATTTGGTACACATGTTCATGATTCCTACGAAATTCTCTGATTGACTTGCAAATTGACACACACATTCAGGCTCGGTATAGAAATAGCTTTATAATTTTTTATGTCTCTACTTTTTATGGATTGTGAACAGGGACACGCCAAACAGGGATGGAACACGGGCGCAGAATTCATACCGGAATCTGTTTAAGAAATTTCTCTACCTATAATATCGTTGATATAAGAGGTAGATAATTTTCTTACATTGGTAGTGGTATGAATTCTGCGCCCGTGTTCCATCCCTGCGCCAAAATACTTAACATTACGGCGTATGGGGTGAATTTCGTTTAAACGCATTTTAACATCGTTACTTTGCAATCAAGAAAATGAAAATAGCGTACGTGACTACGATGCTTAAATAATATTTAAAAAAAATAGCTATTGAAGGATATCAGCGAATTTCCAAGGCTAATTTTACTCATTAAAAATAGTGAAATTGAAATTTCCATTTGTGAGAACCCTGCTTATTACTACTACCTGCTTATTTATACCTTCCTTTACTACTTTACTCATTATTTCTTTGAAAGAAATCCTAATTTCTTCATATGTTTTTATATATTATTATTATTATTTTTATTCGTTAATTAGATAAAAAATAACAACACAAAACACTGTATGAAGGAAATGAAAAGGATAATTAATTCAGCAGTAAAATACAAAATATATGTACAATAGTTTACAAAAGATATTCATCAAAGAAATTTTCTATTGAATTAAAGAGAATCTAATTTACTTAAAAAGTTACTTCATAAATTTTTCTCATTTGATAAAATTACTAATTTTTCAAATTACAAAACCATTTTTATTTTTAAGAAATCTATTTCAATTATAAAAACATCACTAACACAAAACTGATTTAAAGGAAAAAAAAAAAAAAAGTCATTTTTTGAACGCAAATACTAAAATCAAACAAATTTATCATCATATAATAAAAAGAATCCCGAATTAGGAAAGTAAATAAAATACATTTCTTTTTGTATGAATACGACAAACAGAATTATAGAAAATAAAATTAAAATGAATTAATTGCTTTCTTTAAAATATAGCGCTTATTTTTTAATTACTTATTTTTGTAATTAGCCTATGAAAACTTTGTTAGCAAATAGTCTTTACATACAAAGTTTGCACTTTCTGCAATTAAAAAGAAAAAAAATAATAGAAATCTTATGCATATGTCTGTTTATAAAGTGATTCATGTGTTTATTTTACCTTATTATTATTATTATTTTTACATGTATAATAGTGTGTTTGTTTTAAAGTCATTAGTTATTCTAAAAGTTCTCCTAACTTTGTTGTTAAAACAAATAATTTTTTGCGTAACAAATACTTTATATGCATATTTTTATTTTTTTTACAGGAAAGTTTTTGAAAACAATTTGTAAGTTTCATTTATGCTTGGACAGTTTTTCTAACGAATACATTTTTTACCCCAAAAGTTTCTGCGCTTAATTGATTTCTGATGACAGAATTCATACTTAGACACACGAATTCTTCAAAATAAATGATGTGCAAGAAATCTAATGATTTTTGTAATGAAGAAAGAATTTCAAAAGAAAAATTAAAAACAAGACGATAAAGAAGAATAAATATAGGGCTTCACACTTTTAAATTTGTAACTTGCTGGTAAGCGAGATTCTAGATATATAAATATTAATCATTATATATATTTTTAATACTATAAACATTATTTATTTCAAAAAGATCTTATCCATATAGGGTTAATGAAGTATTGTTTTGGTGTCGGAATTTTGGTACGTAATTTTTGCTAGAGATGTTGAAACCAAAAATCACGTTTTTAGCGATTAGTCCGAACTAGCAAAGCCCCGGTTCGGAAACGAACCGAATTCCGAATGCGGGAAAAATTTCAAAATCAAACTCGAAATGTACAAAACTCGACCTGAGGCTGCCTGCGGGCCAATAGATGAAAGTTTATTAACGAAACCATTTTTTAATTCATGAAATCAATGAAGGCAGTGAATCAACGAAGGTTTTTCTCGCTTCGCAGGTCACTATATTTAAAGGAAACTCTTTTCTATATCGCTTTGCAAACAAAAATAACATTTAAAGAAATCATGAAATTGCTTTAAAGCCTGCTTTGGTTCCCCGCTGTCTTCGGCAGTAACCCACTCATTCGCAGGCTCTCGGGTGTCTGTCCCTATTGCCTGTGACAATAGCTTACCAGCGTGCTTTCATTTGGGTGCTTATCAGATGAGAGTTTCGAAACAGACAGTATCGAAAAAATTGAAGTAGCCATTTTATATTTGAATCCCAGTTATATATAAACAACACTATACGTGGTGTTCATAATATTTTCTTTCACGTTATTTTCTATATTTATTTGATTTATTCGATCAACCATAAAATGACAACAATTTCCCAACAAATATAGTATTACAATGTGCTATGATCGGCTACATCTATCGCATGAGACAATTAATTTTTGTGGTTATAATAGCAGTTGAGTTACTTAATAGTAGTTGGTACATAGAAAAATAAATAATGAAATACTGAAATATGTAAACCTGATCATGGTACAGCCTTAATGTAGCTCCCCTTGGCGAATTTTGAATTTTTATCTTCACTTTAGACAAAAATACATAATTTATGTTATTATTTTGTTTTGTTTCTTTCTTTTTGTTTCCCTTTCCTTTTCTTTCACATTTCCTTATTTTCACATATTTATTAATTTTAAAAAATCTAATAAAAAATTCGTTACAAATAGGATACCAAATTAAAGGGGTATTTTTTCTGATTCCGTCGGTTTAATTAACTTATCGATTGGACAATTAAATTTCTTTAAATTGACTAAAGTATGAAAAGCTGGTGACAACTTTTTAAATTAACAGAAGTATGAAAAGCTGGTGCCAACAACACACAGACAAAGCGAAGAAAATCTCTCTTAGCCAATCAATTTGAGTCCAGCAACAGACAAACAGAAAAAAAAACTGTCTTAGCCATTTATTTATAGAGAGATGTGTCTGTGTCTGTGTATATGTATAACTTTTATCGTCATAAATCTAAAAGATACATTCAAAGGTATTAAATAAATATTCTAAATTATCTATTCTAAATTTGTATCCTGTTCTAATTAATTATCCTGTTGTAATATAAAATTTATCGGCAAACTTGAAAAATGTTTATTATGATTGGATAAATAGTCTGTATACAGAATTATCAGCATATATAGTTACGCTCATCACTGACTGACTCTGTTACGCGTAAAAGGCTAAGAGATTTCCTTGGACTCTGTCTGTGTGTGAAAGTAAGTTGCGACCTAACTTTTATACTTTAGTTAATTTTAAGAAATCTAATTGTCTGATCGATAAGCTGTTTAATCCGATGGATTCAGAAAAATCACCCATTTTCATTTGGTACCTTATTTGTAACAAATTTTCGATTAGATTTTTTTTTTTAATAATTAAAATATGAAAATAGACATAGCTTTAAAATAGACATTTAAATTTTTAATTGCTGCCTTTTTTTTTTTTCAATCATAAAAATGAAATATGGCTTCGCGTGAAAATAAATAAATAAAATAAAATAAAATACTAAATTTGCTCATGCATATGAAAAAAATGATGTCGATAAAATAATAATAATAATTTTAAATTTTAAAGGTAACGAAGAGATAAATGAAACATTCGAGGAGTTCTGTTATATTAATAAAAACTAGTTAGGAATTACTTTAAACACATTTGAACTTATGTTATGAGTTTTTGTTATAGTGTTCAATTAAAATATACTATGTAGTGCGTATAAAATTCATTGGCAATACGCAGGGATGTTTAAATTAAATAAGTGTTCTTTTTTTTATTAAATGCTTTTTTAAAAAGTATTTTGTATCATGTTTAGAAAGATTGCTGTATTATCCATATGTTAGACAACTTATTGTCTTTACTTTTCAAAGCTAAACTTTTGTTATGACTAAATGTTTTGAAGTGCGAATAAAAACCATAATTTTATCTGTTGGCTTATATGTCTACCTGTCTGTTTGAGCAAAAATTATTCAAACACTTTCAGGAATTAGAATTTTTGTGTGCTAAAGACAGTAAAGGAATTCGATTTGAAAAATGTTTCAAAGATTAGCAAGTTTTAAATAGTGGTGCGAGTAATATTAAGATACCGAACTTAATATTAAGACTTAATACCGGAATTTTTTTATTGTTTTTAGCTTATTTAATCTTCGAAAATATATGTAACGCATTCCTTTAAAGAGATTAGTGGTGATAAATCTAATTAAATAATTACAGAAAAATTTAGCAGCTATGATATATATAGGGGAATGTCTCCGGTTGTGGGCAGTCTTGATTTTGGCTTATAACTTTTGATAGAGTAAATATTCTGCAGACATACGAATACCAATAGAAAGCTAGAAACCTTAGCTAGCGTTTGATAAATCAACTGTATCGATTCAGTCAATCAGAAAAGATGTTATCACCAATTTTTTGAAGTGATAATTTGTAGCTCAAATAAAAAAAAAAAAAAAAAATGTATCCGGTTGTGGGCACACCTGAAAAATCCGCTAAAAGTGGAATAATAATAAGAAAATCACCATATATACAAAAAATAATAAAATATTTTTATTTTGTAACGATTCTGCAGCCAAAATAACAACAGAAAATAACATTTTTCCAATTTTATTCATTTTCTTCATCCTTCAATTTAGAAGTGCAATCTTTGAAAATAAAATAATTTTTATGCATATTGGCACATTTCAAATGCGCCAGACGATCATACTCGTTGCATTTGATTGAATTTGCTTTTCTTCGGCGTGGTAGAAGGTGCTGCAAACAAATGATGCAGAAGTCGGCATCATCATCTGATTGTGGATGTTTCTATTTTTAGCGCGCTTGGCCGGCAATTTCACAGGTGGAGTTCCCTTACTTTTTCTAAGCTTCTTCTTGAGGGACACAGAAGCTGTCGGTAAGTCCATATTCTCAAGCAGTTGACTTTATGGATTTCTTATCTACTAAGCAGTCCTAACCCTAACAGCACAGTTAGGCTTAACTTATCCACAGTACACCTTAAGGACGTTTCTGGGATGTCTTTTCATCCAGAAGACATCTTGAAGATATCCTGGGGAGGTGATGTGCTGTCTGGGAAATGGCTTTAACCAGCGCCTTAAAATCCATTTCTTTTGGATCGGTTAACTTTTCCGGGGTTGACATGGCTTAAAATGCCTAAAAATGCCTAAAACTACATAAAACACTAATAAAATATGTTATGCTGTTATAATAGACCATATTTGTCAATTTGTAAGTCAAACACATGCTTTAAATGAATGAAACATGGGTGCCCACAACCGGGAATGACAATCATTTTTATAATGACAAAAAAAACTGTTTTCAGTCCACATTTTGGCTTAATTCGATATTACATCACAAAATATATTGAATATATATTACACTTACATTTTTTAATTTATTCACTTCGATTTATCGCATTCTAAAAATATTCACAAATTACTTTTGTGTTGTCTTTTTCAGATTTTTTTTTCCTTGCCCTTACTAAGCAAATGCATCTATTCACTTTGGCGTTAGCACAAAAACTGCGTACTATCACAACACAAGTTTGACAACACTCAAATCCACCAAATTCGATTTTAGTTTTAAAATATATGGTGGGGTGCCCATAACCGGAGAATGCCCATATCAGGAGATATGCCCATATCCCTTACATATAGATATACATATACATGCTAACCTAATCTGGAGTATTGTTAGCACACGATATTTTTTGCACAACCCTTAATTTTTATAGTAATTCTCTTTAAATGTATTTGCGATGAAATAAGCAGAAAAGTACACTAAATTAAACTGGTGTGTCACTCACACAACTTTCTCTTACCCTGAAATTTAATGCTATAAATACAGGTTGGAAATTAAGATGTAACATAACGAGTACTGTTATGTAAACCTATGTTAAAATAAATCAAATTAGACTTCTGAAGAGTTTTATAGGATAATTAGCTCTTTGTGAGGGGGGCTACAGCCACTTTAACCCCTCGTTTCATTACTGCACCTACATTTATATAGAATTTAAATTTGTTATTAAAATTAAAAGTTCACTTAAAATTAAACAGACAACTTTCACGCGCAACATTCCTTGAAACTTATCAGTCTTGATCAAATTTTTCCAGCAACAAGATTATATTAATTCGAAAATACAACTTTTGGATCTCGTGAAATTACTCTATGAGACACATACAATAACCAAGCTTTAAAAAACTTGACTTTGGTAATCAGGAAACCTCAAAACGTGTAAATACACAGAAAACAAGCTATGAATATTTAGCTTAAAAACATACATATGTCTATGAAGAGTTCATTTCCATTCCAGAGCAGCTTTCCTGGACATGGTAAAATATTATAGTAAAGCACTTCCGCTAACAATAAAAAAGAATGTTATCGCTTAAATATTTTCAACCCTGTATATCATTTGAAAAATATGTACAAACCACATAGTGCACTTAAATACAATCCTATAGTAATAATATATGGCAAAACCTGTAATGCACTTAAATCAATTTTCAGATATTCTCGCACTATAATCTAGTTCTTTTGTGTAGCCCTGTAAATGAACAGTGAATGATTTCCCTACTATATTCTATTTGAGGCATGTTTTTATGCATATAAATATATATATATTCATTTCATTTGGTTTAGTGCTGCCTATAGATGTTAAACTCTACTTACCTGCAATTTCTCCCATAGACGTATTGTATTTGAATACCCTTGAGTGTTTCTGTACACGAGCCATTTGCTTCATCTTAACGAAAAGCTTAATGTAGCACCTCTATATGATACACATTTAGAATACCGAGTTTGGAATTTCTGTTACTGTTTGTTCTTGAGATATGCTGATAACACACACACACACACACACACACACACAGAGCAACCGCTAAAAACATGATTTTTGGAT
Organism: Salticus scenicus; assembly: GCA_963930645.1. Classification (NCBI taxonomy): domain Eukaryota; kingdom Metazoa; phylum Arthropoda; class Arachnida; order Araneae; family Salticidae; genus Salticus; species Salticus scenicus. The sequence continues at coordinate 76,918,568 of OZ005650.1, forward strand.
TCAGGGAACCTCAAAACGTGTAAATATAATTAAAAAATCACGTCCGGAAATTTACCCTAAAACAATACTTTTTCTACCTTATGGGTAAGAGAAAGTGAAAAGACTAGTGTAAAAAAAAAAAAAAAAAAAGGAGTATTAACAATCCTCCGGATTATTAATTAGGATGCTAGCAGCTCTCTCTCTCTCTTTATATATATATAATTAAATTAAGATTTGATTTTTATGAGTAAGTTTGCGATTTTGTCTGTAAAAATGAATAAATAAATAAAAAAGTTAAAATAAAATAAAATAAAATAAATTTTGATATTTCGTTAATTATATTAACTCATATGTTTAAAAAATATTTTTCTTTCTTTCTTTCTTTCTTTTTTTTTTTTTTCAATAGTTTTTTTCTGCATTGTTATACGCACCCTATTCCAAAAATGTATTGACATTTCTTTCTACTATAAGCATTTCACTTAGAAAAATATTATTAACTGTTTCATTAACTATCTTTTTCATTCGCCATCTCTTTTTTTAATAGCCTCAGGAATTCCCATGTGTTTCGTAATTTATCCCATTTAATGATAGCGTTGGGGGCAATAAAGTACTACTCGAGAACAGAAAAGAGAAAATAAATATAAAAACGAGTTTTTAGGAGAAAACTCACACAGTTTATTGATTTTTATATCGAGAAATGAATTGTATTTTTATTTGTTTATACTTTTTAACTTTCATTATGTGGGAAGATTGGAACGTTTTCAATAATTTCATGCTAAGGAAAATTAAAGTATTTAACTCGAAGTAATTTTTAGAATTTTAATATTTAAAATTTAGTATTTAGTGTTTAGATTAATAATTTGTAATTTAATATTAAAAGTTTAGGTTGTCATTTATTTCAGATGAGGGATGATTTTTGAATCAAAGTGAAAGTTTTCAGAATCGTAAATAAATGCACCAGAAAAAAAAAAAACTTTTTTAGGTTAATTTATTTATATATATACTCACCGCAGTTACTTAGTTTCTTTATTTATCTTTTCACTTATCTATCAATCTATATATATAAATGAAAATATGGCATCAGGATAAGCTCCGAACTATTGAACCAATTCAGTGCAAAATCGGCGAGGGGATTTATCTCACAATCTTATAAATTATTGAGCTGCATAAAGTATTCACTGGGTATCTTGGTCCCAGTGAATAATTTAAGCTGCCATATAGCAGCTACTTGAAAATTATCAAGTTACATCGTAAGAAAACGTTCTTAAAAACGGTTTTGATTAAATTTTGATGGATACATAAGCCCATATGAAGGTTTTCACAAAGTTTAATAAAAAACTTGATGCATAATTTTGTTTCAAATGGCAGGCACTTTAAAATCAGGCTAGGACTTAAAAATTTATCGCCACTGATTTTGCAAAACATTCTGTTAATTTGAATCATAGTTTAACAAGGGACAACTTATAGAAATATCTTGTGTAGGTTCGTTCGTCCACATGATATCAGCCCTTTTATTAATAATTTACTTTCATTTGAAAATACGAAATTCCCCAAAAATGTATTTATGAATCGATGTGCTTTCTGCTCCGTGTACATAAAGCCTTTGTCATGGTCTCAACCAAATTCATTAATCAATTTACGTCATCTTGTTTCAAGATTTTGGCCTCTTGCAGCCATGTAGCCATTTGAAAATTTATTATTACGATAACTAACTAATTACTGAATAATCTTGAACTGAAGTTGGACAGTGAACTTATTTTAGAAATTCTTTAAATAAGTTCGTTGGCCGCCTTGATCAGCCATTTTGTTCCAATTGACGGTCACTTAAAAAATCAGTTTCATACATTAATGGCTTTATAACTTGAATTGCTGAAAACTCCGTATGTACATAGTACAAATTTAGGTATCAAACAAAGCTTATTAATCAATTCGATTCTCTATTTTGTTTCATATTAGCGACCGTTTGATAATGGTAATGGTGAGAGCACTCACAAGAAGCCACCCCAGGTTTAAGGGGGCCCTTACGGTCCTGCTAGGAGCCCATCTCCCTCTTGGAAGCCTTGACTGTTACAACAGCTACTCTGTCTTCCAATATCAAAGAGGTAGTCCTACTATGGTCTGAAAACGAAGGTTACGAAACTACCGCTATCTTCAGACAAGTTAAAAAATGTTCAATATCGAGGTCAATCGCAAAAGGTTCGAGTAAGTGCACAGTTTGGCGACCAGAAAGATAAGTCTTTCCGAGGATGTTCGAGGCTGAGAAATATTCATTAGTTCACATTCTATAAGTTTAATGCACTCAGTTTGCGGTGAAAAGCAAACTCAAATAACAAAACCACGCACAAAATTATACTTTGAATGTATAGAATAAATTTCCTAGATTAAATAAGTCAGTGTTGTAAAAAAAACCCAAAAAACTACTTTTAAAGGGATATACTGAAAATAAAAGCACTGTTTGAATTATTAAGTATGTATTCAATGACACAATTTAAATTTTATGTCTTTGCAAAAAATTACATATTAAAAATATTCATCAAGCACTACATGGTCAAATAGATATATTTGTAAGGTTCAAACTAGTTTCACTACAATATTTTTAAAAGATGCTTTTTAAAAAAGTTTTTCTATACAATTTGTTGTATTTTTATTTTATAATATTTAACAATGGTAGTTAAATGCTGAATTAAAAATTGTTAAACAGATGAAAAAAACGCATTTTGAATTAGTGCATAATGAAATCTAGAAAAATAAATCTTTACCAGAATTTGCGATTAAATAAGTAATTTATTTATACTTTTAATTTGATGTGAGTCTTTCTAAGAAATTCTAAGTATAATAAACCGGGTTGCTGCTTAATTAACTTATTGTTTTGTCACTTTTATGGATTTTTTTCTGTAGTTATCTTAATAATTTTCTTTTGTTTAATGACAGCGCTGTGGGCAATGAAGTGGCTTTGGAATGTTCGATTAAGCAAAAAATTGCTATTAAAAGAAAAAAAAGGAAAGAAAGCTCTTTTACATTTATTGATTATCTTCTGTATTGGTCGATGAACATAATAAAAATATTAAACATAAGTGTTGTATTCATAAAAAAAAAAAAAAAAAAAAAAAATACTGTCATATCTTTTTGACTGTATATGATTTATGCGAAAACTTTATGATTCAAACATTGAGTTCGGCTGACATTTTTTTATTGCGAAATACGAGATTAAAAATAAAAGTTATTCTATGTATAAGGTAAAGCTAGGAGTATTTGCGCACAATTCAACAAAATGATATAAAAAACCGAAATGTTAATTTTTTGCTAAACTATTAGTGCATAACATCGAATTGATCCTTCTTCTATGCATTTTCATTGAAAATTTTATTGCATTGAAAGCAACTGTAGTAATAAAACCAAGCGAGCTACTTTGCGCAATCTCTCGTTGTAGGGTAGGAGAGATTGGGCTTAATAATAACTACAATAACATTAATAATAATAATAATTCATTTAAATGATATTGTTGTAAGTTATTTGTAAACAAATATTTTTGTATTGTGAGTGGATACTTCAATTCAATAATAATAAAAAAAAAAAAAAAAAAAAAAAAAAAAATCAGAAAATGAAAAGAAATTTAAACAGAGCTACAAAAATGTATTTAAATAAATTTATATTAAAGAAACAGAAAAAAAAGAACAAAACTAGATAAAGAACAAAATCAGAAAATAATATTAAGTTACTAGTTAACACGTTTAACTTAAAATTAGTTCATTACCTTTTCATCTAGAATGGTTTCTTGTTTGCTGACTGAATATCTCGTTGGCCATAATCATTGCACTTTTTATTGTAAATGTGAAGTTATTGTGCAACCACCTGCTACAGACGGTGTATCCGTCTCGAACGAGCATTTTTGTGCAAAAAAAAAAGTTAGCACACCGTGCGTGCAATGATATGTGGCTAGTCCCGCCCATTTTTAAGTGCAGAATTCGCCCACCATTTACTATTTTTTAAAGTTTTTTTCCTCAAAATCTTCCGACAAAAAAATCCTTCACTTTTTTAAATCCTTTACGTTTTAAAATCCCTTAATTTTATTTTATTTTATTGAAATTTAGACGATTACATTCCTTAAAACAGGGGTCGTACTCTTTGCCCTTTTTTCAGGACACTCTCAGAGATAGAAAAATTTCCACCTTTTTACCCACCACTAATTTCATGTAGAATTATTCTGATTTATAGTAATGTGCCACGATTTTACAGGGTAGAGATTATAGTATAAATATACAACATATTTAAACTTTCTTATTTCTGAGAGTGTCCTGAAAAAAAGGGCGGAGAATACAACCCCTGCCTTAAAAAGAAGATTGAGTAGACTGATATTTTTTGCTTGCATTTAGTTTTATTTCTTCTATTTAAGCAGCCGACAGCTGCACTGAAAACTGAAGACTTGAGCATCACACTTGAAAGTATTGAAAAAATAAATAGATATGCAGTAACATTCAAATTCTTTGCGATAAATTTCACATAGGCTAACAGCATTCTAGAGGTAAATCCCTTCAGAGGTGTGGCTTTTGTCGATTGTGCCACTCCTGAATAAATTTCAATTTCAGATTCTGTGGATAGTCTCCATAAGGGTGGTGCGCCGTCTCGAATGGTTTGAATTAGTCCAATGATTTACGGAAATTAGGTTTTGGTACAGTTCCGGGCATTGAACAAACTCATCATCATTGTCTTGTTATTAGTAGTACAGCGTCTAGAATAAACAGTGTGGAAAACGGCGAATAAAATTGTACTAAAAAAATTAAGCTGGTCACCAGATGTCATTGTAATCGAAGCTAGGGTCACGACAACAAAACCGAGACTCCCTATTGGTTAATTATATGCTTAGATCACGTGATTAAACTGACGAAACTGGGAAAAGCCAATCAGGTCTTCGATTTGAGCAATTGCTTCTATCACAGCGACATCTGGGTAAGATTAATTTTTGTAGCATCATTTTAACGTCACTGTTATAGGCGATTGCTACACTGTTTATTCTAGACGTTGTATCAGTAGAAAGCTTTAAAATCCGTGTTAGCATAGAATTTTAAATGCGCAATCTCGCCTAAACAGCTTCCATTTTGGTAGGAGAGATTGCGCAGTGTTTTATTAAATAATCACTCACCTTTACAGGAAACCGTGGTGTTTGTACCGTTAATCTAGGTCAGTAGGTTATGAGAAATTGTTTAATTTAAAAATATTCTGTACTACTACCATTGTAATGAAATTCTTAGAAACCGTTATGAAAATTCAAGCATTTATTTTTGAGAAGGAGACAAAGTAACCACGTTTTATCTTAAACTCTTAGAGCAATCATTATGTAAATTCAAGCCGGCACTTCACTATTGATATTGTACAACCACCTAAAATTGAAAGTCGTCGAATCTACTCTTTCCTTCCGATCCCCTATATGCGCAATCTCTCCTAGCTTTACCTTATATAAAAGTATATACAAAGCAAACTTTTATATAAATGCAAGTTTCCTAACAAAAATATGAAAATATAATACTAAAGTAAAAAAAAAAGAAAAGAAAAATAAGATCAAGACTTATTTGTAAATAAAAAATTATTAACATTTAAGAAATTATTATAAGTAATAAGAATTATTATAAGTGATAAGAAATTACTAACTAATATGAAAAATGATTAATTTTAATTTACGATGAAAGAAAGAAAGAAAGCACTTTTATCTTTATTGATTATCTTCAATACTGATCGATGAGAATAATAAGAAAATCTATATAAGTCTTGTATTTATTAAAAAAGGTACTGTGCTGTGATATTATTGGCTGCATATGCTTCATATGAAAATTTCTATGATTTAAGCATTAAGTTTTTTGGCTGATATATTTTTAATGCAAAATGTGTGTTTAAATGTAAAAGTAATTGTATGATATATATATAGATTAAGCAAGCTTTTATAAATGCAAGATTACTTTAAAAAAATGAAATAATTAATATAAAGTACAAATATGAATGAGGCAATTAAACTTATGTTTTTACAATTTATTTAAACTTCTGTTGCAATTTAAACTTATGTTCACCATTTGCATCTATACAAATAACTGAAAATCTTTAAAATATAAAGTTTAATGGAAAATATGTATGTTTAATTTTTAAGTACATATATATGCATTGCAGAATGGAGAAGAATTGCAGAAAACAGTACAGATTGGAATCACCTAGGAGAGGCCTTCATTCTGTTGTGGATTTATAAAAGTTGAAATTGATTATATATATATATATATATATATACATATATATATATAAATTACCTGATAATAAATAAAAAGCAATCCCAAAATACATGGGAGCCTTCTGGCTGCATTTCGCGCATTGGTTTGTAATTATATAGTTTCAAGTTTTTATCGAGGATTCTGGTTTTTCCTTATTATTTTTCAAAGTTTAATATATATAGATAGATAGGTAGATAGATAGATAGATAGATTGATTGGTAGATATGTATATGCAATCAAGTAAAAAAAAAAAAAAAAAAAAAAAAAAACGAATACTGAAAAAGTTACCTCAAAATTAAAAAAAAAAAAAAAAAAAAAAAAAAAAAAAAAAAATGAGTAACAGTATGCAACGCATAGTAAGGTATAAACATACACAAAAATAAAATACCAGACATATGTGTTGTTTCAAAAATTAGCACAATTATCAATTTGGCATACTAAAAGTGTCTATAATATGTAGAAGATTCACCCTAAGAAGCAATACATTACAAAGAGAGATGTGTGGTACGCAAATTATGCGATGTATAAATTCGCAGGGAACTGAGAGCTGTTTCTCTTGAACAAACGGTTATAAACGTGGAAAGGGTCTGAGGAGAAGGATTGAGAGTAGCAATACATGTTCCTAAAATTTGCTAAACATGCTAAATTTTGTTCAAGTCTGGTGGCTGTTCTATGCATTGAAGTATTTGGTACTGACTATCTCTTCAAGGATATGAGTCGTGTGATATCTGTTTTTATCGTCTTGTAGAAAGAACACATATATATATTATATCAGCATAACATAAACATCACGAATATCATTGCTGTAAACATGAGAATTTACGGTTATACATGAAAGGTCATACAAGTCTGTGCGTCCACCAAAAGAGATACCATCCCTATTACAGGCACCACTTCCTTAGTGCAAATGTCTTTCAGGAACATTTTATGCACCATAACGTATTTGATGTTCTCTCCGAATAAGACAATGGCTTAGGCTAAATTTTTAATTTTTCCGGGAAGAGAACAGGCTTACATTGGATATGCTGACGTGCAAAACTCAAACGATTTCTCTTGTGACATGATGTGAACAGCACAAATGGCTGGTCGCATCGCGTAAAGTTCACCTTCCTGAAGCTTTACGCTGACACGACAGACACTGACACAACGACCCTATTGCCTTAACTATGCGATCTATTCGTAGTATTCTCTCACATTTTAAACGCATCCATTTTCTGAAACGACGTCACATTGCAAATACTGATTAATCTGACTTTGGAATGTTGCATGTGACTGCAGATTTTAGCGAATATTTAAATTGAAAATTTATTGCTTATTACTGGTATTAATCGTTCAATTAAGAATATCGTGATATTATTAAGAGATAAGGCATTGTTAGACAAGCTTTATTATGAGAATTTTTAATGCGAAATATCTGACGACCATTCTCATGAATGGCTGCCGTAAATTGAACATTAATAGGTGAGATATCTTCCGTTTTTCAAGGGAGACTTAATACTGGAATTTTTTTATAATTGTTTTCAGTTTATATAATCTTCTAAAATGCATGTGACATATTCTTTTTAAAAAATAATGGTGATAAATTCGATTAACCCCTTAACGCATTTGTCCGTGTCTGACACGGACGAAATTTACTGGCAAATTTTCACATGCCCGTGTCTCACATGGGCGGTCTTGTATCTCGCGTTATTTTATTTCTAATGCCCGTCTGAGATCCGTTCTAGTAAAAATAGATAGACTGGATTATAATTAAATCTTTTTACCATAGATTGCACCATTATGCAGCATTTTTCTTGTGCAAACCCCGTGGTGCATTTTGATGACTAATTAGGAATTCTTCGTCCAAAAAAAAAAAAAAAAAAAAAAAAAAAAAAAACCTCGATCATTTTTAGCTAGTTTTTCCGAAAAAAAGTCGTGCTTTAAGGGGTTAAAAAATTAGAATGTTTGGCAGTTGTGAACATTCATAGTCCTAGTTGCGTTGTTGAACCTACACTGTACCTCTTAAAAATTAGTTTTACAATTAAAGCATCAACACATGGTGAAAAATGAAACCAATTTGACAATAAATATTTTGTTACTTCACACAAAATAAAAATAAAAATAAAAATAAATAAATAAACCGCATGTTTCTCTGTGCATTTCAGTGAAAACCGCTTAATACTACCGTTAATACTTTTTGTATAATTCATATTTGTATAACTTTTTTTTTTCTGACAATTTTGGATCATCCTGTATAATATATATTTAATGATTATTTCACCTTCCTCTGACTTTTTCAATAACATTCTATTTTTATAAAATACTTTTTCATATGAGAAGATTCATAAGCTCCAAAGAAAATATTGTTGTTCGAGGGTTTCCAAAAATGTTCAAAAGTACTTTGCTATGTGGTACGATACATTTTCCAATATTGATTTGTAGATTCAGAAAGAAACTTGTACTCCAGATATTGTTTTTAGCATCATAATAAACCCGTGAGGGAAAACACAATTCCTTTTGGCAATATATTTTCCAGATTATTTTAAATGCACGTAATATTTTCTATTAAAAAAATATCTTTTCTAAAAATATTGTAATAGAAAGTGTATGGGTAATAAATATTTAGTAAATTCTTTCTCAGTTTCTTATTTATATTTTTAATATTTATTTTTGAATAAACAAAGTGACCACAATTAAACTGACAGTGATTATAATGTTCTGCAGGGCGATCTAATTGGAAGAAAATCACCACAGTTTGCAGAAAAATTAAATAAAACGGGGGATGAAAGAATCTGCAATAATAAATAAATAAACAAATAAATAAAATAAAATAAAAATCCAAATTTTATAGCTAATGGAATATGTAGCGCTGTTTATATAAGTAAAACTTCTGTCCTATTTATTGTTTTGAAATTGGAGACACCACGCTAATTTCTCCAAATTTTTCCAAACTTTTAAAACTGTCTTTCCTATTAAGGCGCTCTCAGACGAAGACCGATATTAAAGTCATTAGCACATAATACCTCATAAACAGATTTTTCATGAGGAAAACGGCGGAAATATCCTCGTTTGATACAGTTTGCCTCACGTATATTCGTCAATCACGTATTTTCGATTGTTCGAATCATATACAGTAGTTTTCAGCATGAACTCTTCCAATCAGAGAATCACGATGCTAAAACATCCTTGAGGTGAATTATAGACAAATGCTGGGTCCGTTGTTTATATTTGTGGATTTCGTTTATACAAGCAAACAACACCTATCTAAACCTCGAGAATGTCGTTTGACAGCTTTTTAGTGGATACGTCAGACAATACGTTCTTCTGTCTGTTTACACAGCGCCACTCACGTATTCCCTTAAAGGTTACTTTTGGAAATTTTCCTTCCTTCCTTTCTTTTCTTTTTTTTTTTTTTAAGAATTCTTCGTCCCCGTCTTTTTTAATATTCCTAAAAACTTTGTACCATTCTTGATCGTACTATAGAACACTTTTAGAAGCTCCAAACCTTCCTAATAAAGGAATATGTGAATGACGCTGTGAAATAGAAAAGAGAGTTTTAAAAAGTGTAAAAGTGAGGATAATTAGCACGGAATCTGAAATTTCAAATTAATAAATGAGTACAAATGCAGTACTTTAAAAAGCACACAATGATCAAGCTTTTCTTAGAGAAACAGCGCCACATACTCCCGCAGTGGAAAATTTAGGACATTTTATGTATTTATTTACATTTTCTGCGGAATCCTTCATGTCCTGTCTTGTTTAATTTTCCTACAAAGTTTGGCGTTATTCTTGCAATTAAATCGCTCTATAGAATTTTGTAAGCACTGTCAGTTTCATTATGGCCATTTTGAATATATACCGGGTGATCCAAAAGTCAGGACAAACTTTAAAAACGAATAATTCGAAAACGAATCAAGATACAAAGATACGGTTTGCACCAAACGGATGGAAAAGAAGCCGGGTTTTGTGTAACAACGAAAAAAAAAATAGTTCTGTTGGCGACCAACAGATGGCGCTGTCGGATTTCTGATGTAGGATTATGCAAAGCAACAAACGATATAAAAAGGAGCAACTGCGGCAGGTAATGGTTGTCGAAGCTTACATGCATCGAAATATCGCATTCTCAGTCGCTACTTTAATCACGCATGGCCTCCAAGATCTCCCGATCTGACACCCTGTGACTTTTGGCTGTGGGGATTCTTGAAGTCAAAAGTGTACCACGACCAACCTTAATCACTAGCAGCACTGAAAGATGACATCCGCCAAAATGTGTCTGCCATAACGCAAGAAATGCTACTAAATCCTGTGAACGTGTGGTGAATCGTCTCACAGCTGTGTTTCTGAATGATGGACACCACATTGAGCAGTTATTGTAGTAGTACTAATTAACTGTAATTAAGCTGACTTGTAAGTTATCAACACTTTTTTCATTTGTAAATCATCTTTTGGTGAAATAAAACACTATAGCGCCATCTGTTGGTCGCCAACAGAACTATTTTTTTTTTCGTTGCCACACAAAACCCGGTTTCTTTTTCATCCGTTTGGTGAAAACCGTATCTTTGTATCTTGATTCGTTTTCGAATTATTCATTTTTAAAGTTTGTCCTGACTTTTGGATAATCCGGTATATATATATACTCTATAACAATAAAAGTGACGCACCCTGGAGGAATAATCCAAACGGGACACAAATTGACATACACACAGGTTTTGATGGAATCAAGCACCAATTCATCATTATCGTCGATCCTGCGTGCAACTGGTACTTCAGTGACTTCAAATACCCTTAATAGGCGTCTTAGTGGGGTTGAGTTCAGTCCCCGGATCTCTCTTCCACTGAGGACTTTTGGAGCATCATAAAAAGGGTCCTACAACCAGCTCGGTATTTTACCAATCTAACACAACAAACAATTAGACAGAATTTGGCGCGATACTTCACAGGAGCACATCTGCCAACTCTATCAATTAATACCAAGCCGAATAACTGCACACATAAGAGCCAGAAGTGGACTAACGCGTTATTGACTTGTTTACTTTGTGAGGCTTTTTCTCTTGATTAAATCATTCAAATTTTTTGAAACTGTAATCAATTGTTTTCTCCACATGTACATCACATCTACCAATTTTTGTCCCATTCGGACCACCCATTCCACCCCATCTACCAACTTTTGTCCCCAGTTCTTCTCGGTACGTCGTTTCTTTTGTTATAGAGTGTATATATCAATAAATATTTTAAATGTTTTCTAAAAATAAATAAAAATAAAAAAGAGATAAGTTTGAGGATAAATATTTCGAAAGCTGCAGCAAAACAGAGCCACCTCTCAGCCGATATACACCTAAATTTACTTAGATTATTATTATTATTATTATTTTCATAATGACAGCTTCATATATAAAATTTGGTTGATTTATCCGCTATAGACATAACCGCTGTAAAGGAAAAAAAATATATATATATACGGTAGGAAATATTCTGTAATAAAGCAGAAAAAGCTTGAATATTAATATATCAGTTTTACGAAAATGTAAAAATTATTATGGAAGTTATAACACGAATACATAGAAAAAAAAGAAAGGAATGAATGTAATAAGCACCTTTTAATTTTACTGAAAAGAGTTTGTTACAAACACATAAAACACCTGGAAATTCACTTCTTGCGATTCTGATTTATATTTCCTAACGTATCTTGAATTTTTATTAATCTATTTGGAAAACAATCGTCAATGATAAACACATCATACTTTAAGAAAATCATACTTTGGCGCATGTCTATAAAACACATTAATTTTATTATGCTGATGCAGAATAAATACATAAAATTGTGCCTAAAAGAAATTACCTCTCTTTGACGATAATGTATCCGAATATTTTGGAATCTTTCTACACAAATAATGAATGATATTTATTTCATTTCCAATGGTGAATATTCCATAATAAAAATTAAGAGCCGTGTAAGTTGCAATGCATTAAAAATATATTTACGAAAACCAGACACAGGCAAAACAAAGTCGTAAATATGCAAGATGTGTTAAAAATACAAAACACTGATTTTTTGACAGACATTTATGTCTAACTACAAAACAAAAATGAATACATCATAAAATATATATTTGTATATAGAGTGGCTATAATTAAATTGACAGTGTATTGCACTAAAAAAAAATATTAGTTCCAAAAGTCACCGCTAGGGGAATATGTGGCGCTGTGTAAAATAAATGAGAGTTCTAAAAAACGCAAAATCAATATTAAAATAAAATTACCTTTTATTTAGTACATTTTACAATTTAATTCAAGTTCAATGTGTTAACAAGTTTTAAAAAAGCGAAAAAATTACATAAACAGTGATAAATGTTCTTTATCTGCAATTTCACTTAAAGTTGACTAGTTCAGTCGTCGCCTAAAATGGATCGGTAACTTCAAGCATTGGGAAGTTTGATCTGTTAACTGGGTCAACAGAAATAAACGGTAATTTTTTTTCAATATTGATTCTGCGTTTTTTCAGAACTCTTTTTTCTTTTACACAGCGCTACATATTCCCCTAGCGGTAACTTTTGGAACTAAAAATTTTTTTAGTGCAGTTCTTCGTCCCCAGTCTTATTAAATCATCCTACAAAATTTGGCGCCATTCGCGCGATTAGATCACTCCACAGAACACTGTGAGTGATCACTGTCAGTTTAATCACGGTCACCCTGTATATATGTATTTTTTCAAAAGTTTCATTTTGCAAAGCTTAAACTTACATACAATATTAACATCTTAGAATAAAAAAACAACTCAAAATTTAAAAATGAAAAGTTTCTGAAAAGAGATTTGCGAAATTTTACGTTTTAGAAAAAGTCCAACGACGCATCACACCACACGAAAGAGCATTTGGTTCGAATAGAAATACGAAAGCAACGCAAAAATAAGATAAATGTAAGAAATATAATTTTCTATTTTGAAAGGGTAGTAAAATTGCATTTAACTCCGCAAAAAAAAAAAAAAAAAAAAAAAAAAAAAGTAATAGAATTGGAGAACATTCAAAAGTACAATGACCTTTCAGAAAGGGATAAGTTTTGTTTATGTGACTTTGAGTGACGATTCAGTAAGATTGAATGCGTCGCTGAATTTAGACGTTGAATAAATACTTATAGATAAATGATAGATATGAATAAATATAGATATGAATAAATTTATTTTAAAAGAAATTTATATTGTAAAAGAGAATTTAATTTATATTTCTTCTGTTTTCAGTATTTGTATCTTAGTTATATCTTACACACATTTCTGTATATTTATATTTTAGTCACTTTTTACTTCCTTATACAAAGTATAAGGAAGTATACTAATCCCGATTTGCGAAAAGGATTTTGCATTTCGCATATATCAAAAATGAACAATCGTAGAATGTTGCAAATTTATATATGCAACTGGTATCATGTCTAGCTTTACAGCTGCGACTTTCGTTTTAATATGAGTTCCCATTTCAGAGATATCAACGACTTTACTCGAATTTTCGTGACGTCTGTATGTAAGTATGTGTGTGTGTATCTCGCATAACTCAAAAACGGTTGGACGTAGAACGTTGCAAATTGGTATATAGATTTGATATAACATCTAGTTGTGCACTTCACTTTTCGGACTTTCAATGATTTTACGTTTTAGAGATATTTATGAAAATTATATTCATAATGACAAAAAATACAAAGGTTTTGGCCATTATATATGACCTAGCATCATAGAGATTTCAAAATAAGCTAATGATAGAGCTAGTAATGATATTTAAAATATTTAAAAATCATTACGTCTCGTAGTTAAATTAAACTTTAATCACATTAAAAACTGAGACAGCTAAAATACACTAAAAATATACATTTTAAAATATTAAAAACACAAAACACAAATTTAAACGTTTCGATCCTTTTACAGGCTCCTCATCAGTAAAAAACATCAAATGTAAATGTTGAGATGAACAACATACTTTCATTAAGTGAGTACAACGTATTCATCAGGAACTGCGCATGCCTCATTAAGTGGCGAAAAATGTTGATTTGTGTACCAGCCCTCCAGGAAAATTCTTGAGTGATAATTTAAACAATTAGACATGATGTACTGTTAAAATCAGATAAATGGTCAGTTTCTATGGCATGCTGTACTATTTTCGAACGTATATCACGGTTTTTGAAACTTGTTTTATGTTCCTTAATTCGAGTATAAAGAGAACGGCCTGTTTGACCAATATAAACTGAACTACAAGATTTACAAGGGATATTATAAATAACACCTGTACGGGAAAAGGGGGGGATAACAGTTTTAAAATTAGAAAGGAAATTACGAATTAGAAATTGTGGTTTATAGGAAACAGATAAATTAACTGTGCGTAAAACTTTGGCAATAGATTCATTAATATGTTTATAGTAAGGAATAGTAACGAACGATTTAGGTGATTTAGATGAATTAGTTTTATGATTATCCTTATTAAAGTCATACTCTTTTAATTTTCTTTTAAGCCAGCGAGAGGGATAATTATTACGCTTTAAGTCCGAAAAGATCCTTTTTAATTCCAACTGGAAAAGTTCATCGGTACTGCAATATAATTTATATTGCAGGAGGGCTGGTACACAAATCAACATTTTTCGCCACTTAATGAGGCATGCGCAGTTCCTGATGAATACGTTGTACTCACTTAACCCGTTAGTAGTCGCTAGTTGGTCGATTTGCTGCCCATCCTTCATTATTGACAGATTTTTTTATTCAATAGCCACCAACAATTTTTAGAAGTGGCATTTGATATACATAAAATGCGAATAAAATCGAAGAAACGTCGATCACTTAACTTCTTAAAATTATTGGTGACAGTTAAATAAAATGTGCGCAATCTGTAATAGGTGGCGCTGTCTATAGCGACTACTAACGGGTTAATGAAAGTCTGTTGTTCATCTCAACATTTACATTTGATGTTTTTTACTGATGAGGAGCCTGTAAAAGGCTCGAAACGTTTAAATTTGTGTTTTGTGTTTTTAATATTTAAAAATATATATTTTTAGTGTATTTTATCTGTCTCAGTCTTTAATAGTAATGATATTGTAATGAAAGTTGAAGACATTTTTGCGTGTAGAAAGTAATTTGTAAAGATATAAGCTGGTTCTTGTCGAAGAATGCATTTTATTTAATGAATATTCAGCCCGTAGATAGAGCTCATAATGTATCTCGTATAAATCATAAATGGTTGGATGTAGACCGTTGCAAATTGGTATATAGGTTTCTTATAACATTTTAGTTGTGCATCTCCCTTTTTGGACTTTTTATGATTTTCCGTTTTGGAGATATTTAAGAAAATTATATTTATAATGACCAAAAATACAAAGGTTTTGCCATTATATAGGATCTAGCACCATAGAGATTTCAAAATAATCTAATGATAGAGCTTGTAATGATATTGTTGTGATTGTTATGATAGAATATTCAGCCTGTAGATATAGCCTGTAACTTTAAGACAGATGTAGGTTTTAGTCGATGAATGTATTTCCTTTAATGAGTATTCAGCACGTAGATAGAGCCTGAAATGATATTGATAAAAAATGCCTACATGTAGAAAGTAATTCTTTAAGAACTAAGCAAGTTCTAGTCGACGAATGCACTTTAATTAATTAATATTCAGTAAATAATTGAATAAATCTCTTTTTTTGTGCTAGAAAAATTAATATTACTGAAACAATCCAACGAAATGATCATTTGTGCTACAGAAATCAAATAAACATTGTTAAATGCACTGCAGAGCATAAATTTCGCTAAATCAAGAACAACCGAAAATTTCGAAGTTGGAATGGTATTTGAATTCATCGAAAGTATTGTGAGTGGTTTATGAAATTTTCAAGATAGTGCATCGCAAGAAACCAATGCATCATTACAAAATGTCCAGAACTAATTTTGTAAATCCCTTACTACCATTTTTCGCTTCATTTGAAAGCCTAATTTGACGCCAAGTCAAAGTCCACCTTCGGGGAAATTAAAAACGTTTATCCATTTCCACTTTTACTGTAATACCCATATTTTTAATTTACTGGGTACGTTTCATGTATTGACCAACTTCTGTATGGCAAGCGTTAAAAATGGTTACTCAGGTACTTTTAATATGCATGTTGATATGGGCTTTTTTTTTTTTTTTTTTTTTTTTTTTGTTATTTCAAATTTAAAGTATAAAATTCTGAAAAAAAAGAATTATTGATATTGGATTACTGCTGATAACGTATGATAAAAACGTATGGCACTGGGATTGCTTGTAGAAAATATATCATCAGTGAAAAAGACTTTTAAAATTCTATTTTGAAAGGGAAGAGGGGATAGATAAAACTTCCAAAATTTACAATTTTATTAGCATTTACTTGTCGAAAAATTATTTATTTCAATTTAAAATATAAATAAAACTTTCGAAGTTTTCTTTTTCCGTTATTAAAAGCATCAGAGTTTTTCAAATCATAAAATTTTTGTTCAGTTACTTTTTATTCCAGCATATAAACAGTTTATCTTTCCTACAGCATCACGAAATCTCTTAAATGATCCATATACTTTAAAATACTTTTTATTAATATTTTCCAAGTTTGTTCTTGAAATAAACTTCTGAATATTTAAAAGTATTTAAAAGTGTGTTTGTTCATTTTTGCGACACATTTTTCGAAGTAATTTATGAATATGTAATAAGAATCTTATCGCAGAGAAGTTTGAAGAAAATTTTCGATTTTAGTTAAAGAAGTTGCGTATAAGATGAACTTTTTAAAGTTACAAAATATTGAAAATAGAGGTAGTTAAAATTGAAAGAAATTGTGACGGTTTTAAATAAACTTTGATGAATGTGTTTCATAATAAACTGCGGAAGGAGATTTGATAAATGTATTTCATTTCAGGGTGAGAGGAGGTATAAATAAATGTATTTAAACTTCATAAGTAGGAAAATTGGATTATCACATGTGAATCTCTGCAATTGGTTTTAAAATATTTATGAAAGTTCAAAATATTAAGTAATTTTTTAACTTATAAAAAAGAAAATAAACTATGAAAATCATTGATTTTCATCATATAGGTATTTAATCACATTATTAATATAAATGAGAAAAAAAAATCCTTAATCTATGGAAATTAATACTTTTTGCTCAGTTACCGATACGTCAGTAGATGCCTCCAGGTGGAGACGCAAAAAGTTTTTGGGTTCTGTCTGTCTGTATGTCTCGCGATAGCGGCCACAAAATTCCCTGTGTTGACTTGCAATTCGGTACACGTGTTCATTGACCACACAGAAATAGCTGTATAGTTATGATGTGAATTCTATTTGTAGTTCCTAGAGGGACATACCAAAGTTTTTCTTATGATTACGGCCTATGAACAAAATTTGTGTGTTCCACAATAGTAAACGCAAAAACTCTTGGATAGACTTCAAAATTGGTAGACATGTTCAGGCGCTAAACAGAAATAGCTGCAAAGATTTTGAGGCCTATATTTTTATAGATCATGTACAGGCACACACCAAAGGTTTTCTTATCACTACGTCCTGTGAGGAGGATTTCATTTCAGTTCATTTTAACATAGTTATACTGCATTAAACAAAAGGAAATTAGCATGCATTACTGAGATGCTTAAAAGCCTGGTTCCTGTAGAAAATGCTTCTTAGACTAAAAATTAATGTACAGGACGTCACAAAAATGATTCGAAAATATCACGTAATCGTCCAAATTATGACAAATTTCGGATAATCATTCATAAAATATATAGAATAAGATGTGTATTTTTTATTGGTTTATGTAATGTTTATGGTTCATTGGCAAGGACGCAGAAAATAATTTCGTGACATTAGAGCCTATGGCCAGATTTTCATCAAGCTCATTTTAACTCGTTTATCCTGTGTTCAACAAAATCAAATTAAAATACATTATTAAGGTGCTTGGAAGCATGTTTTCTCTAAAAAAAAGGTATGTCTAAAATAAATCATTTACTTAGAGGATCACACAAAAAAGTCTGCCGACATTCTGTAATCATCCAGCGATGTTGAATTTGGTTAAATATTAATGAGTTCCAGTGAATTAGTTCGTATTATTTATAGTGTGTATAACTAGTGTGGCTCATGTACAGGGATACTCAAAGGAATTTTCTACCATTACGGTCTATAGACGTTATTTTTAAGTGCATTTTAACATGATTACACACCATTAAACTTATTTAAATAAACAAATATAATAGAAAGTTAAAAAACAACATATCTTTGAAAAGTCGTCGGATAAAGTAGATAATAAAAAATGGTCATGGAATAGGTAATTAGTTTATAAAGCTATACAAAATAATTCCGATAATTTAAACAATCATTTTGCATGAAATTCGGTCAAAAATTTTGAGTTAAAAGGAATTAACACAAGGCTATGAGTTACAAGGCACTATATATATACACATATATACAGATATATATATAAATAGACGGATACAAGGAGGGGTTGAGGCGGAAGGTAGCCCCCTGATAATCATATCTGTTTATATAGTGAGCTAATCATTTGTATGATTATTTTAAATACTATATAATCAGTAAAAATTATTTACTGAGTAATGAATTATACAAATAATACGTTGAGGTTCCTGATCTGCAGATCCACTAGCTAGTCCTTTTGGTCTTTAAAAAAAAAAAAGTTTGTTTTTAAATCTGTGATGACTATTTTTTTTAACCCTTTTTCGAAGAGTATTGGCAAATAGACGCTTAAGTATCTTTTCAAACCATCTTTAGGCCTAAAACAATACAATATTGAAAAAAAAGGGAAATTCCGTATTCATATCTAACCTCTTAAATACTCCCCCCCCCCCCAAAAAAAAAAAAAAAAAAAAAGTAATAAGAAGCAGAACAAGTAATAAATAGTTTGAATAATAATGATAAAGAGTATTCCTATTAATAACGTTTGTTGGTTTTTAAAATTGAAACTTATAAATAAACGACTCTTCAGAAAGTAAAAATTGCATTTTTATAATTAAAAAATCAATTTACTTTTAATAACTGATGTACATGGAGTACATTTAAATTAAAATACACAGCAAATATTACTTTAAGAAAAAAAAAATGAATACCAAAAAGGTAAATTTTGTTCGTAGATTCAGATTTCTAATTATCTTTTTCTTTGTAAGTTAAATAACACACACACACACACACAAAAAGTTTATCTACGTTTTTACTCAATTAAAAAAATACCTTACATTTTTAAAATACTTTATTATCTAATCTGCAAGAATATAAAATATATTGGATTAGTGTTTGACTTTGGATTGATATTCCTTTCTTGTACGTGCAGAGTAAACGCATAAAAAAAATCTTTTCCTCCATTTTTTTTCTTTCTAAATTTCAAGTAAAACTAATTAGCTTCTGCATAATTTAATGTCCAAACAAAGTTTAAAAGCTAATAAGAGAATTTTAATGATGTAATTTTAGAATAGATGGGAAAAAAAAAAGGAATAGCTTTCCTTTGAGGAAATTTTCGTATTGTTTTTAATTATATTTTAAGCTTTTTTTTCTTTCTTTAAGTAAATTTTAATAAAAAGAAATATATTTGTGTTAAAATGATATGGATGTTTTTTGACAACGTATATTTGCTTTTACATACCAACCGATAGCGTCATACTAATTAATGTATAATAAAAAGCGTTGTAATAACGTTTTAGGCAAAAAAAAAAAAAAAAAGTTTTAAAGAAAACTTTAGTCTTTTTTGCTTTTTTATGTATTGTAAGAAAAATATTGGATTTTGTTCGAATTATCGAAACTGAATTTTTGTTATGCAGGGTGATTATAATTAATGTTAGGATTTCAAAACGCTATAATTTTAAAACTACCCATCAGAGCGATTTGATATTTTACCAGAGCAATCGTGAGGCAATGAAATTTTGTTTAACAATATATATATCTTCAAAATGTGCCTTAATTATTCCTAAAGTAATTTTGTTCATGAAGCTCCTCTTTTTCTCTTTTCACTATGACTATTTCACAATCCTGTGTTTAATGAGTCCATTTAGGCATTTCCCCTGACATTACCCTGACACCGCCATCTATAGGAACATGTTGGAACTACTTTTTTCCTCCCCCAAAATAAACTTAATTGCCTCACGATCGCTCTGGTAAAATATCTAATCGCTCTGATGGGTAGTTTTAAAATTATAGCGTTTTGAAATCGTAACTTTAATTATAATCATCCTGTATTTATTTGTTTTGAGGTTACCTGAAAATAAAAATCAATTTTTCAGTGGTCGGAGTTTATATCTACCTGTATGCCTGTGTATGTCTTATTCAGCGTTTTGAGCATACATAAATTATTTCGGAAAATTATTAGTATCACCATCTTTTTACACTACATTTTTTAAAGAGTAATTTCCTTATTTAAGCGTTTTTTTTTTTCAGAAAATTACTCTACAGAAAATGTGGTGTGAAATATAGGCGGTTCTAATAATGCCCCGGAATAAATTACAAAAGTTGGCAATTATGCTTATCAACGTAATATATAAAATAGTAAATACATAAATAAACTGAATGAATACATCAGTCATACATCTGTATGTTAGAAAAGAGCAAGTAATGTTAAGCTTAGTTAAAGTTCATTGCATGGATTTTATATTAAATTTCAAATTCAGATATTGCAAGGAATTTTATTTTGCTTATTAATAATTTCAATGATAATTATTAATTAATTAATTAAGCACTTATTTTGTTATCTACGATTACAAAAAAAAAAAAAAAAAAAAAAAAAAAAAAAAAAAGTAATCCTAACTAATACGTTTTTGTTTGTTATTTATCGTAAATTTAGAAATACAATTCATATTGTCCTCTTTCTCATGTAAAAATACAAAAACAATTGTTATTGATTTCTCTCTTTCCTTTACAGTTGATTATTTGTTTTATTTTTTCTTTTGTTCCACTAGTTCTCAGCATTTGATTAAGAACGACAGTGTTATCTGAAAAATAACAGGTATAGGGAAGGTAAACGAATAAATTGATAAGATAGTTTTTACTTTAGAATTTCGTTTTCTTACAACAGTCTAATTTTTATTGCTACTGAAAAACTGTATTTTTTTTTTTTTTTTTTTTTAACATTATCTTATTCATGTAAGAAGAAAGTATTATTTTAGGGTCGAATTTTTGAAAATGATGTTTTTATATATTTATAACTCTCCCGCTTTTTGAGTAGCAATACATTTTTCTAATATTTTTCAATTTAATTTAAGCTCAATTTCTACAATTAAATAACACTAAATTAATTGTAAAAGAAAAATGGTGTTGAAAAAGCATGAAACTTGGCATCTATGTTTTATTGGTCCCTTAAATCCCAAAATCAGATTTATAGCGATTGGACAGTGTATCTGTTTGTCTGTTTATCTCCATCCGTATTTGTGTGCCTGTAAGTTTATTATAAGAATAAGTAAAAAAAAACTATATATATATTGACAGATAATCCAAATTCACTAGTTAAAAATTTTTATTATCTAGGGATATTACTTAAGTTTATTTATTTATTATTATTTTTATTATTATTATTATTGCGAATAAACAATTCGTGTATAAGGATGAATAAAAGAATTCAAAAAAGAATTGATATCAAAATTCTCCGCTGCTATTAATTCCCGGGTACTCGATGCCTTGCTTAATGAATATCTGCCAATAACACTGCATAGATCTTTCTAATAAATACTAATCGCTTTCAGCATTCCTTGTTAGCAGCGTTAGTTTTTTGGCTGCATTAAAAAGCTATAATCTAAAGTATTTTTACGACGGGGTGCGTAAATAATAGTTTCATCTTTACTAATTAATTTTTTATTAATTAAAACTTCTGCATTGAGGACGCACCCGCCGTAAAAGTATTTTAAATTATACCTTTATAATGCAGCCAAAAAACTAACCAGCTAACAAGGAATGTTGAAAGCGATTAGGATTTATTAGAAATATATATGCAGAGTTATTGACTGATATTCATTTAGCAAAGCATTGAATTCTCGGGAATTAATAGCGGCGGAGAATTTTGATATCAATTCTATTTTTAGCTGCCTAAGAAAGGCAAGATTTTTTGTGGGGCGGGGTGATTTTTACAATAGTACTGTTTTTTATGAGATATCACTTCTTTTTGGAGGTTATGTATATGCTTTTATAAATGTAACGCGTATGCATAATGGCTATGTTTGTGTAATACATCTATAAAATTCGTGTGTATAAAGCATATATGAGAATATATTGTTACGAATTTGTAAATAATATTAGTTATTTTTATGTAATTTCATTCTAAGAGACTTAGTCAGATTACAGAATTTTAATTTGCTACATTTCTAGCTTGTTTCCGCGTTACAAAAGCTCGTTTTTCATTAAAAACCAGCTTCATCGGGGTAGGTAATGGTCTTGGCGACGAATTTGACGACTTTATCGCATCGCTCCTTAACGATGTTTTCGGTGACCTTGGCAGGAAAATCTTTATTATCGATATATCGATTGTCTAAGTTCTAATTCGATTATTACGGAAGTTACTGGGAAATTCTGGATTAATAGGTGACTATAAACGGGATCCCATTCCGATCAATAAAGTCAGTTTCTCGCCAAGACATTAAGGAATAGGAAGTTCTGCTTGGCGAAGTTTCTGCCATTGAATTGCTGCCTATTTTGTGTGTTAGTGCTATGGTACAGTTAATGCTGTGCTTTTTATGTGTTCATCGATTATTTATGCTGTATTTTCTGGAGAGATGGAAGTTAATACTTGGTTTACAGACCTGTAATATTCCAAAATATTCTGTAAATAAACTTTTAAGCCTCTTCAAGATTCGTCTTTCTTTCACAGACAATACCTGAACCCCGAGTATACAACACTATGTTTGTCTAATGCGTATACATTATGCAAATGTGTAATACTTAGGTAAACCATGTTTACGTATACGTATTTATATGATGAGTGCGTTTCATATTCATATTCATATTCATATTCATATTCGAATGAATTTGTATTGCATTTATTCTTTTCAACTGTAAAAATCACTTATGTCATTTTTAGTTTTTGTATTTCCATAATTAAAGTTTGGTTCTCTTTTAAGTAATTTAAAATACTTTAGTTTTCAGCTCCTATAGGACATGATACGTGAAAATTCGTTCATGTTTCCCTGTGAAAGAGGATAATACACACATAAGATTTCCTAATTATCATATTTTAGCCATTTATTGCAACATTTTACAGTAGTTTTCCTGTTTTAAACACTTTGACATTAAAAAACGAATTTCAAATAATATGTGTTCATAGAAATACAAAGGAATAGTAGTTTGTATCGCTTGAAATAGTACCATATGTTCCAAAGTTTTAATATTCTATAAATAGTTCTTGCAACGATGACATTAAACATACCTACCAAGTTTAAGCTCAGTAGAAAAAATTATATAATATATTAAATATATATATTAAACTTAAGTTCAATCGTCTTGTAATATATATGTTAAACTTAATTTCAACCGAATGCAGCGTTTAAACGCTATTACGTTCTCTCATTCAATTATAAATACACATTAATCCTATATTTATTCAACTTCATGTACTTCATGTTATGCTGACCTATAATATATATACTAAATTTGAGTTCAATGGAATGCAGCGTTTATACGCTATCGAGCTCATTGAATCCCATGTATGTACACATTAGTCCTACATTGATTAAACTATTTCATGCGATGGTGACCTATAATATACACACCATATTCGAATGCAATCGAATTTATTGTACAGGCGCTATTGTATTCACATGCATACATACACATATAAGTGCAGACATCACCGTAAAAAAAAGGAACAGACCATAAATCGTTATGTATAACAGTTCTACTTTGTATGCGTGTAAAGAAAAAAAAACTAAGTTCTACATCATTAAAATCTATGTACTTGTGTGTCACATCTAGCATACCTATTAAATTTGAGCTGAATCAAACGCAGCGTTTAAAAGCTCTCGTATTCACTCATACACATACATGCAAACCTTCATCACTATAAAAAGTGCAAAAGGAATTCCGGCGACCTCAAAACTCACAGAAACACTAAAATGTCATACTTGAATTTTTCCATGATGACAATATTTCTCTTACATGATATAGGATCGGAATTTCATTATATTTTTTCTTCCCTCATTCAATTTTAAAGTTAATGAATCACTCTTTTGTTTAATCATCTGCTTTCCTTTTGTTAAAAACCTATTTAGCGCATACTTTAAACATTTATTAAATACGAAATTTGAAGATAAATATCACTCTGCGAATTTTAATCAAATTTTTTATCAATTATGTTTCTTATAAATATTTCAAAAGCTTTAAGAAAAAATTATCTTTGTAAAAAAAAAAAAAAAAAAAAAAAAAAAAGTAAATAAATAAATAAATAAAATAAAATAAAAAACGGTATTTATTACTATTTCATGTCTCATGAAATGTCAATATTAAATTTATTGGAAACGAACGCGGAATTCACGAAATTTTTGCGTTAAATATTACAAAATTCAAAGCAACTACCCTGTATAGTGTATATTGACCAAACAGATTTTTATTGCAAAAGATTCATGCAAATTTTCAGCTCAACAGCTGCAGAACTCTAGGTTCTAGGCTTGTCAAACTTAACAAGGAGAAGAAGAAGAATGCAACCGGCATTTTTCGGGTTTTCAAAGTTATATTACTCAGGCCCCCTAAATCGGATCGACATACAAATTTGTATGTTTTGTCTTAAGAGTTTGCTCAAGGTCTGTGCAAAAACTCGTAGGTTTTGGGGACTGGGGATTTGAGATACAGGTAGTAGAAAAGTCCGAGATGCTATGTCGACATAATATACACTTGTAGCGTTTCCCAATTTACTTTCCTACTTTATAAATTTCGTTTGTTTTTCTTAATGTTTGTTTTGGCTTGGCTGGGCGGAATGCTACCACGTTCCTAGGTCAACAATATTTCTATGCTGCACAATTGAAACAATTTCCTATTAAACAACTTCATATAATCTAGGTTTCATATAGCTTTCGAGAATTTCTTATGTTATTTCAATTATATCTCTTAAATAAAGCTATACTGCCATTAACAAATATCAACAATATTCTATTATTTTACATAAAAGAAACAATTTCCTATTCTAAATTCTCATATAAGCTATGGATTATAAAACTTTTGAGAATTTTTTTTTAATGTTATTTTAATTATATCTCTTAAAATTCCAATTAAACATTTGAAGAATATCATATTCTGTGATTGATTTACTTTTAAAAATTTCACATTTTGTGGGAAATTTAAATTCTTTTTGTAAATAAAACTTAACATAACTCTATACTTATACAGATATATTTATATAATATTTATATTTTTGTAAACTTTTGTAGAAAATATAATAGATAAGCAATATATATGCTAAACATCAAAGTAAATTTTACTCAAGAAGTTTGAATTCAATTTAAGATAAATCCGATTCTTATGCATTATTCATTTCAGCGGCAAAGAAAGATTCAGATAAAATGAGGCCAATAAGAAAAAATTGTAATGTGTTTTCTCTTCAAAACCAAATGTTTGATTTCTGCTACTACTATTATTGTTTAAAATGACAAAGATGATTGAAGATTCCCAAAAAGCTAATTTTTAAGAGTTTTGTTTCCAAACAAATATTTTGTATGCAATTTCTTTTTCTTTTTATTCTTTGAAAAAAGAAAAATATGTAGTGGGTAAATAAAAAAAAAAAAGCAAAATAATTGAAATTGAATTGAAAATGTTATAAAAATAACTAATTTTGTAAGAAACATTGCAATTTAAATGTGAAAGCTAAGCAAAATTTATGAACAGTATAACGAAAGAGAATAAAAATCATATTTTATAACAGCATAGTATATATATATATATATATATTGTAAAAATTACTAACAAATGAATTTTATTATCTAACTTTCAATTACTTTGCTAAGAATAGATTATTTATCTATAAGTATTCGTTTAAAATTGCAGCGCTAGTTTAATAATAATAATAATAATAATAAAACCCCTATATCCTTCAAATTGAATTGCTGGTTCTACAGAAATGTTTCGAATTTGTTCAATTTCCATTTTTTGTACCAATCCTCACGCTACACTGTAAAAAAAAAAGTCCTTTTTGCTGCCAGAAATTTTTTGTAAAGACGGGAAAATACGCTTATTTTGCAGAAAAATTACGTTGACAGAACGTATTTTTTATCATTACAGAAAATTTCTGGCAGCAAAGAGAACCTTTATTTTACAGTGTATGTGAAGAATTTGCCCTCTCCCACTTTTTAATTTTTTTTTTCATTTATTCACCATTGTAAAAGCGTGTTTTTTCTCATTTTTATTTTGTGCTATTCGATTGTTCAACTATTCCAATGCCCTAATCAAGCTACCTACTCCTGGATGCATTTACATAATTTTATTTATTTATTTATTTTTTTAACTGTTGCCGTGTCATTTTACCATGTTTTTATTAACTTCGATTCTTGTTTGTTTGTTTGTTTGTTTGTTTGTGTGTTTGTCAGGGACAAATCTTGCAATCGATTTTTAACTAACTTCCCGACTAGCTAGATATTTGAAATTTTCAGTACAGCTCACAACACGGTGACAATACATTTTTCTAATAATTTTAGTCAACTATTTCAGATCGCGATGCCTTCGGTAGCGCTTATATGATTCGACAGAAAATTTATTTAACTAACTTCCCGACTAGCTACCCATTTGAAACTTTCAGGACAGTTCAGAACACGGTGAAAATACATTTTTGTAATATCTTTAGCCACCTGTTTCGGGTTCCTGCTGCTTTCGGCAGCGTTATCAGTACAAAGCTTGCAATCGATTTTTCACTAACTTTCCGACTAGCTAGGCATTTGAAACTTTCAGGCTAGCTCATAACAAGGTGACAATACATTTTTTTAATACTTTTAGTCAACTGTTTCAGGTCCTTACTGCCTTTGGCAGCGTTTATATGATTCATCAGAAAAATTATTTAACTAACTTCCCGACTAGTTAGACATTTGAAACTTTCAGAATAGTTTAAACCACGGCAAAAATGCAATTTTTAAATATTTTTAACCAACTGCTTCGGGTTCGTGCTGCCTTCGACAGCGTTGCCAGTAAAAAGCTTGCAATCGATTTTTCACTAGCTTCCCGACTAGCTAGATATTTGAAACTTTCAGGATAGCTCAGAACACGGTGACAATACTTTTTTTAATACTTTTAGTCAACTGCTTCAGGTTCCTACTGCCTTCGGCAACGTTTACATGATTCGGCAGAAAATTTATTTAACTAACTTCCCGACTAGCTAGACATTTGAAACTTTCAGAATAGTTCAGAACACTGCGAAAATGCATTTTTAAAATATTTTTAACCAACTGCTTCGGGTTCCTGCTGCCTTCGGCAGCGTTACCAGAACAAAGCTTGCAATCAACTTTTAACTAACTTCCCGGCTAAATAGCCATTTGAAACTTTTATAATAGCTTAAAATACGATAGCAAGGAATTTTTTTAATACTTTTATCCAATTTCTCCGGGTTCTCGCTGCCTTCAGTAGCGTTTATATGATTCAACAGAAAATTTAAAAACATGGTGTATAAAAATTTCTTTTTATCTTGTAATTATTTTAATTTTAATTTCGTGTTTTTTTTTTTTTTTTTTTTTTTTTTTTTTTTTTGTAATTTCATGCTTTTCTTGTATTTTTTGTGTTTTTTCTGCGCAATTTTATATTTTATGCTGTGTTCAATACTTTTAAAGTTCTGACGATTTCAAGCTTATTTACGGAACTCAGTATCAGAGAAAAAAAAAACTGTGTAAATATATTGGAATGATAACAATACGTGTTTTCTATGAAAAGACCAAAAATTGTAAAATTAAATAAATTATAAAACATTTACAAAACATGTCAAAAATGAAATATTGCTTCTATTACAATTTTTTCTAATAGTAAAATTCTTCGTATCAAAATGGAATGAATCCATTTCCTTTTAGCTAATGGCAGTTCTAAAAATATAAAAAATGCCAATTTTTTAGGTCATCGGAGTGGTTACAGGCCCGCCTTTTTTTCCTAATTCTTCCACAAAAATATTTATATGATAATTCTTACTTAATTAATGGTGTAAACATACTGTTAAAAATTAAATATATATATATATATATATATATATATTGGTAAATAAATCAGTGAAAAATGTGATCTGTGACTACACTGTTTATTCAGTAGATTCGCTAGGACTTGCCCTTCTTTTTCTTACCTTTTCTTTAGAAGAACATTTTACTCCTTATTTAACAACAATTACATGTTCTAGAAAATTAGTATACAAAGAATGTGTTCCGAAAAATCGATAGGAACAAATAATACAATGAAATAAATTAATAATAGCTTTCTTTCTCAGCAGTTTACTTTTCGCACGTGAACGTCTTCTTGATTAACTACAGTAGAACCTCGATTATCCGAACCTCGATTAACCGAAACTCCTCTCCATTAACCGAAGTCGGTTTCTTCTTCACTTTTTTTTTTCACTTTCTACTATCATCCAAAGTCTCTTACCAAACATGCATTTTTAAAGTCCCCCCCCCCCCCACACATTTCTTTTGTATGTAAGCCGTTCTTTCCAAACTACGAATGCAGATAAATATTTTGGAATTTCTTTTTTTAGAATTCCTTCTCACAAGCTCAATTCTCGGTATGAGTGTACACTTCTCCACTTTCAAACGTCCCTGTTCTAAACAAAAACGCACCCCATTTCGAAATGTGGAAGGTCATTCTGCCCAGTCCCAGAACAATCGAATGTTATTGCACCCTCTGATTGTAAGCAAGTGCAAAGAACCTAACCTCTTTTGTCATCTCAAGAACAGAGAAATGTTCATTGCAGCAGAATTTCAAAATTTTTGTCACGTTGTGTCACTTATGATTCCTCTGAACTCATGCTTTTAAGAAAACTTCGGGATAGAGCTGCACGGCAAATGATGGCCAATTTATACCAGATCAAGCTTCCATTTAAACCATTGTGAGTTTTTGCTTCAGAAATAAATTTATTTTAATTTATTTAACAGTTAAAATAGTCATAATAACAGTTCAATGACGATACTACATAATAAATTAGATAACAGGGGTCGTACTCTCCGCCCTTTTTTCAGGACACACTTAAGAATAAGAAATTTTCTCCTATTTTGCCACCAGTAATTTCACGCAGAAATTTTTATGGTACTTTTTATAGAAATGTCTCCAGATTAATCTGGTTAGAGATCATCGTAAAAAATGAGTGGTAGGAATAGAGGCGGAAATTTGTCATATTTGAGAGTGTCTTGAAAAAAGGGCGGAGAGTACGATCCCTGAGATGATTATTGATGAATTCTCGATTATCCGAAAATTTCGATTATCCGAAGTAGGTTCGGTCCCAATTACTTCGGATAATCGAGGTTCTACTGTATTATCAAACTCAATAACGGTATTTACTTTGTTGTTCTGGGTTTTCTTTGAGACCTATAGCAGCTGGGGTTGTCATCTCAATTGTTCCAAAGGTTACAAGAATTTGAAGGATGGGATCCTTGTCTATGCCAAATTAATAAGCTTTTTCAAAACCGATTGGTATAATGCAAAAGTCCAAAAGTTGAATGACGAAAGTCTCTTGATGAACAAAAGTTTTGTATGAAGACCGGAAATCAGCTAAAATTATCACTATTCATCAACGCACAAAAATAATGGATACGATTCCACTGGTAGCGTCCACAAGATAAGAGCATGTGCTCAATGGTATCCATGACATGACAACGATCACAAACAACGTTGTCCATTAGGTGAAAGCAATGCAATAGATCTGGTGTGATGATCATCATGCAAAGAAGTTGGGAGATCAGAACATCGCCCCGTCTATTACAAAACCAAGAGCATGTGATCTTGATTAAAAGGATTTCTCCATGTTAGACCTTGAATTTGCCCTGCCAAAAAAATATGATCGGTCGGTAGAGCGCTAAGATCGTAATTTGAAGATTGCGGGTTCGATACTCGAGCCGGCCAAAGACCGTTGTGTATACTAACGGTGGCTGGTGCACGTAAAATCGGTCGTGACCGCAATGCCCTCCATATTCCCAACGAAATCATATCTCTGGGAGTCACCGAAGCGGACGAGCGATCCATTGTGTGGAGGATCAAGCTTTTGATGGTATGTCTCCGAACCAACCTTAGTAGTGCGACCCAGACCGTCGTCAATTACCATAGAATAGGTTGATTGGTAGGTTGTTTGGTTGTGTTTAAAGTCGCACTAGTACTGTGCCATGGGTAATTCATAGCTGTCAACATTTTAATTTATTCCGAAGTATTTTTAACCCCGCCTGTATTTCGCACCACTTTAATAATAGAAAAAAAAATTTTTCCAATACATAAAATTAGAAAAAAATTAGTTTTAAAAAATAAGTGGTATGGAAGAAAGGCGGGGCTAAAAATACTCCGGAATAAATTAAAATGTTGACATATATGAATTATCCATAGCGCAGTACTAGTGCGACTTTAAACTCAACCAAACAACCTACATGCCAACCAACCTATTTTTATTTGTGTGCCTCACCCTTTGGTGTTTCTATAAGCCATTACATTACTTAACAAAAAAGAGATTTTTCGTATTCGTATTTAAATAGATTGAATTTTATCCTCAGCAATCGGTATGATAAGTGCCACTACTGATAGCACTCAATGAATTAAACAAGAATGAGCAAAATTGTCACTTAAGAATATATACACGGAAAGCACACAATAAACATAGATGCCAACATTTTAATTTATTCCGGAGTATTTTTAGCCCTGCCTTATTTTTTCATATCTCTTATTTTTTAAGGATAAATTTTCCATATTTTATTGAAGTTATATATTGGAGAAAAATTTTCTATAAATAAAGTGGTGCGAAATAAAGGCGGGGCGAAAAATACTGCGGAATGAATTAAAATATTGTCATCTACGAATATATTAAACAGGAATAAGCAAAAATATTTATTTATTTACTGTTTTAATGGAATGCCTATTTGAGTTACTGGTCTTTTTAGTCAAACGAGTTAATTCGGACTGCAAGAGTCATAATGCCCTACATTTTTAACATCACTATTCTTTTTTATAATATATATTTAATATATGTATTTTTATGGTTAGAATAAGAAAAACATTTTTTTTTCTCAGTTAAATAATAAAAAAAAATCATTAAAAGCATAGTTTTCAAATATAGCAATAATTTACAAGTGTATATCAGTATATATTTGGTATATCAGATTAAAAATTTGTAGACAGAAAAAATTATTTTCAGTTGTTAAATTCGAATAAAAGAAAGTCTGTACAGTAAAATTCATGCAATAAAGAAACAGAAACGGGCAGAAAATTGTAGAAAGGGAGAAAAAATATCTACAAAGTACAAAGAACTTTAATTATTAATAATATTATCATTTTAAGACATGAAGAATATTTATACATGATTTTACAAAACTAAACAATGATATTTCCAATGAAATTTAAAGATTATTTACCCAACAATGTGGAAAATTGTTTTCAAGCATTTCATTCAAACAAATAACTAAATAATTAGATAATGTTTTATTTGTTTACTTTTACGTATTTACTCCCATTTTTTATAAACTCTAAACTTTGTCTTGTATCATAAATGCCAGTAAAATAAAACTTACATAGAAATTCTTCAGAGTTTCTTTAAAAGCTTTTCCGGTGCTATCAAAATCCATAAATTTTTCAGAGGGAGTAATATTATGCCATTGAAATATTTTATTTTAGTATCTAGCTCTGAATGTCTTTTGAAATCAAAATTGTACTTACGTATTTTTACGAGCTACATTCAAAGACATTTAAAATGCAGAATAACTTGCTTTCATTTCTGAACTACTGAATTAGAAAGCTTTTATTTTTTCAATTCCCTTTAAAACTTTTATGCTCTCAGACGATTAAAATAGGTATTTCATATGTAATCAATTTTAGATGCGTTTAAAGTTTCGAAACATTTCTAGTCGGATTTTAGAAGAATTTTCAAAAAGGGTTTCATTGAACTAGAGATATTTTAATTTAAGATAAATGAAATAAATGTCGAAATTTTTAACACTTTGATATTGATGGCTTTAACCCTTTCCGACTCGAACCCCCCCCCCCCCCCCCCCCTTATAACATTACATTATTCTGTTTTTACAAACTATAACCGACATTTGTTGATTGAAAATTGTACTTTACACTTTCTGCTAATTTCCTGATTTTATTACATACAACTGTTCCAGATGCAAAAATGTAAGTAGATGTCGTGGATGACTATCCCACACGATCGTACCTCCTGTGTCGGAAAGGGATATAAAATTAAAATTTGATCTTTATGTTTGTGAACCATACGTCATTGTTTAAATATATGGAATTAAAAACCTATGAATAGTGGATTTGAAAACCTAATCAATGCATAGCACTCTTTTTATAAAAAAGTATACTGATACTACATTTGTTTTGATTACATTATTATTATTATTAACTTTTGCTTTTGCGAAGTACTAAAATAAACGAAATTTATATCTAATGCACGTGACACTGATAGTAATACAATTCTGCGATTGAACATGTCAGATATAATTATGAAATATACTGTTATGAATAATTATGTTTTTTATTATGAAAGAATTGTTGAGATTGCTACAATGTATTAGTTTATAATTATCTTTTTAAGTAATAGATTTATTAACATACATACTTCTTTTCGTGTTTCATAACAATAAGTAATTTTAAATTTTCCTACATAAATTTGAATGTTATATTAATATAAATTAATATATATACATATGGATATATGAAAATCAAGTGCCATGTTAAATCATGTGACAGGCACACAAAGATATAGTTTCGCTTTCACTCATAGTTAACAAATTTAGCACTTTTCGGCTACTGAAAAATTTTAATGGACATTTTTTATGTATTTCTGTAAAAGTTTTTTCTGATTAAGTGAAATAAATTTTCTATTCAAATTTTTAGGTAACTACAGTTGCCAAATATAGCGCATTTTTGCTACCAAAAAAAAAAAAAAAAAAAAAAAAAAAAAAAGATCAATAGAATTTATTTTACACATTTCTGTAAAAGTTCTCACTGATTAAATAAAATAAATATTTCTATTAAAATTTAATGGTTGCCGAAAAGTGCCAAAGTTGGCAGATATGGCAGTAGTCAAAAAGGGCTAAAGTTGGTAACTATGCTTCCACCGATATTTTTTAAATTTTATTACTCTCCTGTTTAAATATAAAAAAGCTTCTATAAATGTATACGATAAAGATTTCTATATGTTAATAGTAGTAGGGAGTTTAATCTTTCTGTTTAATTGAAACTAGATTCTGACATGGAAATATCCATATGTACTTTAAAAAAAGAAAAAAAAAAAATGTAAAATCATGGGATTTGACCGTAAAATTTTACGGGAAATGAAAACTTTGCTAGTTAAACTTTCATAGTCTATAAATTATTGTTGTAAAAGTTATAGTTTTGGAATATTGACATTTTTTTACGGACAAAAGCCTTAAATCTACGTAATTTGCTGAAATCTGCAATCAAGTTCTATTTTACCATGTTTTCATTAACTTCGATTCTTCTTTGTTTGTTTGTCCAGTACAAGTCTTGCAATCGAATTTTAACTAACTTCCCGACTAGCTAGACATTTGAAACTTTCAGGACAGCTCAGAACACGGTGACAATACATTTTTTTAATACTTTTAGTCAAAGGTTTCAGGTCCCTACTGTCTTCGGCAGCGTTTATATGATTCAACAGAAAATTTATTTAACTTCCCGACTAGCTAGACATTTGAAACTTTCAGAATAGTTCAGAACACGGTGTAAATGTATTTTTAAAATATTTTTAACCAACTATTTCGGGACCCTGCTGCCTTCTGTAGCGTTACCTGTACAAAGCTTGAAATCAATTTTTAGCTAACTTCCCGGCTAACTAGCCATTTGAAACTTTTGTAATAGCTCAAAACACGATAGCAATGAATTTTTATAATACTTTTAGCCAATTGTTCCGGGTTCCCGCTGCGTTCGGTAGCGTTTATATGATTTAACAGAACATTTAAAAAACATGGTATATAAAAAGTTCTTTTTATCTTGTAATTATTTATGATCAAATTCATTCAAATGTAACGTGTTACATTTTCAGTGACGTCATATAAGAATTACTCCATATTCGAAACGAAATTTATATTGGTTGAGAGAGTTTATTTATAAATTCATAGAAATAGCGAATGATATAAAAGAGCTATTGTTTTTCTAATTTAATTCAAAGAATTTAATTCAAAGTTGTATGTCTGTTACAATGAAAAATTAAGGAGAAATAAATCATTTATTTATTTTTATTTATTTATTTTTTTCAGGCTTTGCCTGGATTTTCTGCTCTATAATCTTGCTTGCATTTTTCAAACAGAGTGTAATGAACCGATGATTTATTGTAAGTGGATTTTTATAAAATAAATTGTAGTTTGCCAAGTACAAGTAGTAGTTTGCCAAGTTTTGTAGCCAATTGTTCCGGGTTCCCGCTGCGTTCGGTAGCGTTTATATGATTTAACAGAACATTTAAAAAACATGGTATATAAAAAGTTCTTTTTATCTTGTAATTATTTATGATCAAATTCATTCAAATGTAACGTGTTACATTTTCAGTGACGTCATATAAGAATTACTCCATATTCGAAACGAAATTTATATTGGTTGAGAGAGTTTATTTATAAATTCATAGAAATAGCGAATGATATAAAAGAGCTATTGTTTTTCTAATTTAATTCAAAGAATTTAATTCAAAGTTGTATGTCTGTTACAATGAAAAATTAAGGAGAAATAAATCATTTATTTATTTTTATTTATTTATTTTTTTTCAGGCTTTGCCTGGATTTTCTGCTCTATAATCTTGCTTGCATTTTTCAAACAGAGTGTAATGAACCGATGATTTATTGTAAGTGGATTTTTATAAAATAAATTGTAGTTTTGAATAGTACGTATTTTTAATTTGACAGCCTTAAAAAATTAGTATTGTTTTTTTCTTAAAACCTCTTTTTTAACAATCAAGCTTCAATTTGTGTATTATTGCATTAGTATTTGTAATTAAAATTTAAAAATAATTAATTTTGTCATTTTGAAAATAACCTAATATGTTATATGCATGTATTTTTAATAAATAATCGTGAATGAATCACTCTTATTCATCATTGGTCCCCTGAATTGAACACATATATTTAACATTAATAATTCGCTTTTCATAAAGATCCGTTATTTGTATGATTCCCTATTGATGACTTTTGTATAAAAAATTATAAATAAGCATCTTTATCCCAAATAATATTTTACATGGCCCCCCAAGGCTTTGAACTTGTATCCAATAATTTTATACAGCAATTTTTTTGGAACTTATGACTGTACATTTAAGATGGAATTTATTTTTTTATAATAGCGGTGGGAGGGCCATTGGTGAGAACCGTTGTGTCAGAACCCCAAACATAATTTCATCTCCTGTCTGTTCCTCCCATTTGGATATTCATGATGCATTTTACATATTTAAAAATTCGAAAAATCTTGTTCATGATATTTCTTCCACTCCATTCTTCTCTGATGCTTGGAAATTACTCACGTAACTTAGATCTTCGTTTAAAATTTTGATATCCTTAGATTGTTATATGTTTAATCTCACTCATTTATTTATTTTCTTGTACAATTCTACTCACACCAGTAGCTATATTTACTTTCTACTTTATAAAGTTTTTCTTTTCATTTTAAACGATTTTGTGCGTTGCCGCTTTGACTGCAGCACTCGTGCTTACTTTATTCGCCTGATGAAGGGTCGTGTGTTTTTTCGACCCGAAACAATTGTTGCGAGTTTATTGCATTTTATGGTATTTATTCAAAGTTTGTAAGTAATAATTTTTACAACGCCAGTTTTGTGGTGCTCTTTAATTAAATCATTAATTACTTAACTGAACTGTTCTTTTAATTATAACTTATAAAAATTGATCCTAAGTTTATAAATGATTGATTTATATATATTAGACAAAAAAATAAGTGAGTTCGTAATTAGTTTAAACGAGCATTTCTTCAGTCGTTATAAGAAATATTTATAAGTAAAACTCTGTAACTCTGTACAAACTTTTACAAACTGCCATAAAAACTTCCAGTAGTCGTTAATTAATGACTAGATTTTTTTTTTAAGTACGTACTTTCATTACTTGTATGATGAGCAAAGGATTTGAAAATGTTGTGTCTTTTCTTAATCGCTTATCTTGATAACCGTTAATTTTCGTTTTTACGTTGAAGTTTAATAATACGAAGGAACATTTTTTATCGCTAAGTCTTTAATGTACTAAAATGGCATTTTCTTACAAACAATTCAAAAGAACATTGATCTGAAACAAATATTTTGAGAAATTATTATATGAGAATATATTCAATCGTTAAAAGAATACGACAAAATAATTATGAGATTAAAAAAAAAAAAAAAAAAAAAAAAGAGAGAGAGAGAGAGAAAATATTTACATAAATCATCAAATGCCCAACTCTTCTTTTCTGTCAGATCCTATGTTTGTAAATGATTTTTTTTTAAATGTAGCTCTTATATATATATATAAATCGTGAGTTCTTAATTAGTCTAAATAAGCATTTGTTCATTCGTTATACGAACTATTTATAAGTTAAACGCTAAAACTCTCTTGGTTTTTCCGAAGTATTATAAAATTTCTCGGTAGTATTTAATTAGTGATTAAATTTTTGCTTTAAAAATAATACTTTGATCGCTTTAATATTAAACAGCGGTAAGGGAGGGCTATAGGCAAAAACAAATAGAAATACAGTTAGGCCGTTCAAAATTGGTACAGATAGGTTTTAGAGGCCTGCAAGTCGAATGGGGTATTTTCCAAAGTGTAAAGTTATTAGGAGGGCCGGGAAGGGGGAGGGGAGAGGGGGGGGGGCAAAAAAATAAAAATAGAGTTAAATCGTTCAAAATTGGTATATAGATGTTTTCAATACTTACAAATCGATTGCGGATATTTTCGAATTTGTAAAATTATTAGGAGGGGCGGGAAGTGGAGCTATGGGCAAAAACAAATGGAAATACAGTTAGGCCGTTCAAAATTGGTACAGATAGGTTTTAGAGGCCTGCAAATCGAATGGGCATATTTTCGAAAGTGTATAGTTATTAGGAGGGCCGCGAAGGTGGGGGGGGCGGAGGGGCAAAAAAAAAAAAAGAGTTAGATCATTCAAAATTTGGTACATTTCGATACCTACAAATCGATTGCGGATATTTTCGAATTTTTAAAATTATTGAGTGGGGCGGGAAGGGGGGGGGAAGCGGAGGGGCAAAAAAATAAAAATAGAGATAGATCGTTCAAAACTGGTGCATAGAGGTTTTTGATACGTACAAATCGATTGCGGATATTTTCGAATTTGTAAAATTATTAGGATAGACGGGAGAGGAGGGCGAAAATAATAGAAATAAGAGTTAGAGCATTTTGGGAATTTTTTCCGAAGGCAGTGAGAACCCGGCCCGACATTTTTCCGAATCAGATTTTGTTTCTCTTCTTTTTTCACGTGATAAAAATTAATGCAATTTTGAGAATTCAGTAATTATAGTGATTCATTTAAAAATAGGGACTAGCGGAGCTGGCGTTCCCTGCTAGTTACTCTTATAAAACAAGAATGTTGTGACCACCACATGATTTTCTTCTATATTTTCCTATGCAAATTCACTCAGTAAAAATAATTTATTAAAATCATTATTTAATATATTATCTTCCATTATAATGCAGTACGATTTCTATATTAGAGAAGTAGTATCTATATATTAATATGCAAGCATAAAATTTGTAGTCCCTTTTTAACATATTAATTATTGGAGTAGAGGGTTGAAAAGGTATCATTCGAGAGGTATGATTAGCCGAAAGGTGCGAATAGAAATATTATTTTCTTACGATGTCAAGAAGGTATTTAAAAATACTTTTATTTTTTATGCATTTCCCCCCTTTCCCTTTTGTACAAGTATTCCTTTACATTAAAAAATACCTAAAAGTAGAAAGTTGTTAAATCTGACAATTTCATAAAGCTCAAATAAAACCATAGACACAGTAATTTGTATAATGTAGCATCACTATACGCAAGCGAAGTGATGACGTCACTGTCTGTCCATGGAGCCATGAAAAAGATTTTCTATGTTAATCGTCCATTGGATTTTTTGTAAAAAATTATTAAAAAATGACGGAAATTATCTGCCGATTTTAATTCCGATATTTGGGTATAGTTATATATAAGTTACTGTCTACATGTGTTTGATTGAGTTATTTTTTCTGTAAAATTGATAACATTTTAATTTAAAATCACAAAACTCCAGAAAAAAAAAAAATGGCAAACTTCCAGTTTCGAATGTAAACATAAACATTTCATTTCAAAGGGTGATATTTAAACAATAAATATTCAACTAATATACTAAATAAAAGGAAAATGGATTTGTTACTAACTGCTGCATGTATAAGTAGACGATACGGAAAAAAATCCGATTTCCGTTTTTTGCTGAATTTACATGTTTTGAGCTTTCTTTACGTTTCAATTAACTGAAATTGGCTACTTATTTTTTAAAAAAAGTGTCTTTATTGCTAGCTTTTGTGGGTAGAAGAAGCAAGTAGAAGATACATAAAAACTTTTGATTTCCGGTTTTCGATGAATTTACACGTTTTGAGATTTTCTTGCATTTTAATTAAGTGAAATTGACTACTTATTTTTATTTTTTAAAAAGTGGATTTATTATTCTTTCCTCTGCATATGTATAAGTAGAAAATATAAGATTCAGTAAAGTTTTAGATTTTCGGTTTTCGATAAAGTTACAAGCTTTGAAATTTCCCGAACTCAATTCGACCATTTTTGAAAAATATCTTTTTTTTTTTTTTTTGTTCAAACACTGTACTTTATGAACCAATCGAATTAATTTAACAGAATTTGATACTTGGTTGGGCCTTGGTTTGACATGGTACCTATTAGCTTCTGGGCTGTATCACACAACAAGGGGCGTTTTCACGTTGCGATTTTCTCTCATTTCAGGAAAGGCTAACATCTACAGAGAGAAATAGTTATCTTAAGTAAAACTCTGCTGATTCAGTTAGAGTGAATATCGACAAACAATTGCCGCAGCTGTGTTGCAATTGCATTCCGTTTAGGACAAGGCTGCCTCGCTTTGCAAAAAAAAAAAAAAAAAAAGGTCGAGTTTCGACCACTGGGCGATACTAGTCACACTAAATATCCAAAAAGGTTCATTTTATTCTCGATATTACATTATTATTATTATTATTATTATTATTATTATTATTATTGCGATGCTCCTACATATACAAAAATGCTTTCCCAGTTCACTATCTCTATTATAAATAATTCTTGTAAATTTCATAATGATTATTAAAAAATAATTTTCTCTATGCACATTTATTGTATTATACCACCATGTTAAAAATTTAGAAAAAGCGGGATGGAAACGCAACCTGTAAGACAATTTTTACCAAAAGTTGATTGGCACTAATTCATGTCAAGGTGTAATTACATACCAATTTGTATGAAATTCTGTGCAGTATTTCCTGAGATACAGTTGCCACAAAATTTTGTCACACACAGACAGACATACATTTTCTAAAAATGGTCAGATCGTGTTCTACAGCTCTCAAAACCATCAAAAACCCGAGGTCGAAAATTTTTACGAATCCTTTCTTCTATTAAATATAGAATAAAGTAAAAGAAAAAAAAATCGTAAGGTCTTAATTATTTTAGAGTAGTATTTTTTTGCAGTCGTGATCGTAAGAACGTATTTAAGCGTGAAACTTTTTAACTCTCTTCAAACTTTTTTTCAAATTGCCACAAATACATACTGTGGTCTTTAATTAATGACTAGCCTTTGTTTTAAAATTACATGCTTTCATCTCTTGAATGATGTTTGAAGGATTTGAAATTCTTGTACCGTTTCATAATCGTATACCTTAATAATCGTTAATTTTCATTTTCCTGTTGAAGTTTAATAATGCTAAAGGATTTAGTTTAAGATGGTAAAACATTTAGAATTTTCGCAACATTATTTATCACCAAGCCTTTAATGGACTTTTGATGCACATGCTTGGATACTAATGAAGGTATAAGTTTATGATCATGTATTAAGGATTAGTGAAGGCAGATGTTTGAGAAATATGTTAAATTTAATTAAATAATGCTTCACTTTTAAAGATTTTACTTTTATTAAAAAAAAAAAAAAAAAAAAAAAAAAACGTATTATTTTATAAAATTTTATTTCGAGTTTATTTTCTTTGTAGAAGTATACTTTTAAAACAAGCAATCTAATTATTTGGAAGTATAATTTTTCGTGTATTTTGATTTGATTTGATTTATTTTTTTTATTTTTCAAGTCTTTAATAGATATTTGATACACATGCTTGGATATTAATGAAGGTCTAAGTTTATGATCATGTTCTTAAGTGTTAGTGAAGGATGATCATTGAGAAATATATTAAATTAAATTAAATAATGCTTTTCACTTTAAATGTTTTTCTTTCTTTCTTTTTTTTTTTTTTTTTTTTTTTTTTTTTTAAATTACATATACTATTTTATAAAATTTTATTCTATTTTTTTTATTTTTTGTACAGATATATTTTTAATGCATGTAATCTAATTATTTTGAATTATAATTTTTTCAACGATTTCTAAAATTGCTGTTATAATTATTATTACACCATATTTACACACAAAAACTAACTTATATATATTATTTTAAATGCAAGTATGGAGTATATTTGTTTGTCTAATATTTACAATATATTTTATTTTTTGAATTTTATAAATTAGAAAATGTAGTACAAAATCCACATAATTCTTTAACACATGTATGATTAACTTTAATTATACTTTCTCCTGTATTAATGACTTTAATAATGATTTTATTTATTATTAAACATAACGATAGTTTAAATAATGCCATAATATAAATGCCATGTTATTTTAAACTCTATTAAATTGTCAATGGATTGTTTAAATCATATAATGTATTTTAAAGCATGGAAAATGTATGTGTGAAAAGTCATTTTTATGCTACTTATAGTATAGATTTTATGATACATGTGTTTTTGTATATTTATATGTTTTGAGTTCCCTGAACACTGAAGTCCAGTTTTTAACTTTTAATTTTATCTATGGCTCTAATCAGAGTAACTTAAAATCAAATAATGAGTTATTTAAAATCAAATAATTTCAAGCAATTTAAATGTTTTATTTGCGGAAGTTAATGTAAAATTATTACCTGAAAATGTAGATAGAAATTGATAAATTTCAAAGGATGGTGCGTGTAAAAGGTGTCAGAATAATTCAGAATTAACTTTTAGATTTAGTAACAGCTTTCGAATTCTATGTAAATGTAAATACAATATTCTAACGGTGAGGATGAAGGGGGTGGTAGCTTCCCCTCACATAGAATTATTTGTGAAATAAAGCTGTTTGGAAGCCTAGTTTGAATATATTTTAACGTAGGTTTACTCGTTATCTTAGCCTTTAGTTTCCAATCTGTCTTTATATTATTGAATTTTAGGATAAGAGAAAGTTGAGCGATTTCCACACCAGCTGATTTCACTGAGAAAAAAAATATATACCGCTTTTTTCTAGAATGAATAAGTGGCCCTTTTCTAAACTCCTTAACTAGAAATATAGATTTCCGAGCTATGCGCATAAGGCACGCCAATAAACTGAATGGACGAAATTATCGAGAATATCTAGTGTACACATTTCTAGATGGTGAAACAATATTCTGAATACTCTAAATATTCTGAATCATTTATATTGCGAGAAATTCTCGCTTAATTTTTTAGAATTTGGTAATAAACCAAGATTATAGTTGCAGAAACTCGCCTCTTGTAGTCTCATTTATTTGCAGAGATTTTTAAATAACCTTGCCCTCGAGAATATAAGCAAACGCTCTAGAATTTTAATACCGGCTTCTAGAACTCGCTTTCCAAGGGGACTAGAATTTATAAGGATGACATGGAACTATTTTTTCTAGAGCCACAATTTAGATTCTAGATGTCAGTTACAGAATTTTTCCTTAGTGTTGAAATACAAT
This sequence comes from Salticus scenicus, assembly GCA_963930645.1. Classification (NCBI taxonomy): domain Eukaryota; kingdom Metazoa; phylum Arthropoda; class Arachnida; order Araneae; family Salticidae; genus Salticus; species Salticus scenicus. The sequence goes on from OZ005650.1 coordinate 76,960,876, forward strand.
AATTCATTTACGTTTTTCTTGGAATACAGTACTTGAAAACATAGTGTTCAGCTCTAGTTATGCACTTAACTTTAAATAAGCTAAATATGTATCATTTCCAAAAAAAAAAAAAAAATCCTTAGAGTTATTCGCCAGTCTCATGCATTTTCCCCATATTGTGCGTATGAGGGGGGGGGGGGGATATCAAGGGTGAACCATGTATTTTGATAATGATGAAAATTGAGATCATAGATAGTTGTTGTTTCTGGAAGGTGATCGCATGTCTCTCTATTTTATTTATAATCTCTCCATTTTATTATTTGTGAAAAATCTAAAGATTTTTAGCGTTACATGCAGTCTGGCTTTTTTGACTTTTTTTTATTTTTACCAAAGAAAAGTTCTCACAAAGGGAAATTTCAATACCCAAATTTTTATGTAATACTTTTAAAAAGTAAATATTGAATTATATCAACGAATTTCCAAGTCTAATATTACTCATTAAAATAAGTGAAATTAAAATTTCCGTTGTGATAACCCTGCTTATTACTTATTTTCATTGCTTTATTCCTTACAATGCTTTATTTTATTTATATATTTTTTATATGTTTTTTATTCGCTAAATAAATATAAAATAACAACAAAAAATTTTTTAGGAAGAAAACGAAAATCGTAGTTAAATAACTCGCAAAATAAAAAACCTATTTAAAATATTTAAAAAAAGATATTCTTAAAAAAAAAAAAAAAAAATCTATTTAAATAAAGCGAATGTAATTTACTGAAAAGATTACATCATATTTTTTTCTCATTTAATAAAATTACTAATCTTTCAAATTACAAAATCATTTTTTTAAAGAAATATATTTCAATTATAAAAACATAACTAACACAAAACTGATTTAAAGAAAAACAAAAACAAAAACGCAAAAGAAAAAAAAGAAATCTCTTTTTTGAACGCAAATGCTAAAATTAAACAGAGTTGTTACATATATAATAAAAATATAACTGAATTAACGATGTAAATAAAATACATTTTTTAAAATATGAATACAATAAAATGAATTGTCGAAATTATTAATTAAAATTAAAAAGAATTAATTGTTCTTATATTAATGCTTTGTTAAACGTTAGTTATTATATTTTAATTACTTTTTTTTTTTTTTTTTTTTTGTTTTTTGTAAATAGCTTATGGAAACTTCTTTTAGTAATTAGACTTTACGTACAAAGTATTTATACAAAGTACATTGTATTTTTTACAATAATAATAATAATAATAATAATAATAATAATAAAATTATTCAATGTTTAGAAAGTGTTTCATGTGTTTGTTTTAAATTTAAATTATTATAATTTTAATAATAGTGCATTTGTTTTAAATTCAGTATTTTTTCAAAAGGTTCTTATACGGGTTTGCTGTTAACTCAAATAGAGCTTTACGAAACAATTGCCTTATTATAAGCATAATTTTTTCGAAAGAAAACTTTCGGAAAACTATTCGTGCGTTTCATTTACGCTAGGACAGTTTTTCTATCGAATACATTATTTTTGCAAAAGTTCCTGGTTTTAATTGATTTTTGATGACGGAATTCGTAATTAAGTACATGGATACTTCGAAATAAATCGTCTACAAGAAATATAAGGTTTTTTGTAATGAAGAAGGAATTTCAAAAGAAAATTTAAAAACAAAACGATAAAGAAAAATATTTTCAGAGATTCGCACTTTCGTTTTTCTGACGGGTGGTAAGCGAGATCCCACATAGAAAAAATAATTATTTTATTCATTTATTTATTTATTTATTTTTTTAATTTTAAATTTAATATTATCCATATAACTTTGATAAAATATTGTTTTTAGTTGTATTTTTGCAACTGAATATTTGCTGCGCTTCTAAAAAAAAAAAAAAAAAAAAAAAAAAAAAAAGAAAATTCGACCCCTGATACCGTTTTAGCTGATTCTTATGTAAAATGACCTCCCGAATCCGAATATGACTCTCATTTTGCCCAGTCACCTAGCATTTTTTGGAGACACCAGACCCCTCCCCTAATTTTTATAACTCTTCCGTAATTTTATGGCCATGAATTTGATTTGGAGAATGAAAAATAATTAATTTAATGCTTAATATATACATATAAATATACGTATACATAATACATATACATAATACATATAAAATACATATACATATATATATATATATATAATGTTTAGTAAATAATATTAATAATAGATAATATATATATATACATATAAGAAATGTAATGCATAATTTCAGTGTCAAATCCCCCTTCCCCCATAAATTTTCTCCTTGCCGCAAATGTTCATGTTTTAGAATTTTCCAACTCTGTAGCCCCTCAGAAGATATTTAACAGTTAAAATAATCCTCCCCTTCCCCCCTACAAATCAAATTTATAGCCATAAAAGTAACGAAAATTGATAAAAATAGGGGGTTCCCAGCTAAAAAAAAGTAAAAAAAAAAAAAAGTAAAAAAAAAAAAAACTATAAAAAATGAAGGAAAAATGCAGATAATGTGAAGGTCTTTAGAACAATTACAGCTTTAAAAAATCTCAAAAAAAAAAAAAAAAACTATTAAAATGAAGAAATTTGCAGAACGACTTCAGATATTTGGAAAAATAATAAGTTTAAGGTGGAAAAAATATTTATGGGGGTACGTATTTTCAAGGGGCGTTAACAATTCTACGCTTATTAATGAGATGGTTGGCAGTCCTGCATTTTACAAAAAAAAAAAATATCAAAAATGCTGTTTGGAGCAATTTTTACTCAGAGCATGAATTATGCTATTGAATCATGTTATTGAATCCGAAAATCAGTTTCTGAGAGATTGTTCTGTGTCTGTGTTATGCGTTACTTTTATCATCATAAATCTAAAAGATATATTTACAGATATTGACAGATATTGTGAAATATCTATTCTAAATCTGCACCCCGTGGTAAATTTTACTATGGTTAGATAAATAGTCTGTGTACAGAAACATACAAAAGAATTACGAGAATTATTCGTTGATACATATTTAACATTTAAAACTACGCTAAATTTAATGAAATTAACGTAAACTTTTAATATATTTTATACAAAATAATTTGTATAAAATATTTTGTATAAAATATTTGCACTACACATTTAATTGCAATATACAAACTTGCAATTTAATGTTTTCAGCATTCGTTTGCAAGAACATTTAAAAAAAATCGATCATTAAAAAAAATAGAAGTTATATTAAACGCATTTGAAATTGTGTTATGAGTTTTTTGTTATTCACTTAAATTAAAGTATGCTATATGGTGCGTGTAAAATTTATCGGCAATATACAGAGATATTAAAATTAATCGAGTGCATTCTTTTGTGTTAAATGCAATTCTTTAAAGACCATTGTATCACGTTTAAAAAATTTGCTACATTATCAATTTGGTCGATAAAGTACCATTTTTAAGTTTAATTTTTAAAGCTGAGCTTTTGTTATGATTGCATGTTTTGAAAAATAAAGAATATAAAATTATTAATTTTAGCTTTTTGGTGTATATGGCTGACTGGTTGTTTCAGCATAATATAATCAAACAGCTGCAGGAATTTGAAATTTACGTGTTTTTAAAGACTGCGAAGGGACAAAGCCTTCCAGAGTAAGGTTGTTCAAACAATATGAAAAATGTCGCAAAGTAAATTCGACGTTAGCGCTTCTCGTCATGCAGGGGCTGCGCTACCCAAATAAAAGCTGTGAAAAACCCACCCCTATTGTGCTTTCTTTAAAGATGTTATGTTTTTTATGAAAACAAGAATTAATTCTAGCCCTAAATGAACGTTATAGATGTGATAGTTTTCTTGAAATTATTACATTTATTGCATTTGATTTTAAATACAAAATGTGTTAGATGCTAGTTAATAATCTCAAGTAAACGTCTAACATATTTTGTATTTAAAGTCAAATGTACGCTAATAATTTCAAGTAAACATCACATCTACAGGGTTCACTTAGAGAGCAGGAAGTAATTAGTGTAAAATATAATTTTTGAAATCGAACTTCTAATGTTGTAAATCTTATTGTAAATACGAAAATAAGTCATGTATTAGTAATTTAAGAAAAAAATGTTAATGTACGCAATTTTGAAATTAAAATTTTGGTATAAAAAAGAAATTAAAATTTTGGAAAAGGAATCGCTTATAAAAAATGATTTTATCATTATATATTTGTAATCGCTTTATAGCCAAATCTACAACTAAAATAACATTTAAGAATGATAAAATAACATTTAGTAGTGAAAAACTATGATATACACTAACTTGTTCCAACCTTATAACAAATCAAAGCAACCAAATTAAAAATTCCACAGATTTTCTCTTGATCCCTAATGAATAAAAAATTGAAGAGATTAAAATTTCAATAATTATATAAATTGTAAGAAGTAAAGTACTTTTTAGAAATTAATTGTAAAATATATTACGTATCTTAAAATACGGGAATTTATGCAAAATATGAATATTTTAAAAATGCATGACTTTTTCCGTTTAGATGTGAATTCGTTCAAACAGAATTCTACTCAGAATTCTCAAACAGAAATTGGAACATCGCGCGAGTAAATAAATTCTATTTAAGCATGCGCAGTTTCAGCCTGAGTAGTGTTCAGGTACCGGCAGCACCAGATGGCTTTGTCATCGATCAGTGACGTAAATATGGCGTAACCATGACGTAGTATGCTACCCATTGTTCCATTGTGATGAATTCGCTTACTCTGGAAAGCTTTGGTGAAGGGATTGCTCTTGAAATTTTTTACAAAGAACAGCAAGTTTATATAGTGGTGTATGTAAAATTTGTCTGGAAATAATAATAGTTAAAAAAAAAAACAACAACAAAAAAAAAAAAAACAGAGAATTTACCAGAGGTTTTATTTATGTGTATATACATACTAAAAGAACACACACACACATAAAAAATAAAATAAAAATAAAAATAAAAATAAAAATAGGCTCACGACAGAAAAATTATCTGATATATATATATATATATATATATATTGCTCGTAAAAAATTGTAAAATAATCGCTGAAACAAATAAAACTGTCATTTTTTACATAATACCAAAGTGATAAAATGATACCCATGTACATTTTCAATTTAATAATTCTCTTTATTGCTCTCTATGAAGTACTTAGTAAAAAAAAAAACTTTTTTTTTTTTTTTTTAATTTGTTTTTTATATAAAAATTTAGGTTTTAACTTTAAATGTTAAACTTGAGGAAAAAGTAAATGGTTAATTAAATGGTTTTCTTTCTATAGATATAAAGTATAAATTTGATGTTGAAGATAAAAAGACATTTTTCAATTATCAAAAATATTATATACATAGCACTTTACTTAAATTAAATATTTAAATGATATGTGGTAAAATCTATTTTAAAAATCATCCGCTAATTAAATAATAATGTTTATATATATATATATATATATATATATATATATATATATATATATATATATATATATATATATATATATATATATACTAACATTTGATTTATCTTTATTTAATTTTCACGAGTAGCAATTAAATTATTTAAAGTACACAAAATTATAACAAACAAAATTTTTTATCATGGCGTTCAAGATGGTATATGCTATCCATATGAAACTGCAAAATGTAAATCCTAATTTTAAAATGTTACGAATTGGAATGTTGATTATTTTATGAAATGTAGTATTTGCCTTCAGATGTTTAACTTAATTTATAATATCATAGTACATATATATTTTTTGAACAATATAAATACATTATTTTAAAAAAAAGTAAATGTTTGTAATACACACACACACACACACATATATATAATTAAGTTAAGACCTCGGTTTTATGAGTAATTTTACGATTTACTTTGTGAAAATGAATGAATAAAGGAATAAATAAATAAAGTAAAAAGAAAAAAAAACCTTTATTTATAAATCCAGAGAAGTTTAATTACTAATATAAAACTAAAGAAAACCTTTCATTACTTCTCGAAATTCGCCGTAGTACTTGCGAGAGGGCACAAGACATCAACTGTAACTGGTGAAGAATTTGGAAGAGTAGGAATAAATAACTCGTCAGAAAGCCAGCAAACCACCACAGGACTGCCTTTGATGGAGGGAGGGACCCCTCCGGCAAGTACAAAGGCAAATTTCGAGAAGCAATGTAAGGTTTCCTTTAGTTTTATTATTATTAAAAAAAAATCTTTGCCATTCAAATTTAGAAATTTTCAAACATCAGTCCTGAAACTTACTTCTGATAATTGGAGTGGAAGGCTGATTTTTACCAAGATATGTGAAAAATACCAGAGCCGGGAATCGAACCCGGGCCTTCCGCTTAACGAGCGGATGCTCTAAACCACTAAGCTACCCTGGCTGATAGCCAGCTCGGCACTTCTCACATAATATACGTTGGCAAGGGTCACCGAGTCTGCATTAGAGCAGCTTTATCAAGTGACAAATTTGAACATGGCACAACTCCAATAGGCCACGAAATTCTAATTTAGATATTTTCAAAATTTCAAAATTAGAATTTTTTGAATTTCTTGAAAATTCAAATTTTTAGAATTTTTTGAAAATTTCTAAATTAGAATTTCGTGGCCTAATCGAGTTGTGCCATGTTCAAATTTGTCACTTGATAAAGCTGCTCTAATGCAGACTCGGTGACCCTTGCCAACGTATATTATGTAAGAAGTGCCGAGCTGGCTATCAACCAGGGTAGCTCAGTGGTTTAGAGCATCCGCGCGTTAAGCGGAAGGCCCGGGTTCGATTCTCGGCTCTGACATTTTTCACATATGTTGGTAAAAATCAGTCTTCCACTCCAATTATCAGAAGTGAGTTTCAGGACTGATGTTTGAAAATTTCTGAATAAGAATTTCGTGGCCAATTTGTGCCATGTTCAAATTTGTCACTTGATAAAGCTGCTCTAATGTAGACTCGGTGAACCTTGCCAACGTATATTATGTGAGAAGTGCCGAGCTGGCTATCAGCCAGGGTAGCTCAGTGGTTTAGAGCATCCGCGCGTTAAGCGGAAGGCCCGGGTTCGATTCCCGGCTCTGGTATTTTTCACATATGTTGGTAAAAATCAGCCTTCCACTCCAATAATCAGAAGTGACTTTGCCATTCAGTTAATAATTTTATTTCAATATTTAATATATATATATATATATATATATATCAATAATATAACATCTTATTATATTGGCAAAACAAAGCGCAATTTGAGTAAAAGGATTAAAGAACATAAGCATTCCATTAAATCATTGTACGGAAACACGGCATTAAAGCAACTTTTACTCGACAATAAAGAAGCCCAGCCAAAGTGGGAAGAAAGTAAAATTCTAGCAACCCCCCACACCGAATACACATTAGACATATACGAAAAGATCATGATTTGGAAATTTGGCGATAAATGCATCAACGAGAATCAGAGTAAAGACTTGGCAACCCTATGGCAGCCTTTCTTAGAACAACAAGATAAAGCTCGATGGCTTTCATTAACTGACGAGACCTGATGATGTGCTAGTAAATAAGCACGAAACATGTTGTCTAACTGTTTTTTAACCTTTTAAAATTCTTTTAAATATTTTTAACGTGCCTCTTACAGCGGATTTTACTCTTTTAAATATATGCTTAATTTCAAAAATATAAACTTTTTTCCATTTTGTTATATACACCCAATTAAAAAGAAATATATATTAAAATTTCTTTCTGCTACCACGAACAGTTATTCCACTTAGAAGAACATTATTAACTGTTTCATTAACTGTCTTTTTCCTTCACCATCCCCTTTTTTAATAGCCCCAGGAATTCCCACGAGTTTCGTAATTTATCCCATTTAATGATAGCGTTGGGGGCAATAAAGTACTACTCGAGAAAAGAAAAGAGAAAATAAATATAAAAATGTGTTTTTAGGAGAAAACTGACGGCAGTTTATTGATTTATAAATCGAGAAATGAATTGTATTTTTATTTGTTTATATTTTTAAACTTCAAAATGGGGGGAAAAGTTTAGATTGTGATTATATTTCAGTTGTGAGGAGATTTTTAAGTCAAAGTAAAGGTTTTCGGAACTGTGAATAAATGCACCATTTTTTATTAAATGTTGATTTTTTTAGATATTTACTTATTGCAATCACTTAGTTTATCTATTTAGCTTTTCAGTTATCTATCAATCAATCTATATATATATATTATCTATCTATCAATCAATCAATCAATCTATATATATATATATATATATATAATTGAAACTATATCATTACGATAGCATCCGAAATACTGAACAAATTAAAAACAAAATCAGGAAGTGGATTTATCTTACAAATACTTTGGATAAATTCACTGTTCCGCCTGTTCCGTGTTTTGAAATGGCGGATATTTGAAAATTTCAAACTTATTGCATTGCTTGTAAAAAACGTACTTTAAAACGGATTTGCTTAATTTTTGAAGGATACATCGCCCATATGGGGGTATTCAGCAAGTTCATTATACAACTTGATCCACAAATTTGTTTTAAAGTGGCAGAATCTTAAAATCAGGTTAGGACTTAAAACTTTGTCATTGCTATAACTTTCGGAACATACAATTAATTCGAATAATATTTTAACAAGCGACAACTTTTAGAAATATCTTCGGTCAGTTAGTTGTGGAACTTGATAGACATTTTGTTACTAAGTTACTTTCATATAAAAATTTAAAATTTACAAAAAAGTATTTATGAATCGATTTGCTTTATACTCCAGATGTACAAATCCCACAGCTTGAACTCAACCAAATTCATTAATCAACTTGATCCGTCATCTTGTTTCAAAATCTCGGACGCTTGCAATCACAAGGCCACTTAAAAATTTACTACGAAAACTAATGAATAAATCTGAACCAAAGTGGCGGTCACTCTAAATATCAATTTTACATAATAACGCCTTTATAACTTTAATTGCTGAAATTTCCGTATGTACATAGTACATATCAAAGTAACAAGGAAGTTTATTAATTCGCCATTTTGTTTCAAATTGGCGACCGCTTGATAATGGCAATGACATGAACGCCCACTACCATCCATCCCAGGCTGAAGGGAACCCATTCGGTCCTGCTTGTAGCCCATCTTCTCATTTTAAGTCTTGACTGTTACGATAGCAACTACTCTATCTTACAATATCAAAGAGCTAGCCCAACTATAGACTGCAAACGAGAATTACATAGCTCCCGTTCTCTTCAAACAAGTACAAGAAATTGTCAATTTCGAGGTCGATCGCAAGAGGTCGCGGCAATTTCACGATTTGGCAACCAGAAAGACAAGTCATTTCGAGTACGTTAGAATGGGAATTATTCATTAATATGCATACTATAAGTTTAATGTATTCAGTTTGGGGTAATTAATGAGCACAAAATTACCCTTTGAAAATACAGAATACATTTCATAGATTAAAAAAGTCAATGTTGGAAATAAAAATACTTTCTTTCAAGAGATATATATAGAAAATGAAAGTACTATTTGAATTAATGAGTATATATTTAATTACAAAATTTAAATTTAAGTCTTTGCAAAAATTATATATTAAAAATACTCATGAAACAATAGTCATATAGATAAGCATGTGAAATTCAAAATCGTTCCATGAAAATATTAAATATATATATATATATATATATATATACTGTAAAATTTTTCTATACAATTTCTCATATTTTTATTTTGTAAGTCTTGAAAATGATAATTAAATGCTGAATTAAAAATTGCTGAACTAAAGGAAAAAACGCATTTTGAATTAGTACATAATGAAATCTAGAAAAATAAATTAACACCAAAACTTGCATTTAAATAAATAATTTATGTATTCTTTAAACTTAATGTGAGCCACTCTAAAAAATTCTAAGTATAATAAACTGGGTGTTCGTTTAATTAACTTATTGTTCTGTCACTTTTACGGAATTTTTTTGGTAGTTCTCTTAATAATTTTCTTTTGTTTAATGACAGCGCTGTGGGTAATGAAGTGGCTTTGGAAAGTTCAATAAAGCAAAAAATTGTTATTAAAAAGGAAGAAAGCTCTTTTGTATTTATTGATTGTCTTCTTCATTGATCGATGAAAATAATGAAAATGTCAACATATGAATTGTGTTCATTAAAAAAGATTCTATGCTATTTATTGATTGTTTATGATTTATATGAAAATTTCTATAATTCAAGACCTGACATTTTTTTAATTGCAAAATGCGCGATTAAATATAAAAGGAATTGTCTAATATATATATATATATAAATATATATATCAAAGAATCTTTTAAAACGAATATGTATATGATATAGAAATACCAGTTCTAACTTTTAACCGAATGTTTTCAGCGTTTTCCTCTTTCGGTTTGTTCTATTTCCTCATTCTGGAGTTTTATTTATTTTATTTGCTTTATTTTATACATTCTGTAATTCTTTATATTATTTTTTTATATATATATAAATTAGTTTGAAGTATTTTTATGCCTTTTTTAGAATTTTTTATAGTGTATATGTCAGATTTCTATTCAGTTAAAGGTGGTCTTCCCTTTGGTGAGAACTTGGGGGCTAAGAATATTTGTTAGCTAATTGCTACTATCCTTTTAGAAACTTCTGTTCTACGCCTACATGAGGGGTCTCCCTGATAAAGACCACTGTTTTTTTTTTTGGGGGGGGGGGGGATTTCATTTCATTCATTTGTTAAATTATTCTTATATATATATATAACTGCAGGAATTTACGAAATTAATTGCAAAAATGAAAAAAAAAAAAAAAAAAAGTAATAGGATTTTACATAGGAATGACTAAAAGAAAAATCAAAAACTGAATAACAGAACATGAAAATGACATTAACACCTTCCACTCCAGGGACGTACGTGCGTACGTCCTAGTGTTAATGGCCATTAATACCATGGACGTACGTGCATACGTCCAAAGAAAATATACGATACTATTTCAAAATTATAATCTGGTATTTCAGACATTTACACTACAGCTAGCCTGGAGCGGAAGGGGTTAAGTACCGTAAAATAACAAAAGCTTTAATGAAAATAAACAGAGATTTACATATAAATATAGGTTTTGTAAGCGTTAGAAAACTTGCAAATTTTGATAATTACAAGTACGCTACATTACGCGAAAACATTGGAATTTTGGCCAACGAGCGCGTACTCAGTGAGTAATTAGTCAATCGACTCGTGGATCGGAAATTGCGCTGTATGTTAAAAAGTAAGAAAAAATCTAGAAGTGCACAACACGACAAGAACTCCCTTAGGATGGCCGGTCGAATTCAATTATGTTTATTTTAAAATATTTTTGGTAATTTAAGTATTCATTTCAACAATGCTTCAGAAATAAGGATAAGTTTTTGTCCTCGTAAAGTAAGTTGTGAGGTTGAGACGTTAGAACGTCACCACAGTTGTTTCAATTAAGCTGGATCCAGCAAAGTAGGAAGTGGGGACGGTTAAAATCACTCCGTCGCCAGTGACTCGGTGACGGTTGAGGTCGAGCTAGTTTTGTGTTGGCAGGGTGCTGCATTAAAAGACTTAGATTTTGAATATTAGTTAAATTAGAAGTGATTTTTAAAAGTACGGATTGAAATGTAGTGAAAGGAGGGTGTAGGAAGAAGTATAAAAATAAAGATGGTTTTAGTAGATAGTGAGGATGTTGGAGGATCGTATAGTGGTTTGTGGAGGATATTATAGCGAGTGTGCGGATTCTTATTTTGGTGAATATCGAAAGCGGAGTAGAGGAGATTTAGTGGCGTGAAGTTAAGTAGCGTTGAGTGTTGGTGAGTGTCTACTAGTTTTCGGAAGTTCAAGCTGGGATAGAAGGGAATACTCTGTCCCATAGTGAAGCCGTAGTTGGAGTACGAGTGTGACCGTCTCTACACCTTTCGACTATCTGCTGGGGTGAGATATTTAAAGTTATCTACTTAATTTGTTGATTCATATATTTTGATTAAGTAAAACGCTGGCTGAGCTATATAAATTTACCAGGCCGCCCTCCCATTAATCTGCTCAAATAAACTTTAGTTATTGTTATTTAAAGTCTTGTGTTCTCTTAGTAAGTATTTAAGTTAAGATGGAGTTTGCAGGAGCGCAAACTCCACAGTGGCGCCCAACTCCGTTCGACATCCCCCCCACTCGGGTTTATTTTACTGGCTCAAACAATGTACTTAAATTTTTTGAAGATCTTGAACAGTATTTTGATATATGTAAAATTGACGAGGGTGATAAATTTAATTTATTAAAATACTCCTTAAAAGGAGATGCTAAAATCTGGTATGACACCATTGCCTCTAGAACTCTAGGCCAAAATCCTACGTATGAGGATTTGAAGCTCAAAATTAAAAATTCATTCTCTTCTATTGTGGATAAAACCAAACTCCGTCAAGAACTTTATACGACAAAAATGTCGTTTTATGACAAACCTACAACATTTTTATTACGTAAATTCGACATTATAAAGCAGCTGGATTTAGTTTTATCTTTTGCCGCTGCAATGGAAATCATAACCCCTCTTTTGACTATTCCTATTCAAGATTACCTTGATCTGAAACCTGTCACCTCTTACGACAGTCTGTTCCAAACCTTAGCTAAATATCAAGAACGACATCCTCCAAGGGCGGAAAACACCTTTAATCGCCAACGGGGTAATGGAAATATGCAAAATTCTAGGCGTGAAAATTTCACCCCCCTCAAAATTTCAATCGCTATCAACAAGAACGCCAATCGCCGCAGCCAAGGCGTAATAACTTTCAAAATTCTCGGAACGATCGTCCTAATCAAAATCAGTCTCAAAACTTTTCTCGAGCTGATAGAAATAACAGAAATTTTCGTAACACTCGTAATAACCAGAGTCGTCAGTTAAACGAGTAAGTGGCTCTTGTGAGGAGGGTCAACAGCCACTGAATAACTCAACCACCTCCATATGTTTAGACACAATTTGTATCAGTCCGGTGGACCTACCTAATTTAAATGCAATAATTCATGATACTTTCATACCTACAGTCGGTAACAAAAGTGTCCGAACACTAGCAAAAATTCCCATGTAAAAAAAATACACTTCATACGGTTTTGTTAAATAAATCCTTGTCGAATCCTGTTCTTAGTCAGTCTAAGAACATGATTCGATAAGGATTTATTTAACAGAACCGTATGAAGTGTACTTTTTTTAGATAGGAATTTTTGCTAGTGTTCGGACACTTTTGTTACCGATTGTACTTATTGGGACACTGGTGCTGAACGCTCCTTTCTAGCGTATGAAACTTATAAAAAGTATTTTGACTTTAAACCTTTAAAGCGGACAAATTTAAATATTACAACGGCTCAAGGCAAGTCCTGTGTTAATAGAGGCGAAGTCAGCCTGAATGTTAAAATTCATAATTTAAGTGTTAATTGGCCTTTTTACGTCATCGACAATCTTCAGCATCCCTGCATTATAGGGTTAGATTTTATGAAAGCAAACAATGTTGAAATAAATTTTGCCAATAAATCTTTACATATTGATGATTCTAAGTCAAATTCTAAACCTGTCGAGCCGACAGAGTTAATTGTTAATTTAGAGGAAAGTGCCCTCACTCATATTGAAAAAATTGATTTTGTTAATTTTCTTAATCAGTTTAAACAGTTATTTTCTGATACACCTGGCTTAACCCATGTTGTTTGCCATGAAATTGACACTGGAACTAATAAACCAGTCTTTAGTAAGCCTTATCGTTATGATCAAGCCAAACAAGATATTATACATTGGCATATTGATAAAATGTTGCAAAATGATATTGTTATGCCTGTAACTTCTCCTTATGCATCTCCTGTTGTTTTATGTCGTAAGAAAAATGGTAAACCTATTAGTGACCCTGAGGCATGGAGATTTGCAATCGATTATCGTAGGCTAAATTCTATTACACAATATCCTCAGTATCCCTTGCCTATAATTGATGATTTGTTAGCACATATAACAACGACAAATTTTATGTCTACTCTCGATCTGACATCGGGTTATTTTCAAATTGCAATGAAACCCGCTGATATATCAAAAACAGCGTTTATAACTAAAAACGGCACGTTTTGTTTTAAACGAATGCCTTTCGGATGTTCAGGGGCTGTAGCAACATTCCAAAAAGCCATGGAAACTATTCTAAAACCTGTTTTGAATAAATTTGTACATGTTTATCTCGATGATATAATAATCACGTCCTCATCTTACAATGAGCATTTAGATCATTTAAAAACTGTTTTTACTCTACTGCAAAATGCAGGATTAACTTTAAATTCCTCTAAGTGCCATTTTGCACGACAGGAAATTAAGTACCTAGGCGTCAAAATAACGCCTGCTGGTATTTCTGTAGATAATGTAAAAGTTCAACCAGTTTTAAACATGCCCCCTCCTACAACTTCCAAACAAGTTTCGAGATTTCTAGGCATGTGTGCTTGGTATGGGAAATTTATACCTAATTTTGCTCACATATGCGAGCCCCTCTTTAAACTCAAAAGGAAAAGAGTTAAATTTCACTGGTCAAATGAAGCACAAGAAGCATTTGATAAGGTAAAAACGATACTTAGCGCTCCTCCTGTACTAGCTCATCCTAATTATAATATTAAATTTCAAGTAGCTACTGATGCTTTTTCGTACGGCATTGGTGCCGTTTTAAGCCAAGAAGGCCACCCAATAGCATATGCGTCCCGTACGCTTAACACTGCAGAAAGAAATTATCCAGTAACTGAACGTGAATGTTTAGCAGTGCTTTGGGGACTGCAAAAATTTCGTTTATATTTTACGCAACTTCCAGTAACAGTTGTTACAGATCATGCGGCATTAATTCGATTAACAACTGGAAAGAACCTCTCCCCCCGCATGATTCGATGGACTTTTAAGTTATCTAACTTTAATATAAACATAGAACACCGACCTGGTTCTGACAATATCGTAGCGGACGTTCTTTCACGTACTACTCAAACTCAAGAAAATAAGATTGAATCTAATCTTACAAATGATGCCTTGCTTTAAATGAAAAGAATGATCAGTTAAATTCTACTGTTAAAGCCTCATATATTCATCGTTCGCATTTCAATGCTGCACCGGTTCAATCCGAAATATTAGTAGACGTGACTGAAACTCTTGTAAAGGAAATTGAAAGTGAACAAGTTAACCCATGTGCTTCTACAGATCTAGTCACTACTTTAAACAATAAATTCGTATCTGATCAGGAAAAAGTAGCTTTAGCGCTTATGCCAGCATCTGTGTTAAATTCGAGAGATCAATTAATCAAAGAACAAAAAAATGATCCCGAATTTGGATTAATCTATAAGTATTTAGACGATCCTGAGTCAGTTTCATTAATTGAATCAGCCATTGCCTTAAACTGGTCCCAATCTTTTTCTTTAATCGATGGCTTGCTTTTTTATTCAAAATTATTATCATCTTATGGCGAATTACGAGTTGTAATTCCCCAATCTCTTCGTCAAGCCATCTTATTTGAGTTTCATGACTCTCCAATTTCGGGGCACTTTGGCATTAGGAACACTTATAAAAAGCTCAAAGATGCCTGTTACTTTCCTAAAATGAGGAAGTTTGTTAATGAATATGTTTCGAGTTGTCGCTTGTGCCAGCAATATAATTATAAAAATGTAAAGCCGGCCGGTAAATTAATTCCTATTAAAGTTGATTTTCCAAATCAAATTCTTGGACTCGACTTAATCGGTCCTTACCCCCTCTCTAAACCAAATAGATTTCGTTATGTGTTAGTTATGGTGGATTATTTTAGTAAATGGGTTGAATTTGTGCCTTTACGTAAAGCTTCGGCACAAGCAGTGGCCACTGCCTTCTTTAATAATTATATTTCTCGTTACGGCGCCCCCCTTCAAATTGTAACGGACCATGGTCCTCAATTTATAAGTAATGTTTTTAAGGCACTTTGCGATACACTCGAAATTAAGCATGTCTTCACGGTTCCATATCGGCCACAAGCTAATCAGGCCGAACGTGTTAATAGAACTCTAATAAACATGATTGCGACATTCATTGGTCAAAATCATGAAAATTGGGATCAGTTTCTTTATCATTTTGGCTATGCAATTCGTACAGCGGTAAGTGATGCAACCGGAAAAACTCCCGCTGAATTGTTTTTGGGCAGAAAGATTCTGACCCCCTTTCAAAAACTGGTATTAGTACAGCAAACCGCATCTCAATTTATTACGCGAAATATTGAAGAATTGCTACCAGAAGTTCAGAGAAATTTGAGAAAAGCTCAAGAGCAGCAAGCTCTATATTATAACTTAAAACGTATAATTTTAGAAGTAAAAGTGGGAGATAAAATACTCCTCGAATCACATTTTCTTAGCTCTAAAAAAGAGTCTAAAGTAGCAAAATTTGGGCCAAAATTCATTGGACCTTTCTCTGTTTTAAAGGTAGAAAATAATAATCTGACAATCGATTTTAATGGCACCCCAACGACCATTAATGTTGATCAGGTCCGAATATTTAAAGAGCGCACTCAATCATATACTGAAACTCTTGATAGTGATAGCGTGCCGGGTTCAAACCCACCTGACGAACAGTCCGTCCTTACGCCTAACCTCACTCCCCAGCCTAGTGCTCCTGATTCTTGTACAGCTGATGAACTACCTACTCCTACAACACCCGAACAATCTGTTCAGGGCACTTCCGCTGACCAATCTAGTGTTAGCAGACCCGTCGCACAAAAGCGAGCTCGTAGTGGGTCATCAAACCATTCTAATGTGAAATTTCCTAGGCAAACTGGTCGCAAACGCGATTATTCTTTTACTAATGGCTCTTTTATACCGCAGAGTAAAAAGAAACATGGTTGGAACAAGGGTTTCAAATGCCCTCAGGCCCCCTCCTCAAAGTCCTCTGGAACACATCGCCCACAGAAGGTACTAGCAGTTCCAGATTCAGTGCACACCGACTCGTTCCGACCTAAGAGAAAAGCAAGGGTTCGAAAAAGACCTCCACCCTCTTCATCAGCTAGCGGACGGCACATGGAAAAATTCCTAGCAGCTCCTGACTCGATCGGCAAAGACGAGTTCTCTTCACACCACCGATTTAATACTCGGTGTCAAGCCAGACTCCGACAACAGGCTCAGCCATATGAATCACCTGCCGAGCAAGCCTTTGTACAAGCCTTTTGGGATAGCCCTAGACCCCGGTCTGAAAGCCTCCAACCCTGTGGCCTAGCTGACGAGTACATCGAGAACATTCACCAAGACCTCTGACCTTGCTGAAGTTACAGCTGCAAATTCACATCAGGTGATACCGTTCTCTATTTTTTTTTCTATTACAAGTGCATTTCTGTCAGAGTTGTACAAAATGTTCGACGTACCTTGAAGCCTTTTTGGGACTTTATATTTTAAGAGCTCTTACGAAAGTTATGGACTTTCCCAAACTAAAAATACAAAATTTAACTTAGCCATGAACTTTCAAATCAAAATTAATGTTTTGCTTCAATGTCAACATTTTTGTTCTCTCTTAAATATCTATTTTATGTATGTATTAAGTCTTTTACCTTGTAGCCATCTCCTGCAGAAAGCTGGTAATATAAACTGTTTTTTGGCCCCTTTGTAAATTTTCCCCCCTTTTCTCTTGTATTTTTATAAATGATGTATTTATAAACTGCGTATTTGTATTTGTAAAATTTTTTGAATATTTGTCTAAAAGTTTATCTGTATGTACTTTTAGAGGGGGTAAAATGTTTTTTTTTAGCTATAAGCATAAAAGTCGTGTTTAACTATATAACATTAAAAAGACTAACTACTCAGTTTTTTCCGCTTATGCTTTAGCTAAGGAGGGAGAAATATTTCCGTATGTAACCTATATATTATGTTAATAGAGACGAACACGTCTCAGTTTCTTCTAGAGATGAATTGTCACTTTTTTTTACTATGCATACTGTAAAAGTTTTTCCCATTTCAGACACTCTGATGGACTATTCTCTTAATCTGATGTTAACTCTTTTTATCTAAAGTGAAAGATCTCAATTTGATGTCAAAAAGTTCTTTTTTCCTGCTTATGGACAGCCTGTGGATTCTGACGTCTGCTCTAGTGCGAAGAATGTTCAGCCTATTCTTGGTTTACTCATCTACCTTGCAGACGTAGAGCTCCAGAAACCAGTCCAGCCAGTCAACTCATATTAATAAAGACTTTATCATTTTTTTCTCTTTTTATTTTAAAGACACTTACTCTTGTGTTATAGCAAACTTTAAATGTCGCATTTTGTTACAAGCGACTTACATTGTAAAGCCAAGATCAAGTTGAATTTAATATATTGCCTTCCTGGCCTAACAGGGAGACGTTTGTTAATCCTACTGTAAGCCTGGTTTTAGCTCAGTCAGTCCCGGAGTTTCTCGGGGTAAACGAACGCCTTTTATTTAAAATTTTAAATTAATTTTTTGCGTCCCCGAGTTTTCCGCTCAGGGACTTAACAAATTTTTAAGTTTTTCTCACCCAGTTAAAATTTAAGTGACGGCTGCACTCACACTTCAGAGATTTGAGATAGTTAGAGAGGGAATGAAGAGGGAATGATAGTTAGAGAGGGATAGAAGAGAGGGAATGAATCCGTTGGGGATTTTCACGACTAAATGTTTTTCTAGGAGGGGGACTGTGAGGTTGAGACGTTAGAACGTCACCACAGTTGTTTCAATTAAGCTAGATCCAGCAAAGTAGGAAGTGGGGACGGTTAAAATCACTCCGTCGCCAGTGACTCGGTGACGGTTGAGGTCGAGCTAGTTTTGTGTCGGCAGGGTGCTGCATTAAAAGACTTAGATTTTGAATATTAGTTAAATTTGAAGTGATTTTTAAAAGTACGGATTGAAATGTAGTGAAAGGAGGGTGTAGGAAGAAGTATAAAAATAAAGATGGTTTTAGTAGATAGTGAGGATGTTGGAGGATCGTATAGTGGTTGTTGGAGGATATTATAGCGAGTGTGCGGATTCTTATTTTGGTGAATATCGAAAGCGGAGTAGAGGAGATTTAGTGGCGTGAAGTTAAGTAGCGTTGAGTGTTGGTGAGTGTCTACTAGTTTTCGGAAGTTCAAGCTGGGATAGAAGGGAATCCTCTGTCCCATAGTGAAGCCGTAGTTGGAGTACGAGTGTTTCCGTCTCTACACCTTTCGACTATCTGCTGGGGTGAGATATTTAAAGTTATCTACTTAATTTGTTGATTCATATATTTTGATTAAGTAAAACGCTGGCTGAGCTATATAAATTTACCAGGCCGCCCTCCCATTAATCTGCTCAAATAAACTTTAGTTATTGTTATTTAAAGTCTTGTGTTCTCTTAGTAATCTAAGTATTTAAGTTAAGATGGAGTTTGCAGGAGCGCAAACTCCACAAAGTATCTAGACTATACTGTAAATATTATCTTTAAATTGTGCAAATTGAACATTGCATATATAGTGCTACTACAGGCGACGTTTTTATATTATTTTCGTACCACTATTTCCAAATAATAAAATTTATAATATATTTTCGCAGGTAAATCTAAACTTTGCCTGCATGGGTTTGTTATAATTTTTATGCTATGGAAATAGTGGTACGAAAATAATGTAAAAAAGTCACCTGTCGCGGCCCAGAATGTATAGTTAGTGTTTTGTCAAATGCTCAGTAGAGTGTTATCAAGATGAAATACAGAATGGATATTCAGGGATTTTTGACTCATGATGGATGACAGAATACAATAACCTTCATGGTCAACCCTTCCTGTATATAAGTATATATAATCTGCCATTAATCTACTTCTACATATAGGCTCTTTATGTGTGAATCTTGGATTCAGAGAATGATGAATCCCTTTCCCTCCAAAAGAAAAAAAATAGCAATAAATATTTTTTAGTAAGTTCAACCTTTCCCAAAAGTTGGACAACAAAATGTCAATCTCAAACAGAATCTGGAACATCTGGAATTTCGACTGATACAACAGAAGAAGAACTAATTTAAAAGAATATGAAATTTCTTTATTTGGGTTAATACTAGTTCCTCTTAAAAATGAATGTCCCCATTTCACTTACCCTCTTTCAAGGACAATGGAATATATTATTCCCATCTAATTTTAATTCCCAACGTATGAGTTCCCCCGGATTGTGCCAACAGAATTTAATTTTTATAATTTCTATTAAAAAAATATTCATATATTTTTTTTTCTAATTTTGAGCATAAATTCTGCTGGATTTTAATATTGAACGAGCGTAATTAAATTGAACATGGAAAAGTTTATAATGGTGAACTGTATTTTTTATGGCAGAGATACCAACTAACAAAATGACAATTAAAAATTCTGTCTAATTTTAAAATTTAATTGTATGTGTTACATTTTGTAAAATTAAGATCAATCTCCTTTAGTCTCCCTTTATGAAAAAATAAAAACCTCACTAAAATGGAAATCACGTGACTTCACTTTAAAATATTGTTATAAATTTTGTTATAAGTTCAGGGGTCGTACACATCGACTTCTTTCAGTGCATTTTCGCGAATAAGAATTTTTTACCTTGTTAACTACCACTATTTGTATAGAAAAATCTCTATCCTATTAATCATTATTAGGAAAATACTACAAAAATTTCTCTATAAAAATTGTGGTAGCAAAAGAAAAATCCGAAATTTTTCATCTCTGAAAGGGCCCTAAAAAATAGACCGAAAATGCGATCCCAGTACAGTCTAGTAAAGTGGTACAACAACAACAACAACAATAATAATAATAAAGCTCAATATAAATCGCAAAAATACATAACTAAAGAAATAAAAGCTATTTAAAAAATAAAATAAAATAACATAAAAAATGATACAACGAAAAACTCAATTTATGTTCAAAAGAAGGCTTTTCTCTTTTATAATATTCAGTTGAAATAAATTAAAACATAAAACTGCTTGAGAAAAAATCACCTTTCTACTAAAATATCTTATATATGTTGTAAAAAGTGAGATAAAAATTTTTGTTAAAGAATATAATATTTCATAAATATGAAGTTTAATTTTACTTAACCTTAAATTATAAAAATATTCGTTTAATAAATATTAAAACATAAAAAAAATAAAAAAAAGTCTCAGGTAATAATATTTGCTTACTTTAAATAAATAAATAAAAAATATAATTTTGAAGTGAATAATGTATATAATAGAATGTCACAAAATGTAAAATATGTATGAAAACATCGACTGAAGTTTTAACACATTTAAAATGTTTCTACGAAGAAAAATTGGTAATTTTGTTCAAAAAAATTATTACTGCATGAAAAAGAGTAGTAAATTCAGTTTAGTATTTTAGTTTTAAATTTAAAAAACAATACTATTTGACTTTTACAGATTCATATTTCAATAACAACCTTTCCACATTATTATTTAGTACTTTTGTTGTAATTTACAGAACGTGAAAAGTCTTACTCCTTAAATTTTATGTGTCTTTAGACTAAAAAAAAGTGAAATATTATAACAAATATATATATATATATATATAATAAAATAAAATTACAGAATATCATATATATATATACATATAAAGAGCAATAATAAAGGTATAATTTGATAGTAAAATCGTCTGTTATTAAATGTTTGCGTTTTCAACCTATTTGTAACGTAAACATTACTGTTATTAACGTACATATAATATTCAGGAATCGCACACTCCGACTCCTTTCAGTGCATTTTCTCGGATAAGAATTTTTTACCTTGTTTACGACCACTATTTTTATAGAAAAATCTCTATCCCGTTAATCATTATTAGGAAAATACTACAAAAATTTCTCTATAAAAATAGTGGTAGCAAAAAATCGAAAAATTTTCATATCTGAAAGGGCCCTAAAAGTGGGCGGAAACTGCGATCGCAGTATAGACTTATAAAGTGTACAACAACAACAATAATAATATTAAAGCTTAATATAAATCACAAAATTCATAACTAAAGAAATAAAAGCTATTTAAAAAAATAAAAAATGATACAACGAAAAACTGAATTTGTGTTCACCGTGTTAGAAAATTCTGTTCTAGTACCACAAAAGCAGATGTCAGTCTGAAAATAAAAGTGAGACGGGAAGTAGTGTAACAAAAACTACTCTTATATATGTTCTTCTCTACCTCTTATTTCGCTAGAATCGAAAAAAAAAAATCCTATAAATCTAATTAGAGAATGCATTTCTCTTTTATAATAGTTAGTTGAAATAAATTAAAGCACGAAACTGCTTGAGGTACCATCATTTTGAGTCTTGCTTTTGCCTCCTAGGCAGTAGCACGTGTTTTTTTTGCACCTGATGAAGAAAGGCTACGTCCTTTCGAAACCGGTTGTGCTAGCTTAAAATTTATGGTGTGTTAAGAAGTTTTTATAATCTATATATTAATTGTACACCAGTTTTGAATTTAGTTTTGGTCATCACCTTCCTACTAAAATATCTTATATATGTTGTAAAATGTGTGATAAATATTTTTGTAAAAGAATGTAATGTTTCATATACATGTAAGTTTAATCTTACTTAATCTTAATTAAAAATTTATACGCTTGAAAAATATAAAAACAGGAAAAGAAAAAGAAAAAACTTCAGGTAATAACATTTGTTTACTTTCTTTTTTACATACTATAATGTTTAAACGCTAGAAAAAAATATATCATTTTGAAGCGACTTATTAACATTTTCTGGTAGTTCCCAAATTTCAGGTTTATCTCGTTTAAAATAGAAAAAAAAAAAAAAAAAAAAAAAAAAAACAGATTCTTTATTCGCGAAATAAATTCATTACATTACATACAGCGTTCTAAAGATTTTAATGCATAAGTAATCTGTCCATCCATCAAAAACAGGTATATCATTCTTTATATTACATTAGAATAATGATTCTGTAAAACTCGTAGTTGTGTGTACTCAGATAAGTCTGATATAAAAAATATTTTTACATACGAAAAATGTTTTTTGAAAACAACT
Source organism: Salticus scenicus (assembly GCA_963930645.1). Lineage (NCBI taxonomy): Eukaryota > Metazoa > Arthropoda > Arachnida > Araneae > Salticidae > Salticus > Salticus scenicus. Next base: position 76,983,774 of record OZ005650.1, read on the forward strand.
TTTTATTTAATACTGCACACTAATTGAAAGTTTTAAAAAAATATAATGGAAGCGTCAAGCATAAAATTACTATTTTAATTTTTAAAGCTTATTTTAAATTTTAAATAATGTTTTATTAATAACTCACATACAATTTTAATCAAAAATAAAATGATAAAAACGATTTTAAGACCACACGTGAAATTGCAAAAATGTTTATTTTTTTGAAAAAAAAAAAAAAACTTCAAATATTATAAACAGTTAAATATAATAAATCTTCACGCAGTTTTATAGGAAAATAATTTAAATTATATATTATACCCAAATGGTTTCTTTTCACAGCATAAAAGGGTGGGAAAAACTTTAAGACCACAAAGTGAAACATTAACTAAAAGTATTGCATTCTAATTTTTTAAAATGTTAGATTCGATATTTTACACCACGCTTTTGAAATAGCAGATTTAAGCTCAGAATCTTAATGTGTTTGTTCACCATTTACTTATACCTTACGTAAAACGATTCCTTACATGTTTTTTTATGGAGTTTAATTCTGAACTTTTGGCCGGAGATTTTGTAAAACTTACATTGTTTTCAGTTAGCCAAGGAAAGGGTTGAAGCAAACGTATGCGGACACACGAATTATCTTATAACAAAATTTAATTTCTGATCCATAAGCTTATCTTTGAATGGAACAAAATTATATATCCAATATATATTGATAGTATATCTTGATAGTCAAAAGTTTACATATTACTTTTTGTGAATACAATATTAGTGTTACCTCAAGCAAATAAACGTTTCCTAATAATGGCAGACCCTCCCACTCCTCTTACGCTCTCTCTAAAAAATACGTAGGATACTGTCTTAAATCATAACAATAATATCTTGTTAAATCATTACCATGGAAATAACATAAAAATTTCTCTATAAAAATAGTAGTAGCAAAATGCCGAAATGTTTTCATATCGGAAAGGGCCACAAAGAAGGGCAGAAAATGCGGCCCCTGTACAAAATAATAATAATAATAATAATAATAATAAAAGCTTAATGTAAATCATAACATTACATTACTAAGGAAATAAAAGTTATTTGAAAAACAAAAAATAAAAAAAGATACAACAAAAAACTGAATCTGGGTTCAATGTGTTACAAAAAATCTGTTCTATTACTAAAAAAGCAGATGTCAGTCTTAAAAGTGAGATTAGAGGTAGGGTAAAGAAATCTACTACAAAATCTCGTACAATATCTGCAACAAAATCTACTACAAAAATCTGTCCTAGTAGTACAAAAGATGATGTCAGTCTGAAATTAAAAGTAAGATGGGAGGTAGGGTAACAAAATCTGCTCTTATGTCTCTTCTTCCCTAAAAATTACTTCCCTATATTCGATTAAAAAAAAAAAAAAAAAAAAAAAAACCTACAAATCTAATTAGATAATGTACTTCTCTTTTATAAAATCTAGTTCAAATAAATTAAAACACAAAACTGTTTGAGGTATCATTACCTTTCTAATAGAATATCTTATATGTTGTAAAAAAATGTGATTATTTTATATGTTTCTTTTTATTGAAGAACGTAATATTACATAAATATGCTAGTTTAATCTCGCTTAACCTTAATTAAAAATTTATACGCTTGGCAAACGTAAAAAGATTAAAAAGAAAAAAAAAAAAAAAAAAAGAAGTCTTGTTTAATGTTTTTTTTTTTTTTTTACATGCTATAATGTTTAAACACTAGAAAAAAATATGAATTTTAAGCGAGTCATTAACTTTTTCTGGTAGTTCTCAAATTTAATGCTTTATCATGTTTAAAATAGAAAAAAAAAATTTTAAAGAAAAGGATTCTTTATCCGAGAAATTAATTCATTACATGCAGTATTTTAAAGTTTTTAAAGTGTAACTAATCTGTCTATCCATCGGAAGCAGGTATTATTTTTATTGAAATTTTATTTTTCCGACTGAGTGAAAATAATGCCTGGACCGGGAGTCGAACCCCGGATCTTTGACTTACAAGGTCAAAGCTCTACCAATTGAGATATCCAGGCCGACAACCGGCCGGCATTACTCACTCAGACAACCTTTAGGCAGAGAATATTGTATTATTATTTTTACTACATTTAACTAAATTTTCTGTGATATTCGTATATAATTCGTATTCGTATCATCACAAAAAGCAAAAAACACGTAACAATTGTTGTTTCGGTCGAACGAAAACACGAACTTTCGTCGGGTGTACAAAGAAAGCACAAGTGCTTCAGACAACCTTTCCATACGAAACAATTGCTGTGTGTTTTTTGCAGTATTGACGCTTTGTTTGCACCACTCGTGCGTACTTTATTTGCCTTGCCATAGCCTCCTAAACAAAATGCCTGTCGCGTGGCTCGTAAACTTGCCAATAGTTCAAGTGGTAAACAGCGCCACCTGGTACACATTGCGCGACTTTTTTATTCAACTATCACCAATAGTTTTAAGAAGTGATATATGATATTATAAAATCGACTTTTCTTCGATTCTATTCGCCTTTATGTGTATCAAATCCCACTTTTAAAAATTTTTGGTGGCTGTTGAATAAAAAAGTCGCGCAATCTGTACCAGGTGGTGCGATCTACCGCTTGAACTGTTGCCAAGTTTACGAGCCACGCGAAAGGCATCTAGTTTAGGAGGCTATGGCCTGACAAACGGTCGTTTTTTCTTTCGACCCGAAACAATTGTTACATGCATTTTGCATTCTTGGTGTTGATTTAAAGATTTTTATATATTACTTTTCAACTCCAGTTCTCTGGTGTCTTTTGGTTCGTGGTAACCTTTATATATATATATAAAGGTTACACTTTCTCCGTGGTTATACATATCCAGCTTCACTTTACAAAGCAGGAAATTTGCTAAGTCCAAATAATTAAAGGTCGCTGCTTTCATGCTGCTTTCTTGCCTATTTTTTTGCCAAAAAAAGAAGAAGAAGAAAAGGAACATTTTAATATATGAATAACAATTATTTCGTGATTTTTCATTTTATGCTGTTTTTTTACAAATTAATTTTTTATTTACGTATAAATACTGTTTACTATTACTATACAGGTTTAAGCAGCATATTTATTACTTTTCTTACTATCCAAACTTAAAATTTCGTTTCTTAATGCGTAAAAATTATTCAGTTTTAATGTAGGGTTAAAGCACATAAAAGCAAAATATTCTGCAGCCATCTTATAAGTATAGATAAAAAAATAAATAAAAACAAAAACAACAAAATAAAACATTTCATCTTTTTAGACACATAATTTTTATTTCAAATCTGAAAAAGAAAATTTTAAGTTTTAATTGTTAGATTAAAAATTTTCTCAAAGGTTAATTAAGTTAATCAGTTATGCAGGGTTTTCAACAGTCAGTATTCTGAATACCACTTTTTATATAAAGTAATCTTTGTAACATTCTTTCAAAGATGAGCAATACAAATAATAAATGAAAATTATTATATAAAAAATGTGGTATTGAAGCAGTGATTGCTGAGAACCTGCATTAATTCATTGAAAACTCTGTTTCTCTTTCTGTCTCTCAATTTCTTTCTCTACATAAATGGGGTTACTGAAGCGGGGGAGCCATCCCTTCCCTGAAGGATCAAAATTATATGCCATGTTTTTAGACAAAGCTTAGGGATTAATCGCAAACCATCTTCATTTGCCTAATAGCGCAGCACTAGTGAAACGTTAAACCCAATCTACCTACTTTCTCTAAATAAAGATTAATAATAATACTAGGTTTAGGATAGTTCATAATTGAATGGATTTCTCTTTATAGATAAGCATTATATTAAGAAGTCACTATTTTGAATACCACTTTTTTTTATAGTGATTTTCATTAATCGTTGCTGGGAAATTTCAGTCGTTGTTTCTTCTTTAAAAAAAGAAGAAATCACAAAAGGGCTTTTTGTAAAAAAAAAAAAAAAAAAGAAAGTCATAAAAAGACACGCAAAAAAGTTTCTGCCAGATTTACAATGCAAATTTACAACTAGCAGTTAAAGAGCAACAGAGTAGAGGGACTACATAAATGGAATTTTGAGACTCCCGCCAATGAATCCTTAAAACTATGCCAGGAGATCTAGGAGTAAGCAGATTGGAGAAGGAGAGATCCAAAGAGAAAACCAATCCAGTAAGAAAATGACAAAATGAGACCTCCTACTAAAATTATAATGAGAGGGGTTCAAGAAAATAGTAGAGACATTTTTCTTAGTGATTTTTGCCTATCTTTATGAACGGTCAACTCAGAAAAATGATTTGCTCTTGACCGAAAAAAACACCGCTCTTCAATTTATGAGCATTGCTGGGAAAAGGGCCTAGCCTTGGCCATGAGAAAGAAGCCGATAATTAAGTTAAAAATACTTATTCAAGTGTACATAAATATCTTATTATAATGTGCATAAAGAAGGAATATGAAGAAAATCTTCAATGTAACGGAACACCTTACGCCCTGATCATACCTGCTTTCCTCTGTGATTGAACATCTTACGTCCTGGTTACATTTACCTTCCCCCAATATGGCGAGAAAATTTAATTCTTTGGTCAGTTTACTGTTTACTTAAAATTACCAAGTACCTAAAAGTAAAGAAATTAGGTCCAACACCTTGTACTCATTTGTAATATATAAAATATGCTTGATCCAAAAGTGTTTTATTTTAAATTAGATAAATTCTCCTTAGAAATAAATAACTGGTGAAATTTAATAAAGAAATTATTTTAAAATATAACGGATTGATGTTGTTTAATGAGAGTGTTCTTGTTCTATTATAATTTACTCATTCCTTTTCAAGTATATCTTGATAAATTTTATTAGATGAATCTTTAGGCGTTTCACAACGCGTACCCGGATACATATTTGATATCTGAATTGTACTTCTTCTAAAAAAAGATCACATTAAGGCTACTGATGGGAAGGTAATTAGTTCAGCTTCTGCTACTACCCATCCAACAATCGTCTATAGTACATAACTTCGAGAGAATACTACAAAGATTACTTTATGTAAAGGGCAGTTTTCAAAACAGTGACTTCTGAGAACACTGGAAGAAAAATACAGGGTGATTATAAATAAAGTTACGATTTCAAAACGCTATAATTTTAAAACTACTCGTCAGAGCGATTTGATATTTTACCAGGGCAATCGTGATGCAATGGAATTTTGTTTGGGGGAGCAATCGTGATGCAATGGAGCAATCGTGATGCAATTGAATTTTGTTTTGGGGTAGTTCCAACATGTTCCTATAGATGGTGCTGTCCGGGTAATGTCAGGGGAAACGCCCAAATAGATTCATTAAACACAGGAATGTTGTTAGCAACACAATGCAATAGTAGGAAACAATAGACTTCAAGAGTTTACTACAGTTTTTTTTTTTTTAGCAAAAAGACAGTAATACGTGTTTATAGCGAAAACAGTTATAGTGAAAAAGAAAAAGAGAAACTTCATGAAACAATTACTTTACGAATAATTAACGGCACATTTTGGAACTACCTTTCTTTTTTCTTTTGTCAAACAAAATTTCACTGCGTCACGATTGCTCTGGTAAAATATAAAATCATTCTGATGTATAGTTTTAAAATTATAGCGTTTTGAAATCGTAACTTTAATTATAATCACTCTGTACTATAGCACTGTTACCCACTTTAACAATTTTTGGGAACTGGAAAATTTTAAGAGAAAATTTTACTTTATTTAATCAATGGAGATTGCCGCACAAATATATATATATATATATATATATATATATATATATATATATATATATATATATATATAAGATATGTACATTTTCAGGTAGCCAAAAATCATAAAAGTTGGCAATTAACATATAACAATACAAATAGACAGATCGGTTTAGTGCCTCCATCTACAGTATTTTTTTTACACACTATGGTTAATAAGAATAAAACCTGCTGCCTAAAATTAAAAATGAATAGAAAATGACCGAAAAGATTTATCTATATATATAAAATAGTAAACTCACTGATTCACTCACTCACTCACACACTCACTCACAGACTCAACACGTCTGTGGCGATCCTGTGGGAGATAGAGCCACAATTTTTGGTGAGCAGGTTGATTTTAGGGCCCTGACGCTCACTAAGACAGGATTTTGCGAAATACCCTCCCCCCCCCGGGGGGACAGAAAGCAAAAACCACCTTTATAAGCATAACTCGGTTCCAAATTACTGCACGGTTAAGAAATTGCAGATTGGGAAACAACACTTGAATACAAAAAAATCATTTTCTGCGATTTTGGAATTTTGGATTTTTTTGGGGGGAAGGGGGTAAAAATCGGATTTTCGGAGGCGCATAAGGCAAAAACAAATTTATAAGTATAACTCGGCTCAAAATTACTTCACAGTGAAGAAATTGCAGATGGGGAGACTAGCCTTGAATACGAAAAAATCATTTTCAGCGATTTTGGAATTTTGGATTTATAAGGGGGGAAGGGGATGAAAATGATTTTTGGAGGTGTAGAAGGCAAAAACACCTTTATAAGCATAACTCGGCTCCAAATTACTTCACGGTGAAAAAATTGCAGATAGGGAGACTAGACTTGAATAAAAAAAAAAAAAAATCATTTTCTGCGATTTTGGAATTTTGTATTTTTAAGAGGGGAAGGGGGGGGAATGATTTTCGGAGGCGCAGGGGGCATAAACACCTTTATAAGCATAACTGAGCTCCAAATTACTTCACGATGAAAAAATTGCAGATGAGGAGACTAGACTTAAGTACAAAAAAATCATTTTCTGCGAATTTGGAATTTTGGATTTTTAAGGGGGAAGAGGGGGTAAAAAGTGTTTTCGGGGGGAAATTTATCAATATATGGATTTTCGAGTAAAATTCTAGCAGTAAAATCACTGATTCATTGACTCAACACAGCCGTGACGATTCTATGGGAGACAGACTCGCAAATTTTGGCGAGTACTTTGGTTTTAGGACTCTGACGCCCATTAAAGCGGGATTTTGCGAAATAACCCCAGCTCCCCCTGGGGGGGCAGAAGGCAAAAACCCCCTTATAAGCATAATTCGACTGCAAATTGCTTCACGGTGAAGAAATTGCAGAGAGAGAGACTAGACTTGAGTGCAAAAATGCATATTTTGCGATTTGAGTTTTGGATTTTTAAGGGGGGGGGGAGGGGAGAGGTAAAAATGATTTTCGGAGACAAATTTAGCAAAGTACGGATTTTCGAGTAAAACTCTACCAATAATAGTCCAAATGTATAGAAAATCGCCAAGAGTCTTCTTGAGGATATTTCCAAAAACTTATTTTTGACGTTTTCCGATTTTCGATAATGGGGGGGAGTTACGAGGGGGCAGATTCGACCCCCTCTTTCAGCGCTAAATTCGACCGTGGAAATCTATAAGAGCTGAGATCACAAATTTTAGTGTGTGGCTTATTTACGTGTGTCCAACACCCATTGTAACGGGATTTTGCGAAAGCACCCTTTCCCTTTTGGGGGTAGGGGGGGGAATAAACACGTTTCCAAGCTTAACTTTGCTTCAAATTATCTCAGTAAGATTAATTTTTACATGTGAGTTGTTTATGCATTCACAACACGCATTATAAAGGGATCTTTCGAAAATTCCCCCTTCCCTACTTCAAAGGCGGGGAAGGGGGGGGGGCAAAACACGTTTTAAAGAGTAAAACAGCTCCAAATTATCTCAGGAAAGCGATTTTTTGATAGGTTGATTGGTTATGCGTACTCAACACAAACTACAAAGGAATTATTTGGAATTCCGTGCTATCACCCCTTGAGGATTGGGGGTGATTTAAAACATGTTTCCATGCGTAACTCTGTTCCAAACTATCTTAGAATGGCAATTTTTGATGCGTGGACTGCTTATGCGTATTCAACACACACTACAAATTGATTTTGTGAAACTCCACCCTACCTCCCCTTAGCGGGCGGGGGGGGGGGGGTAACATGTATTCATGTGTAAATCTGCAGTAAATTATCTTATGAAGGAGATTTTCGATGTGTGGGTCAGTTATATGTATCTAACTCATAATGTAAAGATATTTTGCAAAATCTCCCCCCCCCTTTCCTTTAAGAACGGGCCGGGGGGAGGGGCAAAAAACACGTTTTGAAACATAACTTTGCTTCAAATAATCTTAGAATCCCAAATTTTTAAATATGTGGGCTAGGTATGTGTATGCAACATGCACTATAAAGGGATTTTATGAAGTGTGGCGAGTGGGAAAACCACTATCGAAGGTATCGAGAACTTTAACTTAGATTTTGACCAATTTCAATGACTTTATTATTCTTGTTATTATTAATGATATGGTATTTTGAGACTTCATTTCAATATAGTGACCAGCAAAGCGGGCAAAGCTTGCTAGTTAATTATAAAATATAAAATTTTGCATATGAGACCAGTCCAATGAAATAATACAATACATTTATCAAATTCAACACAAAGTCTGTGGAAAATTTATTAATAGAGGGAAATTTGTAGTAGTATTTTAATTCAGATTCTTCTAGACGGATTAAATTAGACACAGTTTAACTTACGCAGTAATATATCATTTAATTCATTTATAGGAAAAATAATTTTTTCTTTTTTCTTTTTTCTTTTTTTTTTTTTTTAAATATTACTCATTTTCTCACAAAAATAATAATTAATTAAAAATACCATTTTGGAAATAAAATATAAACAAAACAGGAGACAAAACTATTTAAAATCAAAAGGGAAAACAGTTCTTTTCTTTTCTTTTTTCTTTTTCTTATTATTATAGAATTAATGTCCATAAGAGATAAATATTTACAGACGTAAAAGAAATATTTTGCTTGTTATATACTCGTTTAATACTCCATAAATTTGAAAACATCAAAGACAAAGAATTAGTTAACTTTCTTTTATTCATGTATGCTAAATTCTGTTGCTGTGTTTTTGGATTTTTTTGCATGTATAACCTTTCTGTTTAACAAATCAAACAAATTGCCTCACATAACTTTTTCCTATAAAGTATAAAAATAAAATTCTTAGACGTTCTTGTTCTGAAAAGGAATAGGCAATTGTTTACAATAAATGAAAATGAGATTTATAATTTATATTTTATGCATTCATATTTTATGTTATCATGCAATTTGCCAATAAAGATAAAATGATGTTTTAGAAAGATAAATAAATAGCGTATGTTCCGTAGATATTTGCATTTTGTATTCAAATTTTAATGGTAATATTATTATGGAAAATATAACAAAATAGAAATACACGTGACGGATTACTATAAAATACAGGCAAAAAAAAAAAAAAAAAAAAAAAAAATTAAATGGACGTTTTGAGGCGGACTTTAGAAATGAAATACAGTATTTAATGCATTGTTTATGTGAATCAAACTAATTAAATTTTTTTGAAAAAAAAAAAATATATATTTTTTTTTCTTATTTTGAAAAGAATCGTGAATAAAAGAAAAATCATACATTAATTAAATATATTTCCCCAAAAATATCCTATGAAAATACAATTTGAAGACTTAATTACATACCTAAACCACTAAAGCAATAACTGCTTTAATTACATAAACTATTGAAATTATAGAAAGTCGAAAAGAACTTTTTAATGGCTTCCCCTATATGTATATATATATATATTGAATATACAGGGTGTTTATAAAGTCCCGGACCCATTTTGATGTTTAATAACTCATAAAATAATTAAGATATAAACAAACTTATGGCATTTATTAATGGACTAACTCATATATTTTCTTTTCAGGTTTGAATATCTTAACTTTTGTAAATATCGTCTGCTCGTGTGGTTAATTTCAGATAATTTCATTTTCCAGTCTAAATATCTGTACTTTTCTAAATTTCGTCTGCTTATTAATTGCATTTTTCTCTCTTTTGTTTTTGACAACTATTGCAATGTTATGTTTACTTTTGATGTGTTTGTTCTACGTAGTACTTTTGTATGTAATGTTTTATTCGAGCGGCAGTCGAATAATTACGTAAAAGTCAGAATTACAACCGCAACACCCTCTGTGGATGCCGACATGCTTGCCGCTACCTGGCGTGAAATTGACTATCGACTTGATATTCTCCGTGCGACGAAGGGGGCACACGTGGAAGTTCATTGACAAGGGTCATGAAACTTTTTGAGTCTATCTAACCATTTTTGTTATTAATTTTAATCTATCTTTATTATTTTATGAGTTATTAAATATCAAAATGGGTCCGGGACTTTATAAACACCCTGTATAATAACAATTTTATCTTTTTATGCGTTCTTATCCATTAGATTGCATCCTCAGTTAAGAAAGAAAGAAAAAAATCCTACATTAAACTATTTGTTTATTAAAAACTTGTATCGTAAATAAAATTTGAAGCCACTAATATGATCATTGTTAAATATGATTAATCATCACCGATGACTAAAAATTCCATATGTTCAAATGCAATTGTATCGTTATTTAAATAAAATTTAAAAAGGTTATCTTCGGGAATTTATTTATAATTTATGTCTGTTTTTTTACTAAAATTTCTTTAAACTAATTATCAGATAATATATTTTGCAAATGAACGCTAATAATTAACCCGACAGAAAAATATTATGACAAAACTTTAAAGCTGTAGAAATTGTTTTTTTGGAATAATTTCTGTTAGTTTTCTATAATATGCATATCAGCAGAGAGTAAAATATATAAAATTGAAACATAATTGATTGACATTGAAAAAAAAAAATAATAAAATCTCCATTTATTCAAATTGTTTTTTCTAACAACAGGTATTACACTACACATATCTTATATCTCTATTTATCACATCAAATAATGAATGATGCATAATATAATAAACATCGAAATTAGAAATATTATGATAGTGTAATATTATAATATTATTGTTTTTCTGATGCATTCTTTTCTCATTTTAATCGCATGATGAATGAATGTACTAAATTATTTTCGCTTGAAACAGTTGATTTTAAGGTCTTGAAATTTGTGAATGACTTTTGCTAAATGACAAAATTTTTTACAACCTAAAAAATAAATTAACATAAATTTATATGAAAATTAAAGAAATACGAGAAATATTTTAGTGCATGTACTTTTGTTCATATAATGGGTTAAAAGATACTTTTTGTAAATATGAAATACTCAGAACTACTTTATTTTCTAAAATATTCCCTTTCTTCACGTTTCCTGAACACACATCAATAGTTTCTAAAAGTAAAGTTAAAAGTAACTTGTATAAAATATGGGATTTGACTTAACAAAAACTCTTTTAGTAAAATTGTGTTTCTCTAAAGTAAGAAAATCATATTAAATGATAATAAAACATTAAATAAATAATAATAAGGAAAAAAAATATTCGATTATGAAATTTGAAATAAATGAAGGCTCTAACTTTATAACAACATTTATATTTCAATTAGTTATTAACACCGTTACTTTATTGCAAAAATATTACCTTTTCATTTAGAGTCTATTACTTTTATCCAGCTTATAATAACATTAATAAAAGTCTTATTAACTTTCCCCGTAAAACTACGCCCTATTTTAATATCACGAAAAATTTTCTCATAGGGCGTCATTTATTCCGTTAAATGACCATTCTGAACTGTGAAAGACTCAAAGAGAACTTCTTAAGAAAATTAGAAAATGGAAAAAAAAAAAAAAATAGTGTTATTATACAGGGAAGACGACATAGATTTATTGAAGTGTAGGTGTAAGGGGAAATATTTCTTTTATTTTTTCTTTTCTATTTCCGTTACAAACGACGAAATTGAAAAAGTGTTTTTCATTTAGTTCTAAATGTGCAATTAATTGGATGAAAAAGAAAGAAAATAAAGGTTGTGAAATATTTTTCGTATGAACGTTACTTAATTTTCTATATTTAGTGAATACTTTTTGAATTCTGTAAATAAGAAAAAAGCCGATGTCAGACGAAAAAGTTCAATGATTTTAAAATTGAAGATTTCTTATAGTTTACATATATATAAGAACAAAAACACTTCTTTTTTTCTTTTTTCTTTAAAATGATCTTTTTTATAATAGAAATGTTCCATTTTCTGGTGATATTGATGGGTTAAAGAACAGAGTAAGATAATGAGTTTTTCGTCACACTAATGCTATGCTATGGACAATTGGCGATTGCCTGGTATTCACTCCTAAATGTCATCTGGTGGTCCTTAAATGTTTCATCCACCACACAGGAGATATATTCTCCTTTTTCACGATCCACAGAAGTATTTTTTGGGATGAGAACATAGATGGCATTGTTACCACGACCGACTTTACATACACTAGCCATTAATACTGTACACGATGATCTTTTCCCGGTTCTTCTATCAAATCTGCAATTTTACAATTACGAAATCGGTCAACACCTCCTGTAACAAAGCATCCGAAATGAGCCTTACGTCATGAAAGGTCAGGCATTTCCTCCAATCCAAATCATCGTATAGATGTTACAGGAAGTATTGAATGGATTGTAACAGGCCGATCATTCGTGACATTGCAATAGGAAATGTTGGCTGGGCTCTATATCAACCAAGCTATGCAGCCGTAGCTTAAAGAACAATTTTAATGATATGAGAGTGATAAATATTTTCTGTGAAAGGAAGGAAGCCTCAGTAGACGAATCACAATAGCACAGTTGCGGATTCGATTTCCGACTCGGTCAAAGATCGACGTGAACATTATTTGCCGGCCATAACGCTCTACAGAGTGTTGCCAGATTTAGGGACACTTTTATTCAGCTATCACTACTAATTTCGAGGATTGATATTTGGTATATATAATGAACGAATAACCTGCGAAGTGATAAGTAACCGTTACAGTTAAAATTTAGTGGTGGATATTGAAGGAAAAATGTCCCTAAATTTGGCAGCACTGACCAGAGGAGTGAAAAAAAAAACTTGGACCGTCAAAGGGTTAATAGTAGCTGGTGCACGTAATGTCTTTCATGACTGCAATAATCTGAAAAATTAATACTTCAGCATGTATTCCGACTATCAGTATTAGTGAACCCAATAACATCACCAACAACTCCCTGGACAACAGTGCGTCATAAGTCGACCTTATCAAACTTTGAGCAGACTTTTGACCGTAATACCTACACCATTACACTTGTCAACTCAGTTGCATTTATCTACATTTGTACACATGTGATGTAGGAATGTCGGAAATAGAGAAGACTTAGAGATGTATAGGCGTGGAAACGAACTAGAATTGACGAAATGTATGTGGGTCATTGCAAACACAAGGGGAAGAAAACATGTCCCTTAGCCCTCAAAAATATAAAACATTTTCAATCAGAAAAAAATTTACAGCTAGGCTATTTCTTACGATTTTCTCTAGTTCAATATTATTATAAAAGTTTTTATTGTTAATTATTTTTCTTAGAACTCTATCGATAAAACCTGGAATATCCATTCCGTGGACTGTCCCCAAGGGAAGTCTGCGGAATATAGCATTATTTTCAAGCTTAGTATTAATGTTTTTAAATTACATTATGATTTAAGCAGGACATAATTATCCTTAAAAATATATTTATTAAATTTTAGAGCTATAAAATGAATCTTGTTTTTTTTAATTAATTTATAACAAATGTCCCTAATGAAATGCATCCACTCCGTGGACAACTATTTAATTTCCCTTAAAGTTCAGTAGATGACACTGCCTGTCACCAGTGTGTAACTGAGAAGAAAGAGGGGGAAGCCATCTTTGTTTTCACCTACATGTGCTGAACTCAATGCTTTATTTCGTTCTGTTAAAATAGATTTCATCTGTGATACCTCTATTTGGCTATCTCATCAGTCCACTCCGTGGTCAGAAGTATACAGGTAATTATAAGGATTATTTATTATCTAATTATTATTACAATTAATGATTATAAGGCTTAATTCGACACTAAAGTTAAATTGTTCCTGACATTGTTGCTTTGTTCCTTAAAATTCAAAATCAGACATTTTGTGTACTCCGTGGACTTCCACTCCATAGACATCATTTGATCACGGAGTGGACACTTCTTTATTATACTTAAATATAGATACTTAAATATATTTGATAAATACATTTTATCTTTTTTTTTTTTTTTTGTTAGCCTACTGATTGCTTAAGGTGCAACAAAAATATATCCCCCCCCTAACTTTTATATTTTTATTCGCGATTTTCTAAAAATGTCATTTCAACTTCTTTAAAACAGTATTTGCTATTTTTTACTGAACTGTTAAGCATTTCTCTTCATAGTTTAAATGTAAGAACAGAATTCGTATAATATAAATTTAAGAACAGTTTTCTGAGTGTTGTTTACAGAGTAATGCAAAAGGTATAATGTCATGAAGCAATATGACTTTTTTTTTTTTTTTTTTTTTTTTTTTTTTAAGTTTTAAGGTAAAATATAGAACAGGTGACATAACACTTTTGAAAAATAATTGCAAAAATATAATTAAATTTAGTTTCAGAAGTAAAAAAATTAAAATATTTTTGTTTTACAGGAAATCTAAAATTGTTTTGTATTTTCATTAATTGAATAACTTTTTTATAAAAACAATACTTAAAATATATAATTATTTTCTTTGCAGAAATTTACTATGCCGTTAAGAAATATGGAAATTCACATGTAACCCAATGCAGGACTAACAAATGTGCAGAAACCTTAGCTCAAACGATTACATATTTTTAAATAGTTCACTTATTCGAAATTCGTCGAGTGCATCTCGTGAAACGCCTATTTACCAAATATGAGGGCCATCTTCTCGTATATTTTAGTTTTCAGATGCCATTTACATTAAAGTCTTAACTATAACCACACTGTACTACTTACAATAGTATGTTATATTACTAATGTACTACTTACAATAGTACTGCAATTAGTATTGAGTATTGTTAGTATATATACCGCTAGTGAACCGGGAAATATATCCTCTTTTTAAACTTTTTCTATGTATGGAGCTGATTAAATGATGAATTAAAACTATAAACTGCATTTAAAACGTTAGTATTCAGTCTCGACATTTTATTATAAAAAAGTATCAGTTTTTAGCTTAGTTAAGATTATGTCAAAGTAATACGAATATATATATATTTATTTAAATACATTAAATTAAGGAAAACCAAAATAAACATCAATTTTACATTGAAAAGAATTTAGGAATTCATTTAGTGTTTAAAGTCTGTTAAACAAAAAAATTAAATTATTTTAATTAAAAAATTAAATAATGAAAAAGTTACAGAATTAAATCCACTTGAAAAGGATTTAGCGTTAAGGTGCATTGCCGCTTTGTTTGCAACACCCGAAAACCCGAAACAATTGTTTCGAGTTCTTGCCGTTTATGCTGTTTATTTAAAGTTTTTTTTTACGTACTACCTAACATATATTACATTCGTGAACAAATTTTAGAAAATAATAATAAAGAGAGATAAAACGTAAATTTTTCGGATAAGTAAACTAAAAATCTTTATTAAAAATAGTATTTAACTACATGCTTTTCTATAAATGACCGGACACTTTGGATTTCAGAAATTTTTATTTTTAAATATCTCAAAAAGTACAAGACAGATCATCTTCGTACTTCAAGAGTGGAGAGAACATGTTGGTCTCCATATATTTCATTTAAAGTTTGTCCCCGAAAGTAAAAGGGGGAAAAGTAAATAATTAAAGAAAAATAAAAGTACTTGCCAATATCCATATAAAAATTTGCCAATATACGTCCAAATTTACACAACGTACTTTTTTACATAATGAGTATCTCACATATCAAGTTTGGATGATTTATATGCCAAAGAAGCTGAGCTATAGCTAGACCCTGTAAACTGAAAATTACGGTAAAAAATATTCTACTGTAAATCAAAAAACCTTTAGTAACATATATCAGTTTTAAAGAAGTGTAAAAATATTTATATAAATAAGAATGCGAATATATAAACATAAAAATTGACTAGAAAAAAAAAAAAAAAAAAAAAAAAAAAACAGCAACAACAACAACCTGAATGAATGTAATAATCATATTTTAATTTTGTTTAAAAGTGCTTGATACAAACTCATAACACTTCTAGTGTATTCACTTTCAACAATTTTGAATTATATTTCCAAACGTATCTTAATAATTTTATTTACAAATACGAAAAACAAAAATTATTGATAATCCTACCATATTCTTCAACAATCATGACTTGGTGCATATCGATAAGGCATCCTAAATTTGTTATATTTGCACAGTATAAAGGTATTAAATTGTACTTTAAAGAAATGCCTCTCATGAAAATTCATCCAGGTATTTTGAAATCTTTCCATGTAAAAGTTCCACCAGTAGTCTAGCGCTTCTGCGCTCAAAGCTGGTAAATAGGAAGTGCCGTGTTCGATCCTAGGTCGCACTCATCGACCTACCCGTTCGGAGTTTTCTGTGATTTGCTCTGAATGTCGCATAAATACAGGCTAGGACCTTTTAGAAAGACCCCTACGGAGGGCATTCAACCCCATAGGTTTATTACCCTAGCGTAGTCAATCGGCCTTAAACCCTACAACCAACCAACCATCTTTCTACGTAAATCATTATTTAACTGCGTAATTATATCATTTTCAATACTAAACATTACATACTAAATTAAAAAAAAAGTAACAGTTTCAATTCACTGAAATTTGTATTTCTCAAAATTTGACAAAGACGGAACGAATTCATATTTTAAAACTTTGTTAGATAGCGTTAAATACACGAAATATTGATTTCTCGACAAACATTTATATCTAACTACAAAACAAAAATGAGTACATTATTGTAATATATATTTAAACTTTCATCTTTCAATGCTCAAACTCACGTACAATATTAGCTTCTTACAAGATATAAAACATCCGACGATTTTAAAAATGGAAAGTTTTTTAAAAATGATTTTGCGAAATTTTACATTTTAGAAAAAGTCCAACGATGCATTATACCATGAAAGAACGTTTGGTAGAATAAAAATACGAAAGTAACGCAAAAAATAATATAAATGTAAGTAATATAATTTTCTATTTCGAAAGGATAGTAAAATTGCATTTACTTCCGCAAAATACAAAAAAAAAAAAAAAAAAAAAAAGAGTAATAGAATTGGAGAACATACAAAAGTACAATGACCTTTCAGAAAGGGATAAATTTTGTTTATATGACTTTGAGTGACGATTCAATAAGATTGAATGCATCGCTAAACTGATACGTTGAATAAAAACTTATAGAAATTTAATTTATTTTTTAAAGAAGCCTTTGTCGTAAAAGAGAATTTCATTTGAATTTCTTCAATTTTCCATATTTATATCTTAGCTATATCTTAAACACTTTTTTATTCATATTTTTGTCATCGATTTTTTTAAATTCTAATCTAGAAAAGAAATTTATTGATGCAAGGAAATATTTTTGTTTTGTTTCACTTTTATCTCTAAATAATAATAACACAAAAACAATTTTAAAAATATTGCTGAAATTTTATAATATTTGTTTAATATTTTGGCATTATTTTGAAACATTTTATAACAAATCTATACAAAGTTTATCGAAAAAGGTTTTTTAATGTTTAAAAAGAAAGAAATTGTTTCATTAAATTTTTTTTTTGATTGAAGATATTAGATGTACATAAACGTCAGCCAGAGAAAATTTTATAAAATTTGTTTTAATTTATGTAAATTCCGTCGGTATTTATTGATTTGAATACATAGAATTTTACTGATGCTCTACTGCGTATGTATTATTTTTCTGCGTTGTAAATCAGTAATTAATATTTCTTTACTTTTAGGAAATATAATAATTTGCTTACAAAATACTTAATAATTATTAAAAAATTAACTTTTTTTTTACTGTAATTAAAATTCACAATCAGTTTTTCTAATTTAATATGAAAACAAAGTTATATACAAGTGAATTTAATAAAGACCTACTTTTTCGAACCATAAAAATAAACAAAAATATTTAAACTACTGTAAAATTATAATTATTATTATTTCATTATAAAATTTTGCATACTTATTTAAAAATGTTGAAATTAAATATACATAAATAAAGTAAAAGATGTCTACACAAGGTTTATATCTTTACTGTGGCTGCTATATACTAGACTTGACAATTTCAATGGCAGCACCTAGAGCATTTAACATATATATGTATGGAGTAAAAAAGTATATTTTTCTTAGAAAATATATGAAGTTCTCATCATATAAACTATATTTTGCTTTATTTCTACAAAGGAATATTTTTTATAAAGCATGTTTACCTAAACTTTGCAAGAAAAAAAAATATAAAAAAAACTTCACTGTATTTTTTTTAGTGAAAAATAAAAATATAAATAGCCAAATGTAATGTAGAGAAATATTAGCAAGTTGTTTTGAAATAGCTTAAAAACATTTTAAGTAAGCGTTTGCTGTTTATTCCATTTGGTTATTTGTTCAGCATATAGCATTACCTATTTCAATTTTCTTAATATAGCAGTTTACAACTATGTCTGTTATTAAACAATTCAAATTGAATGAAGTACATATTATTATCTAAATGTTAAAAATATCGTAAATCTAAAGTAATAATCACATTATAATTTTTAAGGGAAAAAGATGTCGTTTTTACATCTGTGGGCACAACCTCTTTAGATATATACATTCTACAGCAGTAATAATTGTATATAAATTGATTGCCTAATAAGTGTTTATAATATATATATATATATATAAATCGCAGTATATATGTATAAAAAATATGAAGAGAGATATGTCCTAGGTATATTTAAACAATAAGCTGTCTTTCAGTTTTTGAGACTTTAAATTAACGTAATCAATATGCTACAGGATAAAATAAGTAAAAAGTTTTGAGAATATAAGCTAGCTACAGAATAAAATATTAAGCAGTTTTTTTTTTATTAATGGATGACAATTTGATTTTTCATTATTTCAGTAACTAAGATGAGAATTTGATTCTTCAAATTTCAAAATTTTAATTTTAAATTTGTTTTTAATTATTTTGATTTTTGGTTTTTGATTTCATTTGATTTTCTTTTTTTAATTTCGATTAATTTTGTTTTGACTTTTCATTACTAAATGATATGAGAAAAATTTTATTTTTGATTTCTTATTAAGTAAAGCGAAAGAAAAATCTAAATCTACGAATCAAAAAATAATTTACAGCAAAATAATCTTAATTTTTGTCTTAATACATTGATTATTGCCTTATGTTTTACATTTTACAGCATCCTACGGTAGTGTCTAACAATTATAGTATAAATTGATAGGTTGAAGAAATATCATTTATTTTTATTAACGCGTTAACTAGTCTTCGTTTTTTAATGAAAAATTAGTTTTGATTGTTCAGTTTGGCATTTTTATATATATATTAAAAAAAAAAAAAATACATTTAATGCAATTATTTTTTTTACATTCTTCTATATACATAAGAATAAAGTATTGGATTTTTGAAAAAAAATTCAATTTATTGTCTTTCTATAGATTTACACGTTTGGAAATGCTATGAACAGGGTTTAAACACTTTTAGAAAACATCTGATCATCAAAAAGAATAAAATTTAAATAAACCTGATTTTTAGTTGGAATTGAATTAAATAGGGGCTGATTAGCTTTTGAAATACATCATGCAAAATAGGTGTCTAATCTGGTCTGCATTTTCTCCCATTATCTCAGTTTTTTTAGTATATCAGTTCTCAAAGCTTGATGCATATTAAAGACAAAATTAAAAAGAAAGGTCGATACAATTTTGTTTGCATGTCGTCCGTCAGGTGGCACTGCTATGCAGCAGTTTAATACAATTTACTGAAAAACAATATCTCAGATTCTGGGATTCATAATTGCACTGAACTTGGTATGTGAGATGTATAGTACGACTCTAAATCCTATTGCAATGCGATGTCGGAAAATACTTATCTGACGCGGAGTGGTGCACGCAGAAACATTAAAATGTAAAGCGAAGCCACGTGAATGCATAGTCGTTTTAATAATAAATGTGCACAAACAAAAGGCACATGTGTCATACATCTACGGAGCTACACATCTACAGTTCATGGAATTCCAAATTTAGAATAGTCAAGGTTTATATGAGATTATTTCTCCTACAGATACTGCGATTTTTTATATCAGCTATTGGCGTTTTCAGTGATGAGAATCAGGCACTGAAATCAGTTAATGGATCTTCCGAGATTACTTTTGGCACATATTCTTTTTGTTATTATTTTTTTTTTTTTAAGTGAAATATCTGCTTCTCATTTTTCATGTTTCTGGCGCACCACCGCGTCAGGAAGGCATTTTTGGCCCAACACTCCTGTACAATTCTTATTCGTTGGGATACACACTACCCCTTTTAGAAATTCTGAAAAGCGATACTGAGACATACTGCATAATATAAATACACAAAACTTTGTATGTCATTTACATTTTATGAAAAATTATGCTCATTCAATTTGGTATACACCGAGAAAAAATTCTGCGACTGACAGATAGAAAATGAATTTTAGCTCTAGTAAAAATAGTTCCATGTAATCCTTATAAATTCTAGTTCCTTTTAAAGGCGAGTTCTAGAAACTCCTATTAGAATTCTAAAGCTTTTTTCTATATTATTGAGGATAAACTTATTTAAAATAACTGCAGTTAAATGCGAGCACAAGAGGAGAGTTTTATAAACTATAATTCGAGTGTATGACCCTAATTCTATGAAATCAAGCGAGAATTTATTGCAATATAAAAGATATGCGATATTCACAATATTGTTTCACTATCTAGAAACGTATATATTAGTAATTCTCGACCATTTCGTTTATTCAGTTCATTGGCTTACTTCATATCCATAACTTAGAATTCTATATTTCTAGTATATGGGTTGCAGAAAATGACTATTTATTCATTCTGGATTAAGGCATATATTATTTTCTTAGTATATAAGTGCACTGAGAAAAAATTCTGTAACTGACATCTAGAATCTAGTTTGTGGGTCTAGTAAAAATAGTGTCTTGTCATCCTTATAAATTCTAGTTCCGTTTGAAAGCGAGTTATAGAAACCCCGATTAGAATTCAAGAGTGTTTACCTATATTATAGAGGTCAAATGTATTTAAAAATCTTTGCAAATACATGTGTATACAAGAGGCGAGATTTAGCATCTATAATCTTGGTTTATGACCCGATTCTAGAAAATCAAGCGAGAATTTCTCGCAATGCAAAGGATTCAGAATATTTAGAATATTCAGAATATTGTTTCACCATCTAGAAATGTATACACTAGAAATTCTCGATAATTTCGTATATTCAGCTTATTGACATGCCTTATACGCATAGCTCGGAAATCGATGTTTCTGGTTTAGTTATTTAGAAACTGACCTCGTTCTAGATGAAAGCAATATATATATATATATTTCTCAGTGTGCTGTCATTCACTTTATTTGAATTTAAGATGGTTATATTTCAGCATCTATTAATATCTAAATATTTAAGTTTAGAATTATGAGGAGCAATGTTCATAAAATTCTTGTGCATATTAAGTGATAAGTGGCTGTCTTATGTAGAAAAATGTAGAAGAAAGTTTTATGATGAACACAGTATACTAGTTTCATAATCAACATATTTATTTGATTGTAATTTGAATATATGTAGTTGGTCAGTTGATGTTCAAAAAAATTCTACAAAACAGAGATAAAATAAAAATGCACAAAATTTGCAGTTTACATTCTTCAAAATAAAATAAGTCTTATATCACATGAAATATTATTGAAATATGTTTAGTTGAAATAATTATATATTCAAATTTCCGGAAACAAATAATCTTAAAGATTTATACAATATTAATACATTCAAAGTAATTAAACCGGAAATTCTTTACATTATTTGAGTTTATCTGTTTGATTTATCATCAAAATGCTCTCAACAACAACTGTCAACACATTTTAAGGATTAATGAACATGAATCTAACTAATGGGCCTTCTGTGACCAAATAGACACATAATTTTCCATCATTTGTAATCAATTATAAATGGAACAGGATTTGTGTGGATAACGCGATTTCTCATTCCATTTATATACATTCGGATTAGACAAGGGAAATTATATTAATGAATAACAAACAAAGTTAATTTTCAGAAAAAAACTTCGAGAAATTATAAACATCGAATCTTATGTTTATTTAAATTTATGTTTCAGTTGTAGAATTAAAATGTTACATTCATATAATTTTATCATTTCAGGATAATTTTGAAATTTTGCACTTTACTTGAACATGACCAAAAATGAAAATAAAAATTAAAATATTTCAGAAAGTTTTTGTTTTTTATATAAACATTTCTCAAATGCATTAATGCTTTAAAATGCAATAATTGTAAAAGATTTATGTCATTTAGAGAAAAAATCGTAAGCCTTTAACGTTTACTACATATTTTCTTCTGAAATTTGACAAAACAATTTCGAAAATGGGTACTAGATACGTAGTTGATTTTTGAAAACATGTAGAGACGTTGTATTTCGTGAGTAAATTATGCTAGAATTTGTAGAATTCAAAAGAAATAATTCAACTTTTATTAAAGACAAACAATTTTTTATTTTTCAAAAATACAGCAATGCTATACAGTTTGTACGGAAAGAAAGAGATGAAAAAAAAGGAAAATGTTGAGAAAAATAGTTCTAAAATTGAAGAAAAATAAATCTGAATAAACAGGAAAATTAACAGATATTGTTTTAAAACAGCACGAAATTAGTGAAAAGTAAATACATTAGCATTTGGAGCGTTGTAATTGTTGGAAAAATTTGCAGTTTTCTATTTGGTTATTCATTTGGCCGTAATTCTAAATTTCTTCAGCCGAATCATTTTAAATCTGTCGAGTGACTACGGGCTAATGCCCCTTAGAATTATTTTCACGACGGGCATCCCAAACAGACCTAGGATTCTCGCATATTCATTTAGCCTAAATCCTAAATTTTTTCAGTCGACTATTAAAATTATTTATTTTATATAAAAAACTATGAATTAACAGAATTTGTTTAATGTATCTTTCTAAATTGAATATTATATGGTAAAAATAATACAAACGTTGGTTTTAATAGCATGATTCTAATATTAAGCGTATTAAGATTTTTTTCAATTGATTATATTGAAAATTACTTTATAATCATATAGTATTTTTAATTCATTATTTATAAATTAGCACGTAAAATGTTCGCTACATACAGTTTAACGGCGATAAATTGGCAAACTTAAACGGTAATTTGATAAAAGTGTCTCTTATTTTATTTTATTTTTTTTCTAATTAAAAATATTTTGAAGTCACTTGTTAAATAATTTATTGCCGAAACGTCAGTGGAGGCCTACCTTTGGAGACTCAAAAAAATTTTGGGTTCTGTCTGTTTGTATGTTTGCCTCGCGATAGCGGCCGCAAAAATCACGCTATACCCCACGGAAGTAGCTGTGTAGTTTTGGGTGTATATTACATTTGTAGTTCATGTACAGGGATACACCAATTTTTTTCTTCTCATTACGGCTTATAAGCAGAATTTGTATGTACCGTAATACCGATTAGCTTGTAAATTAGCACACACATTTAGGCTGTACAGAAATAGTTGTATAATTTTTTTTATGTCTATATTGTTTATGGATTGTGTACAGGGACATGCCAAAATTTTTATCATTACGGCATATTGAATGAATTTCGTTTAAACACACTTTAAAATCATTACTTTGCAATCGACAAAATGAAATTAGCGTACATTACTGAGATGCTTAAATTTATATTTTCTGCTCTTTGGCTTCCTAATTAATATACAGGACTTTACAAAAGTGCTCCGACAATATCACGTAATCATCCAAATTATGACAAATTTCGAACAATTATTCAGGAAAAACGTAGAGTAAGTTGAATAGTTTTTACTGAGGTATACAATGATTGTGGATCAAGGACACACAAAAGAATTTCACGACATTATTGCCTATAGACAAATTTTTGTTTAAGAGCATTTTAACGCATTTAGAATGGAATTATCATACATTATAAAGATGTATAAAAGCATGTTTACTCTAAAAAAAGAGATATGTATAGGCTAACTGATTTATTTACGGGACCACACAAAAGAATTTGGATGACAATCTGTAATCCTTCAAATGATGTGAAATTAGGTTGAAATATTAATGAGTTATATTAATTAAATAGGTGAATTCTTTTAAGTGTATATAATTAAGGCGACTTCTTTTCCCAGATACATAAAATAATTTTGTACTATTGCGGTCTGTTGTCGGTATTTCTTCAAAGTGTATTTTAACATGTTTATACCTATCAAATAAAACGAAATTTTATTAGAATTTTGAAAGCATGTTTTTCAGTAGAAAAGTGTGGTCATAGAATTGGTAATTAATTTACAGGATTACATTAAATAATTCCGATATGTTATGTAACCATTTTGCATGAAATTTGGTACAAGTATTTATAAATTACAAGGAATTGATACAAGACTATCAGTTATTAGGAATACATATATATATACAGATAGCTATGGAAAGAGACATACGGGGGGGGGGTTGTATGAAAACGTTTCTGTTTATGTAGTAAGTCAATCGAATGAGGCTCCTGATCTGCATATCCACGTGTTTTAAATGTCGTAATTTCTGTATATAATCTATAAATCAAATAAATCTGTTTTTCAACAGAAATTTAACAAACGGTGAACGGACTGTTACTATATAGATAAAAATATAAATTAAAATAACTTTGTCTGTTGATTAAAATTTCCGGTGTGAAAACGATCTAGCAGACTTGCGGATTATACGCTGAAAAAATACGATATATATTTACATGAAATTGCAGATGACAAAACAGAAATAAAATATATTATATTATTTGGTTTGTTAAAATTAATATTGAAATGAAAAATATTTAAAATATGAATTATACATACGTAAACTACATATTCAAAAGGATCATTGGGTCGCAACACCAAGTAATTTATTTCATGGTACCAAACTTTTTATGGTTTAAATTTTTATTAGCTGTCAACTGTTTGCTTTTTTGAGTGAGTTTTGAACTTTCTCCATTAAGCATTTGTACAAAACACTTTGCATGGAGGCAATAAATTGGTGGCATACAAAATTGTCTTTAAACAGTTAGGACAGGACATTATAGTAATTTGAAACACAAATTTAATTCTTACAAAATTAAGAAACTTAAAACTTATGATTATGATACTCTCATTTCTGTAACCCATGCATATAATTTCAAAATAAGACAATCGATTAAATTTCTTACCATTTCATTTAAACGTTATTACATTTTATCCACCCAAAATGTATATTTTTATGTCATTTTAAGTAGGAAATTTCTGTATAAAAATTTAGCATTAGAAACGTATATATATATTTGAAAAAAAAAAAAAGTGATAAAAGTGGGTAAAAAAAAAAAAACGTCAAAAGTTAAAGAAAAAAAAAAAAAAAAAAAAAAAAAACGGAAATGAAAATCTTTGATTTTTTAACGGAGCTTTGAAGTGCGAATTCATCGTATCACGAGTAAATGAGCTTGTTTCTGAGTGAGCTGGCCTCTTAAATCATTTTAAATATATTAAAAATATCTTGAAATAAATATTATGGAATCGTGTTAAATTTTAAAGAAAAATTGGGATAAAAATTCTCTTCAGATTTATTTCAAATGTATGTCTATGCAACGTCATCTGAAAGCAAATATTCACAGGCCACACAATGTTGATAGGATTTTTTTTCTAGAGTCTGACTGACACCACGGACACTTAGAATCGTTTTGATCCTGAAATGGTGGAGTAGAAACATGTTTCACGAATTATAAAGTCAAAGATTTCGTAACAGCAGTTCTGTACGCTAATTCTACATCGAAATGATTTGATATGTTTACTGTGTTAATATTTCCCAGAATAACTTAAATCTCATTAAAACTTTACCTATTGAAACTTTAAATTTGTTTTAAAACATTACATGAGCATGATGCCATATTCGATTATCGAAAGAATTCGCGATGTTCATGGTAGCACCTCTCATGCTTGTCGAATATTATTATTTTTGAGGATTTATTTACACTGTATTAAATTTAAAAGTGATTACAAAATACCTTCTTACTATATATTTTTTCTTTTTTAATTGCATCTATATTTACATTTGTTTAATTTGTTAAGGCTTAATATATTGGCAAGGACATAAGTATTTTTAATTTATTATGTATGTTTTACGTATCGACCAAATTCTCTGTAGCAAGTGTTAAACATGGGCGCATAGGTACTTTTAATGTCTGTGTTGAAAAAGGCATTTTTTTATTTTTTCAGTTTTAAAGGGTTAATTGCGAAAAAAATATTTTTAATCATGATATCGCTTGATAGCTTCAGATAATATCCTAAGATAAAATCTTCAGCCATGTCACACAGATTGCTTGTAGAAAATTTGTGATAATTACCACATTGAGCAACGTGTCAGTCATTCTAGATTCTAGACATTTTGTAATATATCTCTAAGTAATGAAGGAATCATCTTGAAATTTTAGGAGTGTGCAGAACATGTTATACTTCAAACATTTCAGTGAAAGTTTTACCCCGAATCTAAAAGGAGTACAAATAAGAAATTCAAACGTTGAGCGCCCTTTCAAATATGATATAAACCGCGTCAACCATCGGTGGCGGATATAAAGTAGGATATAAAACTAAAAATATTACATTTAATGATTGGAAATTTACTACAAATTTGCTTAATTTTTATTTATTACAGGAGGAATCATTATGGAATTTTGATGGATTTTAAGAATTTGCGTGGCTCTCAACGTGTTAAAAACGACGTTAAAAAATTCAATTTTGAGAGGGAAGAAATGATAGATAAAATTTACAAAAGTACCATTTTATTATCATTTAATCCATGAAGAAATACTTATTTCCAACTTTAAAAATAAATAAACTTTCAAGGTCTTTTTTTTTAGTTATTAAAAGTGTTAGAGTTTTTATATTTCTAAAACTTTATTGATACATTTTATTACAGAATATCAGCAGTTGAACATTTTCACAGCTTTACGAAATCTCATAAATGATCAATATATTTTAAAATAATTTTTATTAATATTTTCGAAGTTGGTTCTTGAAATAAACTTCTGAATATTTTAAGATAATTCAAAGTGTGTTGGCTTATTTCTGCAACATATTTTTCAGAAGTATTTATGAATATGTAATCAAAGTTTTCTGGAGGAACATTTCGAAGAAATTTCTTGATTTCTGTTAAAGAATTTTCGTATATGATAAACTTTATTAAGTTACAAAATACTGAAAATAGGTTCAGTTAAAATTGAAAGAAATTTTGATGGATTAAAATAAACTTTGATGAATGCATTTCATGTTAAACTGAGGAAGGCGTTTTGATTAAGTTATTTAATAATAAATTGCGAGTGGAGGTATAAATAAATTTATTTGAGCTTCTTAAGTTTGAAAATTGGAATATTATGCGAATCTGTATAAAACTGGGTTTAAAATTTTTAAGAAATTTCAAAATATTAATTAATTTTTTTAGCTTATAAAAAATAATATAACTTATGCAAATTCAATGATTTTCATCAGGTACGTAATTAATTA
Organism: Salticus scenicus; assembly: GCA_963930645.1. Taxonomy (NCBI): domain Eukaryota; kingdom Metazoa; phylum Arthropoda; class Arachnida; order Araneae; family Salticidae; genus Salticus; species Salticus scenicus. The sequence goes on from OZ005650.1 coordinate 77,011,277, forward strand.
CATTACTAATGTAAATGTAAAAAAATTTCATGAATATATGGAAACAAATATTTTTTGTTTAGTTTGTCTTTTTGGTCTTTAAAAGACTTGTTATTTAACTACTTCTTGTTAATTAACTATAAAACAGTTATATTTATTGGTGATGACTATTATGTTTAACTCTTTGCGGACGAATATCAAGAAATAGACGATTAAGTATCTTTTCATACCGACTTTAGGTATTTACCTAAATAATTACAATATTGTAAAAAGGGAAATTCCGTATTCACATCTAACCTCTTTAATGACGTCGTCGTATATACAGGATATGACAAAACTGATAGTCACAAATGTAAGGGGTGGTAGAATGTGCCAAAATAAACAACTTTAAGTTGAAACTACATATAAAATTTATGAAGTTATGCGCAGTAGTATTTGAGCGAGAGCTGATTAAAAAATTTTGTCACTCACACAGACTGACACATATTAACAAAAAATCATCAAAACCTGTTCCGAACCTCTCAAAACATGCAAGTACATCGAAATCCGTAATTCAATTGTTTTTACAAATTTATTTTGTTCTTCCATTGAATGAAGGATAATATAAAAATGCACTTTTATTACCGAATTTACTGCATTAAAAGTTATACATTTATTACATTTTATTTCACTTTAAACGAAATAAATGTTTACATTTTCCGAAACAAAATAATACCTTGAAATACTGATTTATTAATCCACTACAAGGCATCACATTGTTTTACATAACACACAGTTCTTTTCTCTGAATGATAGCCAGAATATCAATAACGTTTGTATCGTATTCTTATCTTGCGCATTAATATTAGTTATCGTTACATTTTTATTGACGTTTCCAGAAGCGAAAGGATTTATTTGAGAGATATAACCTATACAGAGATTTCTAGGCCTTAAATTATTATTTATGCATTTAGCAGAAATTTATCCTTAGTTCTGTATTTTTCGAGTTTAAGATAACGAATATGAATTATTATCAGTTTATTCTAAAGTAATTTTTCACGAATTTAAAAGCTATTTGTATACTAGTCGGTCTAGAGCTTGTGTTTTATACATGCATTTATACGTGTTTTATACATGCGTTACTCGTGTTTTACACTAGTCGTCGCACTAGCACCCGCCTAGCGCTCATGTTTTATACATGCATTTCCAAATTTATTTCAGCTTTTCAATTGAAATTACTAAACATTAGTTTAAATGGCATTTAAAACAAATGGTTCATTTTTTACCACATGATATCTATATATTTTTATGTTGAATATTCGCCTAGAATTTAAAAATGACATGGTAATCCTTTAATTCAATTTTTATAAACATATGTTTATTTATTTATTTATTTATATTATTAGTTTCTTGTAACGTAGTTGAATTTTGCATATTAATTTATTTAATTTATTCTTTTTCTATGACGTATTAAAATAGTAAAGAGAATAATTTAATTTAAAAATATAATTTATTTGTGTTATTTAAGCTTTATGTTAAAGATGAATTGGTTAAGGTTAATCAAGTTTTGTTTTCTGCAACGATAACAACTATTATATACTATCCTGAAATAATTTTTTAAAATAAATCTCTATAAGTGGACCAATTAATTCTGTATGTTTAATTTACTATTTAATCAATGAACGAATCTTCTACACCACACAAATCATGAATAATATTTTATTTTCTATATCTCAATACATTGTTGCAATTGTGATGTAAGTTTTTCCAATAAATTACTTTTATTAACTTATTATTCAGTGAAAATGCACACATGGAAAACAGGATAAAATCCCTTCTTTTATTCCAATACATTTTTTAGTTATGACGTCATTTTCAGCGTTAGTTTCTGGAAATTTGGAAATTTATAATTAAGAATATGAGTAAAACATGTGCTTACACATTTACAGAGGCTTAAGCGATATCCTTGCACGGCATTTAATTTCGCAAACGTTCGTCAAATGTATATTTTTCTAATATATATATAAATTACGTTATTTTTACGTAATGTTTTAACGTTACTTTTTCGTAGAAGAAATTTTCTGCTTTTTTAACTACACAAGACTGCTACACTTTTCTAAAAATAATATTAGGAATATCAAAGGAAAAATTATGTACACGTTGACAATTAAGAGTACGTAATGGTGTCGTTTTTTGCAAAAATTAAAAAATTCAAATTTTACATAATTCGTATGCATAAAAAGCGATCCTAACTATCGATCGAAACTGATACTCTGTAATACAGAAAAGTATCCTTTTATCATTAAAACCTACCGAGTTATTTGATCTTAAAATTTAACTTTTATAGGGAGAGTGTGTGTGTGGACGGGGGGGGGGGGAGGGGGGAGGTATCATTTACATAGCGAAAAATTGAAAATTGAAATTAATAAGAAAAATCGCTGAATAAAAAATATTTTTGCTTTCTTCTATATTCAATAGAAGAAATTATTAGATTCGTAATGATTTTCGATCTCGAATTTTCGATGGATTTGCATGTTTTGAGAGGTGTAGAATACGATTTGACCCTTTTTAGAAAATGTCTGTCAGTGGGTGAAAAAAAAAATAATGGCAACTGTATAATAAATATGGCATCTCTAATATGGCAACTCTAGAATAAAAATCTTCTGCGTTCATCATGGAAGATAATTTTAATGCAAAATAATTTTAATGAATTACTTTTATTGAGTGACTATGTATAGGAAAATATTGAAAAAAGTAATGTGGTGGCCACAAACATACTAGCGTTAGTGAAGGATTTATTTGCAACCAAAAAATTAATTGAAGACGGCTAATACTTTTTAATAATTATAGAAGTAACAATAAACAATAATTCTAAATATCTTATGTAATAATTTGTGTTAGTGTTTAAAAAATCTTTAATCTATTCACAGTTCTTTCCCAGCTTTACCACTGTTAGTCAGAAAAAAAAAAAATCTACATTTGTAATTTGTTGAAAAATTTTTTTTCCAAGAAAACATATTTCTTCTAATATTTAAATTCTTATTTTTTCTTATACATATACATATTTTCTTATACATATTTTCTAAAACATATTTCTTCTAATATTTAAATTCTTATTTTTTCTTCTCATGCATTTTAATAATGTATTTATGATTATTTTAATTTAATTTTTAAAGATATTTTAGTTCATTTAATTTTTTTTTTTTTTTTTTTTTTTTTTATAAATCAAATTTTTTCTTACTCTTAAAACTCTGTATTAGTTTAGTTTATATATATATATATATATATATATATATATATATATTTCTATAAGTATATAGCCGTTTTTTTTTTCTCTTTAATATTATTTACTTCAGAAATTTCCCCCTATATTTGTTTTTATAGTCTCTTACTTTTACACCTTTTTTTTCCTCCTATGTTCTTTTGAATGTGACTTTTCCTTTCATAAAAGTTGGAAGCAGTAACAGTACTGGTAAATCAATATATTCAGAAACAGAAATAAAAAGCCTAATTTGACAGGATAACGATGTTACAGTGCCACGAAGTGCCATGGAGGAATTTTAAAAAATCTTAATTTTTTAATTTGAATGGAAAAAAGGTTAAAAGATAAAGTAAATAAGTAATTTTCAGATGTTACTGTGCAGATAATTTACAGAAATATCTAAAAGAAAGTCTCTGGCTATGACAAGGAACTATTAAATTCATTATGTATATTATGTACATAAATATCAAGCATTAAGTTAATAGCTAAACGTTAATAGCAAAAAGTAACATAATATATATCTTAAGATGACTTGCATTCATCGGCCTTTCAATTTTAAAGGCTTAGAAGATTTTTGCTTATCTTTAAAAACAATATACTGAAATGCATTTATTTATTTTTTTTTTAATTTTTTTTTTATATTTCATGTTTCATGTTTCATGTTTCATTTATTTTTGTTTCATTTCTTAAATTCCAAAAATAATTATTAAATGTTAATTATACAGAAATTTTAATAAGTTTAATAAAACAAGAGCTAATATTTAATAAATAAATTACCTAGCGTACACTATAAAACATATTTTATAGTAATAAATTGCATTTATTATTGTCACAAAATATGAAAAAAAGTTCGAAAAACATTTTCTTCTACAAAATGAGATATAATTGCTTTGTAAGATATAAATAATATATATATATATATATTGTTAACAGTTAGTCAAATTAAATTTCATTTCATCATAACAAAATGCCTGACATTTTCAACTTACACAATTTTACATTTCTGTAAAATAAATAATGATTATTGAATGTGAGTGACAGAAAAAAAATATATATATATATAATTATCTCTTGAAAATTTACGAGCAGATATAAAATATAACACGAAAACTTAATGAAACAAGTTTTCAGCGATTAAAATCGATATTTTACATCTTCTGTCATATTTTCTTAAAATAATTTGAAACGAAAGAAAAATTGAAAATTTAATATGCGAAAACAGTTTTTAATTTTGTTTCAAAATATGATTTTTCAAGAAATGCAAAAATTAAATAAATTTACTTCAATAACTGAAGAAATTTAATAAGACATATGATATCAGTAAGAGATAGTATTACCTGATTAATGACATTTTAAGTTATGCATTTTAAAATTAAATTAAAGAAACATTCAAGGATTGTAAAGTTTTGTTTATGCTTTTTTTTATACTATATATTTATATACATTTTTGAAAGTAGAAATAAAGAAAATCGTACATTTCGAGTTTTTGTTCACTGATTTTATTCTCATATGTTTCAAGAAGCATAAAAAGAGAAAGAAAAACTGAAACACACATAGTGTGATATTAAGTGGGATATGCGCATAGTTAAAACTTTCTTAAACTTAAAAAAAAAAAAAAAAAAAAAAAAAAAAAAAATCATAAAAACAACCGGTGGACCTTCCTAAATGATAATATGTATCTTTTTTTTCAGTGATATGAAAGAAATTTAACATATGTATCAAACGAATAGACTCTTGTGAGATATACATGTGAAGGTAAACAATGTCACCATTTGCAGAAACTGTAGGAGAGAAGGTCGTGATACGTGAAGAATATGGGCTTCCACATAATTACTCACATAAATCTTCTGTAAAATACCTGCAATCTTGGACACCAGCACACGATTCCCAAAAGCAAGTACTATAAGTGTGGCACTCGATTATTTTTTTCTTCCTAAGGCTATTGGATTAGAAATAAGTACTGTAGACACCATAGTATTTTGCAGGATCTTTGTTGAAAACTTGTGTTCTCAGTCAACAAAGGTCCTTCATCGAAGAAATGAGTTGTGTCATGTTAGGTTTGTGATACAGCTGTCGTCAGTTTGATATTTTTTTTAACTTAGAGTGTTCCAATGACTCCATAATAGACTTGCGGTGCTTCTGTTAGGTCACCGTCGTGGTCGCTTGTCGTCACCTTTCTTTAGCCACCTTTCTTTAGAATAGGCGAAAGTACCTCGAATGTCACACGACTAAGTGGTGTAGAAGAAGTGGAAGGCGTATTAGATCTATCTTTTTGCTGGTTAGGGGTATGGGATTAGGCTACTATAAGTTTTGGCATTGATTTTGCAACCACTTGGATGACGGAGTTTGATATAGTACAGTCGGTAGTACACTTATTACAGTTTTGTTAAATAAATCCTTGTCGAATCCTGTTCTTAGTTGGGATTCGACAACGATTTATTTAACAAAACTGTATTAAATGTACATTTTTTATATAGGAATTTTTGCTAGTGTTCGGAGACTTTTGTTACCGACTGTACAGGAATATGCCTGTCCAATGCCCGTGTCCAATGACGAATACTTTTTCCGAAATAGCTGTATGATCAATAGATAAAAGATCATAGGATCTAAAGCCACTACATGCATTAGTACAGTTACACCTTTAATCACGGACGTCCGAAAATTTCTCAAAAGGCCATGCTATCACTTTTCTTAACCAGTTTATTTCTCTGCTAAACAGCAGCGACGTCTAAACAGAGGACAAATATTTGGCATAGATGGACTCTGTTCAGTTCCTCGTCATATATTTGTTCTCGTAAATTTTTATTACAGGGCATTATGTTCATGTTAAGTGAAATAAATTTCGCCATTCGATCGACACAGTCTTAGCTTGAAAATTACACACCTACCCAACTTGTAGGCTATCCACTGTTCAGTTCAACACAGTTACCTTATCACGGTTTTCTAATTAATATCATTGTGGCAGAAAACTTATTATCGATTATGCTCTTATACAGCATCCCAATCAGCTTTAAAAATTTCGAAGCAAGAGACGAATTAGTGAAGCCTGAAGCTTTAAAAATTAAAATGATGGAATGATATGAAGCTGGAAAAAATAAAAGCATCAAGAACTTACAAATGCATATTTTACCACTGACAAGAAAAAATTTCAAGAAAAGAAAAAAAAAAGAAAAAAACTAAAAGATGTGCAGAACAATAATACGTATGGGGAGAGAAATTAGGCAACATTTAAATGTAATTATTGTTCAAAAGTCGGACATAAAGCCTCTGAATGCCGAAAGAAGATGACAGACAGGAAATTCATTTCATCGAATAACTATAAAGAAAAATCTTTCATGGCTGAAGACAGTATAGAATTTACGATGGCGGCAAGTAATTATTTTCAAGAACACCCTGAATGGTGACTATAAAGGGGCGCAACTTCACATATAGCTCATGACAAGAATATATTCACAGAGTTCGAAAACATAAGCGGTTCATACCTTAAATTAGCCATAGATGAAACGGCGGAAATCACAAGTGTTGGAACTGTCAAATTAAAAGTTCCTAGTAAACACGCAATAAACAATATAAAACTAAAAAATGTTTTGTGTGTATCAAAATTGAAATGTAATGTATTATCAACTTCACACATAACATCTGAAAAACACATAAGACGTTACTGATTCATTAAATAGCTCGATATCTGGCTTACGCATGAATTGACATAAATTCACTCAACACAACTAATCAAAAATTACACTTCGTAATGTACCGAGCATTTTTTGAAAATAATTATCACTGGTGATGCAAAATGTATTTTCTACATTAACATGAATTCAAAAATTCAACTTTGTATTTTATGAAAAATAAAATATTTTAATTTTTCATATTATTTTGGAAAAGGAAGCTTCAGCCGAATAAACAGGTATTTAAAAAAATATTCGTTACACACAGAAGCATTTAAAATTGTGTTTTGTAAACAGGAAGAGAAAGTGAAAACAGTTAAAAAATAACGCTGCATGAAATAAATTTCATGAAAATTTTTCATTCAAACAAAGTTTTATATATTTATTATTTTAAATGATTTTATTACGGAAAATTTTAAAATAGTAATACTATTTTTATAATGAAAAATATATATAATTTTACTAATTCAACTCTTTCATTCAAAAAGTTATATTTTATCGAAATATGCAATCGATTATAATCTCGCAGATCAACTGTAAGTAAAATCTAGTATGTTGTGAAGTGTCTTCTATCCCACTCCTTATTACAGCGAAATTTACGGGTTGACATGCATTACATTTAATTATATCTTCTTACAACAAATGTTTTATATAGAGATTTGGTACAATTTTAACAACAGATATTGAGATATAGACTTGTGGATAATCCAAGCATGTGAATAAAGCCAGTGCCACCTGTCAACAGATATGCATTTAAATTAAGTCAGGAATGCGTTTGCAGACATGATAATAATCTTATATACCATGCCTCGTACAATTATACAACACAGAAGCTGAGGTGTAGAATATAGAATTCCCATTCCCAAGAAATATTGCATCATGGAAGCGTCACTTCTCGGCTAATATGCATAAATCATCAAAGTATTTGATGAAGAGGATCTTAATATTAAGTTTTGTGCAGCTATACACAACATAATCTGAGATATAGCATTTTATTAAGTGGAAGAAATCGTAGCATAGCAGCGTTACTTGTTAGTCACTACACTATCTGTTTGTAGACAGTATCGTAGGCACTAATTTACGTCAAGGTGCAACTAAATATAATCTTTTACGAAATCTTATGCAGTAATTCTTGAGATAAATCTGCCACAAAATTTTTGTCACACATTTGAAGACACACAGACCTACAAGAATGCTCAAATAGTTTTCTGGGACTCTTAGAACATGAAAATCCATCAACAACCGTAAGTCGGAAACGTTTAAGAATCCAATACTTTATTAATATTAAAAGGAGATACTTTCTTCTTTTAATACTTTCTAATACTTTTCTTCTAATACTTTCTTCTTTTGTCTATAAAAGATAGTTTAAAAAAAAAAAAAAAAAAAAACGCCATTTATCTTTAATTTTAAAATTTACTAAACAAAATTATCTGTAATTCAAAAAACTTATATTTCTCTCTTTGTGATTTTCAAAGTTTTTGAAATAATGTTTTTCATTCATGTTTGTTATAAAATAAATAAATAAATAAATAAAAATGAATGAGGATTTTTTAAATTTAAATAAATTTGAATGATTAAAATAGAATGGGATTTTTATGTTTATATTCATCTTCTGACTATGCCAATTACGTAAAACTGTTGTACTAAATTAATTTATTAAAATAGTTTTGTAAATTTGTGTAACTGGGAATAAATCAAATTATGTGAAACATAATTAAGACATCATATTGAATTTGCCTACGTTTAATTATATTTATTTGCTATTTATAAATAGTATAATTTTCATTAAAATAACTTTTTTTCATAGATTTTTGTTCAAATGCCTTTTAGAATTTTATTTAAAAAAAATTATAAGACGCAAGATGTATTTCACTTTGGTACTTTTTCTTATAAGATAATTCAAAGATAATTCAAAGTTTTATTAATTCAAAGTTTTCTGAATAATATTATCTAATATTTTTAAAAATGCATACTTTTCTTTCTTTTAATTAGGTCAATATGAGTCTTTATCAAATAAAGATTTCGAATTGTTTTAGGTTAATTGCATTTTTTTATCTTTCTCTCGTTTGTGATTTATTAAAATAAATTATAATCTCGTATTTAATTTTATTTTAATGGGGGGGGGGTATTTTATTTAGAAATAATAATCAAACAAAATAAACTTTATTTTATTATTTAAAAAATATATATTTTTGGCAGTTTCAATGCGTTTGTGAACAGTGATGACTTATTTTAAAACCCATTGGAGTTGAGGCTAAGACCAATTTTTTGCATATTAAACCTAGTTCTTTGTGAGATGTCCTCTGTGCATCCATTTTAATTTACGGACTTTATTCAGATGAGTTTCAAACGAAAGCAATGAAAACTCCTGACTGTTAGAGAGACGACCGCAATCTGGATTCGAACACAGATCCTCCCACGTTTCAAATTATAAAAAAGAGTTTCTTGTCCACTCATCTTTTGAAGGTTTAAATTGAACGTATTCGAGAAGTTCAATTCGTAAAACGAACTTTTATGTGAAATTACAGATGGGGTTTTACTTTAAATAGAGTTATAATTACACACACACACACACATACATACATACATACATATATATATATATATATTATTGTAGTATATAACGAATAAAATTCTATTTATTTATTGGAAAGATAAGTAGAGAGAGAAGCACGTAAGTCCACAATGTAAAAAATCTTGTGCGTAGCAACTGCAAAACATCCATTGTTAGTTTCCATATATATTAGAAATAAGTTTCAGTAATAATTAGGCCGTAATGCATAAATTTTGATCTAACTATCAGATACTTACCAATTTTCCTGCAGCAACCAACTGCTGCAAACAGCAGAAAGTCATTTAAAAAAAAGATTGCACACAGCGAGTTTAAATCAATTTTTAAGATACCCATTTTGAAGGTTTAAAACTGACCTACCTAATCAGTATGTGTATTAAGAACATTAGAAGGTTTTTATGTAGCAAATTTGAAGAAAAGCGTTTTAGAATGATTAACATATTATTGACGGTGATTAAATTATTGACTTTCAGTCTCTCTTTCTGTTTTCATCAAACCTTCCATTGGGAGATTAAAGAAAATATACAGAACCATTTTTTTTAAGGCCTCCATATGAGAGACTAAAAATTGCTCTCCCGAAACTGGACGCCTATCAGTTTTCCTGCAGTAACCTACTGTTACATATGAAACGATATCTAAAAGGGATTTACATAATAAACAATTTGATGAAAATCGTTAGAGTCGTTTTTAAGATGCAGAATTAAATTGATATATAGTCCCACATCCGGCTTTCTATGTCCCACCTCGGTTTTTTATGATCCATTCTGTTTTTCTAATTTTAGCTAAAAGTTGGCAACATACAACTATACACTTCATATGTCTTAAATATAAACATTTTTTGTAACTCTTTCCGTTTCTTAGATGTGATTGTCAGAAGGTTCACCACATGTATACATACACACAGACACACACACTAATTAATGATAAAACCGCTTTTCGGACACAGGGGACCTTAAAACATGTAAATCCGATGAAAACCCGATATCGAAAATTTTAACTGTATACGATATAGTTATTACCTACGTTACTTGTGTAAAAATAATTAAAAATAAGACATTTTATAGCAAGACGATTTTAAGAAATATATCCGATATTAAAATACCTCAAGCTAATGGAAATGCTGTTAGAATAACTTTATGATAAATATTTAAATGTCAAAACTCATTACAAAATTAAAATATCTCAGAAAGACTCATCACTGAAGTGAGTGGTATTAACAGAAAATACGTTAGAAATAAAGAGTATGATGCAAAGCTAAATGCCTAATAATAAGAAAACATAAAATAAAAATATTTTAATAAAGAAAAAAAATAAAAAAAAATAATCTGGTGTGTCACTCACACGACTTTCTCTTACCCTGAAATTTAATACTATAAATACAGATTGGAGATTAAGAGGTAAGATAACGAGTACTGTCATGTAAACCTATGTTAAACTATTCAAATTAGGCTTCTGAAGTGTTTTATATGATAATTAGTTCTATGTGAAGCGGGCTACCGCCGCCTCAACCCCCGTTTATTAATGCACCTACATTTATATAGAATTTTAATCTGTTATTAAAATTAAAAGTTTACTTAAAATTATACAGACAATTTTCACACGCAACATTAATTGAAAATTATCAATCTTGATCAAACTTTTCCAGCAACAAACTTATATTAACTTCAAAATACAACACATGCATCTCCTAAAATTATTCGGTTTTAAGTTACTCTAAAAGACACAGACAAAATCAAGCGTTAAAAAACTTGATTACGGTAAACAGGAAGCTTCAAAACGTGTAAATATAATAAAAACAAGCGATGAATATTTAGCTTAAAACATACATTATTTACCATATCTCTATGAGGAATTTATTTCAATTCCAGAACAGCTTTTCTGGAAATGGTAAAATATTATTACTAAAGCACATCCACTAACAACAAATAACTAGTGTGTTGTGGCCACCACATGACTTTTTTCTATATTTTCCTATACAAATTCACTCAGTAAATGTAATTTATTAAAATTATTATTTCAAAAAATATCTTCCATGATAATGCAGACGATTTCGATGTTAGAGAAGTAGTATAACACTAAATATCCAAAAAAAGTTTAATTTATTCTCAATATTACATTAAAAAAAAATCGATAACATTATTTTAAATTATCGGAGATCGATGGTTCAACCATTCGTTTTAAAGGTATTAGCGAGCTCTTTTGAAAGATACCCATCATGAAAATTTACTCCCCTCGAAGGGGGACTTCCCCCCAAGGGGGTGGGGAGGCGAGGTTCCTACATACACAATTTTTTTTTCTCAGTTGACTATCTCTATTCCAAAAAGATATATTCGTTTCATTTGTTTTAGTGCAGTGTATAGATGTTAAACTCTACTTACCTGCAATTTCCCCCATAGACGTAATGTATTTGAATACTTTTGAGTATCCCCGTACACGAACCATTTGCTTCATCTCAACGAAAAGCTTAGTGTAGCATCCGCATATGATACACATTTAGAATACCGAGTTTGGAATTTCTCCTACTATTTGTTCTTGAGATATGCTGATAACTGCACACAGACAAACAGACACACACACACACTGAGACCATTCGCTAAAATCATGATTTTCGTATTCAAGGGACCTCAGAACATTTAAATATAACAAAAACTCACTTTAGAAAATTTGACCATAAAAAAATACTTTCTCTACCGTAAGGGTAAGAGAAAGTAACAAACAAATACAATACATAAAACAGTTGTTATATGTAAGCAATTCTTATTCAACCAATAGAGAAAGGTAAAATAGTAGTTTATTTTAATTATCTTGATACATTGTTAAAAGTTTCAACAAAAATTTCTTGTATTCCAGTTATCTCAAGTCTTATACAAAATTACAGTGAAAAATAAAATGAGATAATTCTACCTTTTGTTTACCTTTTGGTGACTTAAATATTTTAATTCTTTAGAGATTTATAATACTTTTTTCTAAAATATACCAATATTAACTTAATATTTTTCTAGCGAAATAAATTAAATAAAACTATAAATACACAATAAAGATCGAGAGTCTTAATTATCGGTTTTTAACATAAATATATTAAATTTAAAGCAATTGTAACAATACAAAGAAATTAGATAAACATTTAATTGAATTTACAGAATTTTTTACAGTGTACAAGAATGATTAAAATCACATAAAATAAAATAAAACATTATCATATAAAAAATTACTAGTTTGTTAATTATTTTTATCGTTTTATAAAAATAACCTATCAATATATAAAAACAGAAATTCTGCTTAAAAAAAAAAAAAAAAAAAAAAAAAAAAAAAACTAAACGCTTTATCGATTTTTTTTTTCTAGTTGAGGTCTTTGTGGACTCATCAAAATAATATTCTTTCAAAATATTGCTAAAAGATAGAAAGTTTTTATTTTCTCTGTAATCTTGGGGAAAAGAATGCAGTTAACAGCTGCTGCTAGAATTTAAACGGATTTATTTCTAGAAGGAAGAAAAGAAAAATATGAATGACACTTTTTTGTATGTATAATAAACTGAATATAAAAAGAGGTAAATGAAATACGTTTTTGTAAATATTTTTATGCAAATACTTATATACATAGTCTAAGTATTAAACAAACTTCTAAATTTCTTTTAAGTGAAAATAATGACTTTTTTTTTTTTTTTTTTTTTAATAGAAAATGTGTAATGTTAGACAGTAAATTTCTATCATTATATTTAGAGAAAATGGTTATTTAAGGCTTTAAGGCTCCATATTTCTAAATTTCTAAAAAAAGCCTAAAAAGAAATTCCCATGTTTGTATCAATAAAATAAATATATTCATCTTGATTAAAAAAAAAAAAAAAAAAATTGAAATTTTCATTTAAGATTTTATTTTTGAGTTTAGTAAAATAACTTTCTAAAAACTAATTATGATTATTATTGTTACTTTTTTAAATGTAAACTTGTATAAAAAGTTATTTTTTAATGCGATTAACCTGCTATATAAAAAACACGAATCAAATATCGTAATTAAATATTATATTATTTTCCACCAAAATGAACTTCGATAATGGAACAACTTATAAAATTTCATTTAAACAAACAAACAAAAAACAATATACATATATATCTGAAAATTTAAACATTTCTATGTAATTTTTACTACAATGTTTTTAAATTATTGAACATTTAGAATAATAATTTTCTTATTTGCGTCAACAGTAGTTCCCTTGCAGGTGCAGAAATTATAATACATCACAGTTTATTGACTCAAATTATCAAAAGGTTGCTTTAATAAGGTTAAATTATGAAAAGTAAATAAAGAAACTGATATGTGTTTCAATAATTTGGAGCAGTATAATCATCATGGAAATAATATTTGTTTACATTGTGGTCCGAAAAACATGATAGAAAGTAAGTGATCTTTGTGGAAAAAAGACAACATGCAAGAACATGAAACATATTTTATTGAATAAAGATATGAATGACAGTTAAAATACAAGATGCTTAAAATGTCTATCGTCCCCGACTATAGTGTTATAAAGCCGGTTCCGAAACTCTGTCATAATGCGCTGGAGTGTGTCGTAATCAAGTGCATCAATCTCACATCTGATAGCCAATTTTAGGTCCTCCAGTGAATCAGGGCTATTCCTATAGATTCTAACCTTGATGTAACCCCATAAGAATAAGTCGCACGGATTTGGGTCCGGACTGTATGGGGTCCACTCTATCCCGTGCCCCGTGAATTTCTCTGCATCCCATGCAATCAAACGCTCACCAAACGTCGTTTCAAGCCACAAGAAGACGTCAGAAGTTTTTGGGGACGAGCCCCATCTGGCTTGAACCAGTACCGGCGGATCCTGTTGAGATGGCCCGCATCAGGGCGAAAGTGACGCTCTAGCAACTCTCGATACTTAACTCCTGTGACCACACCATCAATAAATATCGGACCAATTATCTGCTTCGACGATATGGCACACCACACCATGACCCTTTGTGGATGCAGTGAAGAGATGACGCTGAGATGAGGATTTTCCGTACCTCAGTGGCACCAGTTTTGTTTGTTCACGAAACCATTCAACTGAAAATGGGTCTTATCACTGAACCAGATCTTGTATTCACTTATGGAACCATTTTTAAGTTCCTCGATTATGTGGTTTGCGAAATCTCTCCGCTGCACAGTATCCCCCCCCCCTCTTTAGCGGCTGTCACATTTGATCTTGTATGGACACAATCCTACTGCTTTCATTAGCCTTTGTAATGATGTTTTCGATATGCTTAATTGTTGGGCCGCCTGTCGAGTGGAAGTGGTTGGCTGATCCTCAAAGTATGCACGTGCAGGCTCCTTGATGTCGTCAGTAACAACTGCTGATTTTCGTCCCGACGCCTTTCTTTTTGCATCCTAAACACTCCCTGTAGATTCATATCTGTCCACCAACCTGTAAACAATGAAAATCAGTGGGAGATTAGGACCATTACATTAGTGATCTGATGGCTTAAAAATCACTGCGACTTTAGAGTGCTATAACTTACTGCGCGATTATCTCTTCACTAAGCGTCCTTTTCTTTTTGAACTCTGAACGACATGCCCGTCGAACGGGGACATTACATCGGTTATTCTCATAAAATTTTCTTACGATATATAATCGATCTTAAAAGGTTTGTGATTCTATATTTCTTATTCTTTATTTCCGGTAATTAAGCATTCAAATGAAATATCATTATATGTGCTATTATAATATGGAAGAATTATATTTGCATCAATACATTTGAAATCAGAAACTTAAAATACTTTCTGTCATGTTTTTCGGACCACCCTGTATTATTTATAATTCTCCTATTCTGCTACGGGAAAGCATGAAAAGATTTACTATTTTTCTTTCATCCTTTTGCGGATAATTACTTGAAATTCTTTAAATCATTTAAAAGAAAATTACTACAACATGATTGTTACTAGAAATTTCACTCGTGCAATTTATATTTCTTTTAAAAAGTACACATTCTAATTTGAATACACTGTTAAAAATTTCAACAGAAAACTCTGTGTAATGTATTATCTTAAGCCTTACGTAAAATTACAGAGGAAAAAACACAGAGATGTTAGAAAACTTATTTTCTATATTCACTTTAATAACTAATATTAATTTAATTAATTATTGGTGAGAATATATTTCGGACTTGGAGTGCTTTTTCTAAAGTAGAAACAGTCATTTTTAATTTTAACTTAAAAATGAAATAATAAAATTTGGTAAAAATACAGAATAAAGATTGAGAATCTCGATTATTCACTTTTAACTAAGAATTACTGTAAATTTACAGAGACTCTGGATAAATATTTACATTAAATTTACAGAAATTTTTAACAGTGTACTTTATAGTTTATTGTACAAACAAAACAAATTCAAGAGAAATAATTAAAAATCTTCTATGATTTCCCTTTTAATAATTTTAATATTTTGATCCCTATTAGATTTATTTAAACACCTGTTAATTACTAAACGTCCACAAAATGAAGTTAAATCACTGCAGATTTTTATATACAGGAAAGTTCGCCCGCATTTATTTTTATGCAGCATACAATTAATGAATTACAATTAATAAATTAAACTTTAAAAAATCAACAGATCAAAAGGTTAATATCCTTTTTTGGAAAAGAGCCTACTTTTGCACAATTTATAAAAAATGATGTAGGGAATCGATCCAAAAATCAATTTGTTTGTGTCTTTAGAGCTTTTTTATCGATTCATACTCATTTTTCATCTTTGGTCGACTTTCGGAAGTATTTATAGACGTTTCCTTATATATATATTTTTAAAACCTATAATAAAGAAAGTCGCTTAACAAATTTTATGGACGAAGATATTAACTTTGACGCTCATTAATGTAAAAAATGAATACAGCAGAAATTATTATATGAAGTTACTTGAAGTTAATGGAATGAAAATTCTGATTTTCATTAAAACAAATTTTAATTAAATGAAGGATATTTTTAAGAATCTGAAGAAAATATAAAAACGTTTTAACAAATAACAATTTTTGTTTTCTTTATCTTTCAGCAAGACATTTCTCAATTTTTATTTTTTTTTTCCCTGTAATGTTAACATACTCTTATGCTTTTTCACCAAACATATTGAAATTAACTAGGTTCGAGTAATGCCTGAAACTTATGTATGTATCCACACACAATTTACGATGCATTGTAGTATGTTTAAACATAAGTTTATGTATGTATATATATATATATAAGTAATCAGCGTAATTATCAAGATGTGCTTTTTCTTGAGATGCATATTAGTTTTGGATAACGTTAATTTTAACTCTTGGAAAATACCTAAAATCTAGCTCGTTCTTATGCCGACAATTACCTTAATTTTTGTAATTCAAATGCACTTTTGACAAAATTTGCCTAATATAGTTCGCTTTCAACCTATGTAATAAAATGTTTTCTATCGTTCGCACATGCGCAGTGAAAACGTTTTCCATAAAAATGCTCGTATTTCTTTAGATATTTGAGATATTTATATTCTCATTACAGCTTATTGTTGCAAAAGTGTTTTTTCAATTTATCTCAAAGTGAGAATAATTTTCGTTAAAAACTCTATATTATAAAAAAAAAGAAAAAGGTATTTTTTTTTGTCTCTTTCTTTCTTTTTCTTTTTTTTTTTATGTAGTTTAATGTAAATGCTTACATCTACATTATTTAACATGCTATCGTCACACAAACTCATCCACAAACTGTACGGGATGTATATTAACATATCCTAAAGCTACAGATTATTTTGTTCACTTAACGATACAGGGTGATCACAAACATTATTGATTTTACTCAATTTGTTACTGCCCCTCTAAATGTTGTCATAAACTAATATTCACTGAAAAGCACGAGGAGGACTGAGTTCTTTAACTGTCCAATGTTCGAAAATATTTCATCGAGTGATAAGTTTTTAAATTGAAAAAAAAAAATGATCTTTTGCAAATCTTTCTAAACTTTTGAGCAGGAATGTATATTGGCAAATGATATTTATAACCTAGTTGTGAAACAGTAGATGGTTGCTACGATAATTATCATAACACGGATGATTACTATTATAATGATAAATTAATTCGCTGTTAAAAACAGTTCAAACTTGAGCCATTATATGAAGTAAAAATATAATCAATAGCATAGTATAGTTCAACCTCATTTTTAAGTTTCCTACTTCTTGCGATTAAATTTAAGTTGCACTAAAATTGGAGCTACCTTGCATCCTCTCACAAGGGAAGTATGAATAAAGAAAATTCCTGTTGAAACCAAACCAAGCTTAAATTAAAGAGCGTGGTCGAAAATATAGGGTAAAGTGCAAATTTTGTGCATCAACTCACCCATGGGCCAAGATAAGAACCTAGAAAATTTAGTCTCTATTATAAAAATCTACGGAAGAGAATTAACGGCAAGAAAGCGTGACACAGTGAAAGAGTATTTGACTTGAGACAAGAAGGTCTTTAGTTCAAATCCCATCTCGATCGAATTTTGATTTTTTTTAAAATAAAAACATAATTCCAATATTTGGTTCAACATAAAATTACCAAAACATGGTAAAAAATTAAGTTTTGGTTCAAACTAACATAAAATTTTTAACAGTGTATATTATTAGACAAAAGATTAATATGTGTGCCATAAAAAGGTATAACAGACTAATAGCATTTATTTTTAATATGTAGATGCATATATCTTTAGAACACTACAAGACACATCCAAATAAAGTCTTCTAAGGTGCACTAGTGCACCTTGGCATAGCCTTTTTGAACCCCTTCCTTAAGCTCACAGTAATAGGTAAAAAAAAAAAAAAAAAAAAAAAGAAAAAGAAAGATATAATTAAGTTTAAAAAAGAAAATCATGTGTCCTAGGGCCTTTTTATCTATTCTTATATCACATACGTTTTTCAGTACATTTGTATTAGCTGGACGCAAACAAAATTCATCAAATAGGACGGTAATATTGTCAACGCAGTAGGATATAATAAGCTCAAAAACTCGAGTCAAAACTTTTTTTTAACGTACAAAATCGCCAGTTTATTACTCATATCACAATCATGACAAAATATGGGAATATATGCGCCCATGACGTTTACATGTGCCTAGCTAACGGATTATTATTATTATTATTATTATTATTATTATTATTATTATCATTTTTTTTTAAGAATTCATGGAACACAAATAAATGTAGATTAAAAAAAACAAAAAACAAAAAAAAAAAACAGACTAGGAGGGTGATTGAGTTGAAATGTTTAAATCGTTGTGGTCTTTGGGTTTTGAACATGCCCCTTTTTCTCGGTAATGGACAGTGGGCAGATCACTACGTATTTAAGCATACCACTTCACTGTTAAAAATTTTAGTTATAACTTTAACAATCATATGAATTAAAGTAATTAGCAGTACCATAATATGGTTTAATCTCATTTTTTAGTTTTCTAATTCTTGCGATTGAATTTAAGTTTAACAAAATCGTGGAGCTATCTCATACATCACTCACAATGGAAGTATGAATCAGTAAAAATCCTATTGAAACCAAACCAAGCTTAAATTAAAAAGCGTGGTAAAAAATATAGGGTAAAGTACAAATTTTGTGCAACAACTCACCCATAGGCCAAGATAAGACCCTAGAAAATTTAGCTCCTTTTACAAAAATGAACAAACACACACAGAATTAGTGGGGGGAAAAAACCGTTCACAGTGCCAGAGTGTTTGATTTGAGACAAGAAGGTCTTCAGTTCAATCCTCGTCTCGATCGAACTTTGATTTTTTTAAAAATTATTATTTAAAACATAATACCAATATTTGGTTGAATATAAAATTACAAAATTATGGTAAAAAGTTAAACCATCGGATAATTGCAGTTACTTCAGTACCAAGGTTTGGTTCAAAATAACGCCAAATTTTTAATTGTGTACTAGGAAGACAAAAGGTGTGCATTTATGTATTCAATAAAGTGCAATGAAAGAAAGAGACGGGTAAATGTTTTGTTTTTTGTGCTTTCTCTTATATAACTACACTGTTAAAAAAAATGTAGCTTTGCTGCAAGAAATTCTCTGTAATGACAGAAAAATACGTTTTGTCAACGTAATTTTTCCGTAATTTACGACTATTTTTTCAAATCACACAGCATTCCTGGCAGCAAAGCTGTTTTTTATTAACACTGTAGTTTTAATGATTCACGATACATTAATGACATCCAGTCAATCAAAGAAATTTCTAAATAAATTACATTCATTTTTCTGAATAAATAGGATTTTATGTAACATCAAAAATTTAAAACAAAATTAAAATATATAAATAAAAGTTAGAACTATCCATGTGTAGTTATACCACTTCTTTATAAGTCAAATTAGAGTTAGGAGATGATACGTTTTTAACTCAGCTACCATTATTTATATGGTAATGTGGGGTGAATATAATCGCGTTTTTCTTTAATTCGACTTTCACCTCACATTTTACAGCTGCTATTACGCTTACAGTTCAGACATTTTTATGCATAAACTATAACTTACTGGCTTAAAATATATAAATTCTTTATAATTTATCTATGTATGATTTAAAAAAAAAGAAAGAAAAATAAAATAAAAATAATTATAAGTTAAAAAACTTTTTATAGATCATGTTTTTAAATTTTCTGTCGAATCATAGCTATAGAACTAATTACATTAGCAATTTATCAATGCGTATTGTTACGAAATTGTAAAGAACTGTAGTTATTTTTGTATAAATTCTTTCAAAGAGTCTTAGTAAGTTGATAAAATGTCAATTTTCTGCATTTCCAGCTCTTTTTCGCGTTATACTAGCTTAATTTTTCCTTTAAAACGCATTAAAAAGCTCCAATAGACAGGTAATGGATTTGGCGACAAATTTGGCGACTTTTTGCCCTTGGCGACTTTTTTGGTGACTTTTGGCGAGAAAATTCTTATTATCGATATTCCAAAGATGGACGTTCTAATATGATTGGTTAAAGAGTTACGGGAAATTTGATTTAAAAAAAAAAGTTGGTTTTAAAAATAAAATATTAATCCTTTCCGAAGAATATATCTTTGCATCATGAACTACATTAGCACTTTATCAATGTGTAGAAATCTTTAAAATGACAATGACGTCATTTGCCAGACGCATAATTTAACTTTTTACAATTTTTTAACGCTCATAAGTTTAATTAAATGTATTTATTTTTATGTCGAAAGAAAATGAACTCGTAATTTTTTTTTTTTTGACAACAATTAAATTATAGCTAATATTTTAATTACTATTTTTATTGCTATTAGGAGCTTATCATTTTCATATTTTAATTAATTAAAAGAAAACTATTCGAAAATTCGAAAATCTGACTTCGAAGTATTGTGTTGTCACCGGGTTCTGAGCTACTGTAAAAGTTTCAAATGTCTAGCTAGTAGGGGAAGTTAGTTAAAAATAGATTGCAAGATTTGTACTGGACAAACAAACAAGAATAGAAGTTAATAAAAACATGTTAATAAAGAAAATATTTGGTTTCGAGATTTTACTTGTCTCATGGTTTGAACCAAGTTTAGCCTTACTAAACCCATATAGAACACATTAAGAATTGTTCATATGGTGAAAATTTTTACCAATATGTCTCTTTTCGAAAACTTTAGAATATCAAAACTCATTACAGAGTTACGAACTTTTCTGTAAATATTTGAGAGCAATTCACAATGTTTT
Organism: Salticus scenicus; assembly: GCA_963930645.1. Lineage (NCBI taxonomy): Eukaryota > Metazoa > Arthropoda > Arachnida > Araneae > Salticidae > Salticus > Salticus scenicus. The sequence goes on from OZ005650.1 coordinate 77,032,426, forward strand.
CCAAAAATGTATAACGACAATATACATCTAAAACCTAAAAATTACATCAGAATGAAGTACTTTGATTGGGCTTTTAGTTTGTATAATTTTGTAGATTATAATATTTAAGAAAGATTCAATGATTTCTTAATGTGGTTTGATTTTTAAAGTAAAGTATTAAGTTATATCTAAGTATAAGAAAATCATATGTAAGCAATATTATTTTCACAAAACTTGTTTATTCAAAGATTTGTGTAAAATTTAAGTTCGAATTGTGAGAGTTTCAATATAAAAAAATCTGGAGTGACTCCACTCGACTTTCCGAACATTGAGTAATTAACAGTTTTATAGATAAAGTAAAGAAAGAGGAGTTGTTAAACAAACAAAACAGAGAAAACCATAATAGAGTGTCAGTATTTTTCTCCATATATTACACGATGTTTAGTTTTACTTAACGCTACTGAACTTTGAGCCCATAGATCATAATGATAAAGAATTTTTCGTTGTGTCCCTGTAAAACCTGTAAAGGCTAGGTTCACGAAAACGCTTATACTTGGTGCAACAAGGATTTATAATATTCATATAAATTTTCAGCTCAATTGAATGAGGTGTTTAGATGCTATCGCACTTTTAAAAATTTGGTCCCATAGGCCATAATGATAAAGAATTTTTCTTTGTGTCTCTATAAAAAAACTGTAAGTGCTAAATTCACCAAAATCTATACAGTTGGTGCAAGTGTGATCTTTAACATGTGTAAAATTTTTTTTCTCATATTAATAAGGCGTTTAGACGCTATCCCACTTTAAAAAAATTGGCCTCGTAGGCCTTAATGATAAAGAATTTTTCTTTGTGCCCCTGTAAAAAAACTGTAAGTGCTAAATTCACCAAAATCTATAGGGTTCGTACTATGATGACTTACAATATATGTACCAACTTTCAGCTTATTCGAACAAAACGTTTAGACGCTAGCGTGTTCACTCACAGACATACACACACATACATACACACACACATACATACATCATCGTAAAAATAGTGGGAACGGACTCAGGGCACCTCGAAACGTATAGAAACATCAAAATCTCAAATTCAGATTTTTGACATGATTACAATACTTTCCTCACTATAGTGTTCGGAAAGTAAAAATTACGATATTTCAAATTTCGTGGAATTAACAAATGTTTCTTAAGTGTATCACGGCGACTCGTTTTCCTTACACAGTTTTTAACAAACTGAGTGCCTAAAAATTTTTCTAAAAACTTTTTCAAAGAAATAGTTTATACAAATATGAATTTTTCTGTCAATTAAAATTTCTGGTTGAAAACTGGCTTATCACACCAGCGGATTATTCGTCGTAAATTACAGTATTTCTGATAGATGTGTACTTTTATGCGTTCTTACATGAACTTTTAAACATACCAGTGTTTTGTATAAAGGGTCAGCCGTTTAATGAATAAAAAAAATAATATCTTTTACAGCTAGTAGTAGCAAGAATATGCTTTATTCTGTTATGGAAACCTGGATTTAATAATTCAGAAATTTACACTTGTATGTATGTATTTCCTTTAATCACTGCTTCAAGATTTTATTACTTATAATTTTTGAAAGAACTACTTAACTATACGAAATCATGAAAAATTTTCTATAATATTTAAAGTTGTTTATAATTATTTTATAATCTATAAGCAACACACACTTTTACTTTTTAAAATTTCGTATATTTACGTAAATACAGTCGAACCTCGTTAACGTGAATCTCAAGGAGGGGGTAAAAATTTATTCATGCTATCAATAACTAAACTTTATATAACCAAACTAATCTTCATTTTGACGGGGATTGTGGAAACAGTTCATGTTAAAAGTAATTGTCGTTAACAGTGTTCGCGGTAGCGAGGTTCGACTGTATATATATGAAATTAGTCTTCGACAATATGTTTATAAAATTAAATATTTTTTTTAATTTGTAAAAGGTACAAAATATTACAATATCTGTTTATCACAAAGAAAAATAGATTTAACATATTTCATTTTCCTAAGCTGCCAATCATTTTTACGACATTATAATACCGCTTAATTAACATTTTCATTAAATGTATTTCTTTTTATGTTTAATTTATAAAAGATTAATCTAGCACGTTGCCATTTATTGAATTAATTCTAAGAACAAATCACAATCTAATTCTTGATAAAAAATAAATAAATGAAAAAATTGCAATTAGTTATTGGTTTATAGATTGAAGGGGAAATATTATTTTTACATATTATTTGCATTTATATGGAGAACGGATAAATGAAATTTATTATAAACTAATGAGCAATTAAATGATAGCGAGGTCATTTATATGTTAATGCTTCTTTCGTGTTACAATATGCGAGTTATAAGATGGTGCATTTTTATATTTGGATAATGTTGTTATGAAATTATTTAATTTATCAGATCAAGCTATCATTAAAATGTATATTGTATCGATTATACTTTCTCTTATAATTTGATTATAACGTTTTTAATTGTGATAAAAAAGAATAAATTAAACTGAGAAAAAAGAATATACCGTCTTCATCTAGAATGAATATGTAGCCATTTTCTAAATCCCTTAACTAGAAATATAGATTTCCGAGCTATACGCATAATGCACGTCAATAAACGGAATAGACGAAATGATCGAGAATTTCTAGTCTACACATTTCTAGATAGTGAAACAATATTTTGAATATCCTGCATCTTTTGTATTGCGAGAAATTCTTGCTTGATTTTCTAGAATTGGGTAATAAACCAAGATTATAGTTGCTGAAACCCGCCTCTTGTATTCGCATTTATTTGCAGAGATTTTTAAATAACTTTGCCCTCGAGAATATAGGCAAACGCTCTAGAATTCTAATAGGGCTTTGTAAAAGTCGCTTTCAAAAGGGACTAGAATTTATAAGGATGACGTGGAACTATTTTTTCTAGAGCAACAGTTTAGACTCTAAATGTCAGTTACAGAATTTTTTCTCAGTGTATATATCAGGTATGTATTATGAAAACAATTCAAAATTAATCTTCTTAATATATTACTTTGGGATATGTTAAAAATAAATAGTTTAAAAATTAAATAAATAAAAGTGATTTTTTTTTTTTTTTTAATGAAATAGAAAAATGTATGAAACAAATATTTGCTAATTACAGTTACCTTATGTGTACCAATGATACAGAGCAGATATAAATTAAAATTTTAAAAATAAGCTTTATCTGTCTTGCGTTGGTTTACATGGCATTCAAGTAGGACAAATCCTCAACTTTCTGAGTCTTGAACGATGGAGATTTTATAACATTTGTTCTAGAATGAGATCAGTTTTATTCACATAGGGCGAATTTTTCAAATCTTATTATTATGTATTTTATTTTATGTAGAGAAACAAGTTTTTTGCTTTATCTTCTTATTTCTACTTGATTTATTGTATCACCTGCTTTTCAGATATTAGAATAAGTACTTAGAATTTATTTATTGTGTTATTTATTATTTATTTTTTAATAGAATATAACATTTTAATGGGTGTCTACTACTGGTACTAAAATGTCTCATCATTTCCAGTGATGGGTAACCTGGGTAATGGGTAACCATTTGAGTTTGTGGGGGGTAAGCATTTGAACACATACCACCAATATATATACCACTAATGCTTATCCTTGAGAGTTTTAAAGTAGGCGTTACAACAGCTAGCAGCTAATTTCCTTAATCCTTTTATTTACAGAGCTGTGAAAAAGTATTAATTTTTAATACTTATTGCTCAAATATTTGAATGCAAAAATAATTTATATAGCTGAATATGTATGTTTCATATTTGTTTTTAATGTAGCTGGCAATGATTTGTGATAGATAAATGTTTAAATGTGAAAAACGGAATGATTTAGGGAACTCATACATATATATAGCCGCAAGATGGCATTGCTTCCAGTATGTTAGCTGATCTATACTTATATTATTATCAGCGTGACATTGAGTGTACTAATTTTAAATTACTAAGATATGTAGATGATATAATTATATTATATTTGGATAAACATAACACCAATCTAGACTTACCTGTTAATTATCCTGAAAATCTGTCTCTTAGTAGTACTGATTTGGAATCTAGTGTTATTAGTTTCATAGATTTAAAAATTATTCTTAATAGTAATAATTGGAATTTGACTTACATGATAAACGAAAGATTTCCCCTTTAAAGTAAATTTTTTTACTAATTTTAAAACATGTTTAGGTAAATATATTTTTGTCAATATTCTTCTTAATTTTAATCTACAGATAAAATATTTAGCGTCTGATAAACATCAAAACGTACAATTTCGATTCTTTAAAAATTTAGCATTAATTAATACATTTCCCAAACACTTAATTAATTTTTTTTTAATTATTATTATTTTTTCTCTCAATTTTTATTCCAATTTAAATTGAAATTTAGGTCTAGAAAATTTTTTATTCCAATAAACTGTATTTTAAGTCTAGATATTATACTTGATTTTAAATTAGGTATTTAATGGTTAGTTTTTATTCCCATTATCTTTCAATCTTCGTGGCAAATTACAATCGTAGATGGCAGCACTATTGAATATCTGAATATCTATATTGAATACCTGAATCAAAAAAAAAAAAAAAAAAAAAATATTTTCAGCTTGAATAGGTTTATGTCTTCATTACCTTCGCTCCATGCTTCCTGTCCATTTTGTACAGACATTATATGTATTTTATTTCTTTTTATTTTATTATTTATTCATTTTATTTTATTTTATTTTATTAATTTATTAATTTTATTAATTTTTTTTCATTATCTTCATAACATTACTGTAGATTGCAGCACTAATCATGATACTATAATTAATATGAATCTTAATTTACGTTAGGATTCAACTTGTTTATGTTTGTGAATTCACTATTTTACTCCATGTTCACTGCTAATTTTGAGCTGACTAACTGTGCTTTTAACTAATATCTGCTTGTTAAATTTCACATGTGTCTGGTTTTTCATAAACTATGAGTTGCCTCTTTTCCAATAATATAAGTAATTTTTGGATTAATATTTGTAGTGGTGAGTTTATTTTGATCTACGTTTTTAAATGGTTATTGGATTATTATTTGTAGTAAAGAGTTTTAATTTGATCTTCGTTTTTTCTGGTTTTATTTACAATGGGCGTTTCGGGCCAGTGAACAAAGAAATTCTTAGCTTTTGCTTTCTTTGTGACAGAAAAACATCCATTTTTTAGCACATTTGCATTCTACCAGGCCCTTGATAACGTTAGAATGCAAATAATGCTTTTTTCTCATTCCAATTTGCTATAATTCATTTAGATTTTACTTTATTTCTTTTTTGGTTTGATTTGGATGGTCTTCGTTTTTGCTCAGAAAAATTGTTTAAATACTGAAATTAAATCATCTTTAAATTTCAAATGTTTGCACTGATAATATTATATATATATATATGTGTGTGTGTGTATATAACACAATTAGAACTTAACCTATTATTTATTTCAGAGAAGATGGATAGTTAAAAGAATGTACACGCATAAAATTATAGAATAACATATTTAAACTCATGAGAGAAAAATTTTTACTTATGATGGGTGAATTCATTAGTAATGTAACAAAAATCTAACAGTATATTTACTCATGCAAACAAAATGTTTCCGTTAAATGAAACTTTGGAAATAATTACTTTAATTTCTGTTTTTTTTTTTTTTTTTTTTTTTTTTTTTTGTGATTTTTTTTATGATAAGTTTTTTTTATGATAAAGTAAACAATGTTTATTTGCTATTTACGTACCAAAATCAGAAATATATATATATATATATATATATATATATATAAAGAGGAGGTAAGCGGTGATTTTAAATAACTAATTGGAGATTTTAAAATATAGTCGCCAGGCCACCGACTGTATATGTTAAGCCCTATACATAAATTTATTTTAATCATTGAAAAATTTAGGTATAAGAGAAACTAAAACTATACAATATATTTGTTATTGTATTATTTAAATGTTAATACTTTTGATTACTTTATTTTAATAAAAACAGTTTCTGATATCTTAATAAAAAAACTGAACACTGAAAAAAGTAAAGAAGCAAAAATACTCAAAAGTGAGTAAAATGTTATCAAATTTGAGATAGTTAAACACTCAAAATAGCTCCAAAGCAAATACACTCAAATTTAAGACTTTCATGTACTTATTATTGAGTATATGAACATGCTCAAAAATTAGCATCCTCCGTCGTGAATACCATTATCTCAAACATAGATCGACATTGATGTATTCTTCAGGAAACTAGTATGAAACCTACACGAAATATAGATGTGGAGATTTGAAGGAATAAATTGTGTGTTTGAACAGTTTTTTTTTTTTTTTTTTTTTTAATTTGTAGAAATTCTATTAAAGAACTTCTTTCAGTTCAGCAAATTTCTAATAAAGAATGAAGTGAACATATACTAATTTGAAAACATGTGATAGTTTATAACTGAGACAAGCATGTTTTCCTTTTTGAAACAAAATGACTCAATTCAAAATGATATTTACTCCTTTTCGAGTACTTTATCTTTAAAAATAAATAAGCGATGGAGAAAATCGATTTTTTTTTTCAAAGGAATGTGTGTATGTATGATTTTGTCATATAAACATGCATAAAAAGTCTCACAACACTGCATTCAAGTATAAGAATACGTTACATAGTATTTCGGTTCTTAAACCATAATCTCTTTTCTGTATTTAAAAAAAAAAAAAAAAAAAAAAAAAAAACCTTAGATTTTGATTACAATGACTGGGTTATACGTGTTATTATTTATTTATTTATTTATTGGAAGATCAATAATAGGAATGCCTTAGATCTAGAAAGTATTACGAATCATAAAAACAGCATATAGCTGTACTTTAACTTTAGTTAAAAAAAAAAAAATACTTAAGAAAAATAAATGTCATCTTCCTAAAAACCAGTTTATTCTTATGCTAGAATAATAAATCAAATGTTCACATTAAGTAAAAGGAATATTCTCTAATCAAGAAATTATTTTTTGAAATCTTGTAATTTAATTTGTTTCTTTTACAGAACTGATTTTAAGATTGGAAAAAGAAAAAAAAAATGTATATACAGTTAGATATTTATCACTTTTTTTATAAAAAGGGGAAAAAAAACATTCAGTAGAAATATATATTAATTTATTTTCTTCTTTTCTTCATTCACAGAAAAAAGAGGTGTTGGAATCGCAAAAAAATTCAACATGCGTTTCTTTTCTTTTCTTTTTTTTTTTTTTGCCGTAAGATAAAGAATTTTAACACCTTGGATATAGCAAGTATTTTAGGCATTAACATAGCGAATAATCGGATTATATCTTTTGCTTAAACATGTTATAAAAAAAAAAAAAAAGTTCTATTCTATGATGGAATAAAACGTTGGAATTTTTCGTATTAAATAAAATAGTTTTTCTCTAATGTAGTTTAACACATTTTTTTTAAAACGTGTAATTGAATATATGTCTTTTATCAAATAGAAAATTTAAGATTCGAAAAGCAAAAGGAATTTTTTTACAATTATCTATTTATCATTTTAAGAAAAAACACCCAGAAAAGTATTTAATTTTGTTACCTTTTCCTATATTTGTAATTGAAAGTATTTAGATTCGTACAGACTTTCGATCTCCGGTTTTGAGGGGGTTTTTACGTTTTAAGATATCTTGAACTCGATTTGTCTATTTTATAAAATTACAATGTGCGAGTTTGCTTGGTAAAAACTTTGTGGCAGTTTTAACTAAGATACAAATGCACAGATATACACAGGAAATAACATCAAAACTCTGAACGTCAGAGAAATAATAAAGTAGCAGATTGCTGTTTCCATAGCATTTAGTGCATCGTCACTATTGCCAGTACGGTAAATGCAACCAAAATAACAGTCTGGTACATTATTGATGATTTTTTTCTGCGTTTATGTATCTAGCGCCAAGTCTATTTTTAATACAAATTCACGGAATTTCATAAACTTTTATATATAGTTGCATATTGACATAAAATTTTGTCATAAAATTTTTATACTATCTGTCGAAAAATGTGGCGCTGCTCTCCTTCGATTTCACCTGTTTATAGGAAGGATATAACTCAGTTTTATTTTTTTTATTTACACAAATCTTAATATGTTTGAGGTCTATTATAAAATACTGTGGTGCCTGTAAAACAATTTTACTCTTAAGGAAAAGCTATGTGTCAGCTCTTATAACTTATACATGTACCAAGTTTGATATGTGACATGATAATAATAATAATAATAATAATAATAATAATAATAATAATAATAAAAGCTGCCTTTTTTTTTTTTTTTTGGTGTACAATAGACGACAGAATTCTGAGATTTGCCACATGGCTACATTTCAGCATTTTTTGACAAACTTGCTCATAATTGCGTATATAAAACCTTTATTGTTAGCAATTATTGTTATATAATCAGTATGTGGTGCTGTTATATAGATTGAAAAATAAGAGTATTTTGTGATGCCCACAATATACTTTATTTTTATACATATCTGTAATTTCAGTTTGAATATGTTAATGTAAACTGTCTGATTCACATTAATTGAATATCATAAAATATTTCAAGTTATTTAAATTTATTTTCTAAAATACATAATGATTTTGTTTAAAATGAAAACGATTAAATTTTGAATGGACTCACGATTTCCTGAAAATACACTAAGCAAATGCTTTATAACAAAGTATTTAAATAAAATATTCATAAAGCGAAGCAATGATTAAGGCAAGGTGAAGGTAACAACGCTTTGTTGCCCTGTATTTAACTTTCACACAACAAGGCTTGTACATATATAATATCCTGTATTAAGTCTGTGTACTATTTTAAACATGCTCTTTTTAACTCTTTGCAACAAAGTTGAAAAGTGTTTATGACATTAGTTTGTCTATCTGACTGTCTCTTCGCCTCTTAAATATCAAAACAATGTCTTGAAACTGATATATGTTATTCAAGTTTATTATCTGATGTTCTCTATTAAAAATGGAGTAAATACTACCACTGGTTTGCGTACAAGGACAAATGAAAGAATGACAAAGCGCTGCTGCATTCTACGGGGGTTACCTTTGCTATAAACTATATTTTAATAACTCTACTTTTCAGGAATTTTATTAAAAATGAAATATGTTATTCATATGCACAAAATAATGTTTTCTGTAGTATATATACAAAAATTAGCATTATGATTTACAGGGCTGCATAAAAATATTAAGATACATTAAGGGTTACATAAGGAAATAATTGCCATCGCATTTTTAATTCTTGTAAGCATTTTAGCACTTTCTAACAGTCTTTCAGAGTGCATATGATTTGAATTAGTCCCTTTATCTGTCTGACTGTCCGTCTGCCCATCGCCATTATCTGTAAATATTTTCAGTATTTCTTCAAAATGATATGTATTATTCAAGTTCACCATAGAATTTCTTCTTTTTAAAATGATATTAGTAGGCCTTTTACAACTGGTTTGTGTACAGGATGCGCACCCTCACCCCCCCCCCCCCAAAAAAAAAAATAAATAAAATAAAATAAAAAATAAAATAAAATAAAATAAAATAAAATAAATAAATAAATAAAATAAATAATCAATAAATATATAAATAAATAAAAGACTTTTTGTGAGAGACCTTTCCATAAATCACATGTAAATAACTCCAACAATCTTAACGAAATTGAAATTAACTGTTAATATGCCAAAATAATATTTTAATAGAATATTATATACTTAGTGTTCAGATATACAAGGCTATACTAAAATATTCATATACATTAAGGGCTACAATAGGATATTGCTGGAACTGAATTTTCGTTTATCTTAAGCCTTTTATCATTTTCCAACAATGTTTAAGAGTGATTATGAATTCAATAAGTCTATCTGCCTGCCTTTCTGCCTTTCTATCGGTCCGTTGTGTGATAAAATAGCCAAACAATATTCAAGGTTAAATAATGCAACGATTATGTACAATTGGAAATCGTTAATAATCAATGCACATGATTATTTGTTCTTGTTATTATATGAAATATGATTTTTTTTTTTTTTAACTTGGTACACCTTACAATGAACCATACTTGCCAACATACTAATTAATTTTCCGTAGTACTGTTAGCCCCGACTTCCTTTTCACGCCAGTATTTTTTAGAGTATTTTCTTCTTATTTAATCGTAATTGCATTTAGAGAACATCACTCTAAAAATTTACTGGTGTGAGAAAAATGGCGGAACTAACAACACTACGGAATATTAATTAGGATAATCGCAAGCATGATGCACTTAAATGAATTTGTTTTTTAATGGTAGTTAACAGCTATTTAAAGAAATTTCGAAAAAAAAAATCGAAATATTTTAAAATTTCAGTAATTCAATTTTAAGTATACACTAATTTAAATATCGGTTATTTAACTAATATCGGATGTGTAAATTGTGATTGATAAATATAAAATTTGACAATTTATTTTAAATTATATTTGATTAAATGTCTGAGGAATTAAAAAGGAGAAGAATACTACTTGCATAGGACAATAAAGTAAATTATCAATAATAAATAGTTCTTTTTGGATAAATAAAAATCCCACATTTATACGTTAATCATATATTTATGTAATATAATTTAAACAAATCATTTTTATCTGAAACACTGAATAGTTTGACATAGTATTTCAGCAAGTTTATACCTAATGGGAACTATGACATTTACACGTAAATCTGAATGCATATACAATTTCATCGAAAAATATTGCTGTTATTTCCAATAATTATGCCTGACATATCAAGTAGAGATCAATATACTGTTGCCATTTTAGTAATTGTAAAAGAAATAACAATGTCGTAAATCACTAAAGCATTTAATTAGTTAATGTATTTCGTATATTAGAGAATATGAAATATGCGTAATCGATATGAAAAATCACGTTTTCCTGTTAATAAAATGTCGCCTTTTTGTCTGTTTGTAGGAAGTTGTTGGATTATTTACATTGTTTTAAAGATTTGTTAACACGTGTTAAGACATTTTAAGAAATAAAAATGGGGAAAAAAGACATTTAATGAAACTTATTCAAAGCAATCTTTAAAGCAATTTCAGATCTGTTTTGTCAAAATTTAGAAAATGTACTTACAAAGTAAGTCGACAAAAATATTTTTAAATTAATTATTTGAGACTATTTTTAATTAATCATTTGGTAATATTTTTAATTAATTATCTGTGAAAGAATTGTTAAACTATTAATTACTAATTAATATTTTAATATTTCTTTCGTATGATAAATTATGCGAGATGTCTAATGATATTTTTGCATTTTTAAAACTTATTCAAAATAGTTTGATAGCATAGAAACGTTTAAAATTAGTTTTAAAATTATAATTCAATTTACAATGCAATTTAAATTTAATACAATTTTTTAAACAAAAGTCATTTCATTTTTTTGTTATTTTTTAAAACATTATCCTTGCATATATGCAATTCCTTTTTATTAAATTTTGCATTTTAGGAGTCTTAATAGATTGAAAGTTTTATTAACAAACAGCCAAAATAACATTAAAATGTAACTCTTATCCATTTAGAGTTTTGTACAAGTTTAAATGTAACTTTTATTCCATTTATTTATAATCTTATTATATAAAGCTATTAGTCCAATATTTTGTTTCAAAAAAGCAATTTCATCGTCAATAAATTCATATTTCAGACTTAATGCATTTTTAAATCTTATATTTCAAAATATGAGACATCTTTAACTTTCTTTTCTGAAGGCAGGACTTCGATATATTAATTTGATATTTTTGTATAAAGTGCAGTTTAATCTGAAGTACAGTTCAAATGTCGATAATCTGCCATAGAATTAGTTAAAATACCCAGTGCATATATATATATATATATATATATATCTTGTGGTTTTAAGAGATTTATTTGTACAAGATATGTTTATGTTCTGTAATTTCAGACAAAAGATTTGTATTATTATTACTATTTATGTTAAAATTCTTTCTTTTTTCTAAGTTAATGTGCAGATAACTTTTGATATTCTAAATCAAGCTAAACACACATACTTCAGTCAGATTATACAAATATTGTTTGGGTTATGTTCCAAGTGCTTTCCAAATATGTATAATTATTTTTAGATATTTTACTATAATGTAGGCTTATACAAAGATTAAAAAAAAAAAAAAAAAAAGTTTATTGCTGTACATTTTAAAAAACAAAGAATGGCAATTTAGAGTATGAAAAATTAATATCGAAGTTTTTAATATAAACGGACATTAAAACAGATATTTAAAGTGAATTAATTTTAACTCTGGAATAGTTTTAGTTCAAACTTTTTGGTTTTTAACATCAGATAATTCCATAATCTGAACTGAATAGGGACATTAATGAATAAATTTCCAGAAATATTACCATATAAAAAAAAAAAAAAAAATCTAATTAGGCATAAAAATAATAATGATAATAAAAAAATACCTAACAGTATTTATTAAAATTTATCCTGTTGATACTACTTATAGGCCTAGGATTGAGTGTTTTTTTTTTTTTTTTTTTTGTTATATTAGGTAACTGATTCTTTGTTTTATACGAAATTTCATTGTGCTATCGATAAAAATATCATATTTTAAAAAAGAACACCGTGAAAAATTCTGTAACTGACAACTAGATTCTAAATTTCGGCTCTTGTAAAAATAGTTCCATGTCATCCTTATAAATTCTAGTCCTCCTTGAAAGCGAGTTCTGGAAACCCCTATTATAATTTTAGAGCGTTTGCCTATATTATCGAGGTCAAACTTATTTAAAAATCACTGCAAATAAATGCGAATGTAAGAGGAGAATTTTAGCAACTATAATCTTGGTTTATGACCCAATTCTAGAAAATCAAGCGATAATTTCTTGCAATATAAAGGATTCAGAATATTAATAAGATTCAGAATATTGCTCCACCATTCTTGATCATATCGTTTATTCATCTTATTGGCGTGCCTTATACGCATAGCTCGGAAATTTATATTTCTGATTTAATTTATATTTAATTTATATTTATTTATTTTTTTAAAATAAAAAAGTAAATAAAATTATATATATATATATACACACACAAGTATTAAATAATAAATTTAAAACAAGTATACTATAAAACTTTAATCTACTATTTTTTCTCTAGAATCCGCTTCATTTAAATACATTTTATGGGTAACTAACGAGAGTTTATTATCAGAAGCTTTTCTGTTCGTGATATATTAAAGTTACATGTATTTTTTCTCGTTTTGTTATTTTATTATGAGGATTTTTTTATAAAAAGGTTTTACTCCAGTTATGATAATTAAAGAAAACTGAAGATTTTAATTTCAAAATCGAAATATATAGGATTGAACATAAGCTGTTAATGTCTTTCTCTTTTTTTTTTTTTTTTTTTTTTTTTGATATATATATATATATATATATATATATATATAAAGAGAAGTACCTTCATAAATCAAATTAAGACTATAATCCCTAAAGCTTCATCACACCAATAATTAAGTAAAGTGTCTAGCAAATGATGTACCAACACAAGAGAGGAAAAAAACAAAAAGCCATTTAAATCTTTTTCGAATATTTTAATCATTAAAAAAAATACGTCCTTATTAGACAAAAAAAAAAAAAAAAAAACTGTAAAAAGAAGAATATATATTTTTTTTTTTCGTTCACTGGGTAAGGAAAAAAATAATTCTATTAAAAGAGTAAGAAAAATATCATAGGGAAAAATTAATCCCTCATTTTAAGAACAGTGAATTTTATAAAAGAAATAAGTTACTGCTGTACATAAATAATAAAGAAAAAAAAAAAGAAAGAAAGAAAGAAAGAAAGATGCAAAAAATTTTTATGCATTTTACAAATAATAATAACAATAGTAATATACTAATAATGAAATTAGATAAAAATAATTATAATATGTATTTGGAAAAAGGCAATACTTTTTTGATTACTGATAATTTAAAAAATATAGCTTAAATGTTTGAATAGAAACTAATACATGAATTTGGTTATTTAAATATTCTAAATTTTTATCTAAACATATTTTACTTTTTAAAAAATAAATTAAAATTCAGTATTTATAATGCTTAAAAAAAAAAAAAAAAAAAGTTGTTTAAACGTCTGAGCTCCATTGTCATTTTTTGTACTGTATGTCATTTTTTGTACTTTTACGTTCAGAAGGGGCTGAAAGTATAGATGCTCATACAGACCGACAGACATCTTCTTTTATTATTATAGATAGATTACTCAATATTTTCCAAATTGGTACAATCGAGGAAGCAGGAATGCAAATTAAGCAATTAGTTTCTTTAATCTTACCATTTACAGAAACATCAAAAACTAATATTATAATACTTATTGCTCGAATATTATAATCCAAGAGATAATTTATTCAGCTGAATAAGTATGCTTTATCATTCTTTTAAATATAACTGGGGATGATTTGTGTCAGATAAAATTTTAAATTTTCACATTTAACTCATTCATTTTCATATTTTCATTAACAATTTTTCACATTTAAAATTTTTTCTGTCACAAATCATCACCAGTTACATTTAAAAGAATGATAAGCGTACTTATTCATCTGCATAAATTATTTTTTTGATTATAATATTCGAGCAATAAGTAATATGCGTTTTTGGCATTTCTCTAAATGGTAAGATATACATAAATATATACATACATAATACATATATATGTTTCAATATTTCAGTTGTAGGTATAAAAGAAACTAAAACAGTAAAATATACATGATATTGCGTTATTAAACTTTAAATACTTTCTAGATACTTTATTGTTATAAAAACAATTTATAATATATTGACGCAAGAAATGAATAAACGATGGACAAAATCGAAAAACAAAATTTTCATAGAAATATGTGGGTATTAGGATTTTGCATCTATATAAAAAAGCCTCTCAATACTGCATTAAAATAAAAGAATATATTACATGGTATTTTGGGTTTTAAACTGTGGTCTCGTTTCTGGATTAATATATATATATATATATATATATATATAATACTTGAATTTTCAGTGCAATAACTGAGTTATGTGTGTTATTTTTTCGAAAGATCAAGAATAAGATAAAAAAGTATTAGATCTAGAAAGTATTTCAAGCATGAAAGCAGCAAATAATCGGATTTTATCTTTTACTTAAAATAAAGAGCTGGGAAAAAAATGTCATCTTTCCAAAAAGTAGTTTTGTCTTATGCTAGAAAAATACATCGAATTTTGGTGTTATATAAAGAAATATTCTCTAATCGAGAAATAAACTTTGAAAGTAAGAAATTGTATTTGTTTCTTTTAATTTTTTTTTTTTTTTTTTAATTTTGAAAAGAAAGAAAATGACATTTACATTTTATCATTATTATTTTTTTTCCTCAATAATAATAATAATAATAATAATAATAATAAACAAGAAAGAAAAATCATGCAGTACGCATTGATTAGCAACACTTTCCAACTGTACACAATTGTTGTATCGAATAACTATTAATGTTCTTTGCCTACGTTATCGCACAACAGACAGCAGGACTGAAAAATATACAGGTAGAGTAATTGATTTTTAAATTACTCTTAGGCATTTTGGAAAGTGTTAAAAAGGCTTAACGCAAAAGAAAATGCAGCCGTTAGATTATAATTACAGCTTTTAAAATCCCTGAATATTTTACTGTAGCCCTGTAAATCTGAAAGTTAATCATATCATATTCTATAGAAAATAATATTTTAGAATATTAATAATACATGTCAATGTTCTTAAGATTTTTGTAGTAGAAAGTTTTTTAAATATAACTTTTAAAACATTCTGTCCTAAAACGTAATACATTGGCTTTTTTTTTTTTTTTTTTGTCCCTGTAAACAAACTAGTTGTATAGGACCTATTAATGACATTTTAAATAGGGAACATTCCATAATTCCATAGGGAATTTGTGTGTATCATTTTTTAAAAAATCTCAGAATATTCACGGATGATAGGAGCCGGAGACAAACATATAGAAATGTAGACAATCGGACAGACAGATGCACAAATTGAAATCATATTCCCACTAAAATTATAAGAAAGTGTTAAAACGCTCATGCAAACAAAACTGCAATTCCAGCAAATTTTTATTAATACCTCTTAATGTAACTGATTATTTTTGTGTGGCCCTGTAAATCTAATGGCCATACTATATTACAAAGAAGGCACACTATTTTGTGCATACGAATAATATATTTCAATTGCATTAAGCTTTGGGGAAAATAAAATTATTAAAATTTGGTTTATAAAAATAACTCTCATACAACACAATGCTTTGGAGTACTTTCAAGTGCCCCTGTACACAAACCAGTTATAAATGTACTCTATTTTACATAGGAAACATCCGATAGGGAATTGAATAACATATTAAAATTTCATTAAAGTTTCGAAACATTAAAGGTATTAAAATTTGATTTATAGAAACTCCTCTCACAAAACACAATGCTTTAGAATACTTTTGGGTGTCCCTGTATACAAACCAGAAGAGGTATCCATTCCATTTTCAATAGGGAACATCCGATAGTGAACTTCAATAAAATATTCGGTTTAAAGCAATTCCATAAATATTTACGGGAATTAGAGCTCAGAAAAACAGACAGAGAGACAGACAGACGGACAGAAGAACAGTCAGACATATACACAAATTGAAATTATATTCACACTAAAAAAAAGATAGAAAGTGTCAAAAACGCTTAATGTAAACGATACTACAATTCTAACAATTTTTTATTAATAGCTCTGAATATAACTGAATATTTTTATGTCCCCCTGTAAATCTAATGGTAACCATGCTATATTCTATTCAAAGCATTCTTTTGTGCATATAAATAACGTATTTCAATTTCCTAAAACTTCGGGGAAAGTAAAGTTATTAAAATTTGATTTACAGAAATATCTCACAAAGAACGCAATGCTTTGAAGTACTTTTGAGTGTCCCTGTACATAAACTAGTGGTGGTATGAAAACTATTTTATATAGGAAACATCCAATAGTTAACTTGAATAACATATTTCAAAGTCATGAAGATATTGTACAGTAAAGGTATGAAAATATGGTTTATAGAAATACTCTCACAGAACACAATTCTTTGAAATACTTTCGGGTGTCCCTGGACACAAACAGGTAGAGGTATAAACTCCATTTTCAATAGGAAGTGAAAACTATTTTATATAGGAAACATCCAATAGTGAACTTGAATAACATACTTCAATTTCATGAAGATATTGTACAGTAAAGGTATGAAAATATGGTTTATAGAAATACTCTCATAGAACACAATTCTTTGAAATACTTTCGGGTGTCCCTGTACACAAACAGGTAGAGGTATAAACTCCATTTTCAATAGGAAATGAAAACTATTTTATATAGGAAACATCCAATAGTGAACTTAAATAACATATTTCAATTTCATGAAGATATTGTACAGTAAAGGTATGAAAATATGGTTTATAGAAATACTCTCATAAAACACAATTCTTTGAAATACTTTCAGGTGCCCCTGTACACAAACCAGTAGAGGTGTAAACTTCATTTTCAATAGGAAACATTCGATAGTGAACTTGAATAACATATATCAGTTTCAAAAAAATTCATAAATATTTACGTGAGTTAGAGCGCGGGCAGACAGACAGACGGACAGATACACAGATATCATATTCACACTTAAAAAAAAAATGCTTGGAAGTGTTAAAAACGCTTAATGTAAACAAAAGTAGAATTCTAGCAAATTTTTAATAATAGCTATTAATATAACAGTATATTTTTGTGACACCCTGTAAATCTAATGCTAATCATGCTATATTCTATGTAAAGCATTCTTTTGTGCATATAAATAACATATTTCAATATCCTAAATCTTCGTGGAAAGCAAAGTTATTAAAATTTGATTTATAGAAATATCTCTCATAGAACGCAATGCTTTAGAATAGTTTTGAGTGTCCTTGTATATAAAACAGAGTTGGTATTTAGTCCATTTTATACAGAAAAAATCCAATAGTAAACTTGAATAATATATTTCAATTTCATTAAGATATGTGTACATTAAAGGTATGAAAATATGATTTATAGAAATACCTCTCATAGAATACAGTGCTTTGAAATACTTTCGGGTGCCCCTGTACACAAACCAGTAGAGGTATAAACTCCTTTTTCAACAGGGAACATCCGACAGTGAACGTCAATAACATATATCAGTTTCAAGAAATTCCACAAATATTTACGGGAATTAGAGCGCAGAGAGACAGACAGACGGACAGACAAACCGAAGTCCTTGACACTTTTCAACCTTGTTGGGAAGTGTTAAAAACGTTAGAAAGGGTTAAAAACGCTTAATGTAAACGAAAGTACACTTTTAGCAAATATTTATTAATTGCTCTTTATATAACTGAATATTTTTGTGTCACCCTGTAAATCTAATGCTAATCATGCTATATTCTATGCAAAACATTTTCTTTTGTGCTGATAAATAACACATTTCAATTTCATAAAACTTCGTGCAAAGAAATGTTATTAAAATTTAGTTTATAGAAATATCTCTCATAAAACGCAATGCTTTGGAATACTTTTGTGTGCCCCTGTAGTGGTGGTATTTGCTCTATTTTATACAGGAAACATCCGATAGTTAACTTGAATAACATATTTCAATTTCATTAAGATTTGTGTGCAGTAAGGATATGGAAATATGGTTTATAGCCTCTCATAGAACACAATGCTTTCGTAATACTTTTGTGTGTCCCTGTACTCAAATCAGTGGTGGTATTTTCTCCATTTTATACAGGAAACATCCAATAGTGAACCTGAGTAACATATTTCAATTTCATTAAGATTTGTGTACTATAGGGGTATGGAAATATGATTTATAGAAATGCCTCTCATAGAACACTAATGCTTTGAAATATTTTAGAGGGTCCCTGTACGCAAACCAGTAGAGGTATAAACTTCATTTTCAACAGGGAACATCCGATAGTGAACTTGTATATCATATTTCAATTTCATTAAAATTTTTGTACAGTCAGGGTATGAAAATACGGTTTATAGAAATGCCTCTCATAGAACACAATGCTTTGAAATATTTTCGGGGGGGTCCCTGTACACAAACCAGTAGAAGTATAAACTCCATTTTCAACAGGGAACATGCGATAGTGAACTTGTATATCATATTTCAATTTCTTTAAAATTTTTGTACAGTAAGGGTATGAAAATATGGTTTATAGAAATTTCTCTCATAGAACACAATGCTCTAAAATATTTTCGGGGGTCCCTGTACACAAAAGAGTAGAGGTATAAACTCCACTTTCAATAGGAAACATCCGATAGTGAACTTGAATAACATATATCGGTTTCAAGAAATTCCATAAATATTTACGGAAGTTAGAGCACGGACAGACAGACGGACAGACAGACAGACTGACAGACAGACAGACAGACAGACGGACAGACAGACAGACAAACCCAATGCATAAACACTTTTTAACCTTGTTGGAAAGTGTTAAAAGAATTCAGTAAAATGTATTATTAATTTTTATACTAAAAGATTTAAACACCTTGGATGTAGTAAGTACATTAATTAAAAAAAAAAAAAAAAAAAAAAAAAAAAGGCTCGAATAAAACAATGGAATTTTTGGCATTAAGTAAAATAGTTTTTTCTATTGGAGTTACATTCTTTTTAATAAATTTTCATTTAATTTGTGACTTTTATCTTTTTCTCTTTTCAAATATTACAATTTATTAAAATAAATTGTAATATTTGAAAAGAGAAAGGTAAATTATCTTTACAATTAATCCCTTATCATAAAAAAAATAATAATAATCTCCCAGAAAAATATTTAATAATTTTGTTTTTCTATCGTGTAATTCACATTACAAAATATTTAGAATCTTAAAAAGTTTTCACTTCTGGTTTTGGAGTGATTTACATGTTTTAAGATTTCTTCAACTCGATTTGACGATTCCTAGAAAATGCATATTTGTGAAAGTTTATGCAATAAGAACAGTGTGGAAGCTTCAAAATACGAATGCATACTATTCCATTTACTTTTTTATTTAGTTGCATATTAACATAAATCTGCGCTTATGAACGTTTCATTCCATACGCCTAAGAGGTGGCTGTGCTATACGGCGATTTAATCCCCTTTCGAGAAATCTATAACTAACTATTTTGTATATTTGCACAAAATCTGATATGTGAACGATCCATTATAGAAAACTATGCTGAATTAATTTGGGTGCATATAGGCCAAGCGATGACGCTGATGTGCAATAATTTTTATTGCGTACTGAATGCCTATATAGCTGTTATAATGTAATACCGAACTTGACATGTAAAATGGACATTATGAAAATAGAATAATGATTTAATACATATGTATATTGAATGAGACAAGGTGCATCTCCTGAGATTTTTTTTGTATGGATACATTTCAGCATTTATTGGTTAAAATTGTTCGAAACTGCATATGTAAAATTTTTATTGTTGGTAATATTTTTTCATGTAATCAGTAGGTGACGCTTTTATATAGAATGCTACAAAAAACTTTTTTGTGATGCTCTGAACATACTAGATTTTACATGTATCTGTAACTTCAGTTTGACTATGTAATGTAAATAGTCTTACCCATACTAACTGAATATTACAAAAGTATGTTAGTTTATTTCCTAAAATACATTATGCTGTTATTTAAAATGAGGATGGTTCAAAACTTTTTAATGAAATTTTGTTAACTGCATATATATGAAGCAATTCATTCATGGTAATTTAATTCTTTATAAGACGAAACAATGATTAGGACAATTTTAAAATAACAACGATTTGTTGCCCTGTATTTCTATTCTACCAGGCTTAAACTTGTATAAACACTTACACAAGTTTAAGCCTCTTGTATAACACTTGTAAAACTTGTATTTAGCTTTATACTATTTTATTTTATTTTATTTATTTATTTATTTATTTTTTTATGAAATATACTTTATTTTTCACTTTGTGTACATTAAAATAAAATTCACTAGCTTTGTTTTCCGATAGTAGTCAGCAAATATTTAAATATTTTTCTGAAAGAATCGAAATATTTTTAAATTTCAGCAATTCAATTTTAAGTATACATTGATTTAAAGGTCGGTTATTTAAACTGATATCGCACATATAAAATCTAGTTTATGGCTTGATAATTAATTTTAAAATATATTTTCATTAAATATTTGAGGAGTTAACAATAAACAACAAATTGCGTAAGAAATAATAAATAGTGCTTTTGAATAATAATAATAATAATAATAATAAATGTTTTCTCTAGTTATATGATTATGTAATCTCATCTAAACACAACTTTTTTTTTCTCTGAAACGCAAGTTTCACATAATATTTCTACAAGTTCATACGTAATGGATAGTGTGACATTTATACGAAATTCTTAATGCATATATAATTCCATGAGAAAAGTTTGCTGATATATCCAATAATTATGCTTGACATATGACGTAGATTTTTCTATGTATGGGAGGACTGGATTTATGCTACTGATAAAAATATTTATCGTAAAAAGATGTCTTTTTCTTTTTTTATAAACCAAATTTATAAAAAAATATTCAGCATTGGATTTCAAAAACAAGTACACTATTATGCTTTAATGTATTTATTATTACTATTATTATTATTATTATTATTTTAACTTTAAACTCTAAGGTGACGTTTAGGTAACTAACAATAATTTAATCTGAGAGGTTTTTTCTATTCATGATATTTTAAAGTTGTATATAATTTTGTATTAATATTTTGTATTTATTTATTTATTTATTTATTTATTTTTTGTATTTTGTAATTATATATAATTTTCCGTTACTTTATCAAGAATTATGCAATCGATGAAAATATTTATCTTAAAAAAGATAACCTTTACTTTTTTTTAATCAACCAAATTTATAAAAATATTCAATAATAAAATTAGAATAAGTATACTAATATTCTTTAATGTATTTATTATTATTATTATTTTACCTTAAACTGCAATTTTAAGTAACTAACGATAACATAATGTGCGAGGTTTTTTTTTTTCTATTCATGGTATTTTAAAGTTACACATAATTTTGTATCGTTTCGTGATCGTATCGAGAATTTTATACAATAAAAATAATTATTTAAAAAAAGATATCTGTAACTTTTTTTTTCATATCAACCAAATTTATAAAAATATTTAATAATAAAATTGAAATAAGTACACTAAAAATGTTTTAATGTATTTATAATATATATACATATATTTTTTTTTTACCTTAAACTTCATTTTTAGGTAACTAACGATAATTTAATGTGAGAGGTTTATTTTATTCATAGTATTTCAACGTTAGATATAATTGTGTATCCTTTCGTTATCTTATCAGGAATTATGCTATCGATAAAAATATTTATCTTGAAAAAGAAATCTTTTACCTTTTTTTATCAACCAAATTTATAAAAATATTCAATAATTAAATTGAAATAAGTACACTAATACGCTTTAGTCTATTTATTATTATTATTATTATTTTACCTTAAATTATATTTCTAGATAAATAACGATAATTTATTGTAAGAAGTTTTTTCTATTCATGATATTTTAAAGTTATATAAAACTTTGTATCGTTTCGTTATATTATCTATACAGAAAAAAAGATTTTAATCCAGTTATGGTAATTAAAAAAGACCTAATAAGCTAAATTTAAAATTAAAATATGTAGGATTGAACATAAGCAATTAACGTTTTTCTTTAGGTATATATAAAGATAAAAGTACCAACATTAATCAAATTAAAACTAATCCCTAAAATTTCATCACATCAATAATTAGGTACATCTTCTAACAAATTATGTACCGATACTAGACGGGAAAAAAAAAATATATTTAACGCTTTTTTGGATATTCTAAATACAATTTGTAAATTTAAGACTGTATTTTTTCTTTTATTGGGTAGTCAAACAATTAATTCTATTTAAAGAATAAGAAATATATTATAGTGAATAATTAATCCCTTATTTTAATAACAATGCATTTCATAAGACAAAAAGCTACTACTGTACATAAAAAATAAAGGAAATAAAACATATTTTTATACAAATGGAGTTTTTAAGCATTTTGCAAAAAATAAGGAAATTATATAAAATAATTATAACATGCATTTGGTATGGTGAAATTTTTCTTGACAGCTGATAATTATAAAAAATGTACCTGAATGTTTGAAAAGAAACTAATGCATGGATTAGTTTAATTAAATATTTTAAATTTTTATTTAAACGAATTCTATTTCATTAAAAAAAAAAAAAAAAAAAAAAAAGATACGATTCATTAAAAATAATTATTTATGATGCTTAAAAAAAAAAAAAAAAAAAAAAAAAAAAAAACTGTTTAAAATGTTTGTTAATATGTGTTCAATTTTTATTTGCATTTCCATTTTTGCTGAATCGAAAAAAATAAAGGTAAAATATTAAGTAATTTAACTTTTTACTTATATCTTAATATATATAAATCTCGTGTCACAATGTTTGTCCTCAATGGACTCCTAAACCACTTAACCGATTATAATAAAATTCGCACACCATGTGCAGTTCGATCCAACTTGAGAGATAGGATAGTTTAAATCTCAAATTATAGTCGCAATTTTAATTTATTGCTAATTATTTGTCTGTTATTATTTGACAGTCACAATTATCTGTTAACTCCAAATGATTCTAACAGATGTCGATACCTTTAGACTGGGTTGAGTAAGTAATCAATAGATGGCGCTGCTATGGTAAATCTACGAACGTGTCATATAAGCTACATTTTAACAGCATAATTACCACGTGTTGTTGACGCTATAAAATTCTCCTCAAAATATTTACAGTATTTATTTGTAACAGATTTCTTTCAACTTTCATATTTCCTTTCAAAAATGAAACGGGGAAAGTAGAGCGTGGAGCAATTACTCTGTTTCATATGAAAATGAAAGCTGAAATATATTTGGTGCTGCCATCTACACAAAGAATCTTCAACTTTTTAACCTATTAATAAATTTCGTATAATTCAATTATTTCCACTTTTTAAATTTTTGGTGTTAGCATAGCCGGCCACGTGTTACTTAGACTGAAGTGTAAATTGAATTCATATTATAATGAAGATAATACAGTGAAATTAATCCTGTTTTTTACTTATTTGTGCTTCATTGATCAAAACTTTATAATTTAATCTGTATATATATATAAATTACGTGTCACGATGTTTGTCCGGGGTAAACTCCTAAACTAAGGAACTGATTTTGATGTAATTTTGCACACTGTGTGCAGTTTGATCCAACTTGAGAGATAGGATAGTTTTTATCTCAATTTATTGTCACAATATTGTTTTATTGCAATTATTTGTTAATTATAGACCTTTATTAAAGTTGCTCCAAAATATCTGTGAGTTCCATTAATTTAATTGTTGCCAAAAAAAAAAAAAAAAAAAAAAAAATACGAGTTCATTTTCTTTCGACATAAAAATAAATACATTTAATCAAACGTGAACGTTAAAAAATTATAAAAAGTTAAATTATGCATCTCACGAAAATTGACGTCATAATCAATTTAAAGATTTTATACACATTGATAAAGTGCTAATGTAGTTCTATCATAGATATAGTAATATATATAGATCTCTCATCCCCATGTTATCGTAGAAAGATTTTTGATGCCGAAAAAAGATAAAAAATAAAAGCTTTGGAAACAGCCATTAAGTGGCATTGAAAAAAAAAAAAAAAAGAAAAGAAAGAAAGAAATATGAATTTGAAACTGTATCTGGAGTCTTCCATTCCCCTTTAGCAAATAAATTATTCATAAATTTTATTTGCTAAAATATTAGTATGTATTCCCGTGTGTATTCACTCGGGGAAAGACGGCCATATTTTGGTAAAAACGTCGTCTTTTCCCAAATGAAAAGGAATAACTTTTTTCTCCCCAATGATCACTCTATTCTATATATGCTATACTATATCTATGAGTTCTATACGCAAGCGAAGTGTGACTCACTGACCGTCTGTGCAGCCAAGAAAAAGATTTCCTATGTTAATTGCCCACTGGATTTTTTGTAAGAAATTATTAAAAATCGAGGAAATTTATTTCCCGATTTTAATCCTTATATTTGGGTATAGATATGTATTAGTTATCGCGGGTGTTAAATTGAATTATTTTGCTGTCAAATTGACAAAATTTTAATTTTAAATTTTTAAACTCTGTCGCCCTTGGCTTTTTTTATTATTATTATTATTATTTGGCGATCAAAAGCGTAACACGAAAATATACATGCCAGATGTATGCATTGTACGAAATGTAATATGTATTATTCATTGTACGTATGTATGACATGTAATATGTATTGTACGAAATATTGTTTCATATTATTCATTACTCTTTTAATATAAGTTGTTAAAATAACCATGATTTTTGAAAGGAATTAAATATTTTCGCCAGATAATTTGGCGATATTCTTTTTTTTTCGCCAAGGATGACAGAAATGAAATCTATTCCGCTGCAAAATATTAGTATCTTACATCAGATATTTTATTTAGACATTTGAAAACAAATTTGACTTCAAACTATGATAGAATATTTATCATTTTCCTTTTAATTTGTATATTATTAGTATATTAAAATTTAAAAGCATGGTATATAAAAAGTTTTTTTTTTTTTTTTTTTTTTTTTTAAATCTTATAATTATTCTTATCTTAATCCTCAATGTTTCCCATCTTTATTGACTTGAATTTACTATTAAAATTTTAACATACTCAAAAACTTCTCATCACTTCGTTAAAATACACTAAACTTTTCCAAAATCTTTTTGTATTTAAAATGATACATGTATTTACTTTAAATGTCCAATATTTCATAAGATTTCCAATTTTAAAGTTTTAAAATATTTATCAAATTTACTTATTTTTCTGGTTTAGCCTTATTGTTTTCCCTTTTATAACTACAGCTGTTGCCCTCTTTAAAATATTTAAAATGATGAGGTCATTTAATAGTAAAATTATCCATTATAGCATATATTATATTTCACTCCTCCATAAAAATTGATTTTAAAATCGTCTGTTTCTTTTATACTTTTATTTTAATAGAATTTTAATAGAATTTAATTTATATATTAGTCATTTTAGCAGTTTTATCCAAAGTAGCATTAGAAATAATATATATCACTTCTCCATTAAAATTTATAGGACCCTACAATAAAATTAATTTGTGCTTAATATCAACACTACGAAAATTTTTATCAATCGCTTCCAAATTTTGACCTAAGTTTCAAATCTCAACCCTGTGGGTTTTTACATCGGCTACAACGTTTTCGTCTTTGTTCGTAAATAATAATTTAACTGTACTAAATAGTTTACAGCCGTATAATTCAACGTATAACTTAGTCACAGCAACGCGTGGCCGGGTCTGCTAGTATATATATATAAAGTTATTTGTAGAAAATAACAACAACAACAAAAAAAAAAAGTTTTTAGAAAATAATACAATATTCTAACACGTACCTATTCTAGTACATACAATATTCTACAATAATATATCATGAAACATATGTCAAGAAGTAATGTATTGTATCGAGAATTTTTGTATTTTTTAATGAATATTTATTTTCAATTTCTTTTAGAAGTATAAATAATACGTGTATGGGAATAAAAATGTCACAACTGCGCACAATTTACAGAAGAAAAAATCTAAATAAAAGTTACCTATAAAGCTGAAACTCAAACAATGATATAATTTTTGATTTTATAGAAGCGTTGAGTTACTTTGAGTTAAGTAGGTTTAACGTCGAACTATAGCTACGCAGAGGAAAATATTTTTATTGACGCAAATAACATCTATTAACTAACCTTGTAGTAAAACACTATAAAATGCTAAAACTTGAAAGGGATGTTTCACGTCTAAGTAATAGTATGATCAGGCTACAACAGCAGGAACAAGTGTAGCAGGAACACAACAACGATTTGCTGAAGTAATGCCTGTTTTTTTGTTTTTTTTTCCTGATAATGTTTTTTGTAATTATTTCGACCCAAAACACCTGTTGTAAATTTCTTTCAATTTACGTAGTTTTCTCATAACATTTTCTATTTGTTACCTTGAAATCTATTTTCGGTGTATTTTATTTCAAGTAACACGTTTAAATAAGTATAAAATATGTACATCATTCCCTTTTATTCCGATTTTTATTTTTATTTTTTATTTTTTTTTTATAATGAATGTATATTTATTTATTTATTTGAGATGTTTGCACTATTTGAAATGTTCCAAAGGCATTTTATCAATATTTTTTAACCTTATCTGTTTGTGACACTTTTTTTTTTTATGTATGAAGTACATATCCGAATTTCCCTTATATTATGTGTTTTCAAGGTTCCACAAGGATAAGGAGCGCTTTCAAATATATTTCTGTAAGGAAGAAGCTTTGATGCATATGTTAAATTCAGAATGTTTATGCACCTTAAGCTGTTGAATTCACGAACAAGAAGGTCAGGCTTCAGACCTTATTGTATTTCAAATCTTTTATTTGTTCCTGAACACTGGCAATTTTTCAATTTCCATAAAATAGTTCATGTAATATCACCATTAATACAGGTTTAAAATACCAAACTGGGACTTCTTTCTAATATATTTTTTTTTATGTTATGTTGATAACAGTCACCCACAATAATATACATATACACTAAGGTACCAAGAAAAAAAAAAAAAAAAGCCTGAGAAAAAACTCTTGACACATGTACCAATCCTTCGTAGGGTTTGTTTCTAATGTCTTTTTCCATACTGAACTGTCTGTACATGTAAATAAGCAAAAAGAATTATTGATTATTTAAAACAAGTGGCTTTTGAAAGAGTTAATACTATTCCATCGGAAACTGTTCAGGTGTACACTGAAGGTAGTAAAAATGATAGTGATAGTGCAGGCAGTGGAATTTAAAAATAAAGAAGTGAGAATTTAGAGAAAGAATTCTAACTTTTGCTCTGTTTTTTGTGGCGAATTAATAGCCATAGATGAAGACCTTTATTCTCTTGGACCACTTACTGATTCTCTCAGACAATAGAAGCTCTGTCCAATACTTGCCCAATTGGCATAGTGTGAGAGATGAACCAGGAGGTAATATTCTTAAAAAGTTGAAGCGTCTCTCCTTGTCTCATCAGATTCACCTACAGTGGATTCCCTCCCATGTTTATGTCAGGGGCAACTAGATTGCTCTGACACGCTTACCAAGGCTGGTTCTAGGGAAGCCTTCATGTCTTCTTCACCTCTCACCTTTATGGAGCTTTTTTCAGTGGTAAAGAACCAAAATAAATCTTCTTGGCGTGTTCCTCCAGTGTACCATTGGTATCTGAGTCACCGACCGAGTGGCTCTCTGGTACTTGATTGTAATAGGCAAGATCAAACCACCCTCACTCAATTCCCCAGCGGTCATCTTAGATTTTTTTGACATTTTTGGGTGGTTCTAAACGTTTTGAAGTCTATGCCATGTGTTCTATTGAACAGGCTTCCACTGATCATATTCTTGAGTGCCTGGGGCTTTCTAGGCAGGATCTTACAGACAATTCTTTATTGGTTCTAGACTTCTTTAGAGTGCACTATTTTATGAACCTGATTTATCCCTGCTAGTCTTTGGGGATGAAAAACAACAACAATAATAACAAATTAGAAAAAAAAAAAAAAAAAAAAAAAAAAACGCTCTGCAGAAAAATTTATTTATACCTTTTGCGTTTGTAATAACTTAAAAGAATAATGATTGAAACAAATAAAACTGATATGTTTGTATAATACGAAAGTCATAACATGATATCCATGTACATTTCTGATTTAATAATTTGCTTTATTTTACTCTACGAAACATTTAATAAAATTCTACATAAAATTTTCTTTTTAAACGTAAACACATATTTTGTATTCTATTATGACTTATTGTATGAAACAAACACGCTATATTTTAATGTATGAAATAAAACTATTTATTTGTTAGATATAAACAATTGCTTAAAAGTATGTATTCCACATTGGATAATTACGCCTTTATATGGAATTACTGCTTTAACGAGCAATGGCATAGTATTTTGCATTTTTTTTTAAAATGAAACTCCGAAATTTCTCTGTGTCAAATATCATAAATGATTTTTTTTAGTTCTTGCAAAGTTCTAGGCTACAAATTTCGAATCACCACCCTCTTTTATAGACTAAGCATTTTGAAGTGGATTGAAATTAGGACTGTTTTCGGGTCTAGTAAAGAAGAAATTCTACGATATTCTTTATGGGATTTAACTTTAAGTAAAAAAAAAAAAAAAAAAAAGTTTTGATAACTTACAAAATTATAGATTCTCATGGGAATGGATAGGTAATTTTAACAACTTGGATCAAATAAACGTACCACAGGCGCCATGTAACAAGGTGCATTATCATCTTGAAATGCTGATTGTGGAAAAGTCTGAAATACCTCCAAAATAGTCGGTCAGGCATCAATTTTTTAATGGTCGTGTTTTATTTCGGATTAATTGATACTTTTGTGACGACCTTGACTTCATGATCTTAATTTTAAGTTGACTTAAGGTTGAATGCTGCGAACTGAAATACTTAATTTATAAAGAAATGACAGAGTCCAAATATATAAAATAAATGAGCTTTAATTGAGCTTAAATAAGAATGAGGGCGCTGGACTTTAATTGTATATAATATCTTTATAAATTTCAATGGGCAGCCATACTAACTATTCTAACTTCAAATGATTAACCATAAATAATTTCCACTACTACATTTAACTTTATTCATCCTCGCGGCTCAGTAACTTTTCGATAGCAGGAGGATTCCCTGACACTGCTACCTACTCGACTTACATCCAACTAACCTTCAACTAATTCCCCATCAACTCACTCTCTTACTCTCCTTCCAACTAACTCTCTAGCTCACTCCAACTAACACTCCTTCCAACTAACACCTAAAAGCAATCTTCCTACTACTATCTTCACTATGAAATACATCGCCTTTTATTCATCTCACTTTCCAAACTTATTAGCATATGACAAGTTACGATTTTAATTTAGGATGAGAACTAACTCTATCCAATCCACTGAATCCAAAATTCAGCTCATTCACGTGTTACTTGCAAAGTGCGAGTTTTAATCGTAGCACTTTGCTAGACCTCACAGTTCCTCCCCAAAAGAAAAAATTTCGCGGAAAAAATCCCCAACGGGTTTTTACCATAGATATAGTAATATATATAGATCTATTATCCCATTGTTAACGTGCAAAGATTTTTGATGCCGAAAAAGTTTTTGGCATCAGCCATGATGAGAGAGTATAAAACTCGAAAACAATAATGGAATAGAATGTTGATATCATAGATATAGTAATAAGACATGGTTGATATATATTGAAAATGCCGAAGTACTGCGCGGCTTTTAATTGTAGAATTAAATTTATGAAAGATAGTGGAATAAGTTTTCATAAGTAAGTTAAATTTAACTAATTTATGAAAAATATGATTCTTTATAATCAGTTGCTTTGTTATTATGGTTTAAATACTGTTTTGATTTTTAATGAAATACTTTTTTTTTAATTTTAATATTTTTTAAGTTTTTATATTAGTAAGTAATATCGAATTTTCAAAATTCTTTTAAATGTAGTTAGCAGTGGCAGAGGTAAAACCCGCTTGTTTTAATATATTATAACTAGTATTACCACAAGACTTTCTTCTCTATATAATCCTATACAAATTTACGCAATACAAATTATTTATTAAGTTATAATTTATTAAAGATATTTTCCATGATGAATGCAGACGATTTTTTTCTTAAAGTAGTATAATAATAAATGCTGAAAAAAATCATTTTTGTGCAGACATGAAAAGATATACTGTCGAATCTTGTTGACGTGAATGTCAAGGGGGATCAAAAATCTGTTCATGCTATCAGTAACTCATCGTCATATAACTAAAGTAATCTTCATTTTGACGAGGATTGTGGTAACATTTCATGTTAAAAGTAATTCACGTTAACGAGGTTCGACTGTATATATATATATATATATGTCTATACTATATATATATAGGGGCCGTCCATAAATGATGTCACGCTTGGAAGGGGGGGGGAGGGGGGTAACAAAAAGTGTGACATCACATATTTCAGTTAAAATACAAACATTTATATTCAGCAGATGAAATTTTGAAGTTATTTTAAAATTATCAAAGATTAAAGATATTTTTTTAATTCGGATAAAAGTAACTTTATCCCAAACTTTTATAAAAATCGTTATATCCATTTCCAAGTAAACCTAATTTCTATTATATGTTGCGACTGGCCGTTAAAGGGTTAACGCAAATTTTTCTGAAGATGAGGATACGTCCACACGTTTTAGTTCTTAAAAAAAAAAAAAAAAAAAAAAAAGACACTTAACTCCAAACTTTAAACAAAATCGTTATATCCATTTCTGATTAAACTCAATTTCTACTACATGTTGCGATTGGCAGTTAAAGGGTTAACACTAATTTTCTTGATGCTAAGGATGTTCCAATTGTTTTAGGTCTCTAAAAAGCACTTATCCCAAACTTTTATTAATATCTTTATAACCATTTCTGAGTAAACATAAATTTCTACTCTATACAGTCGGTAACAAAAGTGTCCGACTGCATTGCGATTGGCAATTAAAGGGTTAACTCTAATATCTCAAAAGATGAGGATAAGTCCAATAGTTTTTTCGACCATAAAAACTTCTAACCAGACAGAAATGGTAGACAGAAACGATAAATTTCTTTAAATGTCGTTATTCCATACAAAAAAAAAAAAAAAAAAAAAAAAAAGGAAGAAGAAGAAGAAAAGAAAGAAAGAATAACAAGTATCTGGAGTTTTTTCATTCATCTTTAGTACATAAATTATTCATAAATTTTATTTGCTAAATTATCTGTGTGTATTCCCGTGTATATTCAGTCGGGGAAAGACATCCACAAGAGAGTAAAATGGCCGTCTTTTCCCGAAAAAAAAAAGGCATCACTTTTTCGGCCTCGCTGATCAATCTATGTCTTATTACTATATCTATAGTTTTTACCCGTGCAAATTTTTAAATTATTGCCATACTATGCAAAGAAAATTTAGCTGCAGTGACTTACTGTTTAAAATTCAACTACATAATACTTTACAAAAAGAGGGGGGAAACTTAAATTTAAACTGCCCAACAATAACTAATGACTTTTTTTTTTTTTTTAAATCTAATAGGGAAAAAAAGTAAGGCCGAGCTTAAAACTGCCCACTCAGGAAAGATTTATGATAAAAATACTTTTTTAAAGCTCCATCTGAGGTGATTTACGGCAGAAACTCCATGCCCTAAACTTAGTTTAAACTTATTTAAAGTCCAGCGTAATTACAGCGGGGCTTACATTCATCTTTCCTTAAAACAAATGGAAAGGAAAAAATTTTCATTAATTTAAAATAAATTTTAGTACAAAAAGGATCGCTTAAAAAAAACTGCGATCGATAATTATTCAAATTAAATTGTGACATTAAAAAGTCTTTATTGACAAAAAACTTGGTATATCTTTATCCACCTGCAGGTCAGTCTTGACCCAGATCATCAGCTAGGAAAAATACTTGAAAGGGCATCAGAAAAAAAAGAATTCCTGTTGTCCACTGTCAGATGAATCTTGAAAGAGATACTCTGTTGGCAAGCGTCCAGAAAAAACATCTTTTACTGCAGACAAGAAAAACGCTGGCTCCTTCTAATTCAGAGATCCAAAGTCTTTGGCAAACGTCCAAAAATTACCTCCTTTAGCATCAAAAGTAACAAGTAAAGGAATCAGCCTGGATTTTCAGATGAAGGACTGGACATCAGACTTTCTAAAATTAAAACTTTTTAACGTATACATCAAAAATAGACGTGAACTACACTTGTATATATAGATAAATGACATAATTTTATACATCAGCAATATTTCAACTAGCTATTTGCATACGGGAAAACTAAATTGTTAGTTGATTAATAAGGTTAGTCGTTAAACGCGAATTTACTTGCAAAATAGCTTAAAAAATTCTCTTTTTACCCCATACTAATATATACATAAAACTCTTAGTGAAAAATGCAAGAGTTTACAACAAGAAATGTTCATTTTATACAATATACGACATTTAGAAAACATAGATAAGGATACAAAATTTTTCAAAATGTTTTCAAAGCTGCAGTTGATAGCTGAGAAATAAAAAATTCACGTACATGCATATAGATCATTTACAAAATTATAGAGAAAAATGTTTATACACTTATAAAATTTCATTTTATATAATTGAGAGAAATATAGTTAAGGAATATATACAAAATATTTCAAAAAGTTTGTTTTTTCAAACTGGCGTGGATGGCTACAAAATAGAAAAAGATTAGAGTATGTACATATAGATCATGTCAAAAACTAGAGAAAATTTATATACAAAAAGGTAAGAAAATTTATCGTACGAATCGCTGCAGGTGGTGGCTAAAACAGAAAACATTTAAGTACATATATATATAGATCAGTCACAAAACGAAAGGGGGGGAAATTTATATAAAAATGTTCAAAAAAGTTTTTTTCCAAGAACTGCTGGTGTTGGCTAGGAAAAAAAACATTAACGTACATGCATGCATATATTATATACAGAAAAAAATTTATGACATGTAATCCAAAACATGAAATTTCGGTAGTTGAAAGTTCATGCAGCAAGTTTAAATTTAGATTTTTGATTTTTTAGAAAGTTCATCTCTTTCAGATCATGGCTGAAAGTCCAAATGAAAGTTCTACATGTCGAAAATTTCATAACTGCTGTGATAGAACTACAGTTTACAATGGAAAAAATATAAAACCATAGCACCTGACAGATTGAGTCCTTGATAGCAGCAAAATAAGAGATGCAGGTCAGACTGTCCTGTAGAGTTGCTGCTGAACTTTCAGCGCTGGTAGCTTGTAGATTGGAGTCCGGCATCGGAGATGCATTTTTCTGGGATGGACTCGAGCCCGGTACCTTGTCACTGTGTACAGTTCCTTGAAAAGGTTCCGCTCGCTCTCTACTCGTTGAGATCGAGGTCCTGGAGGGCTTACAAGCTGTCAAACCTTTCGCTTTGCTAATGGAAAGTACAACTTTTTGTTTTACGTTAGGCGGCATATCATTTAAACTAGCGACCGAGTTATCTGACTTTTTTGTTAGATTTACGACTTTATCGTTGAATTTATACACTGGATGTGCCGAACTAGAATTAGTTACCATTGCATTTTGAACTGTACTGCTTTCCTTTACATTAACTAGTAGATTTTCTTTAAAATTAGTTACGAGATCTTTAGAAGCACAGTGGATAAACTTTTCACTGTCTTTTACCACAGTTTTTGTGAAAATAAAAGTGTCCGTCGACTTGAATATTTTGGAACTTAATTTATCAGGAGATGAATTTAAATCAACAGAAAAGTTAGCCGCAACATTTATTAATTTGTCACTGTCAGTCCGTTTAACGTTTTCAGCGGCCGCAGTTATTTTAGTTGTATTAATTTCCATTTCTGTTACCCGAGCTTCAGTTACGTTTGATATTTCGGCTTGAACCGGTTTAGCATTTAAACGCGAATGAGAGATATGCGAGGTTTGAACAGTAGAATTTAGCTGAACATTCATTTCATTTAAAGCAAGGGATTCATTTACAGAGTTAGGTTCAATCGTATTTTCCTTTTCAATCGCCGTCGCTACGCTAGATATTTTATCGGATTTTTCATCCGTAGCTAAATTCTGAATAACAGACGTAAATTGGTCTGTATCGCTGTTTGCAAGCGAAGTTTGTTCATTTGGTTTAACTTGTGTTTGACTTTTGTCACAAGGATTAACGTTTTCATTGCCAGTTTTAGGTTGGTTTAAACTAATAGAGCTTGCTTCCGGTGACTTAATAACTTCTTGTGGTTTTTCCACTGGTTTTACTATTCCTTCCCACTGACGTTCGTGAGGGGGGAGGGAGCGGTCATGCTCTAACCGTAATCTATCATCCCGAGTGGCAAAAAGGTCGATGATCCGCCTTTTAAAATCCTCATAAGTTGGATTTGGGCCAAGTGAATGGCTAGCGATTAATCTATACCAGTCTCTCGGTTCTCCGCCCAAGGAATATACTAACCAAGCATATTTTTTTGTAGCGTCAATTTTATAAAAGTTAAAAAAATATCCAAGCTGCTCAAAAAATTACAGCACACTATTAGTGCCGTCAAAAAATATTTGCTCGGGGAGGGGGGGGGATTCGACTTTATTTGGGCGCCAGTGTGACGACCTTGACTTCATGATCTTAATTTTAAATTGACTTAAGGTTGAATGCTGCGAACTGAAATACTTAATTTATGAAGAAATGACAGAGTCCAAATATATAAAATAAATGAGCTTTAATTGAGCTTAAATAAGAATGAGGGCGCTGGACTTTAATTGTATATAATATCTTTATAAATTTCAATGGGCAGCCATACTAACTATTCTAACTTCAAATGATTAACCATAAATAATTTCCACTACTACATTTAACTTTATTCATCCTCGCGGCTCAGTAACTTTTCGATAGCAGGAGATTCCCTGACACTGCTACCTACTCGACTTACATCCAACTAACCTTCAACTAATTCCCCATCAACTCACTCTCTTACTCTCCTTCCAACTAACTCTCTAGCTCACTCCAACTAACACTCCTTCCAACTAACACCTAAAAGCAATCTTCCTACTACTATCTTCACTATGAAATACATCGCCTTTTATTCATCTCACTTTCCAAACTTATTAGCATATGACAAGTTACGATTTTAATTTAGGATGAGAACTAACTCTATCAATCCACTGAATCCTAAATTCAGCTCATTCACGTGTTACTTGCAAAGTGCGAGTTTTAATCGTAGCACTTTGCTAGACCTCACACTTTAAACATGAAAATTTGCCCAAATCATTGAAAAATTATGCGCTTTCGTATCATAATGTACGGAGAATGTGTCACTGTTTTAAAAGTGCGGTTTTCACTAAGTTGGTCACATTTTCGTCATCAGACCTGCTTGTTTCCGTCAGCTCGAAATAAGTTAAACTTCACTCATCAGAGAGAACCACTTCAATCCAATATTTAACTGATCTTTTTTTAAATTTTTTTAACCCTCTGAAGTCTTGCTTTTCTAACTTTTTTCATTAAGAATGAACTTTTTTTTTTCAGATTTTCTGGCACTTAAACTTGCTTTGTTTAATCGTTGTTGAACTGTTTCTTAAGAAATTATGTTACTAAACACTTTTTTCAAATCCCTTCTATGTTCTAAATGTAATACAAACTGATTTTTTAAGCACTGACTTTTTAACTTGCGGCCATCTCGGTTGGGTGAGCAACGCGGCCGCCTAGAGAGAAATTTCCAGTTTAAACAGCGAAAAAATTTTATATCTTGCTAAAAACCAGCTCACCAACATTTAATCATTTTGACATCCCGCATATTAAAATATTTTTTGATTTTCCTTCTAAAATTAGCGTTTTTTTTTTTTTTTTTTTTTTTAATCGTTAATTGTCTTATTCTTGCCATTTTTTAAATATTTTCTAAAATTACAATTTTTCTAACAATTACATCTTTTTCTTAAATACTTGGCTCAATCTTAAATTGTACGTAATAAAATTTGATCAAAAACTTATTTTTAAAACAATAAAATTGGCGATTGCTGAAAGAGAAATTTAAAATATCCAAGTGTGGCATTTTTTTTTTTTTTGTGTGTACCTTAGTGTACATGTAGCTGACAGATATAGAAAAAGACTGACTGATGTCAGACCAATTCTAAAATTCAAAACTTCTATATCTGGAAACAAAACATTTTATTAACTTATAATATGAGTTCATAAACGGTTAAATTAATGAAAAATCATTTCTATCTGCGATTTCTTGTTTTTTTTTTTTTTTTTTTTTTTTTTTTTTTTTTTTAATTTAATTAATTAATTAATTTGATATTATGTAACTTTTTGAACAGATTCACATTTTAAAATTCCCAATATAAAGAAAAAATAAATATGTATATAAAAGGAAAACAATTAAATCAAAACTATAAATCGTTTTTTAATCGGAATTTTAAACGGCGTCAAGTATTCGAAAAATTTAGTCTTTGAATAACATGTATAAAACAGTTGCTAAATATATGTAATGCTTATTTGAAAATTGGATCATTTCAAACTCGATCTCTTTTCACAGAATAATATTTACGATATATATACAAAGAAGATAATTAGGCACGAATTCTGAAATTTGAAGTATGTCTGTTTCCTTTCTTTAAACAGCTATTTAAAAAGAAATTTATATTCCAGTAAAGTTTATCACAAAGGAAAATATTTTTTTGTAACATAATATAGTTAAAATATAAATTGTATTCTGTTCTAATCTTCAATAAAATAAAATAAAACTTTCAAATTATCTTCCAATAAAAGGACAGATATGTTTACTTTCTATAAACACTTTTATTCAAGGACTGAGATAACTATACATAAAATACATTTTCCGAAATCAATATCAATTCTAGCTTTCGGGGCAAACTTATTCAAAAATACGAATATTTATTCCGATAAGGGGGACTTTTGTAATACCGTGAATTTTAAGGATATAAAAGTTTAATTTAAAAGTGGATTTATCTGAAAATAATATTTGCAAACTGCAGATTTCATTTCATTTTATGTTATATTTATTTTATATATTTTTTTAATATTTTTATTTTGCTTAAATTATTAAATAAACTGAAATATTATATTTCACAAGTCTGTTTTATTAGCGCTTAAAATGTTTCAGTAACAAAATAAGAATTAGAGATAATATAGAAAAATTAGAAAATTAGAATTTTCTAAATTAAAAGTTAAATGAAAATGTAAACAAAAATATCATTGTAAACAAAAATAAAATCAAGTAAATGAATAAAAAATTTAAAAAATATAATGCACAAGCAAATATTTTCTAAAGTTTTTTTTTTTTTTTTTTTCACACATTCAGTGCTGCCGAATAATAAATCATAATCTTCTTTTTAAAATACTTATAAAATTATTATTATTATTATTATTCTTTAAAACATAAGAACGTTTCAAGGTTATAACTTATAATAAGTGATGAAAATAGTCGTTTTTATTAAAAATATATAAAAATGATTACTACTTAATGATAAATATAATATACTTTATTAATGATTTGTCAATAAGTCTAGTACCAATATTTAAAATGTGTGTCAGGCGATTTCAAGCATTCCTGCAAGAAACTTAAGTGAGAAATGTCACAACAGCAGAATGTTTTATAAAAAGATGAAATAATTTCATTAATACCCTCTAGGAAATCTTTATTTTCTTTTTTAATTGTTTTTTTCCTATTCCCCATTCGGATTTTGTCCATATAAGAACATATGTATACATCAGTCTTTTTATAACTAAAATTTCATTAGTAAATTCTAAAATAAAAACAAAACACATGAACTAATGCATTTAAGAAACTTTTAATGCAATAATTTTGTATTTTAAATTAATTATACATTAATACATAATATAAATGAAAACATTTAGTAAATTAAAATGCTACGTACTTTTAAACCTTCTCTGAATAAGAGATATAAATTAATTAAATTAATCAAATGCTACAATGAATTAATAGAGCTAAAAAAGTGTTCAAAAATATGTTAGGAATCTTTTAGATAGCGGAATAAAATGTTATGTAATATAAATAAAGAATATATATATATTTTATTTTTTTCTGTTCTCACTTTAAATTTTTTTATGTTTAATAAATAAATTAGTATGCTTCTCATTTTTTTCTGTAATCAAAGCATAAAATTGAACTATTTTAACTCAACTAATTCCTTAGTTTATTTATAAATACTAATATATTACTGTTATAATTTGAATATAAATACATAAAATATTCAAATGGTAATTTTTTATACACAAACAATA
The DNA here is from genome assembly GCA_963930645.1 of Salticus scenicus. Lineage (NCBI taxonomy): Eukaryota > Metazoa > Arthropoda > Arachnida > Araneae > Salticidae > Salticus > Salticus scenicus. The sequence goes on from OZ005650.1 coordinate 77,071,378, forward strand.
ATAGGATAATAAATATATTTCATATTTTTGTTTATGGATTATTTTGACGAAGAATATTTTAAAACTTCATATTTAATTATGATATTGTGACTTTTTTAATATTTACCAATTTTGAATTTTTAGTTAAAACATTCTGTTATTAAGTAAAATTATTATATTGTGTTAAAATTAGATTCTCAAGTGGGAAATTATGCTATTTTCACTTACTTTCCCTGCTAGATACAGGCACAGATTTACGAGGTAAGTATTTCTGTGTAACGTTGGCTTTTCAAAATTTTAAACGCATTCATAAAACTTTAAGATTACTTTTAAGATTAAAACGTTACTTCAAATTATGCAGATAATCTTTATCTCTACCACTCTTTGAAGCATATCAACGTTAGTTAAAGTTTTGAAGAGACATTTCCAAATGATCTTAAAAATATAAAATAAACTTCCTAACTTTATATATTTTTAGTTGTAATAATGTTGCGTACTTGGGGTTCGTGAGTTGTCCGAGAATGAAAGGCAAAACGTACAAAAATTCAGTAATTTATTCAAAGAAAGTTCCAGAAAAATACAGGTCTATAAACCAAGTATTAGCTTCAATTCAACCAGTAAACACAGTTTAAACAACAGCTGTCAATAGCAAATCCACAGTACAAACTGTATAGCAATAACACTTGAAGCAAGTCTCTTTCAAAGAGGCTCAAAACAATGCAAGCATTAGCGAAGCTGGCTGAGAACTGAACTAACTAGCCTTGGCGGGAAAGCGCTCTTATATACCCATGTAGAAAAGCGTGGAACGTTCCAGAAATCTCCATATCTCATCAGCCAATGGGATTAGAGCTTCCATATTTGGTATATCCCTAATAAGGATTTTCTCACCAAGGTCGCCAAAAATATCGCCAAGGTGGGAAAAAGTCGCCAAATTTGGCGCCAAATCCATGACCTGCCTTATTGGGGGCTTTTTAATGCGTTTTTAAGGAAAAATAAGGCTATTTCAACGCAAAAACGACTAGAAATGCACAAAATTAGCACTTTATCAACTTACTAAGCCTCTTTGAAAGAATTTATACAAAAATAAACACAATTATTTACAATTTTGTAACACTGCCCCCCTCCCAAGGACTGCACGTCCCGGGCAGTGCAACCCTTGTTTAAGAGGCGAAACTAACCAAATTTACACAATCTAAAATACAAAAACTAAGTTGCATATAACGACAAAATACAAAAAAAATGAAGTGAGAAATATTTACAAAATTCACAAATATGTACAAGTATTTCTATACAAATATTTACATTACGCATGCGCAAATTTTACCAGTATTTACATTTTAAATTTTAATATTACCGTTAATTACGGTACTTGGCTAGCCTGTTATAGTGCACCACCTTCGGTTTTGATGAAGGTGTTTTAGTGATCCGCACCACTACATCATTCAGCCTTTTTAAGACTGTGTACGGTCCGTCCCAGATGCACTGTAACTTGGGAGAGATTCCTTTGCATCGAACAGGATTCCACAACCAGACCTTGTCACCCTCCTGGAACTCATGTTGTGTAGCCTATAGATCGTACCTTGTCTTCATTTTCTCTGTTGCCATGTGAATCCACTCCCGAGCGAAGTTGTGTACGTCCTCAAATCGTGCCTGGAGATCTTGGATGTACTCCTCGGGCGATGAAGGCGCATCGGGTGGACAACCAAACAGGAGATCACAAGGGAGACGAAGTTCACGTCCAAACAGCATTTGGGCTGGAGCATAGCCGGTGGTTTCATGGACAGCACTTCGATAAGCCAGCAGGAGCAATGGCAACTTCAAGTCCCAATCTTGCTGGTTCCTTAATACTAGAAGAGAGAGGTTATTCAGGATGGTACGATTGAACCTCTCGACCATGCCGTCCGACTGGGGATGTAAGGGTGATGTCCGGGTTTTGTCTATGCCGAGTAGTTGGCACAGTCCTTTGAAAACAGCAGAGGTAAAGTTCGGACCTTGGTCGGTATGAAGTTGTAGGGGCGTGCCGTACCTTGACACCCATTGTTGCACTAGGACCTCTGTGACTGTGCATGCTTCTTGATCGGGAATGGGATATGCCTCAAGCCACTTGGTGAAATAGTCCATCACGACGAGGATGTGTTTATTTCCACTGGAGGTCCGTGGCAAAGGACCCAAGATGTCGAGTGCAATCCGTTCAAATGGTGCTCCCACGTTATACCGTTGCAGTCTTCCTCGACTTCGTTTCTGCGGGCCTTTACGTGGCGCACAAGCATCACAGGATTTACACAATTTCTCCACGTCCTCCCTTGCCTTGCACCAGTAGAAGCGTTCCCGAACTTTCTGCAGAGTCTTCATTACCCCGAAATTGCCTCCGGTAGAGCTACTATGTAGTTGTTCTAAAACTTCTGAAATTCTTGATCTTGGTAATACAATCTGCCATCGGAAGCTTTTCCCATCATCAGATTCCCACTTTCTGTATAATAGGCCGTTTCTGATATGAAGAGAGTCCCAAAGTGCCCAATAACTTTTCGTAATGGAACTAAATCTGGAAATGTCCTGCCAGATAGGTCTGTTGCTGGTCGTCTCCTTCAGCTGTAATATTGGCTTTATGTCAGGATCTTCCAATTGGACTTGTCTAAGTTCTTCGTCACTCCATGGATCGGTATCTTGTTCTGATGGTGTTGAGACAGTAACTTGGCGAGCAACTGGCTGTATTCTTTGGGGTCTATCATCGGCTTTACAGCTGTATTTATGTTCTTCATATGGAGGCTTCAGCAATAAGGCATCTGGATTTTTCCGAAGAGCTCCTCCTGGGTGGCATACTTCAGAGATATTCTTGGTTGCGTCTCTAGGTGTTCTTACTGGGCAGCTTCGTTTGATATGCCTGTCTTTTCCACAGCCCCAGCATTTAGTTGTTGGAGTCTTCCCTTCTTTCTTAATCTCAAGAATGCGTAGTCTTCTATTAATTTCTGCAATCATTTCCTGTATCTCTTTAAGATCATCTTGAGAGCCGTTCACTTTGTCTGCTGTGCAGTTCTGGCGATGTTTACAGGAGGCTTGTTGGGCTGTCTTGAGCTTTAGGGTATACACCAAGGCTGACTCCACATCCTTCACGCTGGAGAGTCTGAGGGCCTTTTGAATATCTGGATCACCGACAGCGTCAATGAAATATTCTAGAGCCAGATCATTGCGTGTTTCAGGATGACAGTCTGAGAAAGCCAAATGTGAAAGGCTCTGGATGTTTGATGCCAGTTCTTGTAAGCTTTCCCCTGGTCTCTGACGACGGGACCTTAGCTGGAGTCGACTATATTCTTTGGACCATTTCGCTCCAAAACGTAGCTCTAGTGCTCTGATTACAGCTTCGAAGTCATATCGCTGTTACTTCGAAAGGGTCTCCAGAATATCTGCGGCGTCGCCCCGCAACGACCCTACCAGATGAGCCGTCTTTGCAACAGAGTCCCAGCCGTTAGCTTCAGCTACGATGGAAAACTGCGTCTTATATACATGCCAGGAGGAACTGCCGTCGTAGGTGGATAGCTTAATAAATTCCTGATTCTGGATTCCTCTCTCTTTCTTTTCAGTTTCCTGGGGCATGGATTCTAACTTTTCTTCCACTTTTCTCTCCAGATCTTATTCTAATCTCTTCAGTTTACCTTCTACCTCTGAAAACCTTCCTTTCAGTTGCTGATGAAAATTTTCTTTTACTTTCTCCTCGAAACTCCGTTCTATCCTCATAACACTCTCTTCAACCTTCATAACATTTTCTTCTATCTTCATAGCTTTCTCTTCAACCTTCATAACATTTTCTTTTATCTTCATAGGTTTCTCTTCAAAACTTTCTTCTATTTTCAAAACTTTCTCTTCAAAATTTTCTTCTATCTTTATAAATTTCTCTTCTATTCCATCCATTCTATTTTCCATCACCGTTAATTTACCCTCGATTGATTCTTTCCCCGTTGAAAGCTCTCTCTTCATCTCATCTTGATTAGATTTAATTTCTTCCTGAACTTACCCATAGTGTCTTTCAACTCTCTTTGCGATGTCTCCATACTTTCTTTCATCTCTCTTTGTCCGGTTTCTATTTTCTCTGTCAATCCAGATTTTAACTCATTCATCTGGGCAGTTAGACCTTCCAGAAGCTTCTTCATTTCTTGCTCCATAGCTCTAGTTATTACCATTCACAGACAAACCCCGCTCCTGACACCAGAAATGTTGCTTACTTGGGGATTCGTGAGTTGTCCGAGAATGAAAGGCGAAACGTACAAAAATTCAGTAATTTATTCACAGAAAGTTCCAGAAAAATACAGGTCTATAAACCAAGTATTAGCTTCAATTCAACCAGTAAACACAGCTTAAACAACAGCTGTCAATAACAAATCCACAGTACAAACTGTATAGCAATAACACTTGAAGCAAGTCTCTTTCAAAGAGGCTCAAAACAATGCAAGCATTAGCGAAGCTGGCTGAGAACTGAACTAACTAGCCTTGGCGGGAAAGCGCTCTTATATACATACCACTGTAGGAAAGCGTGGAACGTTCCAGAAATCTCCATATCTCATTAGCCAATGGGATTAGAGCTTCCATATTTGGTATATCCCTAATAAGGATTTTCTCACCAAGGTCGCCAAAAATATCGCCAAGGTGGGAAAAAGTCGCCAAATTTGGCGCCAAATCCATGACCTGCCTTATTGGGGGCTTTTTAATGCGTTTTTAAGGGAAAATAAGGCTATTTCAACGCTAAAACGACTAGAAATGCACAAAATTAGCACTTTATCAATTTACTAAGCCTCTTTGAAAGAATTTATACAAAAATAAACACAATTATTTACAATTTTGTAACACTGCCCCCTTCCCAAGGACTGCACGTCCCGGGCAGTGCAACCCTTGTTTAAGAGGCGAAACTAACCAAATTTACACAATCTAAAATACAAAAACTAAGTTGCATATAACGACAAAATACAAAAAAAATGAAGTGAGAAATATTTACAAAATTCACAAATATGTACAAGTATTTCTATACAAATATTTACATTACGCATGCGCAAATTTTACCAGTATTTACATTTTAAATTTTAATATTACCGTTAATTGTGGTACTTGGCTAGCCTGTTATAGTGCACCACCTTCGGTTTTGATGAAGGTGTTTTAGTGATCCGCACCACTACATCATTCAGCCTTTTTAAGACTGTGTACGGTCCGTCCCAGTTGCACTGTAACTTGGGAGAGATTCCTTTGCGTCGAACAGGATTCCACAACCAGACCATGTCACCCTCCTGGAACTCATGTTGTGTAGCCTATAGATCATCCTTTGTCTTCATTTTCTCTGTTGCCATGTGAATCCACTCCCGAGCGAAGTTGTGTACGACCTCAAATCGTGCCTGGAGATCTTGGATGTACTCCTCGGGCTATGAAGGCGCATCGGGTGGACAACCAAACAGGAGATCACAAGGGAGACGAAGTTCACGTCCAAACAGCATTTGGGCTGGAGCATAGCCGGTGGTTTCATGGACAGCACTTCGATAAGCCAGCAGGAACAATGGCAACTTCAAGTCCCAATCTTGCTGGTTCCTTTATACTAGAAGAGAGAGGTTATTCAGGATGGTACGATCGAACCTCTCGACCATGCCGTCCGACTGGGGATGTAAGGGTGATGTCCGGGTTTTGTCTATGCCGAGTAGTTGGCACAGTCCTTTGAAAACAGCAGAGGTAAAGTTCGGACCTTGGTCGGTATGAAGTTGTAGGGGCGTGCCGTACCTTGACACCCATTGTTGCACTAGGACCTCTGTGACTCTGCATGCTTCTTGATCGGGAATGGGATATGCCTCAAGCCACTTGGTGAAATAGTCCATCACGACGAGGATGTGTTTATTTCCACTGGAGGTCCGTGACAAAGGACCCAAGATGTCGAATGCAATCCGTTCAAATGGTGCTCCCACGTTATACCGTTGCAGTCTTCCTCGACTTTGTTTCTGCGGGCCTTTACGTGGCGCACAAGCATCACAGGATTTACACCATTTCTCCACGTCCTCCCTTGCCTTGCACCAGTAGAAGCGTCCCCGAACTTTCTGCGGAGTCTTCATTACCCCGAAATTGCCTCCGGTAGAGCTACTATGTAGTTGTTCTAAAACGTCTGAAATTCTTGATCTTGGTAATACAATCTGCCATCGGAAGCTTTTCCCATCATCAGGTTCCCACTTTCTGTATAATAGGCCGTTTCTGATATGAAGAGAGTCCCAAAGTGCCCAATAACTTTTCGTAATGGAACTAAATCTGGAAATGTCCTGCCAGATAGGTCTGTTGCTGGTCGTCTCCTTCAGCTGTAATATTGGCTTTATGTCAGGATCTTCCAATTGGACTTGTCTAAGTTCTTCGTCACTCCATGGATCGGGATCTTGTTCTGATGGTGTTGAGACAGTAACTTGGCGAGCAACTGGCTGTATTCTTTGGGGTCTATCATCGGCTTTACAGCTGTATTTATGTTCTTTATATGGAGGCTTCAGCAAGAAGGCATCTGGATTTTTCCGAAGAGCTCCTCCTGGGTGGCATACTTCAGAGATATTCTTGGTTGCGTCTCTAGGTGTTCTTACTGGGCAGCTTCGTTTGATATGCCTGTCTTTTCCACAGCCCCAGCATTTAGTTGTTGGAGTCTTCCCTTCTTTCTTAATCTCAAGAATGCGTAGTCTTCTATTAATTTCTGCAATCATTTCCTGTATCTCTTTAAGATCATCTTGAGAGCCGTTCACTTTGTCTGCTGTGCAGTTCTGGCGATGTTTACAGGAGGCTTGTTGGGCTGTCTCGAGCTTTAGGGCATACACCAAGGCTGACTCCACATCCTTCACGCTGGAGAGTCTGAGGGCCTTTTGAATATCTGGATCTCCGACAGCGTCAATGAAATATTCTAGAGCCAGATCATTGCGTGTTTCAGGATGACAGTCTGAGAAAGCCAAATGTGAAAGCCTCTGGATGTTTGATGCCAGTTCTTGTAAGCTTTCCCCTTGTCTCTGACGACGGGACCTTAGCTGGAGTCGACTATATTCTTTGGACCATTTCGCTCCAAAACGTAGCTCTAGTGCTCTGATTACAGCTTCGAAGTCATATCGCTGTTCCTTCGAAAGGGTCTCCAGAATATCTGCGGCGTCGCCCCGCAACGACCCTACCAGATGAGCCGTCTTTGCAACAGTCTCCCAGCCGTTAGCTTCAGCTACGATGGAAAACTGCGTCTTATATACATGCCAGGAGGAACTGCCGTCGTAGGTGGATAGCTTAATAAATTCCTGATTCTGGATTCCTCTCTCTTTCTTTTCAGTTTCCTCGGGCATGGATTGTAACTTTTCTTCCACTTTTCTCTCCAGATCTTCTTCTATTCTCTTCAGTTTACCTTCTACCTCTGAAAACCTTCCTTTCAGTTCCTGATGAAAATTTTCTTTTACTTTCTCCTCGAAACTCCGTTCTATCCTCATAACACTCTCTTCAACCTTCATAACATTTTCTTCTATCTTCATAGCTTTCTCTTCAACCTTCATAACATTTTCTACTGTCTTCATAGGTTTCTCTTCAAAACTTTCTTCTATTTTCAAAACTTTCTCTTCAAAATTTTCTTCTATCTTTATAACTTTCTCTTCTATTCCATCCATTCTATTTTCCATCACCGTTAATTTACCCTCGATTGATTCTTTCCCCGTTGAAAGCTCTCTCTTCATCTCATCTTGATTAGATTTAATTTCTTCCTGAACTTACCCATAGTGTCTTTCAACTCTCTTTGCGATGTCTCCATACTTTCTTTCATCTCTCTTTGTCCGGTTTCTATTTTCTCTGTCAATCCAGATTTTAACTCATTCATCTGGGCAGTTAGACCTTCCAGAAGCTTCTTCATTTCTTGCTCCATAGCTCTAGTTATTACCATTCACAGACAAACCCCGCTCCTGACACCAGAAATGTTGCTTACTTGGGGATTCGTGAGTTGTCCGAGAATGAAAGGCGAAACGTACAAAAATTCAGTAATTTATTCACAGAAAGTTCCAGAAAAATACAGGTCTATAACCAAGTATTAGCTTCAATTCAACCAGTAAACACAGCTTAAACAACAGCTGTCAATAGCAAATCCACAGTACAAACTGTATAGCAATAACACTTGAAGCAAGTCTCTTTCAAAGAGGCTCAAAACAATGCAAGCATTAGCGAAGCTGGCTGAGAACTGAACTAACTAGCCTTGGCGGGAAAGCGCTCTTATATACCCCTGTAGAAAAGCGTGGAACGTTCCAGAAATCTCAATATCTCATCAGCCAATGGGATTAGAGCTTCCATATTTGGTATATCCCTAATAAGGATTTTCTCGCCAAGGTCGCCAAAAAATCGCCAAGGTGGGAAAAAGTCGCCAGATTTGGCGCCAAATCCATGACCTGCCTTATTGGGGGCTTTTTAATGCGTTTTTAAGGGAAAATAAGGCTATTTCAACACTAAAACGACTAGAAATGCACAAAATTAGCACTTTATCAACTTACTAAGCCTCTTTGAAAGAATTTATACAAAAATAAACACAATTATTTACAATTTTATAACAATAATAACAATCGAAAAGACAAAGCGTTAAAAATTTTACATCCGTATTCAGGTTATCTCAAAATATGTAATTATAGCAAAAACATCTTTAAAAAATTAGACTCCAGAGTAAAATATTGCCTATTACATTAGTAAGCAAAAGCAATCATCATTTGATATAATTTGATAAACCAGTTTCACGAATCACATCCAGTACACAAGAATGTATTCCCTTATCTTTTGGTATCTCTGTATATTTCCAAATAATTGTATATCTACCAAATATAGTGAACTTAAATTTAGCACAGTAAAGACCTTTCGAGGTACTTTTAGATATAATCCCTACCACTAATAAATCAGAATTTTTGTGTGGCATTTTAACACATTCAACGCGGCAATGACGCGTATCCATCCTCGTAAAAACGTAGGTTAATTAATTAAGGTAATTAAATATTAATTAAAGTAAATTAATTTAGTAAATAAGTCAAATAAACCATTTAGATAAACATTATATAGAAGACGTGCTACCTCGTCCCTGGGGTACAGTAAATAATTTTTGAAGACGAGATAACTCGTCCGTCGTGGCGAGTGTGTTAAACGAATGGCAAATGCATTTCTTATTATATACGAAATTGAGTATGCTTATGGGCTCAAAGGAAACGCTCATTTAGTTTATTTCGCTTCGTCTAAATATGTTAAAATGTACTAGTATGAAATTTTGCCTATAGACATAAGGTAAATGAAATATTAGTTCCCCATCATACTATAGGTATAGGGAACTTAGTAATCGTGAAAATTTTCGACCTCGGTTTTTTGACTTTTTTACACGTTTTCAGGTGTGAGGAATCCGAAAATGACAAAATTTGTATGGTGTCTGTCTGTAGGGTGTCTGTTAGTCTGTTAGTCTGTGTACACGATAACTCAAGAACAAATTGTCGCAGAGAGGTCAGATCAGTTTTAAAATATTACTTTCGACACTGGCAAGAACCCTATTCATTTGCAACATTCGATTTTAAAAACTTCGTAAGTTATTAGAAATTTACGATTTTCTTAACATGGGAGAATAGGACAAAAATTCACTTAAACGTGCATTAAATGGAAACTTTTTACTGTAAAAATGTCAAACCAGTTTTAAAATATCCGTTTTGATGCCGGAATAAACATCAGTAACTATAAGTATGCTACTTTGAAAATTTCGCAAGTTATTGGAAATTTACGAATTTCTAAACATGGCAGTATAGGGCAAAATTTCACATAAACGTCAATTTTTAGCGATATTTTCATCGTAAAGATATCAGACTACTTTTGAAATATTATTTAGGACACTGGCATGAATATTAATGACTATGAATTTTCAATTATAAAAATTTCGTAAGTTATTGGAATTTACGAATTTCTTAATATGGCAGAATAGAGCAAAATTTCACATAAACGTCAATTTTTAGGGATATTTTCATCGTAAAGATGTCAAACCACTTTCGAAAAATTTTTTAGGTTACTGACATGAATATCATAGACTATGATTTTTCCAATTTAAAAAATTCGTAAGTTATTAGGAATTTACGATTTACTTAACATGTCAGAATAAGGCAAAATTGAGCATAAACTTCTATTTTGAGGATCATAAATACATTAGACAACTTGAAAATTACATTTATGATACTTTTTTGAACATGATTGAATACAAATATTCTAATAGGAAAATTTCGTAAATTATTCGTAATTTACGATTTTATCAACATAGCGAAATTGTAATTTTTTCATATAAATATGAATTTTGAGGATTATTGCATTGGAAATAGTAGCATGAAACATAAACAACGGAATTGACCCTGATAAAATAAATTAATAGATTAGAATATGATAAATATATCGAAGTGAACGATGGATAGCCTATTAGGTGGGGATTTCTTTCTGTCACTGTATCAAGCTTTGGTCAAATTCATTTTTTTTAACATGATTATAATATGTCTCGCACTAGAAATTTATGAGACCATAAATATGGTGGGGAACTGAGCATAGTCCACCTATGCCAACTAGTTTTTAATGTCTATCTGAAAGACAACTTTGGCGATTTTAATGGAAAGTTACATGCTACATTCCCATATGATGCAGATTTAGAGTATTTCTTTGGACTTCCTGCTATTACTGCTGGAGTTGTTCTGATAATCCTCTTTCAGATACAAACACACAGAGCCTAAATACTAAAAACCTGATTTTAGCATCAGAGGTCCCCAAAATATTTAATTATTTAAAGCATTGGATTTTTAAAATTTTAAAATAAAAAAAAGTATTCTCTCTACTTTGTATGAGTAAAAGAAAGTGATAAGACATTTTGTAATATATTTTATATATATATATATACACACACACACACTTTATATATATACAAAACCACAGAACTGGAGTTAAAAGTAATCAGTACAAAACTTTGAATAAACACTATAAAGTGTTAGAACTCACAACAATTGTTTTTGGTCGAAATACGATATAACCCTTTGCCAGGCGAACAAAGTAAGCAATACTGCTGCAAACAAAGGGGCAGCTCATAAAATCCATTTAAGGGAAGAACAAAAACACACTGGTGTGACCGAAATTATAAAAGTGAAAGAAGAAAATGAATAAATAAATTAAATTATCAAATCAAATCAAATTAAAAAATCAAAACTAAACGAAAAACAAAACAATGTATACAAGCAAAACTCATGCAACTTCATTTTCGTTTAGTTTTGACTTTATATGTTTATTTATTTATTTGATTTAATTTAATTTTTTAATTTAATTAATTTTTTTTCTTCTTTCACTTTTGCAACTCTGGTCACACCAGTATTTATATTTACATTCGATTTTATTTATTTTTGTTCTTCATAAAAATTGTTTTATTTGCGTTCCTGCTTTGTTTGCAGCACTCGTGCATACTTTGATCACGTGACGAGCGGTCGTGCCTTCTTTCAAACTGAAACAATTGTTGCGAGTTCTTGTATTTTATAGTACTTATTCAAAGTTTTGTACCTATTACTACGCCATTCTATTATTATCATTGTTATTATTATTATTTTAAGATTAAATCGTTAAAAAAGTAACGATATTTAAGTTAAAAAATACTGATTAATGCTTAAAATACTTACATTACTACACCTTTTGGCAATTTATTGTAAATGATGTCTAACATAAGCTAAATTTCATGATACAACCTTAACCGTAACTGCCACTCTTTCTAATCATATTTATCACCACTATTATTCTGAAGTAAAATGCCACATTTATTTCCGACGATTAAATAAGCTGAAAACAACATAAAAAAATTACACTATTAGGTCTCCCTTATAAAACGGGAGACCTATGTCTTATTCAATAATTTTTTCAAGAAAATGAGTTAATGATTTAGAAAAAAAAAATCAAAAGCATTCTACTGCAAATAACATTCGCCACTGCATTTCGGTAAGTTGTGATCTGATATTTAATATTCCTCTTTTATTGAGTTTTAGATTTTTTGCATGAAACATGAAACATAAATCACGCATTATTTTCTCCCCTTTTTCGGGCTTATATTGCTTACTATATTTGCATTATTTCAGTTAATTTTATCAAGAAAATAATTTAAATGTTAATATTTATTTTAGTTAAAAAATTACTAAGTAATATAATATAAGGGAAAAAAAGTAATGAAAAAATATATGAAAATAGCAGAATTTAATATATTTTGTTAGTTTTTCTTGTTGAAAGTGTTACGTAGCATACATACAACAAGCACTAGTTTTTTTTTTTTTTTTTTTTTTTTAATATGAATATATATATATATATATATATACATATTAAAAAAAAAAAAAAAATATATATATATATATATATATATATATATATATATATAATTTTTTTTAATCAAATTGACAGAATCTAGCTGAGGGCATGTATCACCAAATTTGTAAATAAACAAACAAACGAAAAAAGATCAGATTTAAAGAATATCAACATTATTAATAGTTAAAATTTGATAATAAAATACAAAATAAAAAGTTAGATAGTGTACAAAATATTTTGTCATATTTTAATGATGCGACATAATAATATTTATGCGACATAAATATATTTTTTCCTTTTAAAATGATTTCTTAAAAATAAAATTTATTCTTATAATTACTTAAACGTCTTTTTTTTTATCAACTGAATTTAAGAAGTTAAGCCCCTGTCTACAATCCATTATTACTTATAAAATAATAGTAATCTAAAATGTAAGTTATATGTACTTACCCAACAACATAAAACGCAAACCTACGGCATGAAGGGGTACCATGGACAATGCTGTCTTAATATCGGCAATAGTCTTTTTTTTTTTTTTTATCAGTGAAAAATTAGTTACGTGTCGGCAAGTGACAGCAAAAATACGGGTTACACTTTTGTTAGCACTTTTAAAACGTTAAGTTTTTCTAATTTAACATTTTTAAATGTTTTCTTATTACCTGCACACGTTATACTACTGTATTGTTACATCTAAATATTTGTTTGAATCTTATAAATAAAGATTTCAGTTTGAATAAATCTGTTTAACTAATATTTGCTTAACTAAAATACTGTATAAATAATGTACTAATCCAATTTATAATTGCTCACACAACCAAAAACGCACGCACACACATTGGCACAGGATCACACACGCGCACAACTACACACACACGTCTATATATAAAGGTAGTATACTAATTTAGGATATACATACATACAAAAGAAAAAATACACGAAGCACTTGTTACTTTTTTTTTCTATTTACTATGTTAGACAATCAAGTTATATATATGGCGCGACACTTGCAATTTTACGGCATTGGCCGTGGGGTTGCCGAATTAATGACCATCTGTGAAGGGGCATCCAATGGGCAGTCATCGTTACCCCTAACTGGGACAACACATCCATGCCTTCTCCGGGATTGGAACCCAGGCTCAACCGTGTAGGAGTCAGGGACGCTAACCACTACACCGTCTGGGCGGCTAGTTTTATATTTATCTTCACTCAAATATATATATATATATATATATATATATATATATATATATATATATATGTGCAGTAGAAAAAAAAGAAACATTTTTTTTTTTTTTTTTTTTTTTTTTTTTACGTATCGTATCAGACAATCCATTTTTTATTTATCTTCTCTCAATATATACATATATATATATATGTTTGTGTATGCATATGTATGTAGCGGAAAAAATATGAAACACTTGTTGCGTGTTTTTTTTACACGTAGCATAAGCTAATGAAGTTTATATTTTTCTGCACTTAAAAGTAGTTTCAGGTGCATTTTCTACGACTTTGAACTTCTTGTTTATGAAAATTATTTTATTTTTTCTGTCTTTTAAAATGTATTTTAAATGGACATATTTAATGGAAGTGTACGCGACGCTTCTCACTTTTAAGATTATTTGCAAAAGAACATAAGTATGTCCTCCATCACTTTAAGTAGGATTATAATTTTTTTTTTTTTTTATATCTGGAAAAAATGACTTTTCGTACTTTCCTCTGCAATTTCATAAAATCTGATTTAAATCTTTGGTTATTGATCTGTAGATACATTCAAAGAACGATTAAATGAAAAATCGATTATTTTAAGGGGCGAAAAGTGCAGTAAACACTTTAAATAGCAATTACCATCTGATTATCGTTGCTGGAAACTAAATTTGGCATGTAATTACTTTTGAGAAATAAATGCTCGATAAAACGAATTTTTAATAAATGTATACTTTGGAAAAGTAAAATGGCACAGAAATGTATTAAAATCTTATATTTCCGTGAATTTTTGTAAAATACTTTAATAAGAAAGTTAAGTTTATTTATTTATTTTTTTTAAATAGTTTATTTGAACTTACAATTCAATTTATTTTAATATACTATATACAAGATGACCGAATTAAACTTGATTTCTTAAGAGGACTCTGTAGCTTTAGATAAAAAGTGGATTGAGTCAGACAATTTAAAAAATGTCTTTAGAGATTCTAAAGAAAAAAAAATGTCCCATTATAATCGAGTTGCGTGGAAAGATATTTAATATATAATTGGGGTCCATTTTTATATTTTTTCGAACATCATGGTAGTTAAAACTAGTATTTTTACATTTTGAAGGATTATGGCAATACAAGGAATATTAATTCTGGCACTGCGTTGAAGAGAAATCTGGCTTGTATTAGTTGGATTGTGTATAAATTCTAGGTACAATGAAGGGGAAATCAAATGAGTGACATTCCTTCAGTTAAAATAATTATTAGTTACTAGAATGTATGTCATCGTCTATTTTACAATGACAAAAAGGTTGCTTCAGGCAGTGTTGTCAGTCTTGGGGATTTTTGAGGTTTCGGGGGAAATATTTAGGGACGAAGATTTAGCAGCGAACACTTTTGGGAAATGAAAAATTTTGGGGAAAAATAGAGAAGTTTTCATTAACATTGGTAAAAGATTTTTTCCTAAATTCGCACAGAAAAAGAAAGAAAAAAAAAATGTTTAAGTTTACAAACTGGTAATGCATTGATTTTGGATTCTATTTTAGAGATAGAAAAATATCATTTACTATCTTTTGATTGAAAAATTTATCCTGATTTTTGCCTTTTGTATTCCCTGATTTCAGGAATTATTTTTATTTAGTTCATGTATGCTGTAGAAAATATTGTGAATTCTTGATACAGATTGATTGCCGCTTGAATAATGAAGCTTAATTGAAGCTGCACCGGTCTAAACTAGATTGTTTGTTGCTGGCATGATATATTTATTTTTATGTAAGCTCTTTATGTTCTGTGTTTGTTTTATGCATTTTATAGTCCACAAAAACTTTTTTATATGTACATATGAGATAAAAATAAATGATTAAAGAGAAAAAAAAAACTACACTCAGGAAGTTACACAGATTGAAAATTTTCAAAATACTAGTGTATTTAAAGTTATCTTTGTAAATAGGGATTTAAGAAAAATAAAATAAAATAAAAGTAAAAAATGTTCCATCTGGGGGAAAATGGCAGCTTAAATTTCTTAAATTTTCTTTGAATTTTGTTTAAAAAATTTGCAATTTTAGTCTAAATAGAATTGGGGAAATTTTTGGAAAAAACCCTTGATTTAGGAAAACTCGAAATGGAGAACTGACTGTCAATCATCTGGTAAAACTATCTTCTGGGATCACTTTTTTTTTTCTTTGGACAACTTCCGTTCAAAAAAAAAAAAAAAAAAAAAAAAAAAAGGATAATAACTCTGTAGCATGATGCTCCGTAACGATACTTTGTGCAGAAGTGTTCCAGCAACATTTTACAGATAACAGTGTTACTAGCCTTTTCATTCTCCTTGGCCAACCTATTCTCCTGATCACATCACGTGTTTTTTTTTTTTTTTTTTTTTTTTGTTGTTGTTTTGTCAGGGGGTCATTTAAAGAGAAAGGTTTATCCACAAAACGTTGCAACATTGGTGATCTGGTTGACTGTATAATGAGACAGATGCAATAGATCATTCGTGATCAGCTGTGTTTACCTGTTGTGCATGCTGTTCATCGTCTAAAGATTTTACAATTGAATGAAGGCGGTATATGCTTTCGGAACAACATGGAATAACATGTTTTACATCACTAAAGAGTCTGTAATGAATAATAAATATGTAAACAACAACAACAAAAAAAGTTGTTTATATTGGACTTTAAAGACCGTTTGCATTTAAAAAATAATAATAATAAAAGTGTCTCTAGCGACCATTTTTAATTTTTTTTTTTAAATTAATAACACTGCGGTGCAAGAAATAAATGAAGCAATAAATAAAGTAATAAAGTAATAATAATAATAACAATAAAATCGAGCCCTGATACTATTCTTGCTGATTCTTATGTAAAATGATCTCCTGAATCCGAATATTCCACCATTTTGCCCAGTCACCCACCGTTTTCTCGGAAAACCTCCTCACCCCATATTTTTATCAATGTTTGGAATTTTATGGCCATGAATTTGATTTGGGGAATAAAAAAGAATTAATTTAACACTCACAAACAAAAATAGAATATATATAATATTTATTAAAAACATAAATTTTATAGATAAATAAAAATATAAGATATGCAATATAGTTGCGAATCCTCCCCCCCCCTCCCCTAAATTTTCCCCTAGCCGCAAATATTCATGTTTTAAAATTTTCCAACTCTGTAGCACCTCATATAATATTTAACTGTTAAAATAACTCTTTCCAACCTTAAAAATCGAATTTATAGCCATAAACGTACCGAAAAATGATAAAAATAGAGGAGCGACCCTAAAAAACGGTGATAGGGCAAAATGGGTGCCGTATTCGGATTCAGGAGGTCATTCTATTTAAGAATTTGCAAGAATTATGGTGGGAGCAATTTTCATGTAGAGTAGTGTAATTTATTTATTTTCTAGAATCTTCTAGCGCATTCCTTAAATTGTCTACCTACAAATTTTCAACTCAATCCAAATTTTAGTTACAGCTACAGAGTGTTTTGAAAAAGCCAATTTTAATTACTATCAATTTGCATTTTTACTTTTATTTCCCGACTAACGTAGGTAATGGGAGTATTGTATTCGGTCAAAAAATTCTATATCTACTTTTCTCGTAATTTACAAGCTTTAAGATCACCCGAGTAAAAAAAAGAAATGTGATTTTAGGCAATTGGTCAGAGTGCGTATGTGTTTGAGAGATAGTCTGACTACCGAAAAAAAATTGAAAAGTAAAGTGTACTCCGAAAGTAATAAAGATACCTCAACGAAATTTCAACATTAAGACAGGACTAATGCACTCATAAATTTTCCAACTTATAGTGAAAATTGGAAAAACAAAAGTGGTACCATAATTCCGTATCTCAAAAACGGCTCTAACAATTTTCTTCCAAGTGCTATATCAGTACCCTTTTTGTTCTCTCTACTTATGTACTAGTTGATAAGTTCAGATAATTGTTAAATATTTTATATAAATAGATTAATTTTATATTTTACAAGAACTTTTAAAAACGGCTCTATAGTTTTTCTACAAACTCGACCTATTAATTCTCTTTAATTTGTGTCTTTTCTAATATAATTGTTAGTTTCTGGTGAGCAAATGAGTCTGCAAGTTTTGGTGACAATCAACAGTGAGAACAAATGTCGGTATCACAAAAACAGCTCTAATAATTTTCTTCAAATTTGTTACGCAGACTACTTTTTAGATGTCTTTTTGTGTGCTATTACTTGGTTTCTACAAGAAACTTGACAAACTTCCTTATAAAATAGGTCAGTTTTAGAACTTGGAAATTGGTGTTTAAAAAAACCCGGCTCTCTCTTTTTATTTATTTATTTATTTATTTTTTAAACTGCATGTGATATACCTTTTCGACGTATTAGTTTGCTCTTACAGGAAAATTGATTGGTGTCTGATTTATTCAGTTAATTTTATGTTTTCTGACAAAAAAAGAGTAATATATAATATGCGTATAAATTATATACGCATAATTATATTATAAATTTTAATATACGATTTACATTATAATGCGTAAAAATTATATACGCATAACTATACGTATAAAAGAGTATAAATAATATGCGTAGTAGTGGGTAATGGAAATAGTGTTGCTGTTACGCACGAGATTTTTTTTTTGTTTAAATAGCTTATTTTAAGTTTTTTCCCCCATAACATTTATCCGAATTTCTTTAATAAATATTTTTAGCCAAATGAACATGAATGATATCACACAACCGAAAGTCAATTGTATTTATAATTATTTCTTCCTGTTTGGCTATCTCTTCACTAATTCAAAAAGACACTAAAAGTAGCAAAAAAACGAGAAATATCTTAAGAATTTCAAGTTGACAATTTAAATTAAATTACCTTGATTAGTTAAAACTATAAAGATTTAAAATCTAAAGTGAGTATAAAGTAAGTGGCACAAAACTGCTAAAAAATATCAGTCTACAGTAGCGCCAATTTCCTGAAGCGGTTGAGCTGCAAAATAATATAATCGCAAAAAACGAGGTTTTAAGCTATTTAAACGCATTTTTTTTTTTTTAAATTATTATTATTATTATATACTGGTATAAAAAATAACAATTCTTGTTATTATTGTTATTATTATTCATTTAAATATAGTTACCAGCAATGCAAGGTTGGTTGGTTAGTTGGGTTTAACGTCGCACTAGTTCTGAGCAGATGGGCAATTGGCGACCCAGCAATACAAGGAAAGTCTGCAAATGTATCATCACTAATTGATAGCATTTTTGGGGAAAGAAATCTGGAAATTAAACAAGCAATGGCTGGTTCCGTGATTCAAAAATTTTTTTAAAAAAGCTTTACTTGTTAGTTTTATTTATTTTTGGCTTTTATTTCCTTTTCCTTAAAAAATAGGGAATATATAGGCAGCTGAATTGACAGTCTTGCTTTTGCCTCCAAGACAATAGTTTTTTTCTTTGCACCTGAAGAAGAAAGACCATGTCCTTTCGAAACCGGTTGTTCTACCTTTAAATTTATGGTGTGTGAAGAAGTTTTAAAGTTTAAATATTGAGTGTACACCAGTTTGTCAATTTAGTTTTGTAAATAAATTTAGTCGAGAATAAATAAATAGAGCGAAAATTGCTGGTACACAAATACTTTTCGCTGTAAACTTACACACACACACACATACATACATATATATGTATATTTGAAGTGTTGGATATTACATGTAAGTAACGGGTAACGGCTATATCTCTACACGAAAAAAAAATATTTTTTTAATTTTATTTTTGTAACTGTAATATATAGCAGAATTGGAAAAACAAATTTTTACAATATGTTATTTATCCAAGATAAATTGCAAAATAAATGAAGGCAAATTTTTATACAGCATTGATTTATCACCAAACTTACATTGTCTTAAAAGTTTTTTTTTTTTTTTTTTTTTTTTTAAATAAA
Organism: Salticus scenicus; assembly: GCA_963930645.1. Lineage (NCBI taxonomy): Eukaryota > Metazoa > Arthropoda > Arachnida > Araneae > Salticidae > Salticus > Salticus scenicus. The sequence goes on from OZ005650.1 coordinate 77,090,788, forward strand.
TAAGAAAATATAAATCCTCATAAAACTTTTGTGTTTGTTAATAACTATGAAGGCCACGGAATAATTAATTATCTTACACTTAATTTCCTGCAAAAAAATTGTAGAAATGTTCTTGCTAAAAATATTCATCCTAAATTACTTTTCAAATACATTAGTAACTAGTTAAAAATCAAAATAAATAAATAAATAAATAATAATATCAGCAAAATTAAAAAATAGCAATACTTTTAGGTGTAGTACTGTCATATATACACATCTGTTTCAGTATTTGCACAAATATATGTAAATAAATAATGATATTTTGATTCATAAAACGAAGATATCTCAACTGATAAAAAGAAATTAATTATGTAAATGCCTACCTAGAAAAGGTATTTCCTTTTGTTCATTTACTTATTTCTTTTTGAGCTGTTTTCCTTTGGGTCAAATTCTTAATCTAAAATCGATATACATTTTTTTAGATTTAGCCTCAGACACGAAATCAAGAATTTAACTTAACGGAAAAAAAAAAAGAATTAATTTTTCTTTATAAATCCTGGTATTAAAAGTTTGATATTCAAGAAATAAGGATTTTTTTTTTTTTAATGACAAAATAAAAGACAACATTTTTATCATTGTTTATCCAAAGAGTTTTATTTATTTATTGTTTAATTTTAGATTGTTTTTTTTAAGTGAAAGTAGAAAACAAACTTTTTGCTAAGAGAGGTTTAGCTTTGAAAAACCACAAGATTTTAACAGTTTTTTATTATGCTAAAACGCGGAGGATAAATAACATTATTAAATAAATATAGCATTCGTTTTTTTTTTTTTTTTTTTTTTTTTTTTTTAAGTATTTCTGCAAATCTATACAATTGGACTTAAAAAAAAAAAAAGCCTTTTGATTTCCATTCTCCTGTTTCTTCTTTAAATAAATATTTTTACGTATTTGGAAATTATATTCAACCCATTAAGGTCTAGCTTTATAATATGGTTATAGTACACAATGACTTGTATTTATTATACATTTATATTTACAGCCTTCGAAGACAATTTTGTTCCATACGCAAAATTAAGGGAAAAAAAAAAAAAAAAAAACATAATTCAGGTCTTATTGGGTGAAAAAAAAATTCAAATCGTAAAACTTTTTTTTTTTTTTTTTTTTACCATATATTATCCACAGATAATAAATAATTCTAGAAACGAATTGCGCATTGAATTTTTAGAGTACACTAATGGAAATTTTGAATGAATATGATAGTTACCACAGAAAAAAAATGCAATTTGATTCTCAAATAGTGAGTAAAAGAAATGCAATTTGATTCGTAAATAGTAAGTAAAAAAAAAAAAAAAAAAAAAAAAAAAAAAGTAATTTGATTCGTAAATAGTAAGTAAGTTATAACGTTTTAAATAAAAGTATACTAATAACAAATTCCTATTATACTATGAAACCAACAAACAAACAAAATATAAAACAATTTTTATTTTTGTTTTCTAAGTGATAGGCATAAAATTCTGTATATAAAATAGTTTAATTTAGTACGACAGGATTTGTTTTAGTCTAGTGTTTCATAAGAATGCAAGCTGCAACTGTGTTCAGTTCTTCAGCAACAGTTATAATATACGTTTTTTAATTTTTTAAACCTTTGGTATAGGGCTCCTTTTGGCGACCTAAAATATTTGTTGCCATTTTGACGATGAATTATAATGTCAATTGGAATTGCGTAAGTAAAGACCTTGGCGAGAAACGTCCGGCTACTTTGATGCTAAATTTCAAATTTCCACAAGGAGTGTTATACTAAAGATGTTTCATTTCTCTCATGCGATATTTTTCAATTTTATTAAAAAATGATTTTTTTAACTGCCGGAGAAGGGGAAAAATAGATTTTTTAATTGGTATAAATACACAAAAAGCGTAATAAATAAACAAATATTTTTTTACTTTGAAATATAAAATTGTGTTCCTTAGCAACATTAATGTATTGATACACTATTATTATATTTATTATTATTATCTTTTTCTAATTTGCATCTGAATTTTAATTCACTATTTTCTTTATATATCTTCCGATATATACTGGGAAATTCAAGGTGAATAACAACAAATGATGACGATGCGAAATGTTTGACTTAAATTAAGGATTCTGGCGTATTAAAAAACTAAATAAAAAAAAAAATAGTTTTAATTTTACAATCACATAACTGGAAACAATTCCGATTTTGTGAAAAATACAACATATAAGTAATCCTAACAATGTTCTAAACAAAGATTAGTATTTTATTAACATAACGATTTTAGATACGTGAACATTAAAAAAAGAAAAAAAAAACTTTTCTTTGTAGTTTTAGACCACTGAAGAATTCTGTCAGAAATCTTGAAGTTTTTCAAGTTAAATTGTAAGTTGTTCGTTTATGAAAATTCCTTTAAGATTTTGACACTACTAGTGCTACATAACTTCTGCCCTCGGAATATGTAGACGGGAATGCCCGGTTCCAACCCAGGTCCCGCTTGTTGGTCTATTCTTTCGAAGTTTTCCGCTGTTTGCCTCGAAGGTAGCGTAAATACGGGCTAGGATCCTTTAGAGAGTCTTTCGACGGAAGGCACTGCACGCAGAACTTTGTCATTAACTATCTGATCATTGCTATTTGATACATCCATTCACTAAGCAGTTTTGTTTTCCCCCTCACAATATACTCGAAACGAAATTTTATATAATTATAGATTTTTAGTTTTCGTAAAATGCACAGATGTCATAAATAATAGCCATAAGTTTCATATCTGGGACTTGGTTATATTTTTAATCTCAACTTAAATCAATCAATTTTTAGTAAATCGTAAAAATCTTATAGTGAAAATAGCAGTACAATTTTGCACTTTTCAAACACCTCCTAAGCTAGAGAAAACAATCAGTTTATATTCCTGCAACACATCACGTTTAAATATTAAATTGACTCCAAATCATACTTTGTAAGTTATAAAAAGAAATATATATATATGTAGGTAAAGAAATTTTGTAAAACTATAATGAATATGTGAATTATATGTAAAACATTCGAAAATCAGACAGAAGAAGCACAGTAAAATTACAATTGACAATATGTTAAAGATTCATATAAATAGGTGGGGAAAGATTTAAGGAAATTGAGTTTATGTATAGATTAAGGGTTGTAGATAATTTGAATTATATTAAATTCAATGCATGTTTACATTTCCATCAACGATCTGTTGTTTGGATTATAAACCATATGGATGTTTTTATTAAGTATTGGTTAAAATAAATGTTTACTTAATATCCGTTTTAAATGGTATTGCCTCTGTATATTTTAATGTTATAAATTTAGATTACACGTTAATATTTTTACTGTCATAATTTAATAAAAAACACTTCCTTGTAAAAAAAAAAAAAAAAAAAAAAAAGCTGTCAATTATATTATTTATGATGATTGAAAAATATATTATATTTGTGATGTATCTCTAAATATTAAAAGATAATCTATAAATTCCCTTTCTATAATAATATCAACTTTTAAATATTGCTATTAATTTTATTTATTGCCCCATTTATCTCTAAAATCTATATTTATCAGATAATTGCATGTTTAAATTTAAATAATTAAGTACTTACATTAATGAAGTGTTATCTCCCTAATAGCTGTTTCAAAGGAATTTGAAACCACAAATGCTATATTTTGATAAACGTAATTAATCGATTCCGCTTATAAACGTCATTATAAACATGGAACTCAACTTAAATATTTAATATTTTTAATAGTATTTAATTATGCCGCTTGAGGATTAATGACATTTTATAATTTTATTTTGTTAACAATTAATTAATTAAAAGCTAATTAAGGCTTACGTTTTTTAAACGTATCAGTTTACTATACTGTTTAATTACATTTACAATATTTTTACCATTGTAGAAAAATTTTCAGCTAATGTTTTTTATTTATTTATTTATTTTTTCCGAACTTAAAAAGTGTTTGAAAAACATCTAGAACAGTCTAAACATAAAAAAAAAAAAAAAAAAAAAAAAAAAAAAGATGGAAGTGGAAAAAAAAAAACACTGCTATAATTGCCTATTAATTAAAATACTTAACATATTTCCAAGTAAATTAATAGTATTAATAAAAATATTTTCATTTTAAAAAAAGTAGGAATTGAAATCTCATAGTGGGTTTCATATCGCACTTGTTCTACTATATGGGCGATTGACGACTGTCTGGGACACAGTTTTGAGAGTGGTCCGGTATCACGTCATCATAATTTTGATTTTCCACTTAAAGGATGACTCCCCTGCGTCTGTTTAACCCTTTCACTGGCACAGTAATTTTGTTCATTTAAATTCAATAGCCGCATAATTTACAATCAATGTTGGAAGAAATGCATGAAGTTTTCCCTTTAAATTATAAAAGTATAATTCTACAAGAAATATCTGGGATGACTTTTTGCATTTGGGAATTAAAATTAGGTGATTCTTTAGTGGCATTACCGCCCTTAAAATCTCGTTGTTTTGGCATCACTAACTAACAGTTATTTCAGCTAGTTTTATCTGCAGGCGTCTCACTAATACACTGAATATTATAAGTATAATTTACTATAGAAGTGGAAACTTAAGTTTTAGTGAAATATTTTAACTTTGATAGTTTTTGCAGGTTTTAAACTGTGGAATTCAAGAATATCAAAATTGATATGGTATGTTATGGTATGTCTGTATGTATGTTAATCACTTTGTTAGTGTGTTAGTTAATCAGTCGGCACTAAGGTGAGGAATTGGTGTTGGTGTTGGTGTTAGGGATTAAGGCCGATTGACAACACTGGGGTCCTAGGCCTGAGGGGGAGGGCCTTCCGTGGAGGTCTTTCTAAGGGGTCCTAGCCCGTATTTACGCAAGTTTCGGAGGAAACCACGGAAAACTCCGAACGGCTAGGTCGACGAGCGCGACCGGGGATCGAACCCGGCACCTCACGTCTACCAGCTTTGAGCGCAGAACCGCTCGTCCGCTGGTGGGCCAGGTGAGGAATTGGAGAATATGAAAATTGATATGGTATGCTATGGTATGTCCAACTGTATGTTAATTGTTGTTAGTGTGTTACTTTGTTAGTGTGTTAGTTAATCAGTCGGCACTAAGGTGAGGAATTAGAGAATATGAAAATTGATATGGTATGGTATGGTATGTCCAACTGTATGTTAATCACTTTGTTAGTGTGTTAGTTAATCAGTCTGCACTAAGGTGAAGGATTCGAGAATATGAAAATTGTTATAGTATGTTATAGTATGTTCATCTGTATTTTAATCACTGTTTTAGTGTGTTAGTCAGTTTATAAGTCTGCATTATCCCGTGAACGAATTATCCATAAAGGAATACATATGGGTCTCGAAGGTTAAAGAGAAAGCATATATTCTCTATATTTTTTATCAATATAATCAATGGATTACTTTATTCAAAATTTTGAACAAATAAAGGTAACATTGAAAGAATATTTTAAAGAATGTCCATTTAAATATTTGTAAAATTCAGCTGGTGGCTTCTGGAGATCTGGAGATTATTCAGAAAGAAAAAAAAAGTGTCCTTGCTATATAGAACTCATTATAACTTTATCTGAAGGAGAACTCATTATAACTTTATCTGAAATTAAAAAAGCAAATTTTTCTGTTAGTAGGTAAGTATGGATCGTGCTTGAACAAAAGATAAAAAAAAATTGAAATTAAGATTTTTGGAAGAGTATTATGCAAAACAGTGTCCTTTACTAAAATTGTACTGCCTACGGAAGTATGAAAACTGCGTCATAAACCATGTATTTTTTTAAAAAACTTTTCTTTGAATGATTCTGGTTTCACTATCGCACAATATTTATTTGATTATACTAATAATTTGACTTCTGGAAAATTATAATGTTAATTAGGTGTGAAACTGATATAATATTTATGAGTTTCAAATTTAAAATGTAAATGAAAAAAGAAATAAAGTACGAAAATTTCGCACGGGTTTGTTTGTAATAAGTTATTGCTATATGAAATTTGTGGAGCAAAAACTGTGCCAGAGTATAATTCCTAATCTCTTTATCACTAAAATATCTGATTTATATAAAATTTATAGAAAAATAAAAAATCCCGATTCAAAATTCTTAATAAAGGTTTTTATGATTAATTCTTATTTTTTGGAGGGGTTAATTTTTCTCTTAATTCTGTAATGAATCTCTTAAATCAGTAATAAATAACTGCTACTTTTCTTTATTTTATTATACTAAAACAAATCCACTTTTATTAAGAACATTTGTATTTTATAAACTGCGTTAAATGCAGTATTTTGTGTGAACATACGTTCAGCTGTGCAACACTGATTTCCTCCATTACCTTAATAATGCATTCCAATATCATTTTTATCTTTATCAAAAATGCACATTTTTATTTCACGTAGTTTAATTGGAATTTCTTGTATTACGTTTTCTTTAATATGAATCTCGATCAATAGACACTTAAAATTTATCCTAAAGTAAATTAAAATAAAAGTGTAGCGAAGTTTTACACTTCATATTAAAGAGGACGATTAATAAAAGATTTTTTTTTCAGCATAGTCATAATAAACCAATACCACTTCAAAAATGCATTTTTATACTGTTATTTAATAAAGCTAAACTTAAGTTAATTTAACTCTGGTTTTATTGTATTTAGGTCACATTCTAAATTTTGTTTTCAGTATAAATAATCTCTAACAAAGAACTAAAATAATATATTTTAATTAGAAACGATGATTTTTAGCTGTTTTTATTGTGTTATTCAAAAAAAAAAAAAAAAAAAAAAAAAACGTTCTTATTTTTATTTATTTATTTATTATTATTATTATTATTAAATTAGCTTAAGTGTTAATTTTTCTTTAATTAATTAGCGCTTAAAGTTACTTTTATAACCGTGTACAACTCCATTTATTCGGTAATACCAATTTTAGAATTTAGCTAAACAAATGTGTTCTTTAAAGATTTGAATAAGAGGTACAGAAATAAAAGATTTTTTTTTCAGCATAGTCATAATAAATCAATACCACTTCAAAAATGCATTTTTATACTGTTATTTAATAAAGCTAAACTTAAGTTAATTTAACTCTGGTTTTATTATATTTAGGTCACATTCTAAATTTTGTTTTCAGTATAAATAATCTCTAACAAAGAACTGGAATAATATATTTTAATTAGAAAAGGTGATTTTGGGCTGTTTTTATTATGTTTAAAAAAAAAAAAAAAAAAAGAACGTTCTTATTTTTATTTATTTATTATTATTATTATTATTTAATTAGCTTAAGTGTTAATTTTTCTTTAATTAATTAGCGCTTAAAGTTACTTTTATAACCGTGTACAACCCCATTTATTAGGTAATACCAATTTTAGAATTTAACTAAACAAATGTGTTCTTTAAAGATTTGAATAAGAGGTACAGAAGATTGCATCCAATTCGAACGAAGAATTGTCCTGGCAATAGTCACAGTGCTGGATGACATGATGAACAGTGCTGGCAATATGTAAGATCCAGTATTTAAAGATATTTACCACTAATTTTGGAAGAATAGTTTTTGATATATATGATAGCTGATTAAACAAACGTTACAGTTAAAAATTAGTAAGGAATACTGAATAAAAATTTCCTACAAGTTGGTAACTGTGATGCTGTTTTTTTTTTTTTTTTTTTTTTTGTATAATATTTTACACACATTTTATTATATTGTCACCACTATTTTCAAAAATAATTTTTTCGCGAAGGTTTTAATGATATAATATTATTTTAGATATAATTGTTCTAAAATAGAGCTTAATTTAGGAACTTTAGTAAAATTTTGGGACCGCTGTGAGCCTGTGTTCGTTTGAAGCTCGATTCCCGCATTCACATTAGTCAAGCCAGATTTTCGCCAGCCTAAAGTTCTTGTAACGTGAATATGTTAAAAGAAAAAAGCTTCTCAATTTGAAATTATGTACTTTTTTGCATTTTATCGCTGGTATTGGCTGTATAATAAATTTTGAAAATTATTTTCGTACTTTTTGCCCATTTATATATGTCTGTGTTCGTTTGCGTATTTTATTCAACTTGTATTGCTTTTATTATTATTATTATTATTATTATTATTATTATTATGAAATTCTACTCGAAAATAAATGACTCTCAACTACTTTTAGTTGTAATAATAAACCTGTGCACATATGTGAGTGAGATATTTCTAATAAAAAGGAACAGTGACAACTAAAGAATTGGATTTTTTTTTCCTTGATTAACAACTTGATTTAAATAATGTTCAAAAAGAAAGGTAACAAAAGACAAAAAAAAGAATTTAGATTTACGATTTTATTTTTATTTTTTTTAATATTATTATTATATGTTAAATCGTCAAATAAACATTTTAAGTACGTTTGTAACACTTAATGGATATTCTTTAAACGATATTTTCAATAGCAGAAATTTAGAATCTTTTTTAAATAGTACTTAAAACAATATATCATACATTATTACGGTTATAAAAGAAGGTAATTGGATACATCTTCCAGGTAATTAGATACATGTCAGAAATAAACTATTTTCTTTAAATGATAATAATAGTAATAATAATAATAATAATAATAAACACTTTTGTTAAATAAGCTATTTTGATTGCATTATTTACACAATCAATATTTAAATTTTTACAGTTTTTAAAACCATATATTAATCTACATTATAAATTATAATTTCTTGCTGTTATACTGTTAACTATAACTCATTTATCAACATAAAATATCATATACTATACATAAAATTTTTTATACCTTGATTTTGTATAAAAATAAAATTTTTATTTTAGAACATGCGTATAAAAAAAAAGTTTAATTTAAACAATTGTATATATATATATATTAATAAAAAAGTTAACAGCCATGAATTAGCCCTGAATAAATCAAAATAAATTGAAAATTTAATGTAGAAAAATAACTTTGAAATTTTCCAAACACCTGCTATATCTTTGTGCAGAGCAATTATGGAAGCAAGGTAATAATAAAAGATGTTTCTGAGAAAGTGATATATGCGATTATGCAAAGTGACTGTCATTGGCCAACAAGATTTTAACAATTAATAATAAAAATAACAATAATAATAAGTTTAAGATGTTAATAAAAAGAAACTGAAAAATTACTAAACATCATCCATTTATACATTAATTTACATGAAACAATAACAATTTAAGAGTATTGAACACGATACAATATTAATGTAAGAGACAATAAGATTTAAACTGTTAATTTAGTGATAAATTATTTTTTGTACTCTCCTCCCTGTCTGAAGCCGTGGTAGCCTCTGTTTCTTTCTTCTTGTTATTTCTGTTTTATTTGCTTGGATTTTTGCCTTTGTTTCACATTTGTTTTCAGTTTTTTTATGAGATACATATATCAGACAAAGTTCCATAACTTAGTAGCTTTTATATACAGGGTGGCCATAATTAAACTGCAAGTGTTCAAGGGGTGCTGGAGAGAAAACTACTGGGAATATTCCAGTGAAATTTGATATCTACACGTTTCAGAACATGCGCAAATCAAATATGAAAAAAAAAATCGCCATTTTTCACAAGATAGGTGGCGCTGTACCGTATTTCAACGCTCACCGGTGGCATATACAACTTCCAAAACCGATAGACAGAGCATAATGACATTCTAAGAGGCATATAAACAATATAAAACATCACTTACAGTTTATAAAAATTTATAGATTGTTTAATTTGTGATCTTAATTTATGTTAATTTTTGATTACATGATACTGTAAAAATTTAATTACTGAGGCGAATTGTATGGAATTTTGATGAACTGTAAGTGATGTTTTATATTGTTTATATGTCTCTTAGAATGCCATTATGCTCTGTCTATCGGTCTTGGAAGTTGTATATGCCACCGGTGAGCGTTGAAATACGGTACAGCGCCATCTATCGGGTGAAAATGGCGATTTCTTTTTTTTTTTCATATTTGATTTGCGCATGTTCTGAAACGTGTAGATACGAAATTTCACTGGAATATTCCCAGTAGTTTTCTCTCCAGCACCCCTTGAACACTTGCAGTTTAATTATGGCCACCCTGTATATGTCGAATTCGTACCAATTTCAACAAAAATATTTAAATAAATTGACCTGCATGGAATTACTATATGTGCATTTAATAGAATTAAGAGGTTTTTATTTATTTATTTCTTTTTTTATATGAGAAAATAAATCATTGAGATTGTAAGAAGCGCCAAATCTGGCAAACCTGCGCGCGCCACCACGAATAAGAATGGCAACCCAACTCTCGGAACGAGAAGCAGATGTCGAGAGACGAGGGCTGGCTGAAGGTTGTGGATGAAGAGCAGTAGTTATAAACGAAATGTAAACTTGAACTGTAAAATATATTCATTGTATATATATCATCGATTTTCATTAATATTTGTCATGCGTAATTTGTGATGTGTCCCATAATCGAAATGTTAATAAATGACTTGGGACTAATTGTGATTTTCCTTGACTGTCTCTGACCACTCACAAAGAATTCCACGTCCGAGATGTGTTCATTTACACTGGTGTCAGAAGAGTGGATTGTGAACAGAGACGAAAAGATGATAGTACACATTGTGGTGTCACAGCGGAACGGCCACAATAGCCGGTGGTCATCTGGTCATCGAAATAAGATGATAGAAGTAGTACGTGCAGTTTTTAAGGCTGTAAATTCTACAGCGTTCGGCGGGCTACATAGAGCCTAGCGTGAATAATACTGTATCAACAGTATTTTGCGTGTATGTAGAGCACCTACGTGTTCGATATCGTCTGATGATAATTTTTGAATACTCCCGGTAGTGGAAATAAAGGAGAGAAGAAAATTTTGTGCATACAGGGTGCAGTAGGCACAGACCATCACCGATTTTAAAGTGTTCTTTTTGTAAGTGTTCTTTTTGCATCGATCCATACGTCCGTACATCTACGCGAAATTTATCCTTGTCGTGAGAACTCTTAAACTGAGTGTTTCAGGACAGTGACATGTATGAATGACTGCATCTATAGTTTTCAAGTATAATCGTTCTTTCCGTTATTTGTTTCACCCGCACACGAAGGTACTGTAAGTACTATATATTTTTCTATCAACATTTTAAGCATTAAAGAATATCAACAAATTGATAAAAATGAAGAAAAAAAAAGGTGTATTAAATATTTTCGATTTATCCAATTATATGGAATATTTTTCATATAAATATTATTTTTATTATGGTTATCTCGAGTGTGAAATATACATGTTTAATAATTTTTAATTGGAACAATTATTATCACATTTTTTTGTTTTATAAAAAGGTAAAGAAGGAGAAATATATTTGGTTTAATTAAACATATTTCAGTATAGGTGAAATGTATAATAATTATAGATTTGTTTCTTTTTCACTCTATGAAAATAAAGCAGATGGCAGACATCTGTTAATCTTATTGTATGAATGGCGCCAAATCATCGGTAGATCGTAAAGATATATTTTTTTTTCTTCAGTTTGATCACATGTGTTCTTTTAATTTGTGGTTGGAAAAGAGTTTTATTTTCTTATTTTCTTATTGCTTAGTAAAAGTGAGAGAAGTAAATCTATTTCCTGTTTCAGTATATATATAAATAGGATATATATTGCTGTGGGTTATGAAATACTTAAATGATAAATTTATTTATTTTATTTTGTTTTTGAGAAGACAGTTGAAAGTACTTTTTTTTCTCTAGGTCATTGTGACTGAATAATTAGAGATAGATTTGATGCGTCATTATTTAATTCCTAAGTAATTATTATTAATATTATTTTAATAAAAAGAAGGATAAAGAAAAAATGAATGAATAAATATATGTATTTTATTTTATTTATTTGAAGATAAATGCATGAGTATAATTAAATAGGTCTCGTTTATTTCTCATAAATGTTTTAGATTTTTTTTTTTTTTTTTTTTTTTGTGTGTTCTCGTATAAAAAGAATTTATCGTATAAAAAGAATGATATTTCTTTTGATATTTCTTGTTTATTTTGGATATGGTTTGCTTTCTATTTTCATTTTATTGTAAGGTAATTTGGCATTAGGGTAGCTTAAAAAAATAAGTGAATAAAAAAAATGTTCTTTTTAATTAAGAGTAAGAAGGCAGATTTAATTTGTCTAGCACAAGATTATGGGGAAATTCCTGATGAAAAGTTATCTAAAGTGGAATTAAAGGAATTAATTTTAGCTAATAAGCGATATAAAGAGGAAGAGGCAAAAGAATATTTAGATGCTATCATAGCTGAAAGGGTAGAACGGGAACAAAAACTAGAAAATGAAAATAAGTTAAAACTAGAGCGGGAATTTAAGTTCCAGACAGAGAGAGAATGGGAGAAATTTGAATTGGAAAAACTTCGTTTGGAATTAGTATTGTCTAAGAGTAATCAAAATTTGGTTCAAAATAGTGATCAAACCACGCGTATAAAATCTTTAGATGAAATAGTTAGGATGGTTAGACTCTTAACAGTTAAGGTTCCTAGTAAATCAGATGGATGGGACTATTTTTTCTCGAGTTTAGAGAAAGCGTTTGTAAATGAAAATGTTAACGACGAATTTAAACCTAAAGTTTCACTTTGCTTATTAGTGGATAAAGTAACTAATCTGTTAGCTAATATTGAAGAAAAGGAATTAAATAACTATGAATCTTTGAAAAAATTAGTGTTGCAAGAGTATGAAACTTCTCCAAAATTATGTTTAGAAAATTTTCGTAGTGCAAAACGTAATCCTGACGAGAATTTTTCTCAATTCGCGTCCAGGTTAACCTCAATGTGGTTGTATTACTGCAAGGCCAGGAAGGTAAATGATTTTGAGTCTCTGAATCAGCTCATTGTATCGGATAAAATATTTCAAACATTGGATGCAGAAACTGCAACCCACATAGGAGTTCTTCAAGGATAAGATTGGTTCAAGCCAAAGGATTTAGGTAAGCATTGTAATGTATTTTATGCATCTAAGGGTAAGTATTATGAAGGGTCAGTAAGAGCAAAAGGGATGGATTTTGATAAAAAGCGGTATCATTCAAATTTGGGTAAACCGCAGTTTAGTGAAAAAAGGTCCGATTTTAACAATTTTTTCCCCAAGAAAAATTTCGAAAAATCAAAGCTCACAGAAATTAAAAAACCAACGTGTTTCACATGTGTGTCCGACAAACATTTCAGACGGGATTGTCCAAAAAATAAAGGGTCAGATACTAGGAGGCTTAATATTAATACAGTTTCTGCAGAGGGTACAGACTCAAAGGAAGAAACTGTATCGGCTAGGGTACACTTACTAGGGGAAGTCATCCCTAGGCGAGCTATTGCGGATAAATTAAGCAAACTAAAAAAGACATCTGTCAGTGCAGATGGTAAATTAGTTGACGCATTGGTAGATTCGGGAACAGAAATTACGGTTGTCAAAAAAGAACTAGTTCCGGGAATTTCGGTCGAAGGGGCTTCTACAATTTTCTTGAAGGGTATTTTTGGTCCGGCGATGAAATGTCCTTTAGTTTACGTTCCTTTAGGTCTTGCTACTAGTGGCCAGGTTAATGTGGTGCATCAGCAAGTGTTGTGTGCTTTGGCAGATGTTTTGGTGGAAGACGTGTTACTTCCACCGGATGTTTTGAACATGTTGGGAGGAGCCCGGAGTGAAGGAATTTCACTGGCTCAGAACCTTCAGGACCTGAGGTGGTACTCAGGAAATTTAGATGGAACGACGGAAGTTTCATCTGGGACACTGTCAGAAAAAGCACGGGACAATTTTATTTTTGAGGAATCTCAAAGGGAAATTTCTTCATGTGGAAATGAAGTGGGAACTGTAAATACTAGGGATGGTGAGGCTATCACTGAGCCAAATAAGAGAAGTATGGTAGCTGATACTTTTCGCTCTGAGCAAGAGCAGTGTACCGATTTAGCAGTAGCTTGGAAGCATGCTAAGGAAGGTAAGGGTAATTACTATGAGGTAGATGGTTACTTATTTCATAGGGACAAAATACTCGGGGAGAGCATTGGGCAACTTGTACTTCCAGAATGTAGGCGAAAGGAGGTACTGAAACTTGCTCATACCTCAGTGTTTAGCAGCCATATGGGTCCTAGAAAAACTCTAGAGAGGATCAAATACTCATTCTTCTGGGAAGGTATGAGGGCTGACGTAAAAAAATATTGTAGTTCATGTAAAGAGTGTCAACTCACTCAAGCAGTTAGAACGAATGACCGAACGTCAATCATGCCGGTGACGAGACCGGAATTACCATTTCAGGTAGTAAATATAGATTTGGTAGGTCCGATCGATCCCCCAAGTTCGAAGGGACATAAATATATATTGTGTATGGTCGACCAACATACTAGGTGGGGCGAAGCTATACCATTGGCTAGTCTAAATGCAAAAACAACTTGTGAGGCGTTGCTAAACATTTTTTCGAGGACCGGAATACCGAATGTCATCGCGTCTGATAACGGGACAAACTTCATAGCTGAACTGACTAAAGAGTTCGAGAAACGTATAGGGAGCAGTCCAAGATTCTCTATCCCAGGATACCCACAATCGAGCGGATTGGTGGAGAGATTCAATAGAACACTGAAAAACATGTTACATAATGTAATATGGTAAGAAGGTAGAGGGTGGCATTTGAAAATTCCTTATGTGTTGTGGGCGTACAGAGAAATACCCCATTCAACTACGGGTGTATCTCCATTTCAGTTACTGTATGGTAGGCAACCACAAGGTCCTTTGTCAATCTTAAAATCTACTTGGACCGGGAGACATAATAATATACAGTTAGGTACTACTCCTGTTGCCAAATATTTAGAAGATTAAAAATTAAAACTTGAGAAGGCTGCGGAACAAGCCAAACTTGTTTCGGCAGTACAACAGGAAAAAACAGCTTACTACTACAATTTGAGATCGTCTCACAAAGTATTCAAAGTTGGGGATCAGGTGATAGTTTTAATACCCGATTTAACAAATAAATTATTTGCCAGATGGCAGGGTCCTGCAACTATTGTTGAAAAGCGCAATCCTCATTCTTTTATAGTGAAACTGCCAGGTGGTGCGACAAAACATATTCATCAAAATAAATTAAAACATTATATAGCTAGTTCGAATTCTGTAAATGTTATTTTTGAGGAGAAAAAGAATTCGGTCATGTTGAAACTTTACCTACCGCAACAAAGGAATCTAAATTTTTTGAAATTCTTGATAGTCTTAAAGTTGAACATTTAAATGCTTCTGAGTGGAAAACTCTTAGAAATTTAATTGTAAAATTTAAACGTATCTTTACTAAGCCTGCTCAACCAACCTCGGCGGGCACTCATAAAATTGAATTATTACCAAATGCAATTCGGAAAAAACCCCATTGTTACAGTGTTCTCATTGCATATAGAAAGGAAAATGAACGTCAGGTTCAAGAATTGTTAGATCTAGGTTTAATAGAACAATCAGAATCTGAAATAGTTCATCCAATTGTTTGCGTTGCGAAAAAAGATTCTTCCGTAAGAATGTGTATCGATTTCAGGGCTTTAAATGCGGTAACTAAAGTTCCGGTTTTTCCCATGAAAGATATGCAAGAGTTAATTTTCACTGCAGGATCAGCCCATTGGTTAACCAGTTTAGATCTTTTAAAGGGGTACTGGCAAATTAAAATGGATAAGGAAAGTAAACCATTAACAGCATTTACCACTCACAATGCCGTGTACCAGTGGAAGACAATGACTTTTGGTCTAGCAAGGGCATCGGGTACTTTTCAACGAGAAATGAACCGTATCTTAAAAGCTCATTCAGATTATGCACAGGCATACATGGATGATGTGGTCATTTTCTCTAGGTCTTTTGAAGAACATTTGGCCCATTTAGAGTTGATTCTAACCGAGTTACAATTAGGTTTCTCGGTGAGATTGGATAAATGTTCCATTGCTTCACGGAAAATAAAATATTTGGGTCACGTGATAGGGGGAGGTAGGCATGGTACTGAAAAAGATAAGATATCAGAAAGGATGTCAGGTCTGTTTTGGGACTGATGGGTTTCTATCGCACTTATATACCAAATTATGCGGAAATATCTTCTCCACTCACGGGGCTGACCAAGAAAAATAAATCAAACATAGTCAGTTGGGGTGAGGCCGAACAAAAATCTTTTGACAAACTAAAAGAGTTATTGTGTGAGGTAACTAGCATGGCTACCCCTGATGCCAACTTGTCATTCCAAGTTCATTGCGATGCATCTGACTATGGTTTAGGATGTTGTTTAACCCAACAAGATGCTGATGGATCTTATCGCCCAATAGCGTTCGCAAGCCAAAAATTCAATACCACGCAGAAAAATTGGGCAAGCATCGAAAAAGAAGCATGGGCAGTTTTATTCGGACTGAAGAAATTTGATAAGTGGATTTATGGGTCTAAGGTACAGATCATTTCTGGTCATAATCCACTTAAGTACTTAAATCATACTACTCCTAAGAGTCCCAAGTTAACCCGTTGGGCTCTAGCTCTTCAAAGATGGAATCATTACATCACTCATAGACCAGGTGTCCAGCACAGAGCTACAGACGCTCTGTCAAGGCTGGAATAATAGTTTACTTGCATTATTTTTATTCTAATTTTTTGTTATATTACACATATATATAATCAAGTTAAAATTATATAGTGTAGTGAATAATACTTTGATAGTATATGTTTTGTAAAACCTTTTATATATGTGTGTGTGTTATGTTTTTAAAAGTGATAAAATCAGCCACTGTGGGCTAATTTTATGTTTAGGTGGGAAGTGTAAGGTGCGCCAAATCTGGCAAACGTGCGCCGCCACGAATAAGAATGGCAACTCAACTCTCGGAACGAGAAGCAGATGTCGAGAGACGAGGGCTGGCTGAAGGTTGTGGATGAAGAGCAGTAGTTATAAACGAAATGTAAACTTGAACTGCAAAATATATTCATTGTATATATATCATCGATTTTCATTAATATTTGTCATACGTAATTTGTGATGTGTCCCATAATCGAAATGTTAATAAATGACTTGGGACTAATTATGATTTTCCTTGACTGTTTCTAAACACTCACAAAGAATTCCACGTCCGAGATGTTTTCATTTACAGAGAGGAAATTCAGTTGCGTATAATATGTCTTCAATTTAAAGAACAGTAATTTTAATTTTATGCTGTAGGACAAATTATAAAACAGATAGAGGGAGAGAAAGAAGAATTGCATTGTTCAACTTCAGTGCATTTTATCTCTGTGATGATACATTATTTTTATTTTATTTATTTTATTATTTTATTTTAATTTTTATAGGAAAGAAAGCTCGTAAAAATATTTTTATAGCATTACTTTTAAAGAAATTACAATAGATTGCTTTTGGGTAATCCTCTTTATAGTTTAAAAATAGTAAATTCCGAATATATAATTCGTTATAACTATGGAAGAACGGAATTCAGAAAAGTATCTTATAGTTTTATTTATAAATAGAGTTATTTCGAAATAATTTCGAGTTTTTGGGGCACAAAATGCATTGTTTTAGAGAAAAGATAATTTGAAATATTTGTCTACAACCAATAATTTCTCTGTCATATTTATGTAAATAAAAGAACAGATAAAGAGGGAAAAGGCGCACATTTCAGGAATTTCCGAGGATTTTTTTTTTTTTCATGGTGAGATGCGGGTAATATAATAGCCGGGGCGCAGTTGGCTTATTCTTAACAAAAGACAGATTCCTGCGAGCTCAGTATGTATGTGTCAGTGCTTCAATATCCTGCAACTATGTCTGAATTAAAAATCTGTATAACCAACATTGATATAGACACCCTTTTTTACATAATGTTGTAAATCATAAGTAAAATAAAATTATTTTTATTCCTTTTCCATTTATGATAATTGCGTACATTTTTGCTATCAAATTAGCTAAATGTTACTTTTCTTCTATGGAATTTAAAAGGAAATTTTGCAATTTTTATTCATTTTCTAGAAATTAAATAGGTTTTACTCCTTTATCTACCGCATTTTGAAACAGAAAAAAAATTGCACTAAAATAACATATACAGTCGGTAACAAAAGTGTCCGAACACTAGCAAAAATTCCTATGTAAAAAAAGTACACCTCATACGGTTTTGTTAAATAAATCCTTATGCAATCATGTTCTTACACTGACTAAGAACAGGATTCGACAAGGATTTATTTAACAAAACCGTATGAGGTGTACCTTTTTTACATAAGAATTTTTGCTAGTGTTCGGACACTTTTGTTACCGACTGTACACTAAGCGACAAAAAGAAAAAAAAAAAAAAAAAAAAGCCGCACTTGGATATTTTCCTATTTGCCTTCTACAGCCACCAATTTTATCGTTTAAAAAGCAATGTTTCGATTAGATTTTATTATGTTGTCCTCCACATACACTTTAGCTTTGAGTCCAGTGTTAAAAACAAAATGCAATTGTCAGGAAAATTGTAATTCTGAAATTATTTCAAAAATGGTAAAAATAAGGCAGTTAAAAATGCCACAAAAAGTATTAATTTTTGAATGAAAATAAAAAAATATTTAAATACGTGAGATGACAAAACAATTAAATGTTAACGAAATATTGGAAAAAGGGTTTTTAACAAGATATAAAATTTTTTAGCCGTTTAAAATGGAAATTTGGTTTTAGACGGCCATTTTGCTCATCCAAGCGAGATGACCGTAAGTTAAAAAGCCATTGCTTAAAAATTCGGTTTGAACATTTAGAACATAAAAGAGATTCGGAAAAAGTGTTTAGCTGCATAATTTCTTTAACTACAGTACAACAACTATTAAACGAAGCAGGTTTAAATAACAGAAAATTTGAAAAAAATCCATTCTTAGTGAAGAGAATTAGGAAAGCAAGACCTCAAATGGCTAAAACAATTTAAAAATGATTAGTTAATTATTGGGCTGAAATGGTTCTTTTTGATGAGACATGTTTAACTTATTTCGATCTAAAGAAAACAAGCAGATCTGACAACGAAAACATGACCGACTTAATGAAAATTGCCCTTTAAAAACAATGACACATTCTCCGTACATTATGGTACAGAGGTGCATAACTTTTCAAACAGTCGGGCAAATTTTTATGCTCAAGGGATCAATTAACTCGAAATAAAATACAATCTTCATAAAAGTGGCGCCTGACCAACTATTTAAAAATTTATCTTGAAAATTTCCGTAAACAGCGTTTCAAGATGATAATGAACCTTACTACACGGCGTCTGTGGTAAGTTTATTTACTTCAAATTGTCAAAATTTCTTATACATTCCCATGAGAACCTATAATTTTGTAAATAATCATATCTTTTTTCACTTTAAGTTAAATACCGCAAAGGATATAGTAGAATTTCTTCTTTACCAGACATGGAAATAGTCAAAATCGCGATCCGCTCGAAAATGTTTCGTCTATAAAAAGGCGAGGGAGAGGGGGGAGGATTCGAAATTTGCAGCCTATAACTCTGCCAGAACTAGAAAAAATTATTTGTGATATTTGGCACGTTGAAATTTCTGAGATTTATCTTAAAACACTGTACAAAACTATGCCATTGCACATTAAAGCAGTAATTCCATATAAAGGTGGTATTAACCCAATGCAGAATACATATTTTTAACAAAAAATTGCTTGGATCTAACAAATAAATATTTTTATTTCATATATTAAAATATAAATTGTTTATTTCATATAATAAATCATAATAGAATACAAAATGTATGGTTATTGCATAATGTTCAAAAAGAAAGTTTCATTTTATGCTGATTTTTAAAAAGTACTTCGTAAAGTGCAATATAGCGAATTATTAAATCGAAAATGTACATAGGTATTATTTCCTCACATTGGTATTATGCAAACAAGACAGTTTTATTTGTTTCAAACATTAATTTCAAAGTTATTACAAATAAAAAAAATTATGTAATTTTTTCTGCAGTGCGGCTTTTTTTTTTTTTTTTTTTTTTTTTGTCGCTTAATGTATTTAGTTATTTAAGAGTAATATTTAAATATATATGGGATAAGTACACTGAGACAAAAAATATACCGCTTTCATCTAGAAAGAATTAGTGGCCAGTTTCTAAATCCCTAAACTAGAAAAATAGATTTCCAAGTTATGCGTATAAGGCACACCAATAAGCTGAATAGACGAATTGATCGAGAATTTCTAGTGTATACATTTCTAGATGGTGAGACAATATTCTAAATATTTTGAATATTCTGAACCCTTTGTATTGCGAGATATTCTCGCTTGATTTCTAGAATCGGGTCATAAACCAAGATTATAGTTGCTAAAACCCGCCTTTTGTATTCACATTTATTTGCAGAGATTTTTTAAATACGTTTGACCTCGATAATATAGGCAAACGCTCTAGAACTCTAATAGAGGTTTATAGAACTCGCTTTCAAAAGGGACTAGAATTTAAAAGGTTGACATGGAACTATTTTTACTAGTGCCACAATCTGGAATCTAGATGACTGTTACAGAATTTTTTTCTCAGTTATAGTATGTATTTTACCTCATCATAGCAATTAATGAGAATTATGTGAGGTAGTACATTAGTGAATTACTTGTACATATAGGTAGAAAAAGGTATTTAGACCTTAAAATGGCGTAAAAAAACCCTTTATTTTTATGTTCCTTATATTTTTTCCAAGATTGGTGGGAAATGCTTGAAGTAATATAGGAATCTATTGTAACACATGTAAAGGTCTTGAAAAATTCCAAGCAAAAACAGCGAGAACACTCTATAAACTCCTTTCTGGAAGAAAGACAGCTACTTGTGACGTCTAGTGCCTGGTAGTGAGACTAAAGTAAGGTACATACGTTCTATAAATATCTCTTCTCTCTCTCTCTCTCTCTTTGAAATTTCTTCCATGAATTAAATATTATACACTGAGAAAACATTCTGTAACTGACATCTAGAATCTAAATTGTGGCTCCAGAAAAAAGAGTTCCATCTCATACTTATAAATTCAAGTCACCTTTGAAAGCGAGTTCTAGAAGTCCCTATTAGAATTCTAGAGCGTTTGCCTATATTCTCGACGACAAAGTTATTTAAAAATCTCGGCAAAATAAATGCGAATACAAGAGGTGGTTTTTCAGCAACTATAATCTTGGTTTATAATCCAATTCTAGAAAATCGAAAATTTCTCGCAATACATAAGATTCAGAATTTTCAGAATATTGTTTCACCATCTAGAAAATGTGTAGACTAGAAAATTTTGATCATTTCGTTTATTCAGTTTCCTGGCGTACCTTATGCGCATTGCTCGGAAAGCTATATTTCTAGTTAAGGGATTTAGAAAATGACCACTTATTCATTCTAGATGAAAGCGATATATTTTTTTTCTCTGCGTAACCTTTATTAAACTATTGGTACTTTATTGTACTAACGTTAATTTGGTACTAATGGTACGCGCTAGTTACATGCTTATAACATGGCAATTGTTATAATTGCACTTTGTTGCACTAATAGTACTTTCCTGTATTACCGTTGGTAGTTAAAGGGTTAAGTCTTGTATTTTTATTGTTTTTGCCAAACTGTCGATAAACATTGTTGCAGAAAATATACTTCTACCCATTTTTCATTTATGATAACTGCAAACTTTCCCCCTACTAATTGGTTAAATATTTACATTCTTTTGTAAACTTTAACACATTTCAGTTTTTTTTTCTTTTTTTAATTTAAGGAACCTGCTGCATAATGAATGACTAACAGAATATCATACGCAGTTCGCAGTCACAACGGCATGCTTACTTATGCCTCTGTGACTGCGAACTTACAAACAAGAAAGAAGAGTTCTTAAACAAGAATGCAGTATTTCATCACTCAAGACGGAACTCTTACATCATATTTGTTCAGTAACTTATTGCAAATGACGACGGTATAAATTATTGATAAAAGGTACTAGTGTCAGTGTTGCACCCCTGCTCTTGCACCCTTGCTGTCAAAATCTGCACTGAGGAAAAAAAAAAAAAAAAAAAAAAACATGCCGCCTTTATCTAGAATGAATAAGTGCTCATTTTCTAAATCCCTTAACTAGAAATATAGGTTTTCGAGCTATGTGCATAAGACACGGAGTTTATTCCAATTCAGTTTATTCCAATAAACTGAATAAAAGAAATAATCGATAATTTCTAGTCTACACATTTCTAGATGGTAAAACAATATTCTGAATCTTTCGTATTGCGAGAAATTTTCGCTTGATTTTCTAGAATTGTGTAATAAACCAAGATTATAGTTGCTGAAACCCGCCTCTTGTATTCGCATTTATTTGCAGAGATTTTTAAATAATATTGCCCTCGAGAATATAGGCAAACGCTCTGGAATTGTAATAGGGGTTTCTAAAACTCTCTTTCAAAGGGGACTAGAATTTATAAGGATGACATGGAACTATTTTTCTACAGCCACAATTTATATTCTAGATGTCAGTTACAGAATTTTTTCTCAGTGTAGTTTTGGTAACTCAGAAGTTAACACTTGTATTTCTTCTTATTATTATTATTTTAATATTACATCTGACCATTTCATTAAGCATTTATTATTTACATAAAATTCTGCATTAACGACAAGGAAATATAAATATTTTCTACCCATATTCTAAAGAGTTTCGAAGCATTTCGTAATTTATAAGCAATGCATAACTTTGCTTTTTGTGACTTTGGGATACATATGCGTGTGTGAGTAAATAAATATACATAATAAATATACATAAATAAATATACATAAAAAAATATATTTGCTAAGTTTCTTTGAAACTGTCAGTCATATTTAGAATATTTTATTCAGTCTTAATTAACAATTTCAACAAATATATTTCGTATTATGCGTAATTTATTAACAATTAATGTAGAATATTGTCGTTTATTAAATTAATGTAAGAAGAAATGAAGTTTCTCAAATTCTTCATAGAGAAAAAAAAAACTATTAAATGAAGAAATTACACCTTATTATTGGTTTATAGATTGAACGAAAAATATTCTTTTTACTTATCATTTGCATTTACATATAGCGACATGTTAATTCAAGTTTATCATAATTAAATGAGCAATAAAATCAAAACGTCGTTTCTATGTTAATATTCCATACTTGTTGCAAAATGTTAATTGTAATATAATTTATTACATATTTAAAGGATCTTTTTTATGTATTTATATTATATATATGGTAAAAAATTGATTAAAATATACACTGTATTTTTTGTAACTTGTATGATGGCTTCTATGTTTAAATTTTCTGCGATAAATTATCGATTTTAACTTTTTGAGTTCTGCTCAGAAGAAAAAAAAAGTTGTGTATACATCAAGTATACACTTTAAAAATTATGTGATTTGCATTTTCTTATTAAAATTATTTATATTTGTGAAAAAAAAAAAATGCATTTCATACGATTTAGTTTTATAATTCGTTTTTAGATAAAATAAGAAAACATTTATTCAAAAAAATTCAGAAAATTATACCAGTTGTAGACGTTGTATCAAAAGAGGTCAAATTTAAATTTAAACTCTAAAAAGTCTTTTCTAAATGGGTTTTATTTCGCCTCACATTCCAGTTTGGCATCACAATTTTATACTTTTATGCCCTGAACTATGATTATTTTAATTCATCAGTTTTAAATTGAGATCAAGTGTATTCGAATAGGGCGAATTTTTACACATCATGATTATTTATTGTTGTTTTATATAGTTGTAGGGAAGCCAAAATTATCTTGCTTATTATTAAGTGTCCATATTTAATTTATGGTGTTAATTTTTTCATTTTGTATTGGGGGTTGTCTTTATTTTGTTTGGGAGTTCACCACTGGTACTAGAATATATCAGCATTGTTAGTAGCGAACAGCTCGATCCCTTACTGAGTCATTTGATTACCGTAATTTCTGGTAGATACCCCGCAGGTTATATAATCCAGTTTTGCACCAGAAATTTCAATTGATAAATAAATTTACATTTGTACGAGCTCTTGCTTCAAAAAAAGTATAGATTTCTCTATTAAATAAAATTTCTGATAGAGTAATGACGCATCTAACCTGCGGGTTATCTACCAGAAATTACGGTATTAATATTTACTTTTTATTTATTTATTTATTTATTTTTAAGGGAAGGAGTATGGTTGAACAAATTATCAATTCATTTCACTCATCAAATTCGATTACTTTTGTATATAAATAATAAGTTAGATTTGAATGTTTTAGAGCTAACAAACTGAAATACAGAAGACATCTGGAAAAAAGATTGGCTAGCCTTAGTCTTGGTAAGATTATCACACAATTGTTGTTTAAAATGCCATTTAAACATTAAGATTTATTTTATATAAAACAATTTGTTATTGAAGAAGTTAAATTTTTCAAAGGTTTTATTTTCAGTTTGTGTTACAAGTTTATGTAATTTTCATTTTTTTAACTCATTAAAAGGAAAAAAAAAAACTTTAGTTGGTCGAATATTTTTTCTGCCAGTTAAGGCTGCTTACTCCCTTTCGCGATTTCCCCTTGTCTAGTCAGCAAATTCCATGTAAGACTATGGCAAAATTTGTTTATAGAATTACTCATTCACTAATTGATATTTTTAGATTCGTTTTCACATTCAGAAAACTCACAAATATTAAATTAGTACCCACTTTGCAAAAATTGAATTTTTATAATTTTAATATTTCACTTAGAAAAAAATATACCGCCTTTCTCTAGAATGAATAAGTAGCCATTTTCTAAATCCCTTAACTAGAAATATAGATTTTTGAGCTATGCGCATAAGGCACGACAATAAACTGAATAGACGAAATTATCGAGAATTTCTAGTATACATATTTCTAGATGTTTAAACAATATTCTGATTATAGTGAATATTCTGAATCTTTTGTATTGCAATAAATTCTCGCTTGATTTTCTACAATTGGGTAATAAACCAATATTAAAGTTGCAGAAACCCGCCTCTTGTTGTCTCATTTATTTGCAGAGATTTTTAAATAACTTTGCCCTCGAGAATATAGGCAAACGCCCTAGAATTCTAATAGTGGCTTCTAGAAATCGCTTTCCAAGGGGACTAGAATTTATAAGGATGACATGGAACTATTTTTTCTAGAGCTACAATATTAGATTCTATATGTCAGTTATATAATTCTTTCTCAGTGTTCATTTTAGAGTTAAAAAATGTTAAAAATGCATTTAGCAAAAATTCGCTTTTTTAAATTCAAAATTCAAATTTTTATATTTTTAAAAATAAATTTCTGGAAAACGAGTACTAATTGAACAGTTATGTATTTTCATAATGTGAAAACGGAATTTAAAAATAACAATTATGTAATGTGTAATTCTATAAACAATTTTATCTATAGAATAACATGGATTTTGGATGACCTTGAGGATCTGTGATGTACTCCCTTAACATTTATCTCGCTTTTTCTGAAAAAGTTTAAAAGCACCTTTTAAGCTCTCTCCATGAATATTATTTTTAGATCATAAAAATGCTTCAATAAGAACTTTTCTTAGCACGTTCAATTATAGAAATAATTAAATGAGGTTTCAAACATTGATTATTTCTACAATATCTAAAAGTAAGAAAAATACACAAAAATAGTCTGAGAATTTCCTTAAAGAGTCCATTACAAGTGAGTTATCCTGCCTCAACTTATAAAAAAAGAATTGAATGAAATAATTGTAATTTTATTCTCCTGTGTATTAATCTGGCAAAATGCACATTTCAGATTTATCCGTTTCACACGAGAAATTTTTATCTTTTTAAAAATATTTAAGGTGAAGAAAAGCATTTATTTAATACGTTTTCAGATTTAAAATTGATTTATAAGACTAGCGGATTATATGCCGGACATTAGTGTGTATTATAATTATAAATGTAACTGTATATGCATCAATATTTCGATTTTGATATTTAAAACATAAGTATAGATGAAATTAAAATTATACAATCGTACTGCGTCATTTAAGCTAGATATTTTTCATTATTTAATTTTAATAAACATAAATATATGCTACCTTAAGATAAGTTTAGTAACAATTATGGAAGGGAAAAAAAATCCATTCTTAAGAGAAATGCATGAATATTATCATTTTAATATTTAAACATGCAACTATACATAGAATTTCACATTACTGTATTAAAATATACGGATATATTACATGATAATTCGCTTTAAAAATACTGGCCTCTTTTTCGGATTAAAGAAAATTCTAACTTGAATTTTTAGGGAAATAACTGAATTCTTATTTTTGGGGGGAGATAAAAAATAAGAATGCCTTAAAACTAGAAAATATTCGAAGTATGAAAATAGCATATAATCGGATTATATCTTTTGCTTAAGGAAGAGTTGTAAAAGAAAAGTCATTTTCCTAACATTAGTTTTATCCTATGAGGGAATAATACATCGAATTTTAGTATTAAGTAAAAAAAAAAACTCTCTAATCGATTACCATTTTTTTTTTTTTTTTTTTTTTTTTTTACAACTAATATTATTAGGTTCTTTTATTAAATTCAAATTTTAAGATTCGAAAAGGAAAAGGACAATTGTATTAACAGTTATCTTTTCCTCCTTTTTTTCATAAAAGGAAAGAAAAAAAAAAAAAAGGTAAAAATATTTATTAAGTTTGTTACTTTCTTCTGTATTTATGGAAGGAAATTTTGTAATTGTAAAAAAAATCGACTAACGATTTCTATGCGTTGTTTTTTTCGGAAGATGAACTTTAAAAACTCCTTTAATATAATAAATATTTCAATCATGAAAATGAAGCGTAATTAAATCAGGTCTTCTGCGTAAAAATAGTTACAGAAAAAAGTTTTCTTCTTAAAAATTATTGTGACTTTTGGTAATATGAAACATTAAAGTTTTTGCATTTGTTAAAGAGTTTTCTTTACCTGAGTTATTTTTTAGAAGCATGCAATTTAATTTGTTATTTTAATAAATTGAGATTTTAAGATTTGCAAAATAATAGTAAAACTGAATTTAGATTTTCTTTTCTTTTTTTAATAATTTTTCATTCTCAGAAATTATGTATATATATATTAAATTTTAAATAAAAAAGAAACAGTAGAAGCTTTGTATTGTTAAGTCCTGAAAAGCATAAAATAAAAATTTATTCTTGCAAGAATATATAATAAATAAATGAAAGTTTCAACGCTAAAAAAATTAATCAAAGGATACTATATAGATCTTAAAAGATCCATTTTAGATATCCTTTCTCATGTATTACGTGGTTATTAAAGGAAAACCAACAGCCATCTGGCCTAGGTAGGTCAGTTTTAGATGTCAGAAATTGGTATAATAAAAAAAATAAAAAAATAAAAAAAATAAATAAACTCTACCGATTTTTTTTTCTTATTTTTTAACTCGCTGTGTAAACTTTGTTTTATATGTCTTTGCACGTTTATTAATTTTTCTCTTATAGGAAATATTTTAGATTTCTCCTTCGCTAAGTCAATTTTGTGTCTTCTAATCCCATTATCTCTAAAACATACATATAATACGTGTAGTAGTGGATTTTGGAAGTCATGTGGTTGTTTCACATCAGATACTTTTAGCTTAATATTTCTTTCCCAGAATAAACAGACACAGATACGGACAGTCGGACAGATAGATACACAAATTGGAATCATATTCACACACAAAAAATGTAAAAAAGTGTAAAAAAGTGTTAAATCGTTTATTGTAACCGAAAATTCAATTCCAATAAATTTCCAATAAAAGCCCTTAATGTAACTGAATGTTTTATATTTTTGTGTGGCCCTGTAAATCTAATGCTAATAATACTACACTCTATAGGAAACATTATTTTGTGCATATTATTAACATATGGCTATTTTATTAAGATTTGTTCAACGTAAAGTTATTAAAATTTGGTTTATAGAAGTACCTCTCATAGAACGAATGCTTTGGAATACTTTCTTGTGTCCCTGCGCACAAACCAGTGGTAATATTTACTCCATTTTCTATAGAAAACATTCGATAGTTAACTTGAATAACGTATTTCAGTTTCATTGAAATTTGCGTAAAATAAAGGAATTAAAATATACTTCATAAAAATGCATTTCATAGAACGCAATGCTCTGGAAAAATTTTGGGTGTCCCTGTACAGAAGGAAGTAGAGGTGTTCACTCCGTTTTCAAACGGGAACATCCGATAGTAAATTTGTTTATCATATACCAGACCAAGAAATTCCATAAACATTTACGAGAGCTACACAGACAGTAAGACAGACTGACAGAAAAACCGAAGCCATTAACATGCTTCAACCTTATTAAAAAGTGTTTAAAAACATTTATAATGTGATAAAAACATTAATATTAACCAAACTGCAATCCCAGTAAAATTTCTATAATACCCATTAATGTAACTTAATATTTTTGTGTGGCCCTGTAAATAACGCTTATCTTTACCCCCAACGGCTTATCATACTGTGTTCTATGAAAATCCTTCTTTTGTGCATATGAATAATATATTTCAATTTTATTCAGATTTGTGTAAAGTAACGGTATTAATATATGGTTTATAGAAATACCTCTCATAGTATACAACGCTTTGGAATACTATGGGGTGTCCCTGTACACAAACCAGTAAAGACATCCACTCCATTTTCAATATGAAACATCCGATGGTTAATTTGAATAACCTATATCGGTTAAGAAATTCCATGAATATTTATGGGAGTTTCTAGCAAATTTGCAATTAAAGCCCTCAATGTAACTGAATATTTTTGTGTGGCCCTGTAAATCTAATACTAATCATACTACACTCTGTAGGAAATATTCTTTTGTGCATATAAACAACATATTTCAATTTTATTAAGTCTTGTTCAAAGTGAAGTTATTAAAATTTGGTTTATAGAAATACCTTTCATAGAACGAATGCTTTGGAATACTTTCTTGTGTACCTGTACACGAGCCAGTGGTGGTATTTACTGCATTTTCTATAGCAAACATCGATAGCTAACTTGAATAGCACATTTATAACGTATTTCAGTACCATTGAACTTTGCGTAAATAAATAAATAAATAAATAAATAAAATAAAATATAGTTCATAAAAATACCTCTCATAGAACACAATGCTTTGGAATCATTTTGGGTGTCCCTGTACATAAGCCAATAGAGGTATTCACTTCATTTTCCATAGGGAATATCCGACAGTAAAATTGAATATTATGTATCAATTTGAAGAAATTCCATGAATATTTAAGGGAGCTAAACCCCGGATAGATACACAGATAGAAAAACCGAAGTCATTAACAAAACGTTTGGAATGTGATAAAAATGATTAATATTAACGAAAATGAAATTCTAGAAAATTCGAATAATATCTATTAATGCAAGTGAATATTTTTATGTGGCCCTGTAAATCCAATGCTAATCACACTGTATAGAAAGCATTCTTTTATGCATATGAATAATATATTTTAATTTTATTAAAAGTTGTACTATGTAAAGTTCTTAAAATATTGCTTATAGAAAAACCTCTCATTGAACGCACTGCTTTGGAATACTTTCAGATGCCCCTGCATAAAAATGAGTGATGATATTTACTCCAGTTTCAATGGGAAACATTCGATTGTGGACTTGAATAATATATTTCAATTTCATTAAGATTTGTGTAAAATAACGGTATTAAAATATGGTTTATAGAAATACTTCTTATAGAACAAAATGCTTTGGAATACTTTTGGGTATCCCTGTACACAAACCAGTAAAGGTATCCACTCCATGTTCAATAGGGGATATCCGATAGTGACATTGAATAACATATATCAGTTTCAAGAAATTCCATAAAAATTTATGGGAGTTAGAGTATGCTGACAGACCGACAAAAGTCAATAATACTTTTCAACATTGTTGGAAAGTGTTAAAAACGAAGTTTATTTCTACAACATGTATTTTTGTTCCATAATTTCTTATCTAAGAATTCATTACTTTTTTGTTTTTCATAAATTTATTTTAAGATTCTGCTTCAATGTTCAGTTATATTTTAACATAAAACTATACAAAATATGTCATTAAGATATTGTAAAAATCAAACGGGTGATAAAGATATTGTAAAGTATTTTGTAGATACTTTAATATGATTTAGGAATACGCAAATATATATAAAAAAAAAGAATAATTAAAGTGCTTTTGTAAATATTTTAAACGAAAAGAAAAATAATTAGCATATTACGAATAAATTACAGTACATCTAAAAGTATCTAGATTTCAATAGAGTAAAAAAAAAAAAAAAAATAATAATAGCGCGGTTCAAATAAAGGTGCGTACCATTTATAACAAACTAATTTTAAATTTAACGTATTTTTATTTAAGTACTTTTGCCTATCATTTTAAATTTCCAGTTTTAAAATTTAAAAATACTATTAAATTGTAAGTTGTGGAAAGATTTGGTGTAGGTCAATTTAACAAAAAAATAAAATAAGATAAGATAAAAGAACGAAAGAAAGAAAAAAAAAAAACAGCAACAGAAGGAATTACAACAAAATAGCCAAGTTGCCCAGCTTATACTAAATTTTTTTAAAGGATTTCAAATATATTTTTTAATCTAACTGATAGCTAATGGACAATTTATTTTTATGCGCGCTCGTGTTAATTGCTACGTACAAAAATATCCAATTAGAAATTATCCTTTACTGTTTATCAACAGAACGAATAAAAATATACAAAATAAAAAAATAAATAAAAATAATAATAAACTCTGGTGTGCATTAATCTAAATACTTTTTTTCCCCTGTAAAATTTCATTTTACTTTGAAAAACGACATATTACATGTAACTAACTAGTATGTTGTGGCCACCACAAGACTTTCTTCTATATTTTCCTATACATATTCAATCAGTAACAATATTTAAAAAAAAAAAATAAATAAATAAAAAAAAAAAATACGATTTTTTTTTTCTAAGTTTTTTTTTTTTGTTAAAAGTAAAAAAAATCGATAACTTTGTTTTAAATTATCACAGATTTATGGTTCAACCATTCGTTTTAAAGGTATTGACGAGATCTTTCGAATGATACCCATCTTCAAAATTCAACCCCCCTGGGGGGTACTTCCCTCCCAGGGGGGGAACCGATGCCCCCCCATGCACAATTTTTTTTCCTAGTTAACTACTACTATTATCAATAATTCATATTAATTTTACAATCACAAGTTTAAAATAACTCTCATTATGCCCATTTATACGGAATTTTGTCCTATAAAATGCGATCACAGCGCCACCTGTTGAGCTATTGATCCCCAAATCTAATAGGCACCAGTACATGTCAGGGTGCAACTAAATACCAAGTTTGGTTAAATTTCATTCATTGGTTCGTGAGATACAGCGTCCACAAAAAAATGATACAGACAGACAGACAGACAGACAGACAGACAGACAGACACACAGACAGACAGACATTTTTTAAAAACTATCAATTCGTGTTCAGGACATCCCAAAACGTGTAGATCCGTCAAAAAACGGAGGTCGAAAATTTTCGCGAATCCAATACTTTCTCTATATTACATATAGAAGAAAGTAAAAAAACAATTTTTTTTCTTTTTACTTTCTCTTAACCAAAAGGTAGAGAAAGTGATGTTTTTGGGTCAAATTTTCGAACACAAGATTTTGTTATATTTACACGTTTTGAGATCCCCTGAATACGAAAATCATGTTTTTAGCAAATGGTCTCTGTGTGTCTGTGTGTGTGTCTGTCTGTTACCAGCATATCTCAAGAACAAATAGTAGCAGACATTCCAAACTTGGTATTCTAAATGTGTATCATATATAGATGCTACAGTAAGCTTTTCGCTAAGATCAAGCAAATGGTTCGTGTACAGGAACAATCAAGAGAATTCTAATACATTACGTGTATGGGGGAAATTGCAGGTAAGTAGAGTTTAACGTCTATAGACTGCACAAAACCAAATGAAACGAATATATATATTTTGTAATACAAATAGTACACTGGGGGAAAAAATGTGCATGTAGGAGCCTCGCCTCCCCCCTGGGGGGGAAGTCTCCCTCGAGGGGAGTAAATTTTCATGATGGGTACCTTTCAAAAGAGCTCGCCAATACCTTTAAAACGAATGGTTGAACCATCGATCTGCGATAATTTAAAACAAAGTTATCGATTTTTTTCACTTTTAACGAAAAAAAAAAAAAAAACTGAAAAAAAAAATCTTTTATTTATTTATTTATTTTTTTATTGAGAATAAAATGGACTTTTATTTGGATATTTAGTGTTATACTACTTCTCTAATATGGAAATCGTTTGCATTATCATAAAAGATATATTTTTTAAATAATATTTTCAATAGTTTTTTTTTAAACAGAATTATTTTTTAATAACCGAATTAAATTTTATATAAATGTAGGTGCATTCATGAAACGGGGGGTTGAGGGGGGCGGTAGTCCCCCTCACACAGAATTGATTATCATATAAAACTCTTCCGAAGCCTAATTTGAATTGTTTTACATAGGTTTACATAACATCGTTATCTTACCTCTTAATCTCCAACCTGTATTTATAGTATTAAATTTCAGGGTAAGAGAAAGTCGTGTGAGTGACACACCAGATTATTCATTATATTTTAACTTTGTATATACACACACATATATATTGTCTTGTTATCTTATTATTAATCTAAAAAAAATGTGTTACAAAAGCCACTTATGGTAATTAAAAAAAGAAAAAGAAAAAATGAAGAAACATACTAACTTTAGAATTGAAATATTGAACATAAGCTACTAATGTGGCATGGTACTCTTTTGGCATGTACAAAAAGTGAAGTACCTTCATTAATCAAGTTAAGGCAATAATCTCTAAAGCTTTATCACACCAACAATTAAGTGAAGCCTCTAACAAATTACACTTACTAATAAGGGAAGAAAAAAAAAACTAAAAGCCATTTAATTCTCCTTTGAATAGATTAAATAATAATAAAAATATACTTATTATATTTTTATTATTATATTTGTATTATACTTAAATAATAATAAAAGTATACATCAAAGGACGTGTAAAAATATGACTTTTTTCTCATTCACTTGTAAAAAAAAATTAAATAATATTTAAATAATTAATATATATATATATATATATATACATCACAAGAAATAACAATTTCCTTATTTTAAATTACAATGTCTCTAAAGGTTAAAAAGAAAATACATATAATTGGTAGTTGTAAATTAAAGAAATTTTTACTCTATATATTAATAGGCAAGCATAAAATTTGTAGTCCCTTTTTAACATATCAATTATGGGAGTAGAGGGTTGCAAATGGTATCATTCGAAAGGTATGGTTAGCCAGATGCTGCGAATACAAAAATTATTTTCTTAGGATGTCAAGAAGGTATTCAAAAATACTTTTATTTTTTATGCCTTTCCCCCATTTTCCCCTTTTATACACTTATTCCTTTATATTAAAAAATACCTAAAAGTGGAAATTTGTTAAATCTGGCAATTTCATAAAACTCAAGGAAAAAAAACATAGACACAGTAATTTGTATAATGTAGCATCATTATATGCAAGCGAAGTGATGACGTCACTGGCCGTCCGTGGAGACACGAAAAAGATTTCCTATGTTAATCGTCCATTGGATTTTTTTCTAAAAATTATTAAATGTTAACGGAAATTATCTGCCAATTTTAATTCCCATATTAGGGTCTAGTTATATATAAGTTACTGTCTGCATGTGTTAGATTGAGTTATTTTTGTTGTAAAATTGATAAAATTTTAGTTTAAAATTTAAAAACTGCAGAAAAAAAATTATCAAACTTCCAGTTTCGATTGTAAACATTAATATTTCATTTCAAAGGGTGATATTTACGCATTAAATATCAAACAAATATTCTAAATAAAAGGAAAATGGTGAATATTCTATAATAATTTAAAGTTAAATTTGTTTTCATATGTCTAAATAAAGTATCCTATATAAGATACTAATATGTTGCAGCGGAAGATATTTTATATCTGTCGTTCTTGGCGGAAAAAAAAATCGCCAAATTATCTGGCGAACATATTTAATTCCTTTAAAAATTATGGTTATTTTAACAACGTATATTAAGAGAGCAATCAATAATATGAAACAATATTTAATACAACAGATATTACGAAAATATACATCTGGTATGCTTATTTTCGCATAATGTTTTTGATCGCCAAGTACAAAACACGCCAAGGACGACTTAGTTTTGAAATGTAAAGTTAAATTTTTGTCAATTTGACAGCAAGATAACATAATCTAGCACATGTGCACGATAATTAATTTATAATTATAATCAAATATGGGGATTAAAATCGGGAAATAATTTTCCTCAATTTTTTTTTTTTTTTTTTTTTTTTTTTTTTTTTACAAAAGTTTCCAATGGACGATTAACATAAAAAATTCTTTTCCTTAGCCCCAACAACGGTCAGTGACGTCACACTTTGCTTGTGTATATCTTTTGTATCAGTAAGAAAAAAAATTGAAGATATGGGAAAAAAAAAATAATTTCCGGTTTTCGATAAATTTACACGTTTTGAGATTTCCTTGCATTTCAATTAACTTAAATCGAGTACTTATTTTTAATAAAGTTGATTTATTGCTAACTGCTGCATGTATAAGAAGAAAGTAGATGATACGGACGATTCGATTTCCGTTTTTCGCTGAATTTACATGTTTTGAGCTTTCCTTACGTTTCAATAAACTGAAATTGACTACTTATTTTTAAAAAAGTGGATTTATTGCTTGATTTTGCGTGTATAAGAAGCAAGTAGAAGATACGAAAAAACTTTTGATTTCCGGTTTTCGATGAATTTACACGTTTTGAGATTTCCTTGCATTTCAATTAACTGAAATTGACTACTTATTTTTAAAAAAGTGGATTTATTATTCTTTCCTCTGCATATATAAGAAGAAAATAGAAGATTCAGAAAAAAATTAGATTTTTTTTTTTTTTTCGATAAAATTACATGTTTTGAAATTTCCCGAAGTCAATTCGATCATTTTTGCAAAATATCTTTCTTTTTGAGTTCAAACATTGTACTTTATGAACTAATGGAATTAATTTAACAGAATTTGATATTTGGTTGGACCTTGGTTTGACACGGTACCGATTAGCTCTTGGGCTGTATCACCCAACAAGGGGGTTTTCACGTTGCGATTTTCTCTCATTTCAGGAAAGGCTCAACATCTACAGAGAGAAATATATTCAGTAAAACTTTGCTGATTCAGTTAGAGTGCATATCGGCAAACAATTGCCGCAGCTGTGTTCCAATTTATTCCCGTTTAGGACAAGGCAAGAACTTTGCCTTGCCTTGCCTTGCTTTGAAAAAAAAAAATGTCGAGTTTCGACCACTGGGCGATACTAGTTTTAATAAATCGTCAAGCATTTACAAAACGTATTTAAATTATACAGTAATTCTAATATGAACTAGACAAGACAATTTTTTGTATTGTCTACTAAAAATTCAAAAAATAGTTTAAACATTCGAACACATACACACACTCACTTATATAAGTGAGTGTGTGTACGTTACTTTATAACAACATATATAAAGTTACAGTATATATAAAGTTAACAGTATATATAAAGTTACTTTATGTGTAACTTTATGTTACAAACATAACTTTATGTTTGTAACATAAAGTTATGTATGAAATAGTTTTAACAGATATTGTAAATTGTTATTTATATTGAAGGAAATGCAATTAATTAAAACTGATTATTTATAATACTCTCAGAAAACTTTGTTTTAATTATATTGACACTTTCACAAAATCAATCTTCTTGTGTTCAGTTTCCAAATACTTTTTTGAGAATTAAAATATATATACATATATATATATATATATATATATATATATATATATATATATATATATATATATTGTTATATTATTTATCAAAAATTAAATAATTTTCTGAATACAGTATTAAAAATTTCTATAAATTTAATGTAAATATTTATCCAGAGTCTCTGTAAATTTACAGTAATTCTTAGTTAAATTTGAATAATCGAGATTTTTAATCTTTATTCTGTATTTTTACCTAATTTTATTATTTAATTTTTTAATTAAAATTAAAAATGACTGTTTCTACTTTAGAAAAAGCATTCTAGTCCTAAATATATTCTCAACAATAATTAATTAAATTAATAATTGTTATTAAAATGAATGTATAAAATAAGTTTTTTAACATCTCAATTTATTTTTTTCTCTAATTTTACGTAAGACATAAGATAATACATTACACAGCGTTTTCTGTTGAAATTTTTTTACAGTGTACAATGTCG
The DNA here is from genome assembly GCA_963930645.1 of Salticus scenicus. Classification (NCBI taxonomy): domain Eukaryota; kingdom Metazoa; phylum Arthropoda; class Arachnida; order Araneae; family Salticidae; genus Salticus; species Salticus scenicus. Next base: position 77,126,989 of record OZ005650.1, read on the forward strand.
TAGAAAATGTGTACAATATTAAAAGAAAAAAAAAAACTTTTGAAATAATTACAGAAGAATTATATTGTTTCGAAAATGTTTATTTATTTACTTTATAAATATCTGCCTTCGTTACTATTTAAAAAAAAATTATATGAGTATACTATACATATAAAAATGTAAAACTGCACATAAAATAAAGAGATATACAACTACACAGCTTTTATTACCCATTACTCCATTTATTATAAACTTTTTTAGGAGATGGTCAGGAAATATAAAATTTACCTAATTCATTCCGTTGTAATCAACTAATAAATAAGTCGTAATTACATCTAAAAGAGAATTTACTTAAAAACTCTAAGAAAAAATAGAGGAGCCGTTGTATACAGGGAGATTCAAATTGATTAGAATACATAAATATCTTTTTGTTAAGATTTTACAGAAATTCTAAAGCTAAATATTTTTTAAATAATGTTTTGTTTCTTTTCAGCCAAACTTACTTATAAAAAAAGGAAAAACGACGGCATGTCTAATATTTTTAATATATATTAATGTTGTCTTCAAACTTTCAGCTACTTATTACAATACTTTGTATTATTATTTGAGATTTTATATATATTTTCGATAAAGTTATATAAAGACTGTTTAATAAGGGTCTAAAATATTGCAAAGTATTTCATAATCCATATAGAATACATTATATATATATATACATGTATGTGTGTGTATGTATACCTATTTACAGGTTGACTCTATGGTGGTGGAAGAAACTTGGAGGGGAGGATAAGAACATTTTTAAGGTGTACAAAAATTCAAAATTAGAACCTATGGCCGCAAATGTCATTTTAACCCTTTAAGAATCGGATGTTTTGAGTTATTTTTAACAATAATATCCAGATATGGGTGTGGCTCTCGAATGTTAGTAATATTTTTTTCACTTTATTTTATTTTATTTTTTTATAGTTTTTACATGCTAATGTTGTTTACATAAATAAATACGCATAATAATAATTCTGCTTGTTATCGATGCATTTTATCACACTGATTGCATAAATACTAACATTCTGTATGATTTTATGAAATGATAAAGCACACAATATTTTAAAATTTACCCAGTATCTGGAGTTATCTGGACTTTATTGCTAAAAAAAAACGAAAAACATCCGGTAACTAAAGGTTAAAATGACGTTTGCAGCCATGGATTCTTGTACAATTCTGAATCTTTATCATGTGCTCTACCTTCCCTCCAAGTTTGTACCATGACCATTGAATCACCCTGTACATATATATATATATATATATATATATATATATTATATATATATATAGCATTATTGCAATATTCAAAAATATTTTTCATTTTGCGCAGATTTAAGCAAAATAAATGAAAAAATATATATAAATGTATAGTATAGAAACAAAAATGACTGAAGCACATCATATTAAAATTAATATTATACTTTTGTAGAAAGAATAAATAAATATTGCATTATACGTTTTAATGTGTAAATCATACCTACGATTATACGTGTAATGTTACGTATATATCGTACGTATAATGTTATTATAAATTATATTACTCATTTTGCAGAATGTTAGAATATATGCCATAGAAATAACTCTTGAACGTGTACTAAAACACTGAAGGATATCTCATAATACTAGATTTTAGAAAAAAAATGTCAAATAAAGAAACTACAATTAGATATTAATTACTAGATCTAAAGGGGAAAAAAACATTTACTTACCATTTGCATTTATACAGAAGATAGAAAATTTCATTTTATTATAATCATTACCAATTAAATTTAAGTGAAATTACATGGCTCTGCATGAAAATCCGCCCCAACACCATTCCTGCAAATTCTTATGTAAAATGGTCTCCCGAATCCGAATATGACGCCCATTTTTCCCACCCTCACTATTTTTTTGTGACCCCCCCCCCCCCCCCCCCAATTTTTTTCATTGTTCCGTAATTCTATGGCTATGAATTTCATTTTGAGGGTGGGAAAGGAATATTTCAACTGTTAAATATCTTCAGAAGGGCTACAGAGGGGAAAAAGTTCTAAAACATGAACATTTGTAGCAAGGGGAAATTTAGCGGGATGGGGGATTTCCCACTAAAATTATAAATTATGTTCATTATATTTTATTAAGCAAATTATTATTATTATTTATTATACATTATATTTCTTTTATTTTAAGCGTTAAAATCATCCTTTCCCATCCTCCAGAGCAAATTCATGGCCATAAAATTACCAAACAGTGATAAAAATTGAGAGAGGGTGTGGCATCTGAAACATATGGTGGGTGATTACACAAAATAGGGGTCATAGTCGGATTCAGGAGGCCATTTTACATAAGAAGCAGCGAGAATGGTATCACGATTCGATTTTTTGTTTTCTTTTTTGCAGCTCAGTGTTATTTATATATATGATACTTTTATTTGCATATTTTACTGTTAATAATTTTTATAAATTAATGTACTTTTTCAAAAAGATCTATTAGAACAAATAAATAAATAAATAAATAAATAAATAAATAATAATAATAATAATAATGAAATCTCAAAATATATATATATATACTCCTTCTGACTGAAATTTTAGACGTTGTAAAGTAGTCAAAAATGTCAATTTGGATTGTATTTTAAACTCGTTATTAGAAAAAATATAATGCATATTTGAAAGTTGGGATTCAAATGCACAGTTCATTTTATTTGAAAGTTTTACAATACGCGTAGAGGATAATTAGTCACGAATTCTGAATTTTGAAGTATGTATATTTCCTTCTTTTAAACATCTGTTTAAAAACAAATTTATCTTTAAGGAAAGCTATTAGAAATATAATTCTCTTTTAGCAACGTAATGCATTCTGATATTTTTTTTTTCAAAAGTTTCTTTTGAATAATACATAGAATAAATATTTCAAATTATTTTCAATAAAAGGATAGATGCTTTATGGAAACACTTTTATTCAAGGTCTGATAACTATATATAGAAGAGGTTCGATCTGAAATCAATATCAAATCGAGTTTTGGAAGTAAACGTATACAAAAACAAATATACTGATAAAGGGATTTTTTTGATACCCGGAAGTTTGAGGGTCTAAAAATGTAATTTAAAAATAAATTTATCTGAAAGAAAATATTTCAAAAATTTTTAGAATGCAAATTTCATTTTATTTTTTGCTATATATATATAGATATATATATATATATATTTATTTATTATTATTTTATGCTTTATTTAGTAAATAAACTGATATATTATATTTCATTACTGGCGCATAAAATGGCTAAGGAAAGAATAAGATGTATAATTGATTTATAAGAATTGGATAATTAGTAATATATCTAAATGAAAATCTGATTAAAAAAATCGATGAATAAAAATATAAAAAATGCAATACATGAAGAAAAATCTTTTAATTTTTGCATGTGTGTGTACGTATGTGCGTGTGTAAGATTCTTGTGAGTATCATAGAATAAACTAAATGTTCAAAGTACTTTTGTTGCTATAGAAAATATTTAATCATTTCTATCGTGAGCAGAGTAAATGTTACTTGATAAAAAATATATTATACAATGTAATATATACAATGACTTTTTTATAAAGATTATTTCATTGCTGTTGCTTGACACCAGTTATGACCTTTTTCAAAAAATAAAACAAGATGGATCATGACTGTCATGTCTTTCATTTTAAAGTTGCATTTTATGCTCTACGAAACATAGTTATTGTTATAGCAATGCACTCCATTGATCTAGGCACCTTTACCTAAAAACAACGCTATAGGGTGTTATTCTAAAGTTGTTTAACTTCTTTTACAAAATTTTTCTCAATTTTGTTTCATTTTTACTTTTATTTGTTTATTTATTTTTTATTTAACATTATGCGGGGGAGGAAAAAAATAAAATAAAAAATAAAAACAAAAACATTTTTCAATTTCTAAATGCACAAAAAGTGTATTAAATAAATAAATATTCAAACTTAAAGTATAATGTTATGTTCTTTATCAACGTTACTATAGTCATATCTTAAAATTTCGTTTGGAGATTTTTTATCTCAATTTTAATTTATTATTATTTTAAAACTTATTGCTCAAGAAAAAATCATCTTGATATATTCAAGAGGAAAGAGAGTAAATGATGATGATGGGAAATGTCCCGCTGAAAACAATAGTCCTGTCTTACTAAAAATTGAAACAGAAAAATAATAAAAATAAATAAAAATAAATAAATAAATAAATTAATTAATTAAAAAGTCAGCATTAAATTTTCAATCACATAATTGGAGACATCTCCGATTTTCTGAAAAATACAACATATTTGTAAACTCACCAATGTTTTAAACAAAATTACGATTCCATTAACACAGTGGTATAATCAAATGATATTTATAACCTTGCACATAAAAAAAAATTGTTTTGAAGTTTTATGTAATTAAAAAAAAATCTTTCCTATTTAGATTATATACGCCGCAAATTGTTCGCTTATGAAAATTTCTTTGAGGTTTAGGAACCATCAGTGCTAGATAGTTTCAGCTTGGAAGATTCTTAGACGGAAATGCACGTTCAGAATCTAGGTCACTGCTGTCGACTTATCCGATCGGATTTTTCATGGTTTTCTCCAAACGTAGTGAAATACGGGCAAAAATCCACTAGAGAGACATTCCATGAAGGGCATCGCCCACAGAATTTAAATTCCCAAATAATCCACCATTACTACCTATAAGATGTAACTGACGCTAGATTATACTTCGAAATTTATAGAAATAAAATAATTATAGGTGAAGACTTTTTTGTAAAATTCAGAAAACAAAGCTATATATAGGTATGTGGCTTTTTTGTAAGACTTCCGAAAACTGAGAAAATGTAAAATTGACGAAATTTTAATTATTCATATAAATCAGCGGGGAAAAAAAGTATGGGAATTGAGTGAATATATAAAACTTAGATTTGCAGATTATTTTAACTAAATTAAATTCAATGTATGATTATGCTTTCCTCAATGTGTAGCAATGATTTTTTTTTTTTCCTTTCGAATACATACCACGTGAATTTGTTTTTGGTACTGACGAAATTTAGCGTTTACTCAACATCCGGTAAAAAGATTATTGCATCCGTAAATCCTTTATCTATAAATTTAGAGTACATCTTAATATATTTATTCTAAAATTTAATGATAAAACACTTCTTTTAATTCTTGTTTTTAAATATTCGCTAAGGTTATTCGGAAAAAGAAAAAAATTCAAAAATATTTTATTTATAATCGTTGAAAAATATATTATTTATGATGTATTTCTAAAATTTAAAAGATAATATACATGAATTTCATTTTTCTGATAATGTCATCTTTTAAATATTGCTATTAGCTACATTTATCGCTCCATTTACCGCTAAAATCTATATTTATTCGATAATTGCATGTTTAAATTTAAACAATTAATTACTTACGTTAATGAAGCGTTATCTCCCAAATAGTTGTTTGGAAAGAATTTAAAACCACAAATGTTATATTTTGATAAACATAATTAATCAATTTCGCTAATAAACGTTGTTATAAACATGTAACTTAACTTAAATATTTAATATTTCATAGCATTATTTTTAATAGCATATAATATTGCCGCTTGTAAATAAATGACAACTTATTTCTGTTATTTTGTTAACAGCTATTTAATTAACAGCTTATTTTGGATTATGTTGTTTAAACCTATCAGTTTAATTGCATCAGTATTTTATCATTGTAAAAAAACTTGTTCAAAGATTATTTAAAAAAAAAAAAAAAAAAAAAAAAGTGAATGATTAAAAAAAAAATTATGGATGGAAAAGAAAAAAATAAATTGCTATAATAATCTGTTAATTAAAATACTTAACATATTTCTATGTAAATTAATAATATTTATAAAAAATATTTTCATTTAACAAAATACAGGGAATGTAATCTCATATAAGTAAGGGAGAGATATTTTGTCGCACTTATGCTACGCTATAGGCAATAGGTGATTGTCTGAGGCACACCCACATGTTAAAGAATCATACAACGTAACGTGCTATTCTCGTTCCCAAAACAATAATATCGAGAGCGAAGAATTCGGACCCTTATTATGAAGGAAAAGCTAAAGACAAATCAAAGATCAGGTGTTATGCGTGTGATTCTTATGATCACGTAGCTTCTCAGTGTCGAAACAGGAATAACGGTCGCCAAGGTTTCCGCCAAAATTCTCAACAAGACGAAAATTTAACGGCCGATTCACGTACTAAACAGGAAGCAAAGCAAATTCTAATAGTACTACGCAAAATTACAACAAAATGGAAAAAGAAATCGAAATTAACGGCAAGAATGCAAAGTGTTCGATTGGCACAGGAAATGAAATGAATCTCGTGAATTATAAGCCTATATAAAAATTGGCTCTCCAGAACTATTGTGTGATGATGTAAAATTATCGGCTATCGCCAAAGAAGTCGTGCAACCTTTAGGCTATTTTATAGCGGAATAGTATATTGACGGCATTTTGGTTTCTGCCAATGTTTATGTTATACAAGATCTAGCGCATGAAATTGTGCTAGGAATTGGCGTAATTGACAAATTAAACTTATCGATAGATGAAACAGGATTAAAAGTTTAAGGCAAACGTGAAAATGTTTGGATCGGCTATATTGAAGTACTAAACAAATTTGAAAACGGTGATAAAAAATAATCTGAAATCCAGAGTTTTAAAATTAAAAATACATTTCAAATAAATGGTTTGTTGACGCAACAATGTTTGTTGTCCCAACAAAATCAAATATAAATGCCAATCTGAAAACCTCTGTAAATAAATCCGATATGCCATACGTGAATAGTCTTAATAAAATAAGCAAAGATTTAAATGAAAACCTGTATTTCCTTGGAAATATCGAAAAAGAACATGAAAATTAAAACTTGCCAGAAACAAGTATATTTATTAATCTAGCGGAAGCCATAAATTCAAAGGAAGCGGATTTGAGTCCTTTGAAAAAAATCTGGTTATAAACAAGAAACAGATCAAAGATTACATGCCAAGAAAAAGAAAAACTACGGAATTGAAGATGAGCATAATTTTGACTGATGTACCTGTGAAAGAACGTCCACGAAGATTTCCTTTTAAAGAACAGAAAATAATTGAAGATCAAATTCAGCATTAGTTGCATGACAGAATAGTTAGACCTAGTTATTCTGATTATGCTGCACCAGTTGTATTGTGTAAGAAGAAAGAAAACTAGTACTGGTTGCGAGTAGATTATCGAAAGCTAAATCGGAAGGTTGTTAAGGATCGCTTTCCCTTAATATTAATTGAAGTTGTATTAGATCATTTGGAGAAATCAAAAGTTTTTATAACTCTAGATCTAAAGTACGGATTTTTTTACGTCGAAATGGGCGAGAAGAACGAGAAATATATTGCACTTGCAACACATAATGGAGAATATGGGTTTCTCCATTCGGATTGAACGCATCACCAAGTCAGTTTCAGCGATACATAAACAAAGTTTTCAGAGAATTGCTTCATAACAAGACAATAGAGTGGTTATTTACATAGATGACATAATCATTCCATCCCAAGACGAAGAGGAAGGAATTGATAAACTAAAAAATGTGCTAACTTTTGACTCTGAATACGGTTTAGATATCAATTTCAAGAAGTGCCAGTTTTTGAAAAGAAAATTTGCGTTTCTGGGATATATTGTTGAAGATGGAACAATACGACCTTCACATAATAAAACTTTAGCCGTTCGAAGATTTCCTCAAAACAAATCAGTTTAAAAAATACAATCGTATTTAGGATTAAGTGGATGTTTTCGCAAATTCATTTCACAATACGCTCAGATAGTCAAAGTACTGAATGATCTATTAAGAAAAGGTTCTACATTCAAGTTTGGTCCAGAAGCAGCAGCAGCATTTAATAAATTAAAGGCATCCGGTGTTGCAGAATATATGAAGCCCAGGTCAAATGATTGTGTTAAATAATTTCTCGAATAGCTAGTCACCTTGAACAGTTTTTATTTCATTTTTATTCTAAATTTGTATTGTTTTCTTTGTATCTTTCAAAATTTTCAGATTATTTATTCAAGTTAGCCAAATTTAAGTCGAGGACGACACAACTGTCAGGATGGCCGACCTGTGAGAGTGGATGGACGCAATCAAACTCCTGAATTTTACTATACATGACTATGACCTTTTTTTAACAATTTCAAGCACAGACCGCAGTAAGAAAGGATGAGATGTAAATAGTTAAAAAATTGAGTGTTCTATAGATTTTAAAGATTTAAAGTAAGTAGCAGCAAATCTGCCGTCAGTTGTAATGTTTTATTAAGAGTAATATTGTGCTATAATTAGCCATATGTGTTTATCTGGTACTGTTCCGAATGATTAAAAAAAAAAAAAAAAACATCATTTTTATTACTTCGATATTAATTATTAGTCGTGTGTGTTTAATCAATTATTAGTATTGCAATCATGCTTTCCTCATATATATACATATATAATTGCGTCCTGGCCAACTTACAAGATTTTTAAACAGCAGTATTTTTTTAAAAATAGAAACATCAGCTGTATAATGTGGCAAAAATTCTGTGATTACATAAATTGGAGATAAATTTAGGGAAATAGTTGTATGAATAAATCAAGTGGTTTAAGATCTTCATATATATAGAGCATAATAAATATATTTCAATGAGGTTCAAATAAATCTACATACATCTTATAATTTAACGTAAAATAACTGAAACATCAATATAGTTTTAGTTATTTCTTTTTTTTTCTGGCATCTTAAATTTCCTTTATTTAAAATGATTAATGTCATTAATGTATAAAATTCAGGAAACACTACTCTAATGCGCATTTTTTTTTTTTTCAAAAAATATTAAGAAATAAATTTAAATAAAATAATTGAATCACATACCCTAAAATCTACCTTATAAATTCTCTTAGTTAATTTCGATTATATTATGTTAAAGTTATTGATAGGTAATAGGCTTCTTTCTATGAAATTTCATGTTTCTTTCTACCCTCAAAATTGTTTAATTAAAAGAGTACCTTTTTTTTTTTTTCATTAGTTAAGCATTAAAAAGTCATTGTATTTTTATCTAAAGACTATCTATTATGACTAGCTTTCTTTTTCTTTTCATTACATTTTAAATTTCCGTTTTTTGGATTGTTTTATTATTAACCATATAAAAAATACGCTCGGTAATCCAGTGATATTAATTAAAGAAAACGGAATATACTAAATTTAGAATTGAAATGCTATGTAGGTTTGAACATAAGCATTTAACATTTTTTTTTTTTTTTTTTTTTTTTTTTTGCATATATAAAAAGAGAAGCACCTTCATTAATCAAGTTAAGGCAATAATCTCTAAAGCCTTATCACATCAAGAATTAAGTGAAGCTTCCAGCAAATTACGTACTAATAGAAGAAGAAAAAAAACCTAAAGGCCATTTAATTCTCTTTCAAATTGGTTAATTAATAATAATTATAATAATAAATACACACTACACAGAAGAACCAGCAAAAATATGACTATTTTATTTTATTTTATTTGAATATTTAGTTTCTTTGGGTTGAAATAAAATATAAGTAACTTTTAAAGAAAACTTGCAAAAAAATGACTATTTTTTATCAGATTAGAAAAAAAAAGAATAATATTCAAAGAAAAAAAAATACCAAATTTAATTAATCCCTTATTTTAAAATACAATGAATTTCATAAAAGTAAAATAAGTACTTCGACACTTTAAATTTAAAACTAATTATTTGTATGATAAAGATATTTTATACATTTAAAAAACTTATCTAAATTTTAAATTTTGTAAATTAATTCTATCATTGGACTTGAAAAGACAATATACTTCTCAACTGTTGAAAATTCAAAAAAATGTTTAAACTTTTGAACAGAAAATAATATATGTAAATTTTCTAATAATTCATGTAAATTTTCTAAGTACTTAGAAAAGAAATGTGATGGATTAAAACTGATTACTTATGATGCTCTGAGATACCATTGATGTAAACTTTATTAAAACTGCTTCAAGTTTTATTTTAAGTTTCTTCTGTTCAGTTTTCAAACAATTATTTTAGACTAAAAAATAATGTTATTGTATGTTAGTTAATAAAATATATTATGAATTTTTGAATGCAATATAGAATGAAATGTGTACAATATTCTTTCATAGAAAAAGTTAAATATTGCATTATGCATTTTCTGTTGTAAGTCATATTCACGACTGCGCTGTTTACCACACTAAATTTTATTATAAATTTCATTACTCTTCGTTCTCAATGTTAGAATGTATATTACAGAAACAACTTTTGTTTCGTCGTATTTATACACTGGAGGTAATCTTATAACACCAGATATTTTAAGGGGGGATGGGGATTATCAATTATAAAACTAGCAACTAGTTATTGCTATCTAGATTTAAAGAAAACGATTCATTTACTTATCATTTGTATTAGTATAAAAGACAGAAAATTTCATTTTATTATAAATATTGCCAATTAAATTAAAGAGAAATTATTTATAGATATAATGATCGTGTTTATATTTTTTATGTTAATAAATTTTATAACATAAAGTTCGTTTTTAAAATTTCTGCTAGTAATAATAATAATAATAATAATATCTCAAAATGTATATGTCCTGTTTGAATGGAATTTTAGATGACGTCAAGCAGTTAAAAATTTTAATTCGAATTGTATTTTATAAACCTTTATTCGAGATTTATAACATCTAATTGTATTCAAATTAAGAATTTATTTCATTTCAAAGAATAATATTTACGATATACAAAAAATATAATTAGTCCCGAAATCAGCATTTTAAAGCACGCTTATTTCCCTCTTTTAAACATCTGCTTTAAAAAAATTATCTTTCCGTAAAACTCATCACAAAAACAATTTACGTTTAGCAACGTAATATATTTAAAGTATGCATTCTGATATTTTCTTTTCATGTTTATTTTGAATAAACTAGAATAAAACTTTCCAATTATTTTCCCAATAAATGTATAGATATGTTTGCTAAGGAAAAACTTTTATTCAAGGGTTGAAAAATAAATATAATATTTTTTTCTGAAGTCAATATCAATTCAAATAACAAATATTTATACCAAAAAAGGGGACTTTGTTGATACCCGAAAGTTTAAAGTTAAAAAAGTGTAATTTAAAAATGGATTTATCTGAATCAGATAGTTCTAAAATTTTTGAGACAATTATTATTATTATTATTAGTAGTAGTAGTATGCATTTGTTTTATTTTATTCATTATTTCTTAAATGCATTCAAGTATTAAATTACAGAATTAGGAAAGTTAGGAATGTATCTAAACAATAATCTATTGAGGTTTACTCAATACATGCAAAAATATCTAAAACTCAGTCTCAAAAATTTTGACCTAGAAACAACACTCTTTTTAACCTATAAAACAAGTTAATAAGAAAAATTATTAATATATATATATATATATATATATATATATATATATATATATATATGAATTTTTGATATTATATCGCCTTATAATAATGTATATTTAAGTAAAAAATCTTGAATAAAATAAAAACATTTACAACACATCTTTCGATAATTTAATATGAATGAAATCTAACCCGAAATACACTTTCTAATATAAAATTACCGAAAATAATTTCTTGAAGCTTATAAAGTACATATGTTAGAAAAAAGTTCTAAAAAAGTTCTAAAAAATAAAATAAAGTACAATAAAAACATTCTCCTTCAAACAACATCCACTATTGTATTTTGATGAATTGTGGTCTGATATTTAATATTCCTCCCTTATTAAGTTTTAGGTTTTTGCATAGCATTACATGCAACATCAACAGCTTACACCATTCTTCTTCTTTTTGTGTTTTTATGGTCCGATAAATTTACAGCATTTCATTTAATCTTGATAAAAATGCTATCTAAAAATTAAATTTAATTTTTATACTAAAAATTACAAAGCAATATAATGCAAGGAAAAATAATGTCCAAAATAAAGTTAATGTATATGTGTAATATTTAATTTTTTTTCGTTGATTATCTGGTTGAAATAACGTACTAGCACACATTTATTTTCATGTTTTATTTCAGGAATTATTTTTATTTTATTTAAAGAGAAGCAACCGTCAAAAAATTGTGAAGTAAACATTAGCATGATAAGACGGAGTAATTTCTGAATCCTTGAAAAAGGTATTTCTCATATTTTAGTGATTGTTCATACCAAATATTTGTTGATTTGGTGGGTTTGCGAATTGGAATAATAAATTGAAAATGCGACTTAGATTTTTTTTTTTTAAACTAATATGTGTAAAACTGAATTAATGCTTTTTATTGTAAATGAAAATTATATAACATTTTTTCTAAAATAACATATTTCTAAAATAATTTCAAAATTAGAAACTTACAACAATTTAATTTTTCCGAGAAAGGAAATATATGTATATATATATATATATATATATATTACACTTGTGAGAAATATACGAAATTATTATTTATTACGCATATATAATGTTGCAATAAAATAAATAAATATGTTAGAGATAAGATATATTTTAGAAAATTTCAAAATAAACATTTATCGGAATAATACAACAAATTATGTGGTAGATAGCAAAAAAAGTTTTTTTTATTATTATCTTTCTTATTATAGAAGTAAAAGTCAATAAGGCGTGAGTATATTTATGTATCCAGTCAGGTATATACAGATAGGTGTCAAAATAGTTCAAATTTAGAACTTCATGGATATAAAGTCTCTCGTAACTTCATGGATATAAAAAAATTAAAAAAAAAATGTTGTACCACTTATATTTATGCAAAAATAATGCCTCGAATGCAAAAGAATGTACAGTGTAAATTAAAAAAAAAATGTGATGTTTTGGAGCACCCAGTAAAAATGTTGCTCAAAATGTCTTGCAGCTGCAGCATGTGATTATGAAGCCAATTTTAATTAACTCTGTGGCATGTGAAGTCTTTAAAAAAAAAAAAATATGTTCGTGTTTTGATTATTACATATAATTTGTTTAACCCAACGTATTCCCATTTTGAGTATTCGTATTTCCATTATCTCGTATTTCCATTTTGAGAAAACATAATAAGCTGAATTAAGCATTAGATACAGTAATCAAAATTAAAAAATAAAATAAATAAATAACATAAATAATAAATAATTAATTAAATAGTACGAGCATTTTTTTTTTGTATAAATATTAACTGCTCATGTGCAAAAGTTCACACATTCTTTTTTTTTTTTTTTTTTTTTTAAACATAACTTATTAGCCAAATGTATTAATAAAATGTACAAATTATGAAATTATGTTAATGGACATATCCAAGGCACTTTCAATTGTTTCAAAAAGATGTTGCGATGGTTCCATTATTTTGTGATTGAAATCGGGGAGCATCTAAAATTATTACATTAATGTGCCCCATTAACTTCCTTTGTTTTCAATAACGTATTTCATTCTCATTTATTTTATTTAACAGGGCCCTATCAATATATATATATATATATATATTGAAAATTTTCTAAAAAGCTACAGGCTTGGAAATTTTAGACTAAATCCTGAAAATCCTGTAATGACAACACAACAATATCTGTATATACATTTTAGCTTTCGTCTTTGATATTAAAGCAAAATTTTACGTTTTTAAGTAACTTACATGGGCAGGAAATTTCAGTTTTCAAACATAAAAACATTTCTTAAGAAAATTTCGAAATTCTTTGAAAACTTTCAAAAACATTGATTTTTTTTTTTTTTTTAAACTTTAAATAGTTTTAAAGAAATACTAATATATTTAATATTGTTATATTTTAATGCATGTAATGTGCGATTTTCATAAAAAAAAAAAAAAAAAAAAAAAAAAAAAAAAAAAAAGTAGTTAAGAAAAAGAGTTTTATAATGTTCACCGTTCACTTAAGAAAAGCTTATAAAAAAACAGAAAATTAATTTCTGGATGAAACGTCTTCTAAAAATTTTATGAGCACTTTCATGAAATATGGATTTAATCTTGAAAATGAAAGTGATTATTGATCTGTAGATATTCCAAAGATCCATTAAATAAAAAATCGATCACTTTAAGGGGAGAAAAGTGCGGAAAACACTTTAAATCGCAATTACCATCTGATTATCGCTGCTGGAAGCTTAATTTGGCATGAAAATTACTTTTAACACATAAATGCTTGAGAAAATGAATGTTTAATGAATGTATATTTTGGAAAAAATAAAATAGCACAGAAATATATAACAATTGTGTTTGTATAGAATTTACGTAAAATATATTATTTAGAAAATTCCAATTTTACAATTTATTGGACTTAAAATGCAATTCGTTAATAATTACCTTTAAAAATTAAATAAATAATGTTATTTTTCTTTAAAAATATCGAAACTTTTTTTATAAATATGTTTTTATTTATTTATTTATTTTATTTTTAGCCATCTGAACATGAATGTCATATGACACGTAGATAAGAATTGGCAGATTCCAAAAAGTTATTTTTGTTAGCTCTATGAAGTTTATTACATTTTTACAGATAGTTTATAAAATAGTATTTTTTTTTTGTAAACATATTTAATAAAATATTCATTTTAAATAAACATTGGTATTTAACCCGTTAGTAGTCGCTAGTTGGTCGATTTGCCGCCCATCCTTCAGTGTTGCCAGATTTTTTTATTCAATAGCCACCCAAAATTTTTAGAAGTAGCATTTCATATACCTAAAACGCAAATAAAATCGAAGGAACGTCGATCACATCACTTCTTAAAATTATTGGTGAGAGTTAAATAAAAAGTGCGCAATCTGTAATAGGTGGCGCTGTCTATAGCGACTACTAACGGGTTAAAGATTCATGTATATACAATAATTTATTGTATAAAATAACATACATATATTTTCTATGTTGTTCTACATGTGTAAAAGTGCCATTTTTAGTTTTTATGATATTATCTATAATAGTAATCAATAACTGCATTTTTGGATTAGTCGAATTATGAAGTAGAAAGAATTTGAAATAGATGCCATTTTCATTTTCTAAGTTTAAACTTAAAATATGAAGCAATGAATTTAACAACAGATTATTTCTTCCAGTTAAATTACAAAATAAAAGTAGACAACTTTTTCTCAAGCATTGTGTTACCTACAATGTTTTATGTATATATACGTGGTACACTCAAAAAGTTCGGGAATTACCCTCACCTCTCATACCTGGTGTGTGAGTGAACCGAAATAACGATGTGATTTGCACGTCACGTCCTCTGCGTGCGTGAGACATCACATGACTCTTTGCGAAACTGATAAGTTGGGAAGCTGATGGTTCAACGGCAGACTATCAGTCTGTCATGTTGATGTCGCAAAATGTCTATTTTCGAGCAATGTTCGAACATTAAATTCTACTACAGCTTAGAAAAAAAAAAAAAATGCCGCAGAAATATTACAGTTACTGCAACAAACCTATGGAGACGAGACTCCTGTGTAGAGCAAAATTTTTAAATAGTACAACTTATTTAAAAATTGGAAAGACTCTGTTAAATATGATCCGTGAACACGTGGATGTTGCTGCATGAGAATGCCCGGAGCCTCGAAATATAATGGGTAGCACACACTCGCAAAACACGACACCACAGTATTGCTACATCCGCAGTAGTCCCCAAGTATTTGCTCACTGCGATTTTTACCTCTTCCTAAAACTGAAAGATCTCATAAGGGCAAGTGTTTTGCAAATGCCAGAGAAGTGATGAGAACAACGACAACTACTTTATAACAGTTCTCTTGTAACGGTTTTCAGGACTGTTTCCAGAATCTGCATCAACGACGGCTGAAGTATATAGTATCAGAAGGATACTCTTTTGAAGGTGTTTGTATTTAGATTACTTTGTAAGTGTATTGGTTATTATAGTAATTAAAATCCCCGAATTTATTGACTGTACATCGTATATGTATAACATACTTGCCAACTCTACTGTTTTTACCAGTTAGCCTACTTTTTTTTTTTTTTTTTTGGCTATTTTTACTGGTCTACTATTTTTATCATGTTTTTATTAGCTTCGATTCTTGTTTGTTTGTTTGCCCAGTACAAATCTTGCAATTGACTTTTAACTAACTTCCCGACTAGCTAGATATTTGAAAGTTTCAGGACAGCTTAGAACACGGTGACAATACATTTTTTTAATACATTTAGTCAACTGTTTCAGGTACCGCTGCCTTCGGCAGCGTTTATATGATTCGACAGAAAGTTTATTTAACTAAATTTCCGGCTAACTAGACATTTGAAACTTTCAGAATAGGTCAGAACACGGTGAAAATGCATTTTTTAGTACCTTTAGTCAACTGCTTCGTCTTCCTGCTGCCTTCGGCAATGTTATCAATACTAAAGTTGCAATCGATTTTTCACTAACTTTCCGACTAGCTAAACATTTGAAACTTTCAGGACAGCTCAGAATACGGTCACAATACATTAAAAAAAAAAAAAAAAATACTTTTAGTCAACTGTTTCAGGTCCCTACTGTATTCGGCAGCGTTTATATGATTCAACAGAAAATTTATTTAACTAACTTCCCGACTATCTAGAACTTTGAAACTTTCAGAATAGTTCAGAATACGGTGAAAATGCTTTAAAAATATTTTTAACTAATTGCTTCGGGACCCTGCTGACTTCGGCAGCGTTACCAGTACAAAGCTTGCAATCAATATTCAACTAACTTCCCGGCTAGATAGCCATTTGAAAATTTTATAATAGCTCAAAACACGATAGCAATGAAATTTTTTAATTCTTTTATTCAATTGCTCCGGGTTCCCGCTGCCTTCGGTAGCGTTTATAGGATTCAACAGGAAATTTAAAAACATGGTATAAAAAAGGTTCTTTTTATCTTGTAATTATTTTGTTAAAAGTCTGTTGATTTTTAGGAGCTTACAAGAAAAATAGTATAATTGAGCAATTTTCCTGTAAAATATATGGAGGAAAATATGCAGAGAATAAATATACTAATGAAATGGGACTTATTAAATGTATGAGTAAGAATTGCAATATCGATTTTAATTATTTCAAAATAATATTAAATTTATGGGGTTTTAAATAATGCTTTTGTAATTAAATATATTTACATAGACATTGTGAGTGTATTTTCAGCCAGATAACATAATTAAAAACTGAATTTTGATCCTCATTATCTGATGAAAATCTGGAGAACATTTTAATTTCTAAATGCAATGAAAATTTAATTTAAAATTGTTATGAACAACAATTTAATTGTTCTTTTCTTAATAAAGCAAAATCTGCTACAAATGTAAGGCAACATTTTCTTTTCCTAATTTTTGGGATTTGAAATTAATTCTTTAATATACATAATCTCAATATTTTATTTGTTTTCGTTCAAAAGACTGGTGATTTATTTAAAGAATATTACTATTTACAGAAAATCTTTTGTAAATATTCATATGTTTTTATTTTTGGTTACTATATATTTATGCACATTCAGTCTCTATATTGTTAAAAATGTCAATTATAAAATCTACTGTTTTTTTTTTTTTTTTTTTTTTTTTTTTTTTTTTTTAATTAGAAGGTTGGCAAGTGTGCATATATTAAAATAAAAAAACGCTGACGGTTTTATATTTGTCAATAATGATGGATACTTGAAATTTAT
This sequence comes from Salticus scenicus, assembly GCA_963930645.1. NCBI lineage: Eukaryota > Metazoa > Arthropoda > Arachnida > Araneae > Salticidae > Salticus > Salticus scenicus. The sequence goes on from OZ005650.1 coordinate 77,144,635, forward strand.
TATTTTTTTTTCCTTTGTTTGCTGAAATATATTGCAGAAATGTGATTGTTAAAAAAAAAAATTTCCCATATTTTCAGGAGAATTCTTAATTCAAAACTGATTACGAACATTAAAATATCTTTAAATTCTTTTAGATATAGTAAACTCAAAAAATTAGTATTTGCCCAAATATATCTGAATAAATTATGATTTTTTATCCCGTAGAATGAAGATATCTTTACTGATAAAAAAGATATAAATTATGTAAATATAGCTTAGTAAAAATATTTATTTTTTTCATTTATTTTATTTTATTTTATTTATTTATTTTTTGGAGCTGTCTTCCTTTGGGTCATATTCTTGATCTAAAATCGATATTTTCTTTAGATTTTTAAACGCATTAAAGAGTTAAACAAAATAAAATACAATATTGATTTATTAAATGTATGATATTTAATAACATTCTGTCATTAAAATATTTTTTTTTACTTAAATATATATATATATATATATATACATATATATATATATATATGTGTGTGTATTTTTTATTTATTTTTTTATTTATTATGATGAAATAAGGTGAATAATTATATTTCATAAATTGTCTCAAAAACTGTTGAAAAACAGTTTTTTTTTTTTTTTTTTTTTTTTTTTTTTTACGTTAGATTGTTTGTTTGGATATTTATTTTTTTATTTTTTTCTAGGTAAAAAATTAAAATCTCACCACAAGAAATTTATTTTGCATATATTTTATATCTTGTCATATTTTAGATTTTAATAGTTTTTTTTTTTCTTTTTTTTTAAGTCTAAAATGCTAAGGATACATAGAAAAGAATATTACCTATTATATGCTATAGATACAATATTTTTTTCATAAATCTAGATTTAAATTTCTGTTTTCTATTTTTCATAAATATTTTCATATAAATAGTAAACAAAGTAAGAAAAAATTCATATCTTGAAATTTTATTTTAACCATTAACTTCATATGAATGTTTATTAGTTCAAATATTGAGATGCGAATTTAATTTTATGTGTGTTCTGAAAGACAATTTAAAATTAATATATCAGAGATCACAAAAAAAAAAGTAATTTGTCAGACAGGCATTTAATTTTCATGTTTTAAATTACACTAAAATAATAATAATAATAATTATAAAAATTATAAAATTGCACAAAATAAATTACGAAATAGTGACAGTAATATAGCGTGGTCTCTAATTTTTCAATCGCACAACTAATTACATAGTCCCATAATTCCTACTTTGCAAAGAATACAACATGTATATAAATTCACCAACACATTTTAAACGAAGATTGACGATTTTGTTATCTCAATCTATGTAATCAAATAATGATCAAAACTAGTTTTTTCTAAAAAACTGCTTTATGATTTTAAGTAATTGAAGATTTATTTCCTAATTAGGCTGTGTAAAGCTTAAAATGCCTGTTTCTAAAAATAACTTTAAGTTTTGGGCTCCAGCCAGTGACCTAAAGATTATGCCATAGACAGCGATACACAGAAGGTGCAAGTAGGAACACATGACGTGCTCGTCTGTATAGCCGTTCACGGCTTTCGTGGTTTTCTCTAAAATTAGTGTGACTACTGGAAGAATCTATTGAAATGACTCCCACAGAGGGCATGTAGGCCTCGTATCCTAGAATAGATAATCGGTTATTATACCTAAACCGCCACCATCATCTTTACTTTGTATTTGATACTAGATCCATACTTTGGAAAAAAGTCAAACGCAGATTGTTCATCGGTGACCTTACGTTTTATAAACACATAAATATATACATACAAATACGCGCACACATTAAACAAATAATATATATATATAATTTTGAAAATACTAAGCACACACTATCAAATGTGTAAAATAATCAGGAAGATTTAAGCCTCTTAAAAGAATCATTCTACAAAATGTCATAGACGTAACGCAGGTTAATAGAAATAACCTTTGAAAATTAAATTGCAGAATTATTTTGATATTTTTTTATTTACTATTAGTGGAATTTTTATTTCTGTTAATCTGAAAAATATAAACTTAAAATAAAATAAAATCCGTTAAAACCCACCAAACTCTTGGCTCCAGTTTCCACTGTTTTCAGCAACGCCTTCTACACCCAAACTGTACCAGGTCATGACAGAAATTCATTTGATAGTATACACGAGAATACGAAAAGAAATTAACTATTTAAATTGTAAAATCTGCAATTTTTTAATTCAGAAATTTTATTTTCACTGCATTTGGTAAGTTCATACAGAGGGTGGACAAGTTTGAAGTGAAACTTTTGTTTAAATTGCAATTGGTACAAAATACAAATATGAAAATTACACTGTTTTTTTTGACATACTTCCCTATTTTTCCAATGGTTTAAAAGTTTTTTACTATCATCTTCATAAAAAGAACGTGGACGGGTTTCAAAACAAATGTGCAGTAGAATCTTAAAAGAATCATTATCGTTGAATCGCTCACATCTTAGTGCTTATTTCAGTGGCCCAATCATGTGATAGTCACACGGAGATATATCATAATTGCAGAGAGTATTGTCCAACGAATTTGTCCATCTGTTTCTGTTTTGCTCTATAGTGTATAGCGACGATGGTTGTGAAGAACACATAATTATAATGTACAATCACATTTCTTATTACAAATCTTACTGGAATTTTCATAGATATGCAATCTTTGTCTTTTTTTATTGCTAAACGTACGAACCATTAACTGTACGACGTTCATGGAAAGTCTCGATATGGAAAACACCCTTGAAGTTTAGAAACACCATCCCAAGAACCTTTCCAGCTAAGAGGGAAAATGTTGCTTTCCACATGCAATTTTTGTGCTATCTTACTTGGGGTTTCTTCTATCTAGTCTCCCGAAACAATTCTTTATGCCTGTAAAAGAATTTGACAGGTTTTACGCCTTCACGTGTGAGAAATTTTATAATAATGCGTTGCCCAACATGGGGGAAGGACCTCAAACTTACTCATTGTAACGTTAAGTTAAGCCCGGAAAGAAATAGACTTATTGCAGTGTATATAATCACATGACATTACCACCTACCATTCATAGCAGATAAGGTCTTTTTAAAGGCATTATTGGAAATTTTTATTCACCCTCATAGGTAGATGCACTCTCAATTTTTATTTTAAAAATGAAGCAAAATTGCGCTGTTTACGACCCTATTAATTTAACTTTAATAGCTGAGGAAACACTTTTTCTTTTTTTCAATGGCAGATTACAAAGAAAACTGTAAACAGAACAACAAACCAGCAACAATAATATAATGAAAAAGAAATAAGAAGAACAATGAGTAACAAAACAAAAGTCTTTCTATAGTACAGTCTATCAATATATTTTGTGTCTCACTTACTAAAATCTTTCCCAGAGAGATCCAGCATCAAGTGGCAAGATAACGACTCAAATGTAAGGTATAAATCTCCTTATTAGTGTTGCACAATTTGCAAATTTGGGTTGGAAAAATATTTATTTGATACAGACGTTTAAATAAATAGTCATGGCCAGTAGCTAGCCGAAAGGCAGCAACTGATTCCCTTCGAGGCAAGAATTGAATGTCCAAATTCTTACCAATCCACACTTTATGATTATTATTTTCAGTAACATGTTCCCAAAAAGCTTTACTATAAGGATTATTACCTATCTTTTCGCACCATGAAATGCAATGGGGTATCACTTATTTAAAGAATGTTGCCTGTCTTTTTTGCCTAGAAATCGGTACTTTCACTTCCATGAAGACTAAAGTGTGATGTCTTCATTGCATGACAACTTCTTTGTCATTTATAGATGCTGTTTAATAGTTGGCGACATTTTGAAATATCAACTGACGTAGAAGTTCCAGAAGGAAAAAATGATTGCAGAGCAGTTTTAGAAGCAGAGGGAATAACAATCCTTTAAAAATGTTCAAAGGGTCTTTGAAAGTAGGATAAGGCTGTACTTATCCAATCTGATCCAGTACTGTCTGCAATCTCAGCATCTAAAGCAGTGCTATTCCTTCGGACATGGCTATAGAATGAAAAATACTTTTAAAAGACGCCGATGCCTGCATTAATGCTGTCAGCTAATATACAGTCATTTGTAAATACGCGTAGACATTCACTCTCAGGTTAGAAAACAGTCAAGGTCTCAAAAGACATAGATTTTAAGACTTGGTCATTTATTTCTATTTTGGAGATTTCATGTAGAAAATATATCTGAATGTACATTCTTTTATACTGGTTGTACATAATAATTTAATAAAATTATCAATGCCCCAAGCGAAATGCACAGTTGATCTCTCTAAGTGATAGCCATACTTGAAGAAAGCTTGTCTGGATTTTAAAGCTTTTTCCAGACATTTCAGGGGAAAAGTACCACAGGGAGAAACTAGCTGCTGCCCGTTGCAGTCTTCTCCTGCCTTCTGGCTGCCTAAAAATTTTTCCCATAAAATTAGCGTCAAGCAGCTGAAGAAACAAAAATACATAATCTATTTTGCTTTACAAAATGTCTGGAAAATGAGTACAAAACATAAAATTTCCTGAAAAGCAGTCATCCAAAAGAATTACTAAATATATAAGTAAATTAATATATATATATATATATATATATATATATATACATATGAAATTATAATATATGTTTTTAGTCATAATAGTTGTAAATAAGTAACAAAAATAACTAAAGAAAAACTTACGAGAAAATTAATTAATGTGAAAAATTCATAAGAAAAACTTACTGCAAAAACACACACACACACACACACATATATATATACATACTTGTTAAAACTTTCTCAATTTGTGATCGATTATGAAGATTTTTGTGCTAGTAACAGATTATAGTATTAATAGTCAATTTTTTGTTATTCCTGTTTTTACGAAAAAGCTATTTTTGTTCTGGTGAAATAGATAATCACATAACTTGTAAATAATAAAAGTAGCTATCTCTGATTACTCAAAGTCATATGTTTCAAATGACAAAAATATCTCAAAATTAAATATTTTAATTGGAAAATCCGCATCTGTTAATTTAGAAATTTTATTTTCACATCCTCTGGTTAAGGTTAAAAGTTAGCCACATATCCAAAATTTTGAAAAATTTGGAGCAATATTTTTGCTATTTTCATATATTTTAATTTTATGCCAATACCTGAAAAAAATAAAAGCTTGTATATATACCACGATTTTCGAAAGTTTGGGCTGTATACTGTGTCCGGATATTTGCAGCTGTACGTTACATTTGCTTGCCAACAAGCATTTTTGCTTTATTATAAGTAGATATTAGAAAAAACTTATTTTTCTACGCTCTACTTTGAAGTAATTATAAACTGTTCAACTATTTCAATTACTAAACCTATATATTTTTTATTTTGTAAAGGGTGTAATAGTTCACGGAATGCTAAATAAGTAAAAAACAAAAGAAGTGAGGGAATTTTAATAAACGAGTTCTCAACCAAAATAATCGAAAGAAACTTTCATCGATTAATCAATCGCAATTTGAGAAATATTTGACTTAAAATTTAAAAGTAAAGAATAATTTAAAAAATGTGAATTTTATGTATAAATTCCGTAAACTAGTCAGAATGTACACGGCAAGTGCATAATTATTTTAAAGATTCATATAAATAAATGTGGAAAGTTTTCAGGAAATTCCATTTATGTATAGATTTAGTACTGCAGATTATTTTAGCTAAATTTAAGTATGTTTATACTGCCAGCAAAGTGTGGTAATAGCTGATTTATTTGTTTCTTGTTTTAAATATAAGCTACATGACTTCAATGATGTATTGGTGAAATTAAACCTAGACACAAATTCCGTGTAAAAGACATAAGGTAAAACCACCAGTAATTGACACTGCACCAATAGTTGACACTTTGACGAAGAAAATTAAATATTAAGAAAAGAAAAGGAAGCCAAAGATCGAGATGGTGTCTGAGATATAGTACAGACATCTAGTATACAAAATATGTACAAAAGTAGGTTAACAAACTCACGACTTCAAATCAATTTAGTATTAAAAGAAGTCTTGATACAAAATGCTGGATTAGGCACAGGGAAGAGCGATGAAGTACTCTTCGCTGTACTTATTCCAGTGATTTGTGTATTTAACTTTCATTACATTTCTTTTTTGTGTACATCTTAATCTAAGCATACCTATGTCAACTACTGAAAATAAAAAGTGACAGCTATTAAATATATTTGTTTTCACTAGGTGTCAACTACTAGCATAGTACCTTTATTTTATTAAAAAATAGCATAAAAATACACATTAGTTTTATTGCTACAATTCTTGTCGCATTCTGGAAGGGAAATAATTTGCGCAACTATTACCAATTAGAAGTTCCCTCTAAGATGATTTCGTACCAAACTATGTCAATAAACATACTAATAGATCATTAAGGTGTCATCTACTGGGTATTTTACCTTATTCCTCATGTATATTTTAATTATATAAATTCGAATATACATTCATATTTGTACGGTTATAATTTAAATATGTAACACTTCCTTTAAAAAAAAAAAAAGTTTTTAAAATGTGTTTTTAGCTTATGCGACCTGTTATAAATTACATTATTTATGATGTATTTCAAAATTGAAAAGCTATACTATGAAATTCCTTCCTGTGATAATATCAACTTTTACATATTTCTATTTGCGTTATTTATTGCTTCATTTATCACATAATAAATATTTATTCGACAGTTGCCTGTTTAAATTTAAATAATTAGTTACAGTTAATGAAGTGTTATCTCTCTAATATTTATTTAAAAAGATTATGAAACCACAAATGCTATATATATATATATTGATAAACATACTTAATTTACTTCACTAAATAGCGTGGTTATAAACATGGAACTCAAATACAGAATATTTCATCGCTTAATGGAATTTCATAATGCTGCTTTTGAATAAATGACAGTTTCTATCTCTTACTTTTTTAAAGTGTTTAACTAATTAAAAGCTTAATATATTGCTTACTTTTTTTTTAAGTTTATACATTATACTGATTAATTTTATTTATTGCAATGTATTCATTGTACAATCGTTTTCAGGTCTTATTTTATTTTTTGTCTTAAATAATACTCGGAAATAATCTAACAGTTATTACGGGGACTATTGTATAGTTAAAAAAATAAGCATGGAAGCTAAAATGTAAAACTAGCGTTAATAGAAATAATTAGCAAATAATGATAAGGTAAATTCATCGAAGAGATGGATGGTGGGCCACTTGATGGGTTATTTAGTCTGGGACAGTATATGTTCATTGCTATTAGATCGGGTGATTTCAATCATAGCCTCCTAAACTATTCTTTAATGCCTGTCACGTGGCTCGGAAACGTGGCACCAGTTCAAGTGGTAGACAGCGCCACCAGGTACAGATTGTGCTACTTTTTTATTCAACTGTCACCAATAATTTTAAGAAGTGATGTATGATATATATAATTGATGTTTCTTCAATTCTGTTCACCTTTTATGTATATTAAATCCCACTTTTAAAATTATTAGATCGGGTGATTTCAATGCTATTAGCGTGAATGTAATGTGCTCTATACCATAACTTTATGAGCAGGATAATGGCGGGGAACTGAGCAGAGTTTACCACTCCAAACTAATTTAATAAAAAACTTTGATTAACTAATCTCCGTACACCTCCAATCAGATAAATAAAAAATGATAATTTAAAATAGTGTGGTCGCAAAATATAAGTTAATGAGATTCTTGTAACTAATATTCAAAGAATTATTTTTCAAAACCTGATAAAAATAAAAGTGAAAGTAGAAGGAAATATGTATTAGAATCGTTTATTAAAAATGTTTCAATATCTGTGAAATGCATTTTCGTATAAATTTCAAACAATTTTCAAAGTTGCAACACAAACAAAAGGGGAAAGAAATCTTTTCCTTAGAGAAAAAGTGCATTGAAAAATTAACTTCAAGTAACAACAAATGATTTTCTGAGAATCTAAAATAATAGCTTGTCGAGAACAATACAAAAATGAAATTATACGGTTTTGTTGGATTTGTTACATGGTTAATTGTGCTTTAAAGGATATTTTTTTATTATTTAATTTATGTTTACAATTTTATATGCATACCAATGTATCTGCAGAGAATTACGTTGTAATAATAAGATGAGCTGTTGAACATTTCTTCTGTAAATTTAAACGGATTATACAACAACAACAACAAATAAAAATAAAATCTATACAATAAATAAATAAATAAATAAATAAATAAAAGCAATGAAAAGGAGATGGGTTCGTAACTGCAAAATGTACACTATTTAATATCTTTCTATTATTAAATTGCAGATACTTATTTTAAACTATTGCTATATGAATTTTATGGTAAAAAATTTCGTCAAAGTACACATTCGGAACTTTTTATATCACTAAAACATCCCAATTTATATAAGAGCTATAAAAAAAAAATCATCACGATTCGAAAGTGTTGGTAAACTTTTTTATAATTAATTTTTAATTTTTGAAGTAGTTAATTTTAATGCTGTATTTTTTATTAATACAACTATAAGTAACTGCCACATTTCACGATTTAATATACTAAAACCCTTCCAGTTTAGCAAAGAATTTTTGTAATTTACAAACGACTTTAAATGAAATACTTTATATGCAAATATGTTCAGCCATTAGGTATTGATTTCCATTAACTTAATAATGCGTTGAAATATCATTTTTATCCCTATCAAAAAATGCATTATTTTATTTCATGTATTTTAAGTTTCAAGTGTTTCAAGTTTTGCGTTTTACTTATATATTAATCTAGATCGATAAAAACTTAATCTTATCTTTTCGTAAAAAAAAAAAAAAAAAAAGTGTACGAGGCACTAAATACTCGTTCCTTTTATAAAATAATATAATGCACTCAAATCACGCTTTACACGTTATATTAAAGAATACGATTAATGAAGTATTTTTTTCCGAAGTCATAGCAAATCAATACTACTTTAAAAAGTCTTTTCATACATTAATTTTAAATGAAAAATAAATAACATAAGCTGAACGTTAGTTAATTTAATTTTTATTTTATTATATTTAGGACACATTCCTATTTTTGTGTTCATGTATAAAGAATTTTCGCGTAGTTCGAAAAAAGAACTGACATAAATGTTTTAATTTGAAAATAATTAAATTGTTTTTAAGTAAGAATTTTTTATTACTTTTGTTTGATTTTTCGTTTGATTTTTTTTTCTTTGATCCTGTTATCAGATTAATTAAAGAATAAATGTTTACAGGAAATCTATATTTCATATTCTTAATCTGTATAATAAGTGGATGTTACTCAATTCGTTGTTCGTGTACAGGGATAACCATAAAAATTTAAATACATTAGTTATATGGCAAAAATATCTGGTAGGTGCAAATTAACAACATATTTGAACAACACTAATCATAATAAAAACATATTTATATATATATATATATATATATATATAAGGATGTATTGTATAATACCGTAAGAAAATCATTCATTATTGGTTTACAGGACCACGCAAAATAATCCGACTATGTTAGTAATATATATGGATGTTACTGGACGCAAGTTTCAAGCTATGAGTCCAGTCAGAAAATATACAGGGTTTCTAGGGGGTAATGTGCTCATATGGTCCAATCAAAAAATCCATCGGCTTGACGATGGAGAAGAAAGATTGGATAATCCGTTTACTGTATCCTTCGGGAATTCAGTAGGTAGCTCTCACTGGAAATGACTAACACAGGATGTGTATGATACATATAGGATGCCCACAGGACAACTGTGGTTGTATGAGATTTTATGTTTTTGTTAACACTACTCGGCATGAAAATTGTTTTTGACACCATTTCAGCATATTCTTATGCAAAATGACCTCCTGAATCCGAATATGACGCCCATTTTGCCCTATACCCATAGTTTTTTAGGAATAGCTGCCCCCTATTTTTATCATTTTTCGGTGACTTTATGGCTAATTTTATTTTTAGGAAGGAGGGGATTATTTTAACCGTTAAATGTCTTCTGAGGGGCTACAGGGTTGTAAAATTCTAAAACATGGACATTTGCTAAGAGGAAAAAATTTTGGAGGAGATTTGCCAATGAAATTATGCATTACATATCGTATATTTTATTTTTAAAATTTATTATTAATGTTATTTTTTAAACTTTATATATATTTTTTGTTTTTAGGTGTTAAATTAATTGTTTTTCATTCTTCAAATCAAATTCATGGTCATGAAATTATCGAACAGGGAAAGAAATTGAGGGAAGAAAAGTGGGTGACAGGGCAAAATGGGAGTCATATTCGGATTAAGGACGCCATTTATCATAAGAATCAGCAAAAATGATATCAGATCTCTCTCTCTCTCTCTCTCCCTCTTTTTCAGAGCAGTGTAATGTACCCAAATTTTGTGCTGATTTGTCACACTAAAAAAATTAGAAATTTTAAAGATACATATATTTGAAGTTTTATAGATATTTATGATATAGATATTATACTTTAATAAATGGGGCGAATATAAATTTCGTCGAACAAAAAAAATATTCTAATCAGTCCTTTGATTTTCATTTAAAAATAGAAGAAGAGTATATTATTTTTTCAGGTAAAGGATTTAATAAATAAAAAATGGCTCAATTAACAATTAAGTTTTAAAGGGTAAAATGTTATTTCAACGTACCAATTACTACGATATTTTATTTTCTTGTTTTAACCCAACTACTTTATCTGATACATATTTTTCTGAAACAGTTTTAAATAAATTATATTATTAGAATTTACATTGAACACCATCATATTGGTTTTCGTTATCTTTCACAGGCCTCCTAATGACTATTCTACCCCAGTGAAAAAAATATACAATTTTGTTACATGTATATTAATTTGTTTGTCAACGTATTAGGGCTCAATAATCACTTGAATTAAGGAATATAATAGTGTTTTTACTACTTTTTTTTTTTTTTTTCTTTAAACATACAAAAAGAAAAAAAAAAAAAAATGTGTGTCTTGTGTACTTTTACACGTTACATAAAACAATGAGATTTTCAAAAACAATTTTTTATATAAATAGTTCTAGTATCTATCTAATACCGCTTTAAAGTGCATATTTTAATTTTCATACTTTAATTTGAAATAATAAACAGTCTATTTTGACTACATAAAGTGATGCTTAATATCAGTAGATTAAAAGTAGATTTTAATGTATTATTAAAAGAACTTTTTTAGAAAAAAGAGAAATTTTCGGTTTTTAAATAATCCCTAATACTTCTTTTTCACAAATTTGTTAAGCAAATATTGTAATAAAAACTTTACTAGCGCATATAGCAATATTTACTTAAAAAGTTTACGTCAATTAGTCACTTAAAACTAAAATTTAAAACATATGGATTAATATGTATAATTAATAATTAATACATACCAATTTTTAATTATTAACCAAACGAAATCCGCCAATAGGAAAATAACGTGATTTTTTGAAATAAATGCTTATAAGGTAAAATACCCAGTAGATGACACCTTAATGATCTATTAGTATGTTTATTGACATAGTTTGGTACGAAATCATCTTAGAGGGAACTTCTAATTGGTAATAGTTGCGCAAATTATTTCCCTTCCAGAATGCGACAAGAATTGTAGCAATAAAACTAATGTGTATTTTTATGCTATTTTTTAATAAAATAAAGGTACTATGCTAGTAGTTGACACCTAGTGAAAACAAATATATTTAATAGCTGTCACTTTTTATTTTCAGTAGTTGACATAGGTATGCTTAGATTAAGATGTACACAAAAAAGAAATGTAATGAAAGTTAAATACACAAATCACTGGAATAAGTACAGCGAAGAGTACTTCATCGCTCTTCCCTGTGCCTAATCCAGCATTTTGTATCAAGACTTCTTTTAATACTAAATTGATTTGAAGTCGTGAGTTTGTTAACCTACTTTTGTACATATTTTGTATACTAGATGTCTGTACTATATCTCAGACACCATCTCGATCTTTGGCTTCCTTTTCTTTTCTTAATATTTAACTTTCTTCGTCAAAGTGTCAACTATTGGTGCAGTGTCAATTACTGGTGGTTTTACCTTAAACGTCTTTTTTTTTTTTTTTTTTTTTTTTTTTTAAAGACAATGGTAATATTTTAGTTGGTAAAATGGCTGAAAGACCCCGTTTAATACAATTGTTAAATTTTCCGAATTTATTTTTTAATGTTCTTACGATTAATTTATATCACATACTTGCACGAATTTTCGATGATTTTTTATGTATTAAATATTGATTATTGTTGGGGCACTGTAGTCTGGTTGATAAAGCGCCGAGCGATTAAATAGCGAATTGTGTTTTCGATACTCAAGCTGACCAAAAGCCATCGAATTTTATATATATATATATATAAATTGCAGATGGCGCATGTAAATTCCACATGGCTGTCATACTGTCTATATTCCGTAAAAATAATACTTCTGGAGGTAACTGAAAAAAGGAAATGGTCCTCTCCTTAAAGGATCAAAATTGTAATGGCATATCTTTGGAATACCCCTTTCCCCGTAAAGCATTGAACCTGTTGGACAAGGATCAAAGTATAGTCAATCGACTTAACTCACAAAACGACAACTACCGGAACATCCGTAGGGATGAATCACAAACTATTACCAATAGCCTATTGCATAGTACTATTGCGACACCCAAAACTCACTCAACCTCAATCAGAATGTTCTTTAATTTTTTCGTAACTTAAAAGGTTAATGAAGTTTGCACCAGAAATCTCATTTAAATTATTTAATGTAAGTCTAAATTTTTATTTTGATATATTTTAACATTATTAAAAAAAAAAAAAAAAAAAAAAAAAAAGAAAAAAAAAAACTTAAAAGAGTAAAAGACAGTGTAATGTCCTCTATCTTTTTCAGTTTGTTTTCATTCTCTATGTTTTTTTCACTTGTGTTTTATAGACAAACTTAAAACGTTTTTCTATGTATATATATATATATATATATATTTATATATATATTGTAAAGAACATTTTGTTTAAAAAAAGACTTATTTTAAATCATATTTTTAAAGTTTTTTGGAAGAAGAAGAAGGATATATACAATCCTTTATTCCCGTCCTTTTATAGTGTTTCAAATTACAATTTTATGTATTTTACATTATTAAAAAAAAAAAAATCTTAAAACAATAAAGGACAATAATGCTCTCTTTCTTTCTTTTTTTATTTTATTTTATTTTATTTTTTTTTAATCAGCTTTCTTTTAAAATCGTTTGTGTTTTATAGATAAAGTTTAAAAAAATTCTGTTAATATATATACACACAGAGAATTACATATATATATTGTAAAAAATACTTTATTCAGAAAAGGACTTTTTTAAAATAATATTTTCCAAGTTTTGTGTTAGAAAAGAATAAAATTTACATATCTTTAATTCCTGTCCTTTTATAACATTTCAAATAACAAAGATATTTTTTTCTAATAAACATAACAATAACAAAAATCTGAAGGCAAACTGATTTCAGCATAATTGATGATGAAAAAATACAAAGGAAACTTTGTTTTTAATCTTGTGATTGAACAGCTTTTAAAAGAAAGAAATAGTTTTATTATATTTTTAATTAATTTATTATTTTTTATTACTAATTTTATGTTGTTTTTGTTTCTTGTTGCTCATATATATATATATATTAAACATTATATTTATTTTCAATATATGCCTCAAAGTAAATTCCAATAAGAACTTTTTATAAACAGAAAAATGTGCATTTTCTTTATAGAAGTTAAGAAAAAGGCTTTACATTTTAAGCAAGAATGAATATTAAATATTTTCAAAACATTTTCGTTACATTTATAAAATGAAAGTGTAATAACATTGCTTTCAAAAGGTTATTATTCTCGAAATAGTCAAGTAAAGTTGTCATTCATATCACAAAAATTACTAGTTGTCGATTATTTTTGAACCGTTTGGTTCAATAAAACAGTCACTTGTACTACAAGAGTAAAGTAAAGAGCCTCAAATACCCTAAAAAGCAGGATTTTTACTGATAGAGGTACAATGAAAATTCACTTGAAACACGATGTCCATTAGACGACCGCTCAAAATAACTGTCTGAACACAACTGACAGACAATAATTTAATCTGCTCTTATTTATATTTTTAGAGGACGGAATTTGGTGACGATTTTCTCTAAATGTACTAATATCCAATGAGAAGTTACAAAAGTAAACTTTTATTGAAAATAGCGATTCGAAATTTCGGCAAACATAAATTACCATTTCTTACGAAACTTCTTTCCAAGGAATTGCTTTACTGGAAAATCACAGGCTCAATGGAAGTGTTTCAACCGACTAAATTATTTCAACGGAAGATTGTAATTGTTTAAACTTTGATTGTAAATTCTCTACTTTGATTGTACACAACTGACACTGGAAGTAAATTAATTCCTTTAAAACAATAGTGTTCTTTGTATCTCGAAATTGTCATAGAAAATTTAACGAATGGTCGAGACATAAATTTAAAATAAAAATACTTCTATCGTAAATTTTGCTGTAATTTTAAACAGAAGTATAGTTAAATTAAATTTTCGGCTAAGTCAGACGGGCATAATTGTTAATTAGAGCTTGAAAACAACTTTTAGGATAGCGATTCCAGAAACAAAGTTTGCAAAGAACGTGGTAATTGTAGGCTAGTTGAAGAAATACTAAGTATGCTGACATCATAATATACATTTATTGACGAAGGTGTCAAGAGATGTACGAGGCAAATAATTAAACATTAATGTCTCCGGTGTACATTTAAATTTTTAAGTTAATAATTTTGATGATCGTTATATTTTTGGTGAGCTGAAACAGAAACTGAAGTCAGTTTTCTCTATCACGTACTATTTTTTACCAATACAGGGTGTCTACTGGCACAGTACTTTCCGTGACTTTTGCACCCATATAATTATATGGTAAATTTAAAAATGGGATTATACTAGAAACTACTGAAAATGAAGAAATTGTGTCAGTAGACACCCAGCATTGACGGAAATCTATGTTTGATTGAGAAAAACTTGCTTCATTTACGGTATTAACACACCAAAAAACACATATTTTAGTAAAAATTATCAAATCAAATTTCGGCGACATTTTTTTTTGTAGACTTGTGTAATTAATTTGAACATTTAAATAAAAAATTTTGTAGGGTGTATTGCGTATGGTTGGTTGGTTGTAGGATTTAAGGCCGATTGACTCCTGATGTGTCCTAGGCCTAGAGGGGGAATGCCCTCCGTGGGGGTCTTTCTAAGGGGTCCTAGCTCGTATTTACGCGAGTTTCGGAGGAAACCACGGAAAACTCCGAACGGCTAGGTCGATGAGCGCGACCAGGGATCGAACCCGGCACCTCCCATCTACCAGCTTTGAGCGCAGAACCGCTCGGCCGCTGGTGGGCTGTATTGCGTATGTACACGTTTGCGTATGTACATGAGAATATGCACTGTATAAAATTTATAACATCTTTCGAGAACTACGAACACTGAACAGCTGATTTTAAAACAAAACAGGTATAAATCTCATTGAACATTGGGGTCACATGAGTTATTACACGTCGCTGTTTTGCGTGGTAAAAATTTTACAGGATGATTTTAGGCATTACTCAGGTATTTTCAGGTATTTACGGGTACAGGAATACCTATCATATTTTGTCAAAGTCTAGTAATTATTAATACCTGCTAATCGATGTTTATTCTATTTTTCAATATTCATTATCTTTTCCAAAATAATTTATGCAAATTAAAGGTTATTCTTCTTTAAATATTTTAGAAATAAGAGGAAAATATTTATTTATTGAAATATAGAAATGATATTTCTTTTAAATACGCGAAACATTGAATTTAGTAATAGAGTACACATGAATAACTTAGAAAAATATCAAATCTCTAGGTTAAAGTTTCAAAAAAAAAAAAAAAAAGAAAGAAAGAAAAAAAAAAAACAGTCGAAGTCGGATACTTTAAAATGTCTTAAAATATTTATAAAAATTCCCCTGAAAATATTATTTTTGAAAAATGTTACTTCGAAATCAGTGTGAAGATCATCAATCTAAGCAACTGTCAGAAGCACAAAAGGAAACAAAAAACTTCAAATGTTAAAAAAAAAGAAACTTTAATAGTACAAAAGAAACCTTTTAGAGAGGCTGAAATTTAAAAATATTTTTAATTATGTAACAAAATTTGAATATATTTTATATAAAAATAAATATACATCGTTTACGTTACGTTTAATATGTTTTGTCAAATCTGTTAGTTTGGAAAGAAGTTTTCAAATTTTGTTATGTAAACTCAAAATGAATTTTCTTTATTAACTTAATAAAACATTTTTTTTTAAATATATATGAAGAAACCATCTTTAAGTTTATTTTCTTTCCGAAAAGAGAAATAAAATTATAAAAAATAGAGTTTCTATTATACAGCTAATTTAAACTTACAGTTCTTTTATTTTCAAAATTATTATTTAAAATAATATTTTAATATTATTTCATATAATTTCTTTTTGTTTATTATTTTTTTTATACAGACTCATAACAGACAGGATGACGATATAGCTTTAAGATGTTCTTGACAAAAATTGCAAAGCATTTATAAAAATGTAAAATGTATTTTTCTATGAAAATGTGATAAAAAAAAATATATATATATATGTATATATATATATATATACGGATAATTTGTTTTTCAAACAACACGTGCCTTTTTTTTTTCTTTTGATGGCATATTAAATTTGAATTATTGGAAAATAATGAAACTACAATTAAATTTTGATAAACCTATATAGCTACGGACTTTTCCTCAATGAATTCGGTAATATTAAAACTTTAAACAAAAATTTCAAAAATATATTAAATTACCTGATGTGTCACTCACACGCCATTCTCTTACTCTGTGAGGTTGAGACGTTAGAACGTCACCACAGTTGTTTCAATTAAGCTGGATCCAGCAAAGTAGGAAGTGGGGACGGTTAAAATCACTCCGTCGCCAGTGGCTCGGTGACGGTTGAGGTCGAGATAGTTTTGTGTCGGCAGGGTGCTGCATTAAAAGACTTAGATTTTGAATATTAGTTAAATTAGAAGTGATTTTTAAAAGTACGGATTGAAATGTAGTGAAAGGAGGGTGTAGGAAGAAGTATAAAAATAGAGATGGTTTTAGTAGATGGTGTGGATGTTGGAGGACCGTATGGTGAATGTTGGAGGATCGTATAGTGGATGTTGGAGGATCTTATAGCGAATGTGATGATTCTTATTTTGGTGAATATCGAAAGTAGAGTAGAGGAGATTTAGTGGCGTGAAGTTAAGTAGCGTTGAGTGTTGGTGAGTGTCTACTAGTTTTCGGAAGGTTCAAGCTGGGATAGAAGGGAATCCTCTGTCCCATAGTGAAGCAGTATTGGAGTACGAGTGCAATCGTCTCTACACCTTCGGCTATCTGCTGTGGTGAGATATTTAAGATTATCTACTTAAATTGTTGATTCATATATTTTGATTAAGTAAAACGTTGACTGAGCTAAGCTTTAGTACCAGGCCGCCCTCCCATTAATCTGCTCAAATAAACTTTAGTTATTGTTATTTAAAGTCTTGTGTTCTCTTAGTAATCTAAGTATTTAAGTTAAGATGGAGTTTGCAGGAACGCAAACTCCACAACTCTGAATTCCAATGCTGTAAAGACAGATTGCAAATTTGAGTTGGGGCGGGAGGATAACAAGTATTTTATGTAAACCTATGTTAAAATGTATTTAATCTAGTTTTAGAAGCAGTTTTATTTAATAAATAATTCTGTGTGACGGGACTGCTGTTTCCCTCAACTTCCCGTT
Organism: Salticus scenicus; assembly: GCA_963930645.1. Lineage (NCBI taxonomy): Eukaryota > Metazoa > Arthropoda > Arachnida > Araneae > Salticidae > Salticus > Salticus scenicus. The sequence continues at coordinate 77,162,438 of OZ005650.1, forward strand.
ATTACAATAGATATTACCTATATTAACATTTATTTCAAGGCTAATATTAAGTATTATTCCAAATATTTCAGTCAATATTCAAACACAACACTCTTTAAAACATATTAATCTTAACCAACTTTTCCTGTAGCAACCGTATATGAATATTGTTTGAACTAAAATTTTAGTGCAGCTTTCCTATGTGATACAGATTTAGAATCCTGAGTTTGGACTTCTTGTTACAATTTGTTCTTCCAATATTCAGATAATAGACACACAGACCAACTTCTAAAAATTGATTTTTCTTGATCAGTGTTCCTCTAAACGTACAAAAGAAATGTTTCAGAAAGTTGACCCCAAAACAATAATTTCTCTACATTATATAGATAAGAGAAAGTAATATGTATTTGTATTTTACAATATGTATCTATACACCATTAAAAAAAGAAATAGTATTAGATTTGTCATTCGCTTACAACGTCAAAAATCCCTTTATTTATGGGGCTGCGGTAGCACAGTCAGTAGAGCGCCGGCCTCGTAATTGAAAGATTGCGGGTTCGGTACTTGAGCCGGCCAAAGACCTTCGTGTACACTAATGGTGGCTGGTGCACGTAAAATCTGTCGTGGCAGCAATGTCCTCCATGTTACCATCAAAAATTATACCTCTGGGGGTCCCCGAAGCGGGAGAGCCATCCCTTCCGTGGAGGATCAAAATTGTGATGGCATGTCTCCGGACTACCTCTAGGCTTGTGTCCCAGACCGTCGCCAATTGCCCATCTGCGAGGCACTAGTGCGACGTAAAACTCAACCATCCATCCATCTCTTTAATTATGTTTTTATTGCTTATAGCGTAAATGATAAAAATAAAAGAGTTTAACTTTCAATAAACGTAGATGATAAAAGCAATTTCTGTTTTATATGAATTTACCGAAAGTTTTCTTTCCAAAATGGTCTTATTTCTTCCATTTCGAAACTACCATGCATTTAATTTGATTTGTGAGAATTATTTGGTGAATAAATTTAGAAGTGTAATCTAATCAGTTTGTGAGCGAATTTAGATATTTTTAGTATCATGCATTAGCATGTAAGAATTAGGAAATTATACCTCTAACACATAAAGCTGAGTTAGATCATTTATTTATGTTAAAGAATCTGTCTTCTAACGAAGGTGTATGGTTTAATTTTCATTCAAAAAATGGTAATTTATTCGTCTAATACGCTTTTATATGTTACACATTTCGTAAAACTGTGCGTAAAATTGGAATATGAGAAAAGCGTTTCTAAAATATAAATGAAGAGAATAATAAGCATTATTTATAACAAGGATCATTAGTTATAAATCAAATTTCACATTGAAATGTTTTTGGCTGTTATGATGAATTTATTTCCATTCAAATTTTGTAATTTATACATTGTATACATTTATATAAAAAACACTTTAAAAACACGCAAAATTAAATTTTATTTAATAGATGTTAAAAATTTTATCTGCAGCTTTTCGCTTTTAAATAGTAAAGCATCATCAGAAATTTTTAATTATTCTTTTCCAATGAGCAGTTTTTTAAATATTTTTTTTTTCTTTCACAGTTGTCATCAGTTAAATCTTTTCATAACGTGAATAGTAGCAATTTCAATTTGAAGTCCGGTGAAGTGGGATCAAGGAGCTAAGAAAAATAAGAGAAACTACTGAAAAATTACACGCGGCTATTGTTGTAGAGAAACCATAATGAACTAGTAGAAATAAACTATTAGTTATTTTATAATATTGTGCCAAATTATTGTCAAAATTATTATCATTATGGTTTTTCTACAACAATAGCCTCGTAATTTTTCAGTAGTTGCAGCTTCTCTCATTTTTCTTAGCTCCTTGATCCACCTTTACCGGACTTCAAATTGACATTGCTACTATAAACGTTATTAAAAGATTTAACTGTTGACTGTGAAAGAAAAAAAAAAAAAAACCTACTCATTGGAAAAGAGTAATAAAAAATCCCTGATGATGCTTTACTGTTTAAAAGCGAAAAGCTTCGGATAGATTTTTAAACATCTTTTAAATAAAATTTAATTTTACGTGTTTTTAAACTGTTTTTGATGTAATTAACAAATGACACGTGTGTAATTTACCCCCTTTTTTAGAAGTAATTTTTAATTGCATACACAGTCAGCCTAGAAGTATTTGGACACTTTCGAATTTAGACGTTTTGTCAAATATCTAGAAAAAATCTTGAAAAATTATCTTGAAACTTTGAGAACATATAGAAAATGTTATACCTTATATAATCAGGAAAAGATTTGTCCGGGAGAGGAAAAGAAGACCAGTGAAAAATCAAACAAAAGTCATGTTGTTTAGAACCACCTTGAAAAAACAAACTTGAAATGCATTTTTGCTGTAGCATGTGATTTTGAGGATGGTTTTAATTATCTGTATAATTTTGTATGGGGCTACTACATGTATGCATGGAGCTATAGCTGATTCTTTAAAAAAAAAAAAAAAAAAAAAAAAGCCGCATTTTTGTTATAACACGTAGGGTATTAGACCCAGTTTAAAGCCATTTTTAGGAAACTTGGCATTCTACATTAGACAGAATTTACCGGAATCAGAAGACAAAATGTTTAATACATTACGAAATACGAGCATTTTTACTAAATAATTGTTGACTACGCATGCGCAAGCATTAGCGAAATTCCATTTTTATAATTTAATAGCCAAATGTATTAAGCAACTTATATGAAAGCCCCAAACAAATATAGTGTAAATTAAAAAAGTTATGAGAGATAGAATGAACAGAATTTCTTTTCCTCTTAAAATATAAGCTAAACCATAAGGGGGGGTTTACACACATTTTTATTTTCATATAACCAATGCCTAATAGTAATACAGACTTCGCTGATTCTAAGTAAATATTGATAAAACCCCCAATCAATTTTCCTTTTGAGAGAGAGAACTGAAATTCTGTTCATTCTATAACTCATAACTTTTTAAATATACTTAAAATTTGTTTGGGATTTTCCTATAAGTAGCTCAATATTTCTGGCTATTAAATGATGCAAATGAATTTTTTTTTAATTCTTGCGCATGTGCAGTTAAAAGTTATTTAGCAGAAATGCTGATATTTCGTAAGATATTTAACATTTTTGCATTCTGATTGCAGTATGCTGTGTCTAATGTAGTATGCTAAATTTTCTAAAAATGGCTGTGCTCTGGTTCCAAAACTCCACGTGTTATAATTTAAAAAGTGGATTTTTTTTTCCATTTTTTAAAGAAACCATTTTTATCTCCATGAATATACGTGTCAGCCTCCATAAAAATTAATATAGATAATTATAACAATCCTCAAAAATTATATGCTACGGCAAAAACGCATTTCAAGCCTTACTTTTTACAGGGTGATCCAAAACATGTTGACTTTGTTTAATTTTTCTTGTTCCCTTTTCCTTCTCCGGATAAAACTTTTTCTATACTGTATGAGGTATATAACGTACTCTTTACACTTCCAAAGTTTCAATATAATTCTTCAAGAATTTTTCTAGAAATTCTAGAAAACGTCTAAATCCGATAGTGTCCAAATACTTATTGGTAGATAGTGTGTGTTGAAAAAGCAATCACGATTTACAAATAGCTTTGAAAACAATGACAAATTTCTGTATTGATATATCATTATTCTTACGGCTTCAAGGGCTCTTTCATCACTATTATTTTAAATTAAATTACTTCTTATATATACAGGTTAATTTTATAGCGAAATCCGCAATATAAATTTACTGGTATGTAAATATCAAGTATAGGAACATATAAAGTAAATTTTCGTAAAATATTTAAACAATTACATAAATTAAGACTGAGTAATTCTGCTTGCTAGTTTTTTGTTTTAAATACAGGAAAATACGTACTTGCCAACATACTAATTAATATTCCGTAGTATTGTTAGCACCACTTTCTTTTTCCCACCAGTATCTTTTTAGAGTATTTTTCTTCTTATTTAATCGTAATTGAATCTGGAGAATATTACTCTAAAAATTTACTGGTGTGAAAAAAAGGGCGGGACTAACAGTACTACGGAATATTAATTAGGATATTGGCAAGTATGAAAATAATCAAATAATATATCAAAAATATTTTAGATTGTGCTAAAATACATAGTTAATTAATTAATTAAATAAAAAACTTCGATGGAGTTACTGCATTATCAGATATATATTCCATAAATAATTTAAAACGTTAAAAGTGATAAACATAGAGTTTTTGCTTAAACGAGATAATCATTTGTAAATTATATTGTAACACTATTTAGCAAATTTAAACTTTTTTTTTTTTTTTTTGTATTACTACTATACAGTTTTGTTTTTCATAACTAAATATTTTTAATAGGAAAAAACATCAGTATCGATGCTTTTTTTTTTTTTTTTTTAGTTCCCCATCATACTATAGGTATGGGGAACTTAGGTAATCGTGAATATTTTCGACCTCGGTTTTTTGACTTTTTTACACGTTTTCAGGTGTGAGGAATCCGAAAATGAGAAAATTTGTATGGTGTCTGTCTTAAGGGTGTCTGTTAGTCCGTTAGTCCGTTAGTTTGTTAGTCTGTGTACAAGATATTTCAAGAACAAATTGTCGCAAAGAGATCAAATCAGTTTTAAAATATTACTTTCGACACTGGCAAGAACCCTATTCATTTGCAACATTCGAATTAAAAACTTCGTAAGTTATTAGAAATTAACGATTTTCTTAACATGGGAGAATAGGACAAAAATTCACTTAAACGTGCATTAAATGGAAACTTTTTACTGTAAAAATGTCGGACCAGTTTTAAAATATCCGTTTTGATGCCGGAATGAACATCAGTAACTATAAATATGCTACTTTGAAAATTTCGCAAGTTATTGGAAATTTACGAATTTCTTAACATGGCAGTATAAGGAAAAATTTCACACAAACGTCAATTTTGAGAGATATTTTCATCGTAAAGATGTCAGACTACTTTTGAAATATTATTTAGAACACTGCCATGAATATTAATGACTATGAATTTTCTAATATAAAAATTTCGTAAGTTATTGGAAACTTACGAATTTCTTAACATGGCAGAATAGAGCAAATTTTCACATAAACGTCAATCTTGAGGGATATTTTCATCGTAATGATGTCAAACCACTTTTTAAATATAATTTTGGATATTAGCATGAATTTCATAGACTATGATTTTTCCAATTTAAAAAATTCGTAAGTTATTTGGAATTTGCGATTTACTTAACATGTCAGAATAAGGCAAAACTGAGCATAAACTTCCATTTTGAGGATCATAAATACATTAGACAACTTCAAAATTACATTTATGATATTTGTTTGAACATGATTGTATACAAATATTTTTAATAGGAAAATTTCGTAAATTATTAGTAATTTACGATTTTATCAACATAGCGAAATTGTAAATTTTTCAAATAAATATGAATTTTTGAGGATTATTGCATTGGAAATAGTAGCATGAAAACTAAATAACGAAATTGACCCTGATAAAATAAATTATTAGATTAGAATAAGATAAATATATCGAAGTGAACGGTGGATAGCCTGTTAGGCGGGTATTTCATTCTGTTACTATATCAAGCTTTAGTCAAATTCATTTCTTTTAACATGATTATAATATGTCTCGCACTAGAAATTTATGAGAACATAAATATGATGGGGAACTGAGCAGAGTCCACCAATGCCAACTAGTTTTTTTCTTTTTTTCTTTCTTTTTTTTCATGCTTTGTCTTGCTTTATTTTGTGTTGAGCTAGTAGTAATATAAATTAATCAATAAAATTCCATAAGTTTTGCTTATTTGGAATATATATTCTTCTCGTAATGATAAATTCCTTTTTCTGTTGAGTTCTAATATAGGGAATGAAACATATTTTGTAAATATGAAATAAACTAAGAAAGTCTAATTTTCCTTACGTATAAATTGAAAAACAATTTGCGTTATTCATAAGCTCAATTGTATTTATTTATCTATAAATATTGTAACAAGAATAGAAATTCTTTCAATACACAAAGATTGAAAATGCAATATTCTTCAAGATAAAATTATTCTAGGAGTATTAAAAAAAAAAAAAAAAAAAAAAAAAAAGAGAGGATAATTTAATTAAATTTACTATAGACGGTATGAGAAATAATTTTTTGAAACTTTTATGTTTATACACAGTATTACGTACACGGAGAAAAAACAGATATATTAAATTTGAAATCTAAACAAAATTTGATAAATACTTCCATACATAAACTTAAAAAAAAAATCTTTAATATTACAACTTAGGAAGCTGTTTTTTCTTTTTTCTTTTTTTTTTTTTTTTTTTTTTAATAGAGCTCATTTAAAATAGAGTGTGGATGAAAAAAAAAATTCTATTAAAAAATAATTTTATTGCTAAAAGTTTGATTTTTCTCTTTCTTGGTATGCAGGGTGGTTATAATTAAACTTCCCCTATAAACAGCATCCTACAGCGCAAACGGGTGAACGGAATTCAGCAAAATTTCGTTTATAGACTATACCTGAGATGCGCTCACGGAATTTCAAAAAAAAAAAAAAAAAAAAAAATCCAAAATCTCCACCTGAGGGCCTCTTTTCAGGAAAACCATTAAATTTAACACAACAAACGACCAAATCGGAATACAGAAGCAATATTAACAATTCAGAACAAAAGATATGAGTGACAAAATGTAAAACCGGAAAAAAACTGCCAGTTCTAGAAAAAAAAAATATTTCCATGCTTGCGAAGAAGAGAGAGTTTATGCAAAGCAGGTTAGGGAATAAAAAGTTTGCAGACGACAAACGTTTGCGAAGACAAGGCGATCAGAAACTAGTCAATAAATATTAATATTGTTTCTGCATTCCGTTTTGGTCGTTTATTGTGTTAAGTTTAATGTTTTTTCCAGAAAAGGCGCCCTCTAGTGAAAATTTTGGAACTTTTTTTTTTTTTTTCGAAATTCCGTGAGCGCATCTCGTGTATAGTCTATACACAAAATTTCGTTGCATTCCATTCACCCGTTTGCGCTGTAGGATGCTGTTTATAAGGGGAGTTTAGTTATAACCACTCTGTATATCTAGTCTTTTAAAATGATCATCGTTCTGGACGTCGTTAATTAATTGTTTTAAAATGAATCGACATCTTCTTATATAGTATTTTTTTCTTCTTTTTTTAATGATTAAAGCTAATTTTAAATCAGATTTTTCGATGTGTGCATTGTAATTTTTGTCTTTTTGTTATTAGATTGAAAGTCATTATAAGAATCAAGAGATTGATTTTTTTTCTTTTTGTATTGTTTTTACCGTTCTCAGTAATATGCGTATTTTAGTTTAGATAACATATTTCTAGATTTTGCGCACCGTATTAGTAAATATGTTTAATAGTTGTCATTTAAAATGACTTCAATAAATCAATTTTTTTTTCTTGTCGTATTTAAAAAAATATATATATCGTGTTTTCATAAAGATTCCGCTTGAATCGTTAAAAAAATTCGTGTTATTTATATTTTATTTGAATAAAATTAGAACTCTTTATGATGTTTTAATCTGATTCAAATAAAATTGAGTACCTTCAGAATCAACATATTTCAAACCAGTTTTATAAAGATCACATTTAGCCTTCAAACCACGCATCCTCATATATATATATATATATATATATATATATATATATATATATATATATATATATATATATATATATATATATATATATATATATATATATATACATATATATATATATATATATGTGTGTGTGTGTGTGTACCAAGCATTATGCAATGTAAAGAAGTAATGTAATCATGAAAAAAAAATAACTGTGCATTTTTAGTGCGTTTATATGTTCTCATGTCTCCACAATTATTTTTTATTTTTTATTTTTTACAGTGTTGTATGTATCTGTGTCGATATTAGTGAAAAATATTCCATTAGAACGTCTTATTCGATTGAGCTAAAATTCTTTATTATTATGGCCATTGGACTCTCTGGTGGAGTAGCACCTAAAAGTTTTATTCGATTAAGTTAAATGATGCTAGGTGTACGACATGTGAAGATTTTGATGAGTGTAAGACTTATAGCTCTTTTTACAGGGACACAAAGAAAAATTCTTTATCCTATGGCATTCATACATATGATCTATGCACTTAAATTTTTCGAAATGTGCTAGCATATAAATTCTTTATTCGATTAAGAGAAAAATAGATAGGCATGTTATAGGTTGAAAGAACTCTAGAGACTTTTATAAGTGAGAGGCTTACTACGATACAAAATTTCGAAGCGTTGCATTTGCTGTATTTGTGAAATAAACTTTTTTTGAATATAACTTCAGATTTTTTTAATTTCTTAAGCTTTTTAGTTTTCTACCTTTGTTATACTTATTCCGGGAATTTACCCAGGTAAAGTGTATCCAGGTATGAGTGGTTACATGATACGAAATCGAAATATTTGTTCCAATCAATTCAATTTTATTCCTTATGTGTATATATATTTCATTGTTGGTATTTTCATCTTTCTCTCATTTGCTGAGTATTGTAAAGGAATTAAATTATTTATTATATATATATATATATATATTTATATTTTACTTTGATTTTCAGTTTTTTAAATTTAATTTTCAATGAAACTAAATATCTTGAAATTTTTTAGGGTTTCTTAGAGTGTTAACTGATTTAGGATGTGGAGTGCTAGTGGTGTGCTCAAAATTTACAATTCTGTAGCCAATTGAGATGTTTTAAAAATTCAATTGATCCCATATTCATGAAAATGTTTATCACGTGGTGACGTGAATAAAATATCTGATAATGTACTTTATATGGGAATAGTAGGCTGAAGTAGGCGTAATCCCTGGGGCAGTGGAACTAGGAAACAAACAATTTTCATAGTTTATTTCTTTAAGTGGCACTATGATAAATTATGTAATGTTTTCGTACCAAAGTTTAATTTATGAAGAAGAAAGATTCAGACTTAAATATGGAAAATGTAATGTCTAAACAAATTCACTTTGTGAAAAAAGGTCGTATAGGCATTCGTTATAATAAAATTAATAGTTGTTTTTAAAACTCCATATGAACTGCAAATCTTGAATATTTCAAATTTTTAATCTAATCTTGCATCATATTATAGGTATGTAACAAACATCATTTTCCATAAAAATGTTAAACTTTTATTCCGATTTTGAAAATTATTCGAAATAGCTTTATATACTAAATTCAAACGTGCGATGAAATGTTTTTTATAATGGGTTTTTTTTTAGTTATAAACCGGTAATTTATCTTCCCTTTTATTAAATAATATATAAAATAAATTCGTGACTTTGATTTTTAGTATAATTTTGGATAAACTATAACTAAATAAACTTGATATTATGTTATTAATATACAACAGGAAAAAAATATATATATAATTTTTAATTTATTATTATTATTATTATTATTTCTCTAATTCAAATTTAAAATGTTTTATAAATAGAAAGAAGAAATAGCTTCAATATATATATATTAAATAACAGTAAAATAATAATGCATTAATTAAAATTATGATATGCGAATAATAAAAGAAATAAACATATAATAAAAAGTTTTACAAATCTTACATAAGTTTTTTTTTTTTTTTTTTTTTTTTTTTTTAAATCGAAACAATCAAGAAGCATTTGAACACAACATTTATTAAAAGAAATATGTATTAATGTACACTGTAGAATAACCTAAAAAACAAAAGCACATGTAAAACGAATTTGAAAAAGTAAATAAATTTAAATTGTGGAAAGAAAAAAAAAAAAAAAAAAAAAACTTTTCAGCAATTTTAAATTGCAGATTTTAATCAATGTCTTTGATTTTTAATGTACTTTATTTCATTAACTTCAATGAAATTTTGTATCCACTGATACAAATAATTTAATTATGATGAGTTAACATTATCTTATGCGAACAATCACATAACTGAACATTTCTGGTATTCATTTTCGAGAATCAAATAAATATATTTTATCCTATAGTCTCAATTTATTACAATGCATTATACTGTGCGTGATTTCGTGTCTGTCAGACGATTATATTGAGATCTACCCTTTGATGTTACTTGGTACGCATTTTAAGTAGGTGAATCGCAATCTGGTTTCAAGAATAAAACTTCTCGCATCATTCACAAATGATATGCAATTAGGTCAATTAGTTTCCTACCTTTATACTTAGATTTATATGATATAAATGCTTTTGGAATGATAACTGTATAAAATGAATAGAAAAAATTTCACGACTAAACTAAAATATAGATAGGTATTATTTAAAAAATGTCATAAAATTCTAGTTATGAATGAATGCAAATATTCAGCTATAAATTGTAATGACGTAAAAAATACTTTACTGTAATGTATCGCAGTGAATAGATAATGTCAAATTAAAATTATGCTTGGCAAAAGTCAATGGGATATTTTTGAGAATAACTCAATACATTTCTCTAATAAGTTATGCAAAAGTAAATAAATAATCTAATGATAATAATGCTTGTGCATGCTCAATTAAAAATTGTTTAGTAAATATGTTTCTATTTCATTAGATATTTAATATATATATATATATATATTCTGATTGAAATATGTTGTGTCTAGTGCAGGGTTGGCAGATTGCGCGACTTTTTTATTTAACAGTCACCAATACTTTTGAGAAGTGATATTAAATGCACGTAATCGACAATTAATCGTCTATTATGTATATCAAATATCCCTTCTCAAAATTATTGGTGACTATTAAATAAAAATTTCACGCAATCTTTCCACACTGGTCTAGTGTAATATGGCAAGTTTTCTTGAAATAGCGGTCCATTGGTTTAAAAACCCTACATGTCATAAATGAAAAATATTTTGAAAATATTTCATTGTCGTTAAAAAAAAAAAAAAAAAAAAAAAAAAATGTATTTTCTATATCTGCTTGAATATGCGTATTATCCAGGTAAAAATGGATACAGATGATTATGAGAAGGAACATAATCATATTTTATAGCGACAACGAATTTAGAAAATTATTGTTAAAAGGTTTATCCAAAAATTTCTGTCTAATGATTATTTTTTTACTGGTTGGTTCCTTTATCGTCTTCTGAACAAATCTTTTGCCGAGATATATATAGTATAACATATGCTTAATCCCCCCCCCTCCGCCAGCTAGAAAATTCAAAACTGAAATAGTGAAAAGTAAGAGATATTGAACATATTCCCGGGAGTTTTATTTATTTATTTAGTTATTTTTTACCATAAACGATCTATTAGAACTTTAAATTTATTCAATCGTAGAAAAATTTTATTATCAATTTCTCATTAAAAAAAAAAAAAAAAAAAAAAAAAAAAAAAAAAAAGAGTGGTGTGGTTTTATCTATCATTTCTGTGCCGAGTCTTACAATTTGTACTCCGCTTTCTAAGTTAATGGAAGCTTCATACTGAAATTGGATTTTATCACCTTATCCTCGAATCACGTTAAAAAACATGATGCTTCTACTTTAAAGTAAATGTAAGCAATCTTTATCATCGCTCGTTGGCTCAGTTGGTTAGAGCGTCTTGGTGATAAAACGATGGTTTTGAATTAGATCCTCGTAGGACCGATGAGTCAATTTTTGCAGTTAATTAATAGAAAAGGAGTCAGTTGATTAAAAAAAAATGGTTGTCAGCACAGTATCCTAAGAATTTTTGAAAAGTCTTTTAAAGAAGCTTTATTTTTAGTTATTAAAAAGCATAAAAGAAAAATTTAAGTAAAAAGAAAAGAAATAAGTGCAATTTTTTAGAAGCTTTTTATTGAAATTGAATTTTTGTCATCGTGTCTTTGTGTCACGCTGAAACAGAAGGTGCCTCCATTTTAAAGTAAGTGTAAGCGATCTTCTGCCACTCGTTAGTTCAGTTGGTTAGAGCGTCAAGAAGATAACGCAATGGTAGTGCCGATGTGTTACTTTTATCTTATACTATTAAGTGAGCAATATGTGTATATTTCACTGATCTCGAAAACGGTAGCTCGGACAGTCACGAGATTTAACACAAAGGTGCCCTCCGAAGGGTCATTGTGCACATCGAAGTCAGATTTTCGAATTTTTGATTAGTTTTTTCTTAATTAATTAAAATGTAAAAATAATAACCTTCTAATTTCTGATAAAAAAAAGCCATTTAAATTTTAACATTTTATCCATAATTTAATTGTTGCCAATTTTTTTTTTCGACAAAATAATAATAATTAAAAAAAAAAACGTACATTTATTTAAAATGATGAAAATAAATCAGAACGATTAGAAAATAAATTAGAAATATCAGTCGCATCGTTACAAATAAAATACCAAATGAACGGGAAAATTTTTGTAAATCCGATGCATTAAACAGCTTATCAATCGGATGATTAGTTTTTTCTTAATTAATTAAAATGTGAAAATAATAACCTTCTAATTTCTGATATAATAATTAAAAAAAAAAAAAAAAAAAAAAAAAAAAACGTACATTTATTTAAAATGAGGAAAATAAATTAGAAATATCGGTCGCAACGTTACAAATAAGATGGCAAATGAAAGGGAAAATTTTTGTAAATCCGATGCATTAAACAGCTTATCAATAGGACAATTAGATTTTTTAAAATTAACTAAAGTATGAATTTTAGGTGGCAACAGCAGAAGATTGTATGGAAACCGTTAGGAGAAAAAAAAATGAAAAATCTCCTTCACATTAAGTCACATGAATTTTAAGTGGGGTTAAAAATTGCAGTTTTCAAATTCTTTTAAATTTTCTCTCACGAACACAAAAATATAATATACAGCCTGTACCCCACAAGACCAACTTGCATTTCAAATTTCATCAATTATTTTGGTTAATAAACAAAAGTTATTATTATTATTATTATTATTTTTTTTTTCAAATTAAGTTTCATTCTATCCGCGTTTGTAATGATCAATAGATGGCGCTTTTTCAGCTCTTGTTGTTAGTAAATATTACAGCCACGTGTATCTATTTTTTGTTCTTTTTGTTATTCTACTTAATATTCGTACTATAATTTCTCCGCCATTACATCATGGAAAATTGATTGCTTTTGGAAAAAAATATTTCAGTTTATTCAAAGTTCCATCGGAAGTAGATTTTTAACTGAAGTTGAACAAATATTAGTTTCAAATCATCTGATTAATTCTTTACTTCCATTAGCCGAAGCAACTGAAATTTTAAATTTGTCATTTGGAAATAAATGGAAGCTTAATTCTGGATTTCTTGGTCCTTTGGAGTTACACTGGAGCACACAGCAGTATGTGTTATCTTTTTTACCGGATTTATTCTTTTTTATTCAATAAATATATGTGAAACTAAACATCGGCTAGCAATGGCGGCTTGATGGAATTCGAATTAAAGCATGTTTATTGTAATTTCCCCTTAGCCCACCAGAGGGCGAGCATTTCATTACAATCGCGGATCTTCGAAAAGAATTATGTGATCATAGATATAATAATATATATAGATCTATCATCCCCATATTATCGTGCAAAGATTTTTGATGCCGAAAAAAAAAAGCTTTGGAATCAGCCATTAAGTGGTATTGAAGGAAAAAAGGAAAAAAAGAAGAATGAATTTGAAACTATATCTGGAGCTTTTCATTCACCTTTAGTAAATAAATTATTCATGAATTTTATTTGCTAAAACATTCGTGTGTATTCCCGTGTGTATTCACTCGGGGAAAGACTGCCATATTTTGGTAGAATCGCCGTCTTTTCCCGAGTGCACTTTTTTCTCCCCAATGATCAATCTATATATTATTACTATATGTATGTGATACGATACACTAATAATTTGGGTTTTAAAAGTTTTTTTAAATAGATTATTTGAACTCTATGAACCATATTTTTATTTTATCAGTTTCATTAACTGATCCTGCTGGGCGATTTTTTAAATTTTGGTGTTGAAGTACACCGAACGTTTTTCGACAAGAAATTTAATATAGCAACAGTCATTTTAATCTAAGTAGCGCATCAAATATATAAAAACATAAATGATTTATTTTTACACAAAATTTACAGAACAAATGCAGTTTTAAAGATAGTAAATTTATTTCAACAAGCACTATTTTAAACCTAAAAACCATTAAAAATATAAGCAGAATATAAAGGATTCTTATGTATAAACAAAAAAGAGTCTGGTAAAATTATTAGTAAAATAGTCTTCCCCTTTTCATACAAAAAAAAAAAAAAAAATCCATCGCTAATATGGCGACAAAGATTCAAAAGCCGCCAGTGGAGCAACAAAATAAAGTTGTGCAACACGATAATGTTTACCGATTATATTTTTATTTTTTTATATAATAATCATTATGCTAATTTATCATACAAACAAATGAGCCTCTGTGTGTTACTGCACTTGCACGCTGTCGAACAGAAATATTTGAAAAATTCAAATTAATATTTAAATAAATAAATAAAAATATGTTTAATGGGAAATATATATAACCATAAAAAGATTAGTTGTCTAAAATATGGCAGAAATAGCGCTCATAGCATATTGTTATAAGGTATTAAGTCTTATTGTTACAATGGATTAAGTCTAAAATGGTGACAAAAATTCAAAAGCCGCCAAAGAGATATTAAGTCTGTACAATCAGGTTTACAACCCATGAATTATATATAAACACAAAAAATTAATTGTCTCATGCGACAGACGTAGCCGGTCACAGCATATTGTAATATTTGGCGTGAAATTGCTGTCATTTAATGGTTGATTGGATAAACAAAATAAACATATGAAATAACGTAAAAGCAAATATTATGTTGTCTAAACCCAGTTACATTTGAGTCCAGTCCGAGTTACATGTGAACAACACGTATAGTGTTGTTCACATGTAACTGGGATTCAAATATGAAAGGGAAACTCCAATTTTTTCGATACTATCTATTTCGAAACTGTTATATAATAAGCACCTAAATGGAAGCTGATTGGTAAACTATTGTCGCAGGTAATAGGGAGAAGCGCCCGAGTTGCAGTGGATGACCAAATCGCTGCCGAATGCAGTAGGGACCTGGAGCGAACTTTTGAACAATTTCAGTAATTTTTTTTACTTTATTTTTATAAAGCTATATAGAAAAGAGTTTCCTTTAAATTTAGTGGCCAGCGAAGCGGGCAAAGCCTGCTAGTGCAGATAATTAATAGAAAATATGTCAACTGATAAACAAAAAGAAACTTTCATTGTCTACACAGTATACTAGGAAATTTTGATTAGTTTTCAAGGAGCTCTTTTATTTTATTTTTTTTCTTGTTACTAAAACGCACAAAATAAAAAATGAAGTAAAATAATAATAATAATAATAATAATAATAATAATAATAATTTTAACATTAGATGTTTTTTATTGTGAATCCTTTAAAAGCATAAAATAAAAATTTATTTTTGCAGAGACATGCTATAAAATAATAAAAGTTTAAACAATAAGAAAATTAATATATATATATATATATAGCAAGAGATGAAAAATTTTAAATATTCAAAATATTTTAAAAAGCATTTGAGAACAATATTATTTTTGTATAAATATTTGTTAGATACTTGATGTTCTATGGCTTTTCTTGACTGTCCTTTACTTTTTTAGAACGTTATGCTCATAACGTGATGGTTGTGAGTGAAGTTCTCCAAGAGCCGATGAGTTAATTTTTCCAGATAATTAACAGAAAATGTGTCAATTAATAAAAGAAAACCATTGAATGTCTACACAGTATCCTAAGAATTTTTTATTATATTTTTATAATTATTATTTGCTAATTAAACAGCACAAAAAAAAAAACTTAACTAAAAAACCATTTTTTAATAGTAGAAGCTTTTTATTGTGTGGCCCTAAAATGCATAAAGTAAAAATTTAATCTTGCAAAGACATGCTATAAGGACATGAAAGTTTCAACACTAAGAAAATTCTAGAGAATTTATTTATTTATTTATTTATTTATGTATTGCAAGAGATGAGCATTTTTAAATATTCAAAATATTTTAGAAAGCTTTCGAGGCCTTTGAAGTTTGTGGCTTAACGGATATTTATACAAAAACTAATAACTAAGAATATTGGTCTGGAATGCTTTTTAAAACCCTATGACCGACTTTGAAAAGGGCAAAATTATAATGTTATTTTCACTGCACAATTTTAATGAGCTAATTAATAGTTATATCAACTTCAAATAAAAAAAGACCAAAATTATGCGTATATTTATAATCATTATGGCGATTATTAGTAGGTAAGAAACACCGGTTCTAGCGTAGCAGGGTGAGGCACTGAGGCACCGGCAAGCCGTGCGGGTGCCACACCACCCCCTGAGGGTGTAGATGACTTGGTATTGACCTTGACACCCCCTTCTGACAGTATCGTGAAAGTTGACGAGGGTATTAATAAGGAAATTTAATTAAAAAATTAATTAGTGATTTTTTGTAAAAGGTGACGATGGTTTTAAAGAGATGTTTTCGGTAGAATGTAAAAAGCATGCTATTGTTTGTGAGTCATTAGGAAATTAATTAGGAGGTTAATTAAGAAATTAATTAGGAAATTAATTAAGAAATTAATTAAAAATTTAAAAATTGGGAAATAAATAAGGAATCGATAAAATATATGAATTTAAGGAGGTTGATGTGAATATACTATGAAATAAATAGAGTGATCTGACAGGGGCTCGAACCCGACACCTTGCAGTAAAAATATTCCCATAAGACAGTAGTTTTCGAGCGTGAAACCACTGACCTATGGAAATATGATCCGATGACTCTATTTTAGGTATGAATGTGTGTGAGTGTATGTGATTTTTCTATTATATGTCTGTACAGTTCTTTTTTAAACTGTACAAACATATATTTTTTGGAAACTCATTTGAAGAGTTCCTTCTTTCTTTGAAATCCACAAAAGAGGATTTCTTATTTTTTTATTCATTTTATTTTTATCTTTATTTATTTATTTTTTAAAGGGTCCCACCATCCACCCGCCGCATGTGTGCGACGCCCCAATTTTTTTATGAACTTGAATCACCATTTCTTCTTTTTTTCTGATCTTCTAACTTTTCTAGGATCTTGTAACTTCATTTTCAATCTTCTATGTTCCAGGTCTTCTAATTTTCTTCTTCTAATTTTCATTCTTGTATGTTTGAGATCTTCTTATTTTGAAATCTTCAGTTTTTTCTTTGATGTTTTAAAGGGGTCCCACCATCCACCCGCCGCATGTGTGCGACGCCCCAATTTTTTTATGAACTTGAATCATCATTTCTTCTTATTTTCTAATCTTCTAACTTTTCTAGGATGTTGCAACTTCATTTTCAATCTTCTATGTTCCAGCTCTTTTAATTTTCAGGTTTTCTAATTTTCATTCTTGTATGTTTAAGATCTTCTTATTTTAAAATCTTCAGTTTTTTCTTTGATGTTTTAAAGGGGTCCCACCATCCACCCGCCGCATGTGTGCGACGCCCCAATTTTTTTCTGATCTTCTAACTTTTCTGAAATCTTGTAACTTCATTTTCAATCTTCTAATTTTTCATTCTGATCTTGAATCATTATTTCTTCTTCTTAATTTTCTTTCTTGCAAGTTTAAGATCATCTAACTTTTCTGAAATCTTGCATTTTTCAGATCTTGTTTTTTTTTTTTTTTTTTTTTTACAATTTTTCTTCATTTTTCTCATTTTTCATTTTTTTTTTTTTTTTTTTTTCAATTTTTAAGTTATTTTGTAATGACCATAGGCCAGAGAAGAAACGCCATCATCCAAAATGTATCGTTTGTCATCAAAAGGTGTTAAAGAAATTTTATTTTGTTTTAATGTATATATTTTGACATTCCTGCCCAATTCTCGTTTGTTCTGATATATTGTATTTTAAATTATTAAGGCAATTTAGATAATCTTCATGTTTAATTTTTTTCTTGGCTGTTATTGTAGAAATCCCCTTCGCGGTTTTCTTTTCTCCATCTTCTGATCTTATACTGTACATTTTGGCTTTGAGGCCTACAAATTCATGTATGAACCGCCCGTTTAATTCGTCTTTAAACTTTCCCAAAACTTTCTTGTTATGTTCTGAATGAAGTGCATGGTCTGTGGGATAATCTGATGTGTCGAAGATGTCTTGGTGTTGTAACATGTCTTGATAGATGTCAGGTGTGGTGATGTGATAGGTTAGGGAGTCGGTGTCGGTGAAGAGGAGTTTAGCTTGGTCTTGGTATGTTGGCTTTATGAAATCATAGTGGAATCTGTACATGTGTAGTTTTGAAAGTTCCAGGATGGTAAAACCGATGTAAACGGGACGGTTCATCAAGATGGGTTTTTTAACCCGCTCCACTGCCGCTAAATTTTCGTCAAATATTTTAAAATTGGTGTAATGAGCTGAGGCAACAACCTTTTCTGCTCTTATGGAGGAGTTTGTAACTTCTATTGATCGTCGTTTTCTAAGATTTTCTATTGTTTTCCCGAACACAGCATTATTCAGGAGCTTGAAGAAGTTCTTCTCAAAGGTGGACTTGGATTCTTTTCTTTTATCTGTGTTGAAGGCAATGTAGGGTTTGAGCCAAGGTGCTTGTTTGAATTTTAAAACTTTGTGTATTTTGGTGAGCTTTAATCCTTGCTGAAGATAATATTGTAGGTTTCTGTAGTGAGTGACATATTGAATTTTATTGTAGAGATTAGGTGTGAGTTTCTTGGATGTGTTGAATTTTCTGTCTTGGAGCATGTGTTTGGCGAATGGTGATAGCATGTGTTCTGTGATGGGTAGAGATTCTGGTGCTAGTGGATAATCATTATGTTTGTCGTGAAGATGTTGTGGATATTCCAAGTCCACCTCGAAGATGAAACCTTCAGCTGCGTCGGGCTGTAGGTTGAGGATTATTTCTGTGTTGAAGTCTTCAGGGTCTGTCCACTGGAAGCTTCCATAAGGCAGGGGCTCTGATGCGCTGAGGCCGTAAAGGTTATTGGCGTCCCAATACATAATGTATTGGGATAAAGCTGAAGGGTCGAAGTCTTGAGTTTGAGGAATATTGGATTTTGCATGTCTATGGCTGATCGTGGAAACCCCACCTCTTACACCTTTTTCTATGAAGAGAAGCATATTGATGTCAGTGAGTAGTTCGAGGTCTACCCCTGTCATTTTTAAACATGCCTGCCATGACAGACCGGGTGCTGTGAAGTAGTGTGTGGGATCTAATCCATAGTATTTTAGGCAAAGTCTTCGAAAATTTTCGAAGACATCTGCTAACAGCAGCACGTCGGTCTTCACGTACAGGTCATGGTACTCCCCAAGATCTTGGATGTTAAAGGCCTCCCACACTTTAACAGCTTGTTGATAATCATCGGAAGAAATGTCCTCATCAGTTAAATCGTTGTGGAAGGCCCTTGGGGGTGGCAGCTGTTTTTCACCGAAGGTGTTAAAATCGGTGATATGACTATAGGGGTAGACCCCTTTTCTTAAGAGGAGAGAGCAATCTATTGTAGGAGGAAAGTTTTCAAATAGTAATTTAAATTGATCTGGATCTTGATTTTGGACGAGTTTATCTAAGGATGATGGGAGGAACTGTAGAGAGTCCAGGAAGATGAGCTGGATGGGACAATTTTCCTTAGTTAATTTAAAAGCAATATATTTTTCTAAGGTGTTGGGGATGACTTCTATTGTATGATCTTGCAATCTTCCAAGTTGTGACATGAGGTGGTGGGTATCGTAATTTTTACTGTTATGGAATATGATGGGGATGGATTTTGGCTGTTTGTAGTTAATGTTGCAGCTATTGTGAGCCGCGCCACGAAAAGCTCCAGAAAGATGATCGTGGTCGCGTACTCTGTTTTTATATAATCTTTTATTACAAATTGAGCATCTAGTTGCTTGCGGAAAGGCTCTCTCCTCATCTGGGGTAAGCTGCATAGGTACTATGGAGGTTAATTTTCTGGCTATGTCATCTCTTTCGTATAGGATGGCTTCTAAGAAGTGCCCAACGGCATCATCACCCCTATAGACTTGAATGGGTTTGTAAGATTTGCCGTCGGGCCCTACGATAAGATAGGCATAGCCACAAGGAATATGTTCTGAAGTTTTGATGGTGAAGGATGTACTATTATTAGATGCGACAGTGGAGACGGGTTTTAAAAGAGCCTCAAAATCAGCATAGATCGCGTATCATTTTAGATGCTGCATGTGGATGGATGTAAAAGAGAGAATATTATTATTATTTGAAGGCATTTTAATTTGTTGGATGGAATGATTTTTGCAATATTGTAGATGGTCTTATAAAAGGTCTTGTCAGGTAAATCTATGGAGGCATCGAAAACAATAAAAGGTTTGATGTTGGTAATTTGTTAAGTGGCTCATTAATCTTGAGAAATTTTTTATATAAATATAATGTTGATTCCCCTCAGAATCTTCTAATAATAATAAATTGATGATGTCTTCATCCTCTCTCGGAGAAATATAGAGAGGACAGATGTCTTCATCAGCATCATATATAAAGATATTTATTCTTAAATTATTAAGTTTTTCAATTTCTGGAATTTTATTATACGGAACTGGGCAGGAAATGTCATTTAAAATTATTTCATGCTCATATGGGTAATATTTATTAACTCTATCTGCATCTTTATCAAATTTATATTTATGGGCTAGAAGACACCATATGAGACATTTATTATCTGAGAAATTTTGTATATTAATTAAGGCCTTCTTGGCTTTTAATTTCTGAGGGGTATTTATGAATGAGCCGCCGCGAAGGGGTATATATTTTGCCAGTTTTAATTCTAATAATTGGATTTTATTAAATATCCAGTCGGACCCTTGATTTTGAAAATCTTCAATATTATTTTCAATTTTTTTAAACATTATATTTATATTTTCATTTAAGTGGTCTGAGGTTAATTCTATTGTACATTTGGATGAGAAGTAAAATGAGGCTCTCTCCTTAATTTCATCTCCATCCACCTTCACAAATTCTGCTTTTATTATACCATGCCATTTAATTGATTTTTTCTCATGAATTTCATTAGTTAAAATATTGTAAATTTCATTGTGACTATTATTAGAAAATAAATTTAGATTGCTTTCCTCCTCTGGTTCAGGATATAAATAGTAATTTTTGAAGACGTTGAGGGCTTGATTTATTTTTCTAATTCTATTATTGTTGGATATTTTGATTTTCTTCGAAGTTTGGCCGCTGCTCGCCACACTTCCATGGGTTGTTCTTTGATGTTGTAGCTGATTGAATTTAGTGAGAAATTTTAAATCGCAATTACTACATGAATGTGGAAAGGGCTTTTGATGAATTGTTAGATGATGTCTTAAATTGTCTTTTCGGGTGAAGACTTTTTCACATTCATTACATTTAAAAGAAGTTTGTCGTTCATGAATGACTCTATGTCTCTCTAGATGCTGTTTCAAAAAAAATTTTTTACCACATTTATCACAAGAAAACAGTTTTTGCCCTTCATGTACCTTCATATGTCTCAAAAGATTATCTTTTCTTGAAAATGATTTTTCACACTGTTCACAACTGAAGCGTTTTTCTGTGTTGTGGGTACGAAGATGCCTTTTAAATGTTCCCATATGTGTAAAAACTTTTTCACAAACGGAGCAAGTCTGAAAAGACAAAAAACCCTACTTTAGAATTTTAATTATTTTTAAAAATCTTAATTATTTTTTCACTAACAACTTTTCACCTAACAAGTTTTCATACTAACAATTTTTCTCCTAACATGATTTTTTTCTAACCTACTTTTAGAGAGAATTTATTTTAAAACTTAAAGAGGAATTTGTTTTTTTTCTCCTAACAAGATTTTTTTCTAACCTACCTTTAGAGAGAATTTATTTAAAAACTTAAAGAGAAATTTATTTTTCTCCTAACAAGATTTTTTTCAAACTTACTATTTAAAGAGAAATTTTTTTATTTTCTCCTAACAATTTTTTCTAACCTACTTTTAGAGAGAGTGTATATTTCTAACTTAGAGGGAAATTAATTTTTTAAAACCTAACATTTTTTTTTTTTTAATAGAGGATAGGAAAGAGGGAGTTTGTACCTGAACGCGGACTGAGGGGTGGTATGCGCCTGAATTTCAGGTCGTGCCTTATGCTTCATCTCGAGTCATGAAAAAAGGACAAAACTCCCAAAGTACCGAGAAGTTTTTACCTTAGATTTTGAAGCAACAGTTGTCTCTTCCATGTCATCATCCGAACTATCAGCATCCACCCCATCATCAGTTGAGTTGGTAGGCACGGGTGGAACGTCAACGCAGCTACTCTCGCCCCCCGTCTCCAGAAGGTACCTGGTTAGAATCCTAAAAAATAACAAAAAGAAAAGAAAACAAGTTTTAATTATTTTGTCTAAACAAGTTTTTTCAAAAGAGGATTTTATTCTAACTTTTTAATTTTATTTTAAGTGAAACTTTTTAAATTTATTCTAAGTGAAACTTTTAATATTTATTCTAAGTGAAACTTTTAATATTTATTCTAAGTAAAAATTTATTCTAAGTAAAGCTTTTAATTATTTTGTTTAAACAAAACTTTTAATATTACTTTAAAGAGAGAATTTAATTTTTAACAGAAATGAATTCTGAAAACTCAACTTAAACACTAAAAAATTTTTGAAGCAAAAATACCTTAGTTGAAGTGTCATCAGATCTCGACATTTGTGGAATTGGTTCTAATGCACCGGATTGCTCCACAACATTTATCCCAGCTCCAGCCTGAGTAATTTTCTACAAAAAAGAAAGGAAAGAAAACATATTTTTAAAACATTGTATATTATTCAAACAGTTAAACAGAAAAAGTGAAATAATACTTACCATATGACTTTTCAGATGAACTCTAAGTTCCCTCGAATTGAAATAAGCATCTCCACAAACTGCGCAGTGTAGCGTTGGCTCTACAGGTGCTTCACTCAGATAGAACGGTCCAGCCTCGGTATTTAATGATGGTGCCTAAGAAAAAAGCAGAAAAATATTTTAAGTCCAAATCATATGTTGAAATTGTCCTAGAAAAAGAAAAAATACATTTTTCTTACAGATTTTCGAAGGAGCGAGCGGTTAGAAGGCACCTGGTTCGAGCGACGCTCAGTCAAACGGACATTGTTAAAACCAGGGGGTGGCCGAACGGTTGTCTCAATCTGAAATAAGAAAAAAAGAATATTTTGAGTTCAAAATATATTTTAAAATATTCTACAAGTTTTTTAAAGAAATTATATTTACCTCCAAATCGTCATCAGAAATATTCATTGGGTCTGACCAATCAATAAAATTACTATCTAAGATTTCTCCCATAATGATGTCTTGGCTTTCGATTTCAGTCCAAAATCGAATTCGAACTGAAAAAAGAGAGAATATATATATATTTAAGTATATTTTTAAACATTTTTTACAAAATAATCTAAACATTTTGAAATATTAATAAATGATTTAATTACTCACGTTGGAAATTGCTGGCAAATTTTTATCAAAAGTGAATTCCATTGGAATAATATTAAAGTTGAAAAAGTGAAAGGAAAAAATAACGCAGAGCTACAGAAAGATGACTTCTCAGTAGAAATTCTGAATGCAGAATGAGAGAAGCATATATGATTTTACCCATCCCATCCCATCTCGTATGGGGGGATGCGTAGAAGAGGTTAAAATGTGATCTTTTGCTGGAGGTCTTGGAGGGGGGATGGGGGATGATTCTGTGCATGCATCCTCTTCCAGAGAAGGAGGGTTGATTTGGAATGTTATTCCCCTTTTTAGGTGCGGTCTGCATACGTGACTAGTTTGAATAGTATAAAATTTGATACGGCTTAGATCTTGTTAGCGAAGAAAATACTTTTCACAAGTTTCGCTTTACTGAAAAAGATGACAATTATTAATTCCGTTAATTAAAAAATAAATTATTTTTTTAATACATTCTAAATTATTTTTTCTTACAAATTAATATTTTTTTTAATCATTCTAAAATAAATTAATATTTTGTTTTCATCCCTCAAATAAATTACTTCATGTAAATTAATATACTTTTTTTTGTTTTATAAGAAGAATTATTCTTCTTTCATACAATTTTTAATTCTTAAGTAAGTTTTTTCCCCAAGTTTCACTTTATAGAAAAAGATTTCTCATTGAACAATTATTAAAAATGAAGTTTTTTTCATAAATTAATATATTCCTAATTATTTTTTTCTTTCAAATAAGTTTTTCACCTATAAAATAAAATACCTATATTCAAAAATAATAAATTTGAAATAAAACATAGACAGATTTTATATTGAAACAAAAAGTGATTTATTCAAACCATTTATACATTATTTCAGAAATATTTCTCAAAATAAGTTTGGAAAATTGCATAGTCAAGTTATTGAAAAAGGATTCATTATAATGACATAAACAATGTTTTGAAATAATGTTTTGAACAATTTTAAAAGTATTCAAATGTAGCAAAACAGTTTCTTGAGATCTGATAAATTTATCATAAGAATTTAACATTATACAATAATGATCTGATTGACAATCTATATTCAATTCGCATCCGTTACATTCGAAAAATGTATTAATATTTGTTTCAATTTCTTCACAAATGCATGTGAGATAATGGTTTTGTGCATCCGAGAAACTTAAATGATTCTCACATTCAATTCTCTTGTTTGAAATCAAAGTTGGGATTTGTTTCACGAGAACACTTTCCATAAGGCAATGTGAAATCTGACTTTTCGATTCGATCAATCTGCTGACTTGATCTTTGACCAATTTTATGCCATTCGGTTTTAGATAAAAACCTGCATTCTTTCTGTAAAACATTTGTTGTATGAGGCACATATCTTCATTCACAAACGCTGTTAACAGTTGGTTGTTTGATAAAAAACTATCCTTCACAGAATTGAATCGAAATGACGATATATTTCTCTTAAAATCTAGCCACGTTATCGGTGTGAATATAACACCCGATTTTGTAGGAAAGCGATCACCAGCACTATTTTCTGTAAAATTACGAATGTGGACTCTTAAAGTTTTCTCATTTTCCAAAATGATTTGCAAGACTGTACACCAATTTAAATCCCATTCACCTAGAATAGGATTTGATTTCTGCCTATGTTGAAAAAATTTATCCAACCAGTCATTATTTGGAATTTCACAAGACAGTTCATTACCATTAGAGAGTTCATTTTTAACACAAGATAGTTCGTCAATACATTTTGTAGGTAACAGTTTATCGTTATGAGAGGATTGTTCGTTTTTTTCACTAGAAGACTGTCCACCATTATCAGGAGACGATTGTTCTAAGTCCAATCTAGGTCTTTTTAAAGATCGGGGGACGTTAATTATATGACGGAAGGTTAGACTTATTCTTGCATTCTTTATCAAAGGATCTGCAGCAATTCCGTGAGTGAAAAGTTCATTCGTAGGTTTAGCCATAGTGTATAAAGAACCATTGTCTAATTCAATAACTGTAGAAGGTGTGTTTGGCTCATTAAATTCAAGTTTCCTTTGTACACCAAAACTGAGCACTGCGATAGGGAAAGTATCATCCAGACTTAATTCGTTATCTTTATGTTGGGAAATGTAACTTTTTCCATTGGGATACAAATTTAATAAAACATAGTTGTAGGCACATCCAACATGCTTTTCGACGATATTTCTAAGTTCCATCATGATTGGAGTCCAAGGTTGGGCAGCAATTTGAGTACCGCTGAATGCATACACCAGGCCGTCATCGCCAAATGCTAACACTTGTCGTTTCGGCATAACATCTTTTCCCCAAATGTTGAAGGTGGGAGTGTAAAACGGTAAAGTTTTCAACTCGTTAAAATAGGCATCAGCTTTTTCCTTTTCAAAAAAGTTAGGATAATAACTAACATTAAGACCGTTTTCATAAAAGTGGATACTCATTTTTAACCGACTTCAAAAAAGAAGGAAGGTTCTCAATTCAAACCGTATGTTTTTTTTTATGTTTGTTAGCTCATAACTTCTGAACGGATGCCCCGATTTTGATACTTTTTGTTTTGTTGAAAAGGTCTTGGTCTAACTTAGGTCCCATTGTAATATCTTTACGATCTAAAGAAAATACAGGGTGTCCAAAAAATCAGTCTCAACTCTTTTAACTGCTAAACGGCTGCAGCTATAGTGATAAAAATGGTCTGAAAGTATAGCAAAGTGGCCATGCAGTACAAGGTTAAACCGCTTGCAGCGCTACCTGGTGGAAGATAGCGGAGTTAGTGTTCCTATCTCGAAAACAGTTCTAAAGAAAAAGTGAATTACAAAGCTGAAGATTATCAACGATTTAGTACAGAAAGATAGTTTAGACATTCATGCTAACGTTCCTATCTCGGAAACGGTTCAAGACAGGAGAAAAAGTGAATTATAAAATTGCAGAGCATCATCTATTTAGTACGAAAAGATAGTTTCGACATTGATGCTAAAAATACAATGCTAAAAACGTGCGTTTGTTTGTTCGCAATTTCTTACACTATGCGCACTTGAGCTAAATTGCACACGTTGTAGCGTAGCTGGTGACACATACGCTATATAGTTCAAAATACGGTTACTTGATACTTTTTGTTTTGTTGCAGAGATCTTGGTGTGAAGTAGGTTCCATTATAACATCTTTACAATCTAAAGAAAATAAAGCGCCATCTGGTAAAATACAGCGGAATTAGTGCTCCTATCTCAAAAACGGTTCAAGATAGGAGAAAAGTTAATTACGAAGTTGTGGAGCATCATCCAGTTTCTTTGAAAAGACAGTATTTAGACATTATTGCTAAAAAAGGACTGCTCAAAACGTGTAGTTGTTTGTTCACAATCTCCTACACTGAGCACACTTGAACTACGTTGCACACTTTGCAGCGTAGCGGATGACACGTATACTCTGTAGTTCAAAGTACTGTTACTGAAAGCGGTCACATCGATTAGCGCAAAGTCGTTTTCAACAAACTTCAGAAAGGAGGGTTTTCTTAATTCGAGCTATGTGCTGTTGGTGGTGTTTGAAAGCTTATAACTTCGTAAGAGATGCTCTAATTAACCAACTTCAAAAAGGAGGAGATTCTCAATTCAAAGCGTATGTTTTTTTTGTTTTTGTTAACAAACAAAAGTTTGTTAACAAAACATCGTACTAACAAAGTTTGTTAACTGTAATCTGTTCAGAAGTTATGAGCTAACAAGCTCATAACTTCTGAACGGATGATCCGATTTTCATTTTTTTGTTTTATTGTAAAGGTCTTGGTTGGAAATAGGTCCCATTGTAAGATCTTTACGATCAAAAGAAAATACAGGGCGCCCAAAAATGTCAGTCCCGATTCTTTTAACTGCTGAACATCTACAGGTATAGTCATAAAATTGGTATGTAGGTAGAGTAAAGTGCTACGCGATTCAACCGCCTAAAGCGCCACCTGGAGGAAAAGAGTGTAGTTTAGCTATCCTATCTCGGAAACATTTCAAGACAGGGGAAAATGTGAATTATAAAATTGCAGAGCATCATCGATGTAGTACGCAAAGATAATTTAGACATTAATGCTAAAAACAGAACGCTTAAAACGTGCATTTGTTTGTTCACAATTTCATATTTGTGCACACTTGAACGACATTGCATATGTTGTAACGTAGCGGGTGACATTTATGCTATGTAAAATTCAAAGTATGGTTATTGTACGCGGTCACATCGATTAACGCATAGACGTTCTAAACCGACTTCATAAAGGAAGAGGTTCTCAATACAAACCATGTTTCTCGTTGATGTTGTTGAAATTTGTTAGCTTATAACTTCGTAAGAGATGATTTAATTTTAATACTTTTTTTGTTGTCGTAATGATCTTGGCCTGAAATAGGGTTCATTATGATTCCATTAAGATATAAACAAATTACAGGATACTCACAAAAGTCTGTTCTCACTCGAACTGCTGAACGCATGCAGCTACACTGGTGAAAGCAGTATGTAAGTGTCGATGTTGAAACTTCTGTCCGTCAGCTACAATGTATATTTTGCTGTTTGTTTGAACTTTACGCTGCGCAATTTCCAGCGCAGCGGTTGACACGTATTCACTGTAAAGTTCAATATATATGCCTAACAGAATTTTCGGTTACGAATACAGCGTATTCGTTCTTTACATTTCTAAAGACTTTTTCATTTAACGTATGTTCGATCAATAGATAGTTTTTTACTCATATCCGATAAAGGCAAGAAAAGTGACACAACATAAAAATGCAGAATTTGAGAAAAATCAACTTAAAAATAACTCGACTAGAATAAAACTGGCACAACTGTCTCTCGAGTGGATAACTTTCTAGATGGAGATGTAACTGTTTTGTTCACATTGGTTGCATTTCATGTATTTTTCAGTGACATAAACCATTTTTTGAGTAATGTCACTTTTCTTGGAAGTTGTGATATGTGAAACTGCCGTCTAACGTCTTCTGATGCTCTGCTATATAAATAAGTTTTCACTGAAAAGAGAAAAATAAAATCTTTTTGTAAAAAAATAGAACCGACTCCAAAAAGAAACTACTATTCAAACAACTAAAAATGAAAGAAAATTGGCAGAAAATAGAACTGAAAATTGCGCCTAAATGTATAAAATAATTTCCTTCGCCAAACAACCTATAACACTACAATTAATCATAACTTTTGAAGTCGGCGCAAAATTAAATAAAAATTGATACCTTTATTCAATACAAAAATCAAATCCTATTCCAAATACACATCTCACATTGTTACCTGCAAAACGCAGCCGAAAACTACTTTGATTCAAGAAAACAAATAAGATTTCGTAAGCAGCAAAAGTTGGCGAAGATGCTGGTATCTGAGGTCCTTGGTGAAAGAAAAATCGCAAAATTATCTGGCAAATATATTTAATTTCTTTGGGATATCATGATTATTTTGATAAGGTATATCAAGAGTATAAGGTATCAAGGTATATCAAGAATATGAAACAACACATCTTACAACATATATTATGGAAATATACATCATGCGTGTATATTTTTGTCTTACTTTTTATCGCCAAATCCAAAAGCCATCTAGGATGATAGTTATCAAAGTTATGCCAAATTTGCAAAGGAAACTCCAACTTCGTAGAAACATAAATACCGCATTGTGAAGAATGTCCACTGTTCTATATAGATGCTACTAATGGACCAATTGTATACAGTGATAAAATAATAAAGGAAACATGAAAATGGCTCATTCGAGTCAACAGCATTTGTTGCTACCGATCTAAAGACAAACCTTTAAAAACTAATTAAATTTTATTTAATTTTGCGCCGACTTCAAAAGTTATGATTAATTGTAGTGTTATAGGTTGTTTGGCGAAGGAAATTATTTTATACATTTAGGCGCAATTTTCAGTTCTATTTTCTGCCAATTTTCTTTCATTTTTAGTTGTTTGAATAGTAGTTTCTTTTTGGAGTCGGTTCTATTTTTTTACAAAAAGATTTTATCAAACAAAGTTTAGTATGATGAAAAAATACAACTTGCAAAAGCGAGAACAGGAGGCAGAATGAATGCTACCCCCCTCAACTCGTGACGTCAAACCCACGCTCACAATTGTTCAAAAATAACCAATGACCAACCTGTGACGTCAAACGCGGGAAAGCAATAGTTGCCACACACCTTAAGGCTGTTAAAGGAATGTCGTCTGCCTGCACCTGGTACCTTCCAACCAACCTGTATGGTCAACTGTGGGAACCCAATTGTTACCACATACCCTAAAGCTATTCACGGAATGTCTTCATCCCCACCACCTGACCCCTCTCGGGTCTTGCCCAAACATGTACGTGTCTACATATTTTAATGAAAGAATGAGGAGACAGAAAATAATAAAAAAATTAATTTTATTTAAGACTAATCCAAAATGGGTTTACATGGGATTGTTTTCGAACTTTAGGGGTTGACATAGGACGTGATAACAAATTTTTATTTTTAATGAAACTTTGAGGTACATGCATTTCTTTGAGAACTTGTAACCATTCACCCTGTGCATTAATAGGTACTTTTTTGTTTGGAGAAAAAATTAAATGAAAAAAGTCTGCAATATTAGAGTTCTGTATTTTTTTATTTTTAAAAGA
Organism: Salticus scenicus; assembly: GCA_963930645.1. NCBI lineage: Eukaryota > Metazoa > Arthropoda > Arachnida > Araneae > Salticidae > Salticus > Salticus scenicus. The sequence continues at coordinate 77,192,411 of OZ005650.1, forward strand.
CACTATTCCTTTTTCATTCCACTCTAGTTTGTGAGGACTTGTCTTAAGAAATTCGAGTAATTTCAAAGCTTGTTTTTTCATTCTTGTAGGAACTAAAGTTAAAGGAAGTTGGTGATAGTCAATTTCTTGTTTGATATGTTCAGGATTCACAGTCTCTTGTGTTGGTGTGGGTTCTTGTTTCGCAGAATCTTTTTTCACAGAATCTTGTTCGTGTTTTGCAGGTTGTTGCTCAACTTCTTCATCAGAACGTTGAATCCACGGTAGATTGTTTTCTTGTAAATTCATTTTTCTTTGCAATAATTCATAATAACGTTGCACTTTTTCATAATCTGGTAAGGAACTGTTTAATATTTTTAGCAAACCTTTATTCAATTCACTTAACTGCTTTTGAGAAGGTGTGTGTTTGTTCAACACCTCTTCAGGCACCAAAGCAAATTTTTTAGCGAATTCCATGGAAGAGTGTGCTGATGGCTGATATGGCAGCGGGGATTAAAATGTTTAAAAATCCACCTTGTTGAACAATCAGTTTCTTTTTAGTGAATAAGGATCCTTTTTTCGTTCCAATTTTTCTAAGAATCGATTTATATTTCGCCAACGATCATTTCTGAGTAGTTGAAAGAGGCACGTTTCCTTTTAAAACATTCAACGTACGCTCACAGATAGCTTTAACAGTACGATTAGGTAATTTTTTAAGAAAATGTTTACGTAATGTCTGGGGGCAAGAGCGAATCAATTCCAGGTCACTAAGTTGTTCTCTTGACAAAGTCATGTTAGCAACTAACTCTTCACACACACTAATACTTTATTTATACTTGTATAAAAACTGAATTTGATTGGGGAGAATTTGAGTTCGCAATCTCATATCTTCATCCGTTTCATTTTTCAAATCGATAAACAAGTATGAAAAGGGTTTCTTTGTAGCATCTTCATACACTTCTTGAAAAAATTTTGATTTTTTAGGATACAACTGCCTACCTAAATGCATAATTTGACTCATGTCACGATGATTTTTAAACAGGAAAATGTACTGAGCATTTAAAGACACTGTTCTAATTTCACTTCCTTTTTGAAAAAAATTTTGGGTTAAAAAAACAACACTTAGATTTAAATGGTGACTACCTTTCGTGAATAACGAAGTCAAACGTATATCGTTACTGCATTCGGTCATTAAATCATCTATCACAAACAAAGTATTACCATTCAAATAATCTTTATAATTCGATGGGAAACCTTCTACAAAAGTAACATTAGGTATTTCATCATATAAAGTTTGATAAATACCATAAAACCAAACCACTTTGTCGATGGTAGGATGAAACATTTGTTCTTTAAAATGTAACAAATCTCTCATAAAAAAAGACTTGCCACATCCCGTAGGACAGGCAAGAATCATAGTGCAAGGATGTTGCAGACGTGGAAACTCCATGATAAATGAACACAGACACAAAATGTATACAGTTTAAATAAGTGTTTATTGATAAAAATTAGCATACACACGAAATCTTTTGGCAACAAAATTATAGACTCGATGGTCGTTACAGATATTCTTGGTTACAAACATAGACAAAAATTCTTTCAGGGTTTTTCCGCTACATCTACAATATAGATAACAAACACAAAATTGGCCACAAACGGCGGTTATAGCACTCTGAAGCATCAGAGGATTATAGTTTACATGTGAAAATCGAGATGCAAAGTTCAAGATAGGTCCTTTAAAATAACTGGGGTCGTTCCCATACGAATCAAAGAATTCCACTTCATCATCAGATTGTATGAAAAAGGCTAACCAGTGAGTTCCAGGTTCAGACGAGTCATCTGTGTTACATACGAGGCAAGCTGGATAACCCACGACCACCTCGGGTAGATGATCACTTGGGAAAACATCTAAAAAATATTTTTTCGTAATTGTATCACTGGATAAAATATTCTTGATTTGCAGAGAATCCATTTTCATTAATTGGCAAAGTCACATAAAACGTGTCGGGACTTGGTAATTTCAATAATGTTTTCAAATTCTGCATACACAAACACAGATATGGTGGATTGTAAAGCTGTGGAGAATTTTATCTCAATTCTAAAATTTCCTTGTTGTTGTAAGTTGAGATGGGGACCGTCACACAAATCAGGACTTAGATCGAAAGCATACAAAGTATGACCATTCACGAAATCTTCTCGTGAAATATAATTTCCAGCGTCACGATTGAAACCTGAGAATAATCGATGATAAGCTCTTATATAGTTTTTATCCTGGAAATTCAATTCCAAAGGTTTGCTAGGAACAGGTTGACCATCCATATACACACTTAAAAAGTTAACATTGTAGTGATGAAAGTAAAAAGGGTTTAATTTATATTTACCACTCATGGCGGCATTATCTAACAATCCAATTATGACACGTTTTGGCATAGCACCCAAAAGAACATTATCTTGCATAAAAGACATACTTCCCGCAGGTATTGTATAAGTCTTGCATAAAACTCGATCGATGGGGTATTTTGCAGAATTTTTTTCCAAAGCTTTAGCATGTCCTAATAAAACTCCGGGGTTCACTTTCACTTTGCGAATAAACAGCGAGGCATGTTCCAACACGACGTTATATTTCTTTTCCTGCCCAGCCACTTGCTTTGCCATTAAACAAAACTGGGGAGTGCTTCGAATCATTTTAATTTTAAAATCCACCATATTCAGTAAAAGTCGATTCTGTTGAAAAATGTCACAGTGTAAAGGTCCGATCATATCTAAAATTTTACTCGTCTTGGTGAGTTCATGTCTTTTTAACAATCCAGGGTTTTGGGGAGTAGCTTGTGTGGGATCGGATACAGTTAAATTTTCATCTTTGAAAAAACATTCACAGGTTAGTAAACTTTTTTTAGCATCTTCACCGAAATTCAACAGAGTTTCAATGTAGGCACGGTAAGGATAAGTGTTACTCGAAGAAGATATTAATCTTTCGTTCAGACTCACATCGATTTGAGAAAACAATGCGTGAAAAAATAAATTAACAGGTGCAACAGGTTCTTTATCAGCCAAAGCAGTTCCGTCAGCATTCACAATTTTCACTTTTAGGTACATGTGCGAGGAGGATAAATCTATGTATTCTTCACCATTACCCGTGATGTTAAATTCCACAGGCCCTCCATCGCGAATATTCGCCAGAGGATGAAATTCGACGAAATGTCCTTTTTCAATAGCCGTCTGTGTAGTTGGTATCAAAAACAAGTCCAGTTCAGATTTGACACAGGCAGGGGAATCTTTATGAATGAGGCCCGACATAATTAAGCAAAAATATCGTGTGTCTTCGCTCTCTTCACATTGGGACGAATGATGGTTTTGTTAGATCGCTTTCTCTTTTTATAGCGTTGTCCTGAACCAATCATTGTTTTCATTTTTGTAGCAGCTTTGTCAGTTAAATTTTTTCCAGCTTCTTTCAACCGACGCTTAGCAACATTTTCTATACCTTCTCCTCGTGACAGGTCATTCAACACATCTACACCCGTATGAAACAATTGTTTACCGACCGCTTTCGCACCCGATTTAAAAAGGGGTACTGCAGCTCAAAAAAGAGATCGAAACAGTCCACCTAATCCATATCCTTTTTGTAATGTAGAACCTTGGTAGTAGTTCAAACCACTACCTGAATGGTGAATGTAATATCTTCAAAGGATTTCGCACAACACTTGTAAGGAACAAACATTATGATAGGAACTTTTGTCTAAAATGATGTTTCATGATCAGCTGCCCGTGCTCGAATGACACCAATCGTCCTGTATGTGTCCTTATAACAGTTTCAATTGTTTGAAAGTTTTTCCTTGAAAGAGGGATATAATGTGGTCTGTCAAACATTTCGTGAATCATATCACCATCTTTACATTTCACAGCGATTACTTGAAGCAAAGGGAATACTATATGACCAACAATCTGAGGTTCTACTACATCCGAATATATGTAAGGTAATTTTAAATCGAAATTCGGATCAGCTTCTTTAATCCCTTCAAAGAATTTAAAAGGACTATCGCGTATAGGATCCTCATTGTTAGCCAATTCGATAGGATAAAAGCCTAAAGTTTCGGCGAGTCCTGGTAATAGCTTAATTCTAGCTGTTGGTTTTAATCCAATTTTCACTTTTTTAGTATGTTTGTTGTAGCTTATCTGAATTAAACCGTTGAAGTCTTGATAGTTCATCCATTTTATAATGTCTGAAGGGCTTTCAAAAAATCCGAAGGGGATTTTAGTTCTTTTCATCGTTCCAATACCCGCATCGTATTCGTATTCGTTTCCTCCGTCAAATATATTACTCCACATATGTGGATAAATCAATTCCACAAGTCCGACCTCCCATTCACCTTTCAGATCAAGAGGGGAAGGTAATCTCGTAATAAAATGTGAAATTTTATTTTCTGGGTAAAATTTCAAAGAGCTGTCCGAAGGTAGCGTCACGTAGAAAGACATGTTGGTGAATGATACTCAAAAGAAATGTCGTTTCAATTTATAAATGAAATAAATTAGAAGCTAGTATCCATTGGTCGAATTTAGAAAGATAACCTTTATATTGCCCTTTTCTCATTCGCTTTTTTAAGATTTTTTCGATAGCAAAGTTCTCTTTAGGTTGAACTTTTTGAAGTTCTTCTGTGTAAAATGTCCCTAAAATAGGTTCGTTCATCAAATCCTTGATCCGGTAGACGGGCGGTTCCCGTGGTACGCACTCGGTCACGACGAACAGTTCTTCCGTCCAATTAGTTTCGTATCCTTTTTCAAAAGTTAGTTTTTGTTTGGATACTCGAACCGTATCCCCCGGTTTAAACACACAAGACTTTCTCTTTTCATTCCCCATATCCCCGTACAGAGTAAACCACACCTCGCTTTCATTTTCCGGAGTTACTTCGGCGGGCGCTCTTTTAATACTCGAATGATAAGTATGGTTATAACTATAACGTAATTGATCTAACACGTCTACGTAGCGGTAAGTACGACGACTGGTAAAATATTTCCACATTTTAGTTTTTAAAGTACGGTTAAATCGTTCTACTACGGACGCTTTCGTGTTGTTAAAAGTTCTGAAAAGTTTCACACCTTCCTCTTTGAGAAATTTTTGAAACTTGTTATTCAAAAACTCCCTTCCTGCATCCGTATTCAAACAGTTGGGTTTTCGTTCAGAGAAAATTTTTTAAAAAGCTTTCACAATCTCTTCACCTTTTTTAGATTTCAGAGGAATCACCCACGCTCGTTTTGAGAGGATGTCAATACAAGTTAAAATGTAGCGAAATCCATCGTTAAACTTTTGAAGAGACGTCAGATCAGCTAAATCTGCTTGCCACTGTTGATCAATTTTGGATACTATGACACGGTTCGTGGGGAATTTTTTTCGAATCGGTTTGTGAAGTGAATATGCATCTATTTCTTCTAACCATTCTCGAATTTTTTTCTTTGATAACTTGCCGCGGACAGCACGGTGTAAGGCATCTACACCTCCAAAACTTGCAACCGCTTTCGGATCTCGATAAGTTTCCTCCATGGCAGCACGCATTTGAAGACATTACATTGAAAAGGATAAATTTCCCGTATCGTTTAAATTTAAAATAAAATCAACGTTAAACTTTCCACCTTCAGAAAAAATATAAAGAATCGAAAAGACAACGCACATGACAAAATAAATGCAGAACACGAAAATCCCTTCCTCTCGGGACGGTAACATGATGAACACTAAATGATATTCAATCAAAAAATACATATTTATATCTAAAATACAACCACCAGATCATATTTCCATAGGTCAGTGGTTTCACCCTCCAAAACTACTGTCTTATGAAAATATTTTTACTGCAAGGTACCGGGTTCGAACCCCAGTCAGATCACTCTATTTCTTTCACAGTATATTCACATCCTTAAATTTATATATTTTATCGACTCCTTTTTTATTTCTTAATTTTTAATTTTTTAATGAATTTCTTAATTAATTTCTTAATTAACTCTCTAATTAATTTTCTAATGACTCACAAACAATAGCATGCTTTTTACATTCTACCAAAAACATCGCTTTAAAACCATCGTCACCTTTTACAAAAAATCACTAATTAATTTTTTAATTAAATTTCCTCATTAATACCCTCGTCATCTTTCACGATACTGTCAGAAGGGGGTGTCAAGGCCAATACCAAGTCATCTACACCCTCAGGGGGTGGTGTGGCACCCGCACGGCTTGCCGGTGCCTCAGTGCCTCACCCTGCTGCGCTAGAACCGGTGTTTCTTACCTACTATTATTTATGGCTTTCGAACTTCAAATGTAACTAAAATTTCATAATTATGGAAAAAAAAAAAGAGCTCAGTGACCGGATATATCCGTTAGCAGCGATTAGATGGTGAATATTTAAAAATTTTCATTTCTTGCAAAAGGGAATAATCTATATTTTTCTCTGGAATTTTTACTGTTGAAACTTTCATTTCTTTATAGAATGTCTTTGCAAGATCAAATTTTTGTGTTACACTTTTTAGGCTTCCGCAATAAAAAGCTTCTACTGTTTTAATTTTTTTTTCTTAAATTTTTCTTATTATTATATAATGAAATTCCCTCTAGATACTCTTATAATTAAGAAAAAAAAATATTTTTTTAAGTACTGATATTTATTTTAATTTAATTTCAATTTAAATGATTTTTTTCATGTTCTTTTATCTCTTCCGTACATCATTAATGAATTAAAAATAGATTAATTTTCTGGTTGCGTTTTATTTCCGAGGCATATTTTCTCCGTAAAGGGCATTTTTATGAAGAGGACGTTTTTCTAAGGACGTTTTTCTAGAAAAACAAATTCCACAATCGTTTTATCCCGACATCTTTATTAGTGTTTTTTTTTTTTTTTTTTGTCGCTATAGTGTTGTATCCTTGTAATTTTTATAGATATTTCTATTTACTAATTATATTATTTCTATTTAATATTATTTTGTTTTTAGACATTATAATCCTTATTATTCAAATACATTCTATATTTCACAGAAACATTTTACCTAGTATAATTATAAATCATTAACATTAGTTTATGCATAAGGACAGGTAAATCTATATTTTAAGTATTCAACGTCAAAGATCAAATTATAAAGATCTTTATAGTCCAAATTTGTAATAACTCATTCTGTTGCGTGAATCTGTGTCTCTCGGACGATTATATTAAGATCTACCCTTTGATGTTACATAGCATACATTTTAACTAGGTGAATCGAACACTGGTTTCGAGAATAAAATTCCTTGAATTATTCACAAACTATTGGAATTAGTTCTATTAGTTTCCCACATTTATAGTTCAATTTATAAGATAGAAAGATCTTTGAGATAAAAAAAATATATATTAAATTCGCATTAAAATCATTTATACATTAAAATGTACATACATATTGTTAAATATTTTGCCATAAAAACTTTGTTATTGTTAAATGCCTATGTGCAGCTATAAATTTTATAAGCTAATATAAGATAGTGTAATAAGTTGGTCATATTAATTAAGGAGATTTCGGACCTTATAATTAATTTTGTGAATCACTATCATTGAGTTGTGAATATATCCCTGAGCATACATTGGAATAATAGGAATATGATTTATATTAAATTTTTAACTAGTTGAAATTTATCAAAATAAAATTTAAATATAAAGTTGTTTGATTTTTTTTAATGCTTTGTGCTAACTGATTTTTAATATTCATCTCGATTTTACAAAATTATAGTTTAACTTTATATTCTAAATATATTTGAGTGTTACTATGTGGATTCCTTAATTATTCATTGATATTAAGCGAAAATTTTATAATTCAATGTAAAATTAAAGGGAAGCTTTTAGCATTCAAATATGGAGGTTTATACTCATGTTTGTGAAAGTTTCAACTCCATAAAGGAATTGTCAGAAATTAATGAAATTTAATACGCAAACAACTTTTATTTTTAAAAATGAATGATTAAATTTTTAAATAAAAATAAAAATTAAGTGTCTAAAATCAGTATTTTCTGGAGCAATCACGCCCAACTGTATGAGCTGCTATACAATGTGGCATAGGCTCAAACTCATTTTTAATGTCTGCTTATAGAAGGGCATCCATATTTTTTATATGCGAAACCAAAATTCATCATTAGAAGCTGTAGGATAAGTATCACGAGCAGGATTCTGACCAACGAAATCTCACACATGTTCAATAGTGACATATTTGGACAACAAGCAAGCCAAGGAAGAAGTTGTGTGTTTTTTGCAAAAAAGAAGTCTTAAACATATTTTGCAAGATGTGGGTGGGCATTAAGCTGTTGAACGATAACTCTACGAATGCCTTGAAGGAAAGGGGGGGATTCGGGATCCTGCACGTCAATGATGTAACTCTTGCTGTTACAATTACCCACAATTCGTTGCAGCTGAGATCGTCCATGATACGCAGTCGCGCCCTGACCATAACATCAGGTGTTTATCCACTATGACGTTTGATAATGCACCCCGGAAGTTAGAGTTCCTTGGCATAGCATCTAACACATATACGGCCATCGTGGTCTAAAAAATTAAAGTAAGATTCTTCAGAAAGAACCACTTATTGTTGTCAACATGCACGCATGTCTCTATGTCCATGAGCCCACTGAAGCTGCAAGTGTCGATGGTTTTACTTGAGGAGAATTCTGTATAAAGAAGTTTTTAAACACAGCCTACGGTGCACCTGGCGTCAACGAATTAATAAAGTAGACATTGATACACCTGTAGCAGTGGATTAAAGTGCTGTCAACTGGTCAGATGAAGCTCTACTTTCTGTCAATTCCAAGTTCAGGTACCTATTATAACGAATTGATGTCATTTTAAGGGGTCCCCATGCGGATTTTTGACTTGTTTGATTCTCGTTGGCCTACTGCTTCCAAACTTACGTTGCCACGAGCTGCTATTGCACAATAATAAAATCCTATTTCACTAAGGCCAATTATTCTCTCCAGTTCAAACTCCGTAAGTTGTTGAAATGCCACCATTTTTTTCGTCAAAGAGGCATTGCAAGGCTACACATAACGTTTCCATTAGCAGATAACGAAAGACTATTTTCAATATCCCGCCACAGCTCTCTATTTATACGGTTTCAGCAAGAGTTCAGGGGGGTGGGGGAGCAGTGCTCAGACCACGCATGAATGGGGACTCATATGCATAAATAACTTAGAATATTAGATTGTAAAAAATAAATTAAAATACAGTGAAGCAGTTGTAATTATTAGAGAGCATTTTTAAATATTTCCAAAAGTTTAAAATTTAAAATTTATTTTTTTAATTATAAGAAAGTTTTTAAAATTTTTAATATCTATAATATTGTTATATTTTATTATATATGCCTGCAAATTTTCTCAACTTCAAGACAGGTCTTTACAAAAAAAGATTCATTCTATCCTCCAATACCCTAAAATAATAACCTGCATATAAATAATTTAAAAAAAAGTTATTGTATTTTTGTATGAATATTTACTATTCTGGTACAAAATATTATTTTTATTAACTTAAACATTAAATTAGATACTATAACTTTGAGACTAATCGATCCCAAATCGTAAGTTAATAGGAATAATTTCCATATTTGTTTATTATCACAATTAATAATATTCAACAGCCTTGTAAATTATTTATTTTAAATTGTTTAGGATTAAAGAAACCTTTAAAAAGCATAGGTAGACTCTGTATCTTAAGTAACAAAGTATTTTAAAGTATAATTATATGATCACGATATAAATGAATTTAAGGATTTGAAGAATTTAATAATCACAGAAAAAGACAAGGAAAAAGTCTCTCGTGAGATTCGTGATCATTTTGTATATGTCTGATGCAAAATAATAAAAACTGTGGAGATGGCGGATAACATAAAAAATACAAAAATTCTAAAGGCGTAGTAATCTGAATCAAAAGTCGAGAAACGGTGAACGTCTGAAGAATCTAGCGAAAAGTATCAGATAGGATAATCGAAAATAGTACACGAAGCCATAGGCATTTACTGAAAAATTACGCTCAAGATTAATTTTCTTGCCATGTAAAAAGGAGTGGCCCATATATAAAAATATATATTTACCGAATTTTGCAAAGCAAAAGCCGCTCAACATACGAAAATAAAAACTAATGCCAATAATGTAGTTACTTAAGGGACAGTCTAAAAAAAGAAACAGTAGGAGAATCACCAATTGTGGCAAAATTCATGTCAAACCAAAGCAATATCTTGGGAAAGAAGTTTTGCAACTTATAAATAATAGACTAATAGTAAACCAGTGTTAGTGTACCAGTGTACCAGTGTTGTAGACTACTAATAGTAAACTAATGAAAGCTTAAATAGAATTTAGGGTCTGAGATAAGTGTGGTAAGAAAGGACATTGTTTCTGGCTACCTGTTAGAAAATAAGCTGCCATGAAACTCCTACATCTCATGAAGGTTCTACATCGATGAAGATTTTTTCTTTCATAATGAAAGGATTTTGGGAGAGACTGTTGACCAGTTAGTTTTACCTAAAAAAGAAGAGTCAAAGTTATGAAGTTAGCTACAACTTAATATTTGGTGGCCACATGGGCGCCAAGAAGACGACTGAAATAATATGATATTTGTTTTACTGGACTGGTGTTCGAAAATTTTGTGACCTTTGTAAAGATTTCCGAAAGCCATGACCTGTACGGCTGAAGAATAGAGCTCCGATCACGCCAGAGTCAAGATCCAATCTTCCTTTTCATGTTGTAAACTTAAAAATAATGAGTCCAATTCAACCTCCTAGTTCAAAACTACACAGATACATTTCATGCATGGAAGGCCAGCATACACGTTCGGCTGAGGTGTTTTCTTTGTCCATTCTTACTGCTCTAGTTATATGTGAGCATTGCTATCAGTTTTTATGAGATTGTGATACCATATATTGTAGACTTAGATATTGGAACAAGTAATGAACTAGTCGAACAACTTCACTCTAAGAATCAATAGAAGAAGAAACATTTTGTTGAAGACGGACAATTCAATACAACAATAATAATATACACTATATTAAAAAATAAGTTTATTTAAAAATTAATTAAAAGGTTGGACATGACGTCACACGCTTATTTCCTTCCATCTCACATTGCACATCCTTTTGTCATCATTCATAACACAAAAAGAATAACCTTTCTAGGTAGAAACTTACCGTAAATAGTATTCCTAGTTTAAAAGAACAAAAATTATAAAAAAATTATTTTATAAATATTATATATATTTCTTATAAACTGAAAAGAAAATAAAGTATTTAATGAACAAACTTGTTCGTATTCAAAACAAAACAGGCGTGAAACAAGACTATTAGCTGAGAAATTAATCACAAGGAAAATTTAATTGACAGTCATTTTTAATTTAGAATGAAAATTTAACTGTTTCACTGATGTGAAATTAAACTATATAACATTCTGTTCCGATACTTCTATTAAGGATTAACTTGAAATTAATGCAACGAAAATTTACTTACTGATGTGAAAAATAACATTTTTTTACTTATTGACGTATATATTAATTGTATATCGATACCAAATATGAACGCGCAACACAATTTAATAGAAAAATAAAATAATATCATTTATATTTCTTGAAAAATCATAAATTCAGTAATATCACTCGAATTAATTCTCGTAAAACAAAAATAATATTGCATTTAATTCAAGTTTTAAATTATTTCTCAACTAAAATTTCATACTCTACTGACCTTGCCAGTTACTGTCGTAAATAAATGTACAAACTTATTTTAATTCAACTCTTCAGAAACATTTCTCATACGAAATATATATATATATATATATATATATATATATATACAGTAATATATATCAGTACAAAAACCCTTAACGGGTTAAATGTTTGTGACGCAGCTACTTTACCGCTATAAGAATTTGAAATATGGGTCTTAAAAATAATGATATCAAATTTTAAGTGACGCTTTGCTATTAGTTAAAATATACATAGATTTTCTTATTTGATCATTTGCTTTTTTTCTTTTATTTATATTTACAATGCAAACATAATATTTGTAACTTCAAGATAAGACAAATATATAAAATATACTCACTGATGCTTTTTCATTTGCATTTCAATTTCAAAATAACAGTTTTAAAAGGAATGATATCAAAATTCCAGTGACGACGCAATGTCACATTAAAAGATTTGTTTTTAGATTCCACTAAAATTAACTTTGTTTTGTCTAATAAAGTATGTTTACACATTGAAACAGTGCTTTTAATTTTCAAATATACTGTCAAATATTCACACTTTCACGGAGTTTGCATTATAAATTGAAATTATTTATTTCAATAAATCTTTTGCGTCACGCTATCCAAAACTGCAAGTAAAATTTGTGTAAATGTTTTCTTTGCATCACACTATCTCTTTGCACAAATTTTTACTTAGTTGGATACTATGATACAAAATGATGAATACTATGATACAATATAAATATTCAAATAAAATGTAATATTTAAGATCATTCTAAATATATTTATAAATCTATATTTTAAGTATCACACAATTATTTTATGAAATTTCACAAAATTTTTCATTTACATGAAATTTTAAAGTATTATATCTTCCTTTTACAATATGGAGGCTTGCTATATAAGACAGCTAATTAGCATAAATTCAAAAGATATATGCAATTGCGCTGATTAATTTTCTTTGTTAAATTTTAGTTTATTGAACATAGATTTTTTTTTAATTAACGCTCTGTCATTATTTTTTTCTCTAATTTAAATATAATTGAAGTGGTACAATCAAAAAGAACTTTGTTTTTAGGCATTACTAAACTGGTAATATTTTAAACGCTTTTATTTACACTTTTTTTAAGGAATGATTTTTCCCTAAAAAAATTGAAGACTATACAAACTTTGATAAACAATTGTAAAAATATTCTTATGTACATTCTAGACTACCAATATCAGGCCTACAGAACGAAAAAAGCTTTAAATTTTATGTCATTAGGAATGGGGAAAATATAATAGTTCATGGAAATCGCATATTTAATAACACGTTAATAACACTGCGCTCAAAAATAAATAAATAAATAAATAAATACAAAACCGCCCCCGATACCATTTTTGCTGACTCTTATGTAAAATGACCTCTTGAATCCGAATATGACTGTCATTTTGCCCAGTCACTCGCCGTTTTCTCGGGACACCACCCTGCGCAATTTTTTTCACTGTTCGGTAATTTTATGGCCATGAATTCGATTTGGAGAATGAAAAAGAATTAATTTAACGCTTAAAAACAAGAAAATATAATGTTTTATAAATAACATTAATAATATATTAAAAAATATAAGAAATGTAATACATAATTTCAGTGGCAAATCCCTCCTTAAATTTTCCCCTTACCGCTAATGTTTATGCTTTAGAATGTTTCAGCTCTGTAGCTCCTCAGAAGATATTTAACAGTTAAAATAATCTTTCTTCCCTCTAAAAATCAAATTTATAGCCATAAATTACCGAAAAGTGATAAAAATAGGGGCCGTCCCTAAAAAACGGTCGGAGATAGGGCAAAATGGACCTCATTATCGAAAGTAGGGGGAATTTGCCAAAATGGTGTTGGAGGCAATTTTCATGCCAAGCAGTATAATTTCTTTTACACTTAGAAATCAAGTCATTCTTTATTTGTGACTGTAACTGTTGCATCTAAAATATATTAAGCACAAAGTTCAACAGCATTATATAATAACGTAACTTCGTTATGACCACTCAATCCTAACATTGTTATTTATATTTCAAAACTTTCTAGGCAAATCACATTTTCATTTTGTTGGTACTATTTTACATATTAAACATATATTTTAATGCATTTTGAATTAGCGCCATGATATCGATTATATTTATTCAATACAAAAATATTACTAAACCAAATAATGCAACAAAAGAAAAACCATCAATATTTGTCTCACGAGAAAACTACGTTATCTTCTTCCCATTGATAAATATGAGAGGTGCAATCGACCCGAAAATCAATTTGTTTGTGGCTTTTGAATATTTTATTGATCTGTGTAATCTTTTATTCTTGACACAATTGTGTAATTATTCATGCAATTTCATGCGAGTATTCCTTCAAACTAATTTATTTACGGCAGGCTGTAACATAATGTATAATTTTGTATAGAGTAATGTGTTTCGATTTAAATAGAGGGAAACGTATGTTCTTCTTAAGTAATTTATGATTTATGATTGTCATTTAATGAATAATTTTGATTTATATATTTTGTTTGAACTTATATGCTGTCAATATGTAAATTTTGAAGAGGCATGTATGGTAGTGGGCATTTGATATTCATTTGACAGTTTTCAGACTTATAGTTACAATGACTTGTGTCTTTGATGATCCATGGACTGTAAAGAAATTTCTATTAATTTAACCCCTTAACTGTGGCACATATTTCAAAGACACGCCCCTAGGACGCACATATTTGTTTAATCAAAAAAAATAAAACTAATTATATGAATGATATGTATGAGTGCATATTTCCAAATAAGTTATATATAGTTTGGTGCTGGCTGGAGGGGGCATTTTTATACCGTAAAATATGAAGAGAAAATTACGCAAGGGGCGTGGTCACTGCCCGAACTGGTTTCGTGCAACGCAGGTAAGGGGTTAAGGTACTATCAGACGGAAAACGATATATTCTAAAATATAAGCTATTGCCGCTCAAAAGTAACCAAACGACTTCAGTAGGGTTGTTTTTAAGCATAAACGGAAGAACGAAGTCCAGAAATGTAAACAACGGACCCAACATTTGGCTATTACACCCCCCGAGGATGTTTAAAAGGGAAAAGAACAGAGGGCGTTCTGTAATCGCGATTCTCTGATTGGAGGATTTCGTTCTAAAGACTACCGTATGTGCTTTAAACAGTCGAAAATGCGTGATTGACAATTAGTATCAGACGGATATTTGGATCGTTTCCCGCATGAAAAACCTGTTTATGAGATATTTTGTGCTAAAGACTATCATATGGTTCTTCGTTTGATAGCGGCTTTACTAAAATGCTTATTCCGAGTCTTTGTTGATGCACGTTCGTTGTAACGAAATAACTTGATTGCTGAATAATTGAGAAGCAAATATTCAAACCCTGTTTTTTCTTTTTTTTTTTTGTTAAACTCACTATAAAATAGTACAAAAGTATATTATTATTTTCAACGAAAGCTAATTTTATCCCAATATAAACCTACTTTGAAAACTGGAGTAAACACTTTTTGATTGAAACTTTAGAGCCTGTTTCAATTCAAACACTGATTCTTCGAGCCAGCCAATCAGAACTGTTCTTAGTGGTCATGTTACCCACTCACATAGTAGTTTATTTATTTATTTATTTTATCCGTCCTGTATATGTTTGTTGGTTTTAGATCAGTGTGCATTTACTTAAGCTTTTTTTGGGAGGGAAGGGGAGATAATAGTAGTTGCGTTAGTGAGTATTGCAAATTGTGGAACTAGGAAAAGGACAGAAGAAAAATGAAGCTATATTTTAGCAGATCGTGTATTCTATCGTGTTAAGATCCCCAGAAAAAAAAGTAATAACAACATAAAAGGAACAAAGGAATTAATAACAAAGAAAAAGTAACAATTCTATGAAGTTTAAAAAAAAAGAGTTGATCATGGATATTTGTTTGCGACTGGTGGGAAACTTTTTAATATCAAATCACTTAAAATTTATTTCAAAAATTTGCCATTCATATCAGAATTGAAAAGGACAGTTTTAGAGAAAAATACAGAAGATATCAAGGTCATATTCTTCAAAAATTCTAAATTTAAAGATCGAAGTAAACAATCTAGTGAAAACTTTTAAAAAGGGAATTAATATTGCTATTGTAAAAAGTGTTGCCTTACAATCTCTTCCTCTTCGTCGTGGAATGTCACTTGGAAGAAAAAAAAAAGATATGGACAATCATTTAAAATGAATGTATGGCGAAGAATAGCAAAATCAACCTGATTTCTATTGGTATAAAAATATTATTATTAACAATTTACCGGCAGGTAATGGAGAAACAGACGATGTATGCGATTGATCGAATGAAAATATTGGTTTAAAAATTCACTGAACGATTTTTCATGTCTAAATTTTTAACTTTATTTTATAAATAGACAGCAATTTTGTTCTGATAATAATTAATGTTATTCCATTAAAAATTTATTTTAACAATATATGAGTTGCATTCTTTTTCATCCATTCTTTTTCATTTATTTTTCACCATTTTTATGGTTATTATATTGCATTACCAAGCCCCTTAAATAGTTTCACTGATAGCAGTACAATACAAAGGATTGTACTTCGAAAAGACATATATATACGCCCGGGGTAGTTAAGGATTAAAATACAAGTCCTGCTTGCAACACTACATTCTATTAAAAAATAAATTGGCCTTCAACCTTTATTGTTATTTTTATTATTTTTATTACTATTGAAACCTTTCTTCTACAGCATCACATACCACGCAACATCCACAAAAATAATTAACACAGCTTCCCACAATAATATTCTAAATATGCAGTTTGGTGTAATGTTTATTGATATATATATATGTTACAATTATATCTATCTAATAATTATCAGAAAAAAATGTAATATTAACGTTACCACTAGAGCACTGGTCGGCAACCTCATTTTTGAACAAAGCCAAATGTCAACAATAATACGATTAAAATATCTTTTGGGAGCCAAAAATTTTTAACCTAATTTATATTGGCTCATTCATTCTTATCTATATATTAATAGGCAAGCATAAAATTTGTTGTCCCTTTTTAACATATTAATTATGGGAGTAGAGGGTAGAAAATGGTATCATTCGAAAGGTATGGTTAGCCGGAAGGTGCGAATACAAATATTATTTTCTTACGATGTGAAGAAGGTATTTAAAAATACATTTATTTTTTATGCATTTTCCCCCATTTTTCCCTTTCATACACGTATTCCTTTACAATAAAAAATACCTAAAAGTGGAAAGTTGTTAAATCTGGCAATTTCATAAAACTCAAATAAAACCATAGACACAGTAATTTGTATAGGATCCTTATACTTAAGGCTCTCTGTCAGTGAGCTTCAAGGTCATCCAAATCCCGTATTAATCTATTGTAAAATAATCCCCATTATTACTCATTATGTAATGCATATTTTCAAATTCTGTTTTCGCATTCTGAAAATTCATGGCCGTTAAGAGTTCCCCCATGTTTTAAAAATTGATTTTTTTAATTTTTTAAATTTGTTTTTAAGCTGTAAAAGTCGAAATTTTACTTGATTTTCTTTATCGCCCTCAAATAATTAACAAGTTGTTTTATCAATAATATAATTCATGCTAAACCTTTTTAAATGATGTAACTTATTATTATTAATTTTCATAATATTTAAATTTTAAAAACTTATTAATAATTTTGGGGAGAAATGCAATTTTTAGCTGCAAAAACTGGATTTTCCCCCTTCCTGTCCTGCTGTAATTTATCACTGGTGGGAGGTAGAAAGCGCATTAAGGATGACAGGTCATTAGTTGTTTTCATTCTTATAAGTTGAAAGTGTGAAAATGCCCTTGAATGCTTACCCACGTCAGTAGAAAAGGGACAGAAGCAATAGGGAATAAGAACTATCAGTTTGTTTTTCTGAACATATACTATTCATATGTATTTATTAGATAATTTCTTTTTTCAATATCACAAATATACTACTTTTTTTTTTTTTTTTTTTTTTTTTTAATAATTTTTAAATAGATTTTTAAAATAAATCTAAAGATCCCCTACTCCCCATTAATTAATAAATTTTTATCCTATATATATTTACCTAATCTTTATAAATTTAAATTCTTCTGGCGCAATTGAAGGGGAAATAATAATTTTATCTTCAGCATTCTTTTGCGCATTGTAACAAGTTTCAACTGTCCAGGACACAGTTTTAACTGATTATTAAAAAAATCCATATTCTGTTCTCAATATCTTTAAAGTGAGCTAATACTAAGTGCATAAAAATATTTAAAATATTGCTCATTAGGGAAATTCGACTGTATTTCTTCTTACTAAACAATTGCATGGGGACATTAAAAATAAATAAATTAATTAATTAATTAATTAAAAAAACAAAAAGAACTTAGCTAAAGCATTTAAATTTGGTCGATGCAGAGATCTTTGTATAGAAACAACATAAAAATCCAAAGAACACAAAATATTGTTTCGGACTTATCGCTTTCACGCTACATTCGTGCCTACTTTTCCTTTTCTTTCTTTCGTTTTCTTTATTTAATTTTCTGATGATTTTAACACAAAATAATTATTCCATTCTTTTGATTTTTATGCTATTTATATACAAAGTTCTTAATATCTGAAGTTCACCTCGCCCCCCCCCCCCCAAAAAAAAAAAAAAAAAAAAAGCTTTTTGCTGCAAATTCAGATTTGGCAATTTTTAAGGTCTCTTCTTTTCTTTTCTTTTTTTCTTTCTTTCTTTTTTTTAATAACGAAATTTTCAGTTGAAGATAACCGAAAATTTAAATTAAAAAAATCAATTTAATTAGCTAGGTATGTCATACTCTTACCCATAAGGTAGAGAAAGTAGTGTTTTTGGGTCAAATTTTCGAACGCGCGATTTTGTTATATTTACACCTGAATACGTAAATCATGTTTTTAGCAAATGGTCTGTGTGGGTGTCTGTCTGTTATCAGCATATCTCAAGAACAAATAGTAGCAGACATTCCAAACTTGGTATTCTAAATGTGTATCATATATAGATGCTACAGTAAGCTTTTCGTTAAGATCAAGCAAATGGTTCGTGTACAGGGACAATCAAGAGAATTCTAATACATTACATCTATGGGGGAAATTGCAGGTAAGTAGAGTTTAACGTCTATAGACTGCACTAAACCAAATGAAACGAATATATATTTTTTGTAATAGAGATAGTTAACTGGGAAAATTTTTTTTGTGTATGTAGGAGCCTCGCCTCCCCCCCTGGGGGGGGGAAGTCCCCCCTCGAGGGGAGTAAATTTTCATGATGCGTATCTTTCAAAAGAGCTCGCCAATACCTTTAAAACGAATGGCTGAACCATCGATCTGCGATAATTTAAAACAAAGTAACGATTTTTTTTTACTTCTAACGAAAAAAAAAATCGTATTTTTTTTTTTTTTTTTTTTTTTTTTTTTTTAATTTTGAGAATAAAATGGACTTTTTTTGGACATTTGGTGTTATACTACTTCTCTAATATGGAAATCATCTGCATTATCATAAAAGATAAATTTTTTAAATAATAAATTTAATAAATTATTTTTTAAAAACAGAATTATTTTTTTAATAACCGAATTAAATTCTATATAAATGTAGGTGCAAGACATATAATTCAGCTATTTATAAAGGACGCCTATCAATTTTCCTGAACTAACCAACTATATCATTGGAAAGGACGTCTAATAGAGTGTTTATATAGCAACTTTGAAGAAAATCGTTAGAGCCGTTTTTGAGATACGGCTTACGGCTTCACTTCCGATTTCCGATGCCCCACTTCTGTTTTTCCATTTTTCACCAAAATTTGGAAAATTCGTCTGTAAACCAGACCTATTTCAATTCTGAAGTTTTGTAGTTCTATCTTTATTAGTTTCCGAGATATAATAACCGGAAGATTACACACTCGCATACACACTGACCAATTGCCAAAAACCACTCTTTTCGACCCATGAGACTTTCAAACACGTAAATCAGGTGAAATCTCGATATCTAAGTTTTCGACCGAATACAATATTTCCATTACCTACGGTAGTTGGGTAATGGAAGTAAAAGAGCTGCTGTAGGTCCTAGGCTTGAGGGAGAGTGCCATCCATTCGAGGGGGGGGTCTTTCTAAGGGATCCTAGCCCGTATATATGCAAGTTTCGAAGGAAACTACGGAAAACTCCGAACGGCTAGGCCGACGAGCGCGACCTGGGTCAAATGAAGGGACAAATGAAGAGGAACCCTAACAACCGAAATGTATTGTAAAGTGCTTGTTTCTACGGTGCCTTTTCTTCCGGATGCCCTTTTTACCGATGCCCTGTTTTTCGGAATCCCATTTAAAAGTTATACCCGCGTATATATATATATATATATATATATATATATATATATATATATATATATATATACCTAGTTATAATATTTAACCATTTTTTAAAAGTTATTTTTCATTCTGCTTCTTACGCTTTATCTAATAGTATATCTACCCCTCTAAGTTGGACACATTTTATCGGAACGGAATATATCCATAGGATTAACATTATGTCCAACCTCTACAAGTTGGACACCCCTCTAACTTGGAAGTTGAACATTCAAATATTATCCTAAGTTGAACACTTTTACCCAATGAGACTGGAAAAAAAGATATAAAACTTGCATTTTCTCACCTTTTTTAGAAAATGTACTTATCCTTTGTAGAAATAACTGTAAATATCTAAAAAGCAATGTTTCTTGTCACACTATATTCAACTCTGCATATTCATCTTGTAAAAAAAAATATTTATTTTGTTCAACTGAAAAATTCACAAATTACTTAATTTTAGCGTTTAATGAAATAGTCTTTCTTTTTATTGATTTGCATGAATTGTTTTTGTCCATTTCTCCAGGAAATATCCAGTAGTGAGCATACAAGTATGTTTTGACTTAGACTGTTTTAAAATGAGCATTAGACAATACATTTCGGTAGTTAGAGTTCCTCTTCATTTGTTATTTTTATTTTTTCTACAAAGTTTTACTTGAGTGTATAATTGCACTAAACATAATATGTGAGAGATCTGTAGCGAAAAAAGATGCTGATTCAATTTGGGTGCATATCAATGGACAGGCGTCGCTGCTAGGCTGCAGTTTTCCCCTTTCACAGGAAAACTATATCACAGTTTCTAGAGCGAATAAATTCACCAAATTTCATAAGCTATTAATATTATTAAAATGAATGTTATCTTTATTTGGGTGTATATCAGCAGACAAATTGGTACTACTTTTAATCACATTCTCCGATTTTCCATATAACTATCACAGCGTCTATTGAATAAAATTGCAGCAAAATGCATATGCAAAATTTTTATTGTGAGAAGTTATATTGATTAAATTTTCGTGCATATTAACTGGTGGATGGCGCTGTCATATAAAAAATTATAGAAGAAAGTGTTATTATGGCCACAATATACCAGTTTAAATTTAAATTTTAAATTAGCAAATTAATCATTTTTTTTTTGTATATAAGTTATGAGTACTTAATTATGTTAAATTTAGATGTGATTAAATGTTAAAAGGTATGCATAGATACAGTTTAATTAAATAAAAAAATGTAAGCAGCCCTATAAGTTGGAATCCTCCTAGCGAAACGGAGGGTAAAATAATAATTTTGACTTCAATTTCAATATTCGTTTGAGCATTACAAGAGCATTCAACTGTACTATAAGTAGTTTTAACCGATTATTATTGTATACAATGGGGGCTAACACTGGTTGCATAAGAATTTATAGAATATTGCCCATTCGTGAAACACAGAATAATCCTCTCAACCGAATTTCTTCATACTAACCAACTGAATGATGACAATTATAATAAACTTAGAAACTTAGCTAAGGCGTTTAAATTTGGCCAATGCAGAGATCTTTACATATAAATAAAGTACCAAAATAAATAAATATTATTAAAATATTGTTTCCGACCTATCGCTTTTACACTGCATTCGTCGTGCCTTCTTTTTCTTTCTTTTTCCTCTTCTTCTTTTTTTTTTTTTTTTTTTTCTTTTTCTAATGAAAGATCGTGACACGAAACAATTTTACCCTTTTTTAATTTTTTATGATATTT
This sequence comes from Salticus scenicus, assembly GCA_963930645.1. Lineage (NCBI taxonomy): Eukaryota > Metazoa > Arthropoda > Arachnida > Araneae > Salticidae > Salticus > Salticus scenicus. The sequence continues at coordinate 77,214,199 of OZ005650.1, forward strand.
ATATAAAATCTTCTTAATCTTCGACGTTTAACTGAACACCCAATTATTTATTTATTTATCTATTTTAATAAAGATATTTTCAGTTTGAAGTTATCGAAAATTTAATGAAAGAAAAAAAAAATCAAGTTAATTACGTATATGATATTTAATATATTAAAATATAAATTTACCAAACAATTTTTTCTTTCTTTCTTTTTCTTTTCTTTTCTTTTCTTTTCTTTTCTTTTTTTTTTTTTTTTTTGAGGATAATGGAACATTTAGGGGGGGGGGGAAGGCTTGTTTGTCTATAAAAAGCAAGAAACAATTAAATTGCAACATTTGCTTCGGGTCGAAAGAACATACGACCTTTCATCAGGCGAACAAAGTAAGCACAAGTGTTGTAGTCAAAGCGCCAACGCAGCTGAACAAAGTAGGCACGAGCACTGCAGTCAAAATGGCAACGCATCACTGCAGCACTCATGTCTAATTTGTTCGCCTGACGAAGGGTCGTGTGTCCTTTCGACCCGAAACAGTTATTGCAAGTTTATTGCATTTTATAGTGAATATTCAAAGTTTTGTAATTATTACTTACGCCAGTTATATGGTGCTTTCTTATTAATATTTTCCTGCCGTTTTCCTCCATTCTAACCTTTATAATTATGCATAGAAGTGACTTTAATGTCATATGATATGAAAGATTAATATCGCTTGTTTCCTGCAGGAAATGTTGTTTGTGGCTTTTCAGTAGGGTTACACTAAATATTTTGAATGTATTGCAGCTTGTGGTATGCAGTTAAAGTAACAATGCTTATCTATTAAAAACTCAAAGGAGTTACATATGACTATGATAATCGTAGAGTTAGTAGTTATTTTACATTCTCACATTGAAGAATTCAGATACACTAGGATAGAAGGAAATTAATGATTTAAAACATACTTTTAATGCCATCACATTGTTAATCACAGAAAGAAATTTGTATTTGTTTTCAAAATGATGCAATTTTTTGTTTATTATTATTATTATTATGAAAATTAAGTTTTATGCATTGAAAATTTAATTAAAAGGAATTTGAGTTGTACATAAAAATTTCGTTTGTTATTTAAATTCGTTTGTTATTAAAATTTCCCCCAAATGTAAAGCAAAGTGATTTTGAAACAATAATTTTTCCCTCCCTCCCCCCCCCCCCTCCTCCGACAGCCCTAATACATCGTATGTCTTTCGTAGACAGTGCCATTATACTGGATGTATTAATAAGGGGAAAAAATAAAAATAAAAACAGAATGGCAGATAATTATTGAGCATATGTTATTTAAAAGAATGTGTATGTAAACAGATTTCAAGGAAAGTTGAGATGCATGATCACAAACATCTTATACATGCGAAGTACTTTTAACATACTCGAATTGAAAACAAAACGGTTACAATTTATAAAACTAAAAAAAAAAAAAAAAGGAGAAGAAGCATAATTATTAATTAATTTGCATGATCTCTGCATGTATGCAAGCCGATGAAAGATCTGTTATATTTTAAATAACATTTATTAATATACAAAATTATTTTATTTATGTTTATTTACTTATTTTTATTGTTTAAATTTATTTACTTGTTTATTTTGCTTATTTCAACAGAAAAAATGGCAATCAAACGAAAAGTTTAAATGCCACGCATAATATTCATACATACATCCACACACTTACACACATATATATATATATGTGCGTGTGTGTGTGTCTCACAAGTTAGGAAACAGACTAACTCTTCGTTTTTAATAATATAAATCAAAACGCAAATTCTTTAGAGAAGAGCAGAAATAATTTAGGTAAAAATTTAGCTCTTTTGTGTTATTCAAAGAATAACTATTGCTGATATGTCTTTACTATTCTGTGACATTCTAGTGTTACATATTTATCACACAGTTTTCCCCTTTCACAGGAAAACTATATCACAGTTTCTAGAGCGAATAAATTCACCAAACTTCATAAGCTATTAATATTATTAAAATGAATGTTATCTTAATTTGGGTGTATATCAGTAGATAAAGTGGTACTACTTTTAATCGCATTCTCCGATTTTCCATATGACTATCACAGCGTCTATTGAATAAAACTGCAGCAAAATGCATATGCAAAATTTTTATTGTGAGAAGTTATATTGATTAAATTTTCGTGCATATTAACTGGTGGATGGCGCTGTTATATAAAAAATTATAAAAGAATGTGTTATTATGGCCACAATATACCAGTTTAAATTTAGATTAGAAATTAGCAAATTATTCATTTTTTCCGAACACTATAGTGAGGAAAGTATTGTGATCATGTCAAAAATCCGAATTTGAGATTTTGATGTTTCTATACGTTTCGAGGTCCCCTGAGTCCGTTTTCACTATTTTTGCGATGGTGTATGTATGTGTGTGCGTATGTATGTGTGTATGTATGTGTGTATGTCTGTGAGTGAACACGCTAGCCTCTAAATGCTTTGTTCGAATAACCTGAAAGTTGGTACGCATATTGTAAGTCACTATAGTACGAACCCTATAGATTTTGGTGAATCTAGCACTTATAGTTTTTTTACAGGGACACAAAGAAAAATTCTTTATCACTATGCCTATGGGGCCAAATTTTTAAAAGTGTGATAGCATCTAAACGCCTTATTAACCTGAGCAAAAAATTTGTACACATGGTATAGGTCACACTTGCACCAACTGTATAGATTTTGGTGAATCTAGCACTTACAGTTTTTTTACAGGGACAGAAAGAAAAATTCTTTATCATTATGGCCTATGAGACCAAATTTTTAAAAGTACGATAGCATCTAAACGCTTTATTCAATTGAGCTGAAAATTTATATGAGTATTATAAATCCCTGTTGAACTAACTATAAGCATTTTGGTGAATCTAGCATTTGTAGGTTTTTACAGGGACACAACGAAAAATTCTTTATCATTATGATCTATGGGTTCAAAGTTCAGTAGCGTTAAATAAAACATCGTGTACTATATGGAGAAAAATACTCAAACACTCTATTATGGTTTTCTCTCTTTTGTTTGTTTAACAACTCCTCTTTCTTTACTTTATCTACAAAACTGTTAATTACTCAATGTTCGTAAAGTCGAGTGGAGTCACTCCAGATTTTTTCTATATAAGTTATGAGTATACTTAATTATGTTATATTTAGATGTGATTAAATGTTAAAAGGCATGCATAGATGCAGTTTAATTAAATCGAAAAATGTAAGCACCCCTATAAGTTGGACACGTTTTCCTGGAACCGTAGGTGTCCAACTTAGAGAGGTTTTACTGTAATATGTATATAAATTTTCAATTCATTCAGATAAGGCATTTACTCATTATATATATATATTTTTTGTATTTTTATTTAAATAATTAATTTTCCTTTGCTTATTTAATTTTTACAAAGCATTTATAATATTGAAATAAACATTCTTTCTTTTTTTTTTTTTTTTTTTTTTTTTTTTTTTTCAATAAATGCTTTTTTCATAAATGCAGCATCTGTCAAAAATTATGATATACTAGCTATTAATTTGCTTTCTTATTCTAGAACGATTTTTAAATACTTTTTTATTGAGTATTGTAATCAATTAATATATGTATTAGTATTCGCTGTAAAAGTTTTAATATTGCGCCTGAAGTAATAAAGCAGAGGAGGGAGCCCTATAAATTTTCTCTCACACAGGCGTCCCCAGCTTACTTGTTACGGCACTAACTAACAATATATATTACGTATAATATATTTAGTTTATTATAGAATAAAGAAAAATATATCGAGGCATTCATTCAAAAGTTATACCTTTCTAAATATATATACACCTAAATATACTTTTAAACAACATATTCTTTTTTATTCCATTTTATTTCTTACAATTTATCTCAAAAATTGCTCAAGAATATTTGTAATAAAACGTATTTATAAAGATACACAGAAGATCAAATAAAGCAACGCTATACTGTAGACATATTTAAAGTGAATATAGGATTTAAATATCTTCGGAAAAAGCTATTTATTATGAACATGTATTAATATAATGTAATTTCAGTTGTAGAATACATACATCTAAAATGTTAGTAATGATTAAAAAATATTAACAATAAACCTGGGAGGAAGGATAGATTACTCCGAGCAATAAACATAAAATAAGAAATTTCCTTATTCTACAAAAACTAACATATTTCAGTCCCTATCCTCTAGCAGTAGAAGGACCCCCCCCCCCTACCTTCTTGTCTTCCAGTAACGCCTACTCGACAATAAATTCCGAATGTTGACAGCTTTAACAAAGAATGAACTTTAACGGAAATTGGACTAATGACTTAGTGAAGGGGGTGAAAATATAAAAGGTATCCCATAGAAGCGAAAGCTGAATCGTAGAACTTGAAAAAAAAATTGACTGACAAGTAGCCTTAAGCGAAGTGATGACGTCACTGGCCGTCCGTGGAACCACAAAAAAAATTTCCTAAGGATTTGATTTATGAGAAATCATTTTTTATTTTCTAATTTATTTATGATCTAATTTCTTTCTTTTTTGTTTTATGATTTATGTCAGCTGTAATTTAAAGAGATATTAGCCGTACGATAAATTTCATGTTTGTGTATTAATATGTAAATAATATATATTATTTGATTTTTGAAACTTCAAATGTTCTTTGTTATTAGTCTTTTGGCAACAAAAAGTGACTTTATTTATTTATTTATTTAAATATTTAGTTCTTTTATCGTTTGAAAGTGACTATTTTTTTTTTCTTTTTAAGTGCATTTATTGCTAGCTTTTGCTGGTATAAGAAGCAAGTAGAAGATACGGAAAAACTTTTGATTTCCGGTTTTCGATGAAATTACACGTTTTGAGATTTCCTTGCATTTCAATTAACTGAAATTGACTACTGATTTTTATTTTTAAAAAAGTGGATTTATTATTCTTTCCTTTGCATATATAAGTAGAAAATATAAGATTCAGAAAAATTTTAGATTTTCGGTTATCGATAAAAATACACGTTTTAAAATTTCCCGAACTCAATTCGACCATTTTTGCAAAATATCTTTCTTTTTGAGTTCAAACTCTGTACTTTATGAACCAATCGAATTAATTTAATAGAATTTGATATTTGGTTTGACATGGTACCGATTAGCTTTTGGGCTGTATTACCCAACAAGAGGCGTTTTCACGTTGCGATTTTCTCTCATTTCAGGAAAGACTAACATCTACAGAGAGAAATAGTTATATTAAGTAAAACTTTGTTGATTCAGTTAGAGTGCATATCGACAAACAACTGCCGCAGCTGTGTTGCAATTTAATTGCGTTTAGGACAAGGCAATAACTTTGCTTTGCCTTGCTTTGCAAAAAAATGGTCGAGTTTCGACCACTGGGCGATACTAGTTAACATAATTAGAGTATTCCTAAGTCGACATTTTCTAAAATCTCAAGGGGCGAAAAATCTGCGTGTGGCTCGCGAGCCGCAGGTTGCCGACCACTGCAGTAGAGCATAAAAGTAAAATATTATAGTTTTCATAATGTGCATTTTATATACCAAGTTTTGTCCAATGATATATTCCCTGGATGTCAAGCACGTAAAACAGCAATTCAAAAATCCTGCTTTATAAAACAATGCATTTGCAGCTAGTCCACAGAGTAATATGGATGAAACTTTAGTTAGCACGATTTTCTAGGAAAAAGAATGTTACATGTAAAATTTCATGCAGTTTCATCAACTATAAGTTGATGAAACTGCATGTCTGTTTTGTCCAATGATATATTCCCTGGATGTCAAGCACGTAAAACAGCAATTCAAAAATCCTGCTTTATAAAACAATGCATTTGCAGCTAGTCCACAGAGTAATATGGATGAAACTTTAGTTAGCACGATTTTCTAGGAAAAAGAATGTTACATGTAAAATTTCATGCAGTTTCATCAACTATAAGTTGAAATTTAGCTTTCAAACATATCAATAAAAAATATAAAACACTTTTTATAAACCATGTTTTTAAATTTTCTGTTGAATCATAGCTTTAGAACTACATTAGCATTTTATCAATGCGTATAAAATTTTTAAAGCGATAATGACGCCAATTTTTGTGAGATGCATAATTTAACTCTTTACAATTTTTTAACGTCTACGTTTAATTAAATGTATTTATTTTTAGGTCGAAAGAAAATGAACTCTATTTTTATTTTATTTTATTATTGTTATTTTATTTACATATTTTTTGGCAATAATTAAATTATATCTAATTTTTTAATGGCTATTTTTAAAGCTATTAGAAGATTATTATTAATTTAATTAATTAAAAGAAAACTAATCAAAAATTTGAAATCGGGCTTCGAAGTATTATGTTGTCATCGGGTTCTGAGCTATTCTTAAAGTTTCAAATGTCTAGATAGTAAGTTAGTTAGTTAAAGATCGATTGCAAGATTCGTACCGGATAAACAAACAAACAAACAAACAAGAATAGAAGTTAATAAAAACATGGTAAAATTAGGGTTAAGGGCGTCTTTTGTCTGTGAATATGCGCCAAAATTGAAATAGAGATTTTTTTTTTTCTTTTTTTTTTTTTTTTTTATTACAGAATAGAAGCGTCCCTTATTGGGCGGTATAGTTGAAAAAATAATTAGCATTAATATATGTTAAAGTCTAACTTAATATAAGGTTTTATTAAATGATGTGTCATGTTTCATACATTATGATTTGATAATATCCATACAGACAAACAATTTGTATAACTAGTCATACCCTTTCCAGAACATCCCAATTAAATAATAGAAAACCGGAGATAGAGAATTTTCATGAATTCAATATACTCTTATGTATCCAGAAAATTAAAATAAAATAAAACAAATAAATAAATAAAAAGGATTTTGTGAATTTCTATTAAATACATAATTATATAAAAAAAATATCTGTAAGAAAAAGTTCATTACAACAAATTAAATATTTTACGAAACATGAAGAAAGAAACGGAAAAAATAACTGTTTCTTTTATTTCATTTCTTTCGAGTACGTTTTTTAGGGAAACTATTAAAAAAAGAAAATGAAATGATATATCTTGCTAATGACATACAAAAACAATTATGTAAAGATAAGGCACTTAAAAAAATTAGGGGGGAAATGTTAAATAAATATAAATTATCTGCGGCGTGAATCCATGTGACAGATATTATGAAAGATCAAATATTTTCATACTTAACTGTTTTTTAAATAGTCACATTAATGTAAATATGAAAATTCCAGTAAAAAAGAAATTAGTGCTTGTCGTACTTCAACATTAAGAGAAACATAAATTCTTCATTAAATGCAAACTTCTCTTATTTCATATGTAAGACCAGTATTATTTATGTTACAATGCTATTATTATTGCTGTTTTATTTTAAGTTATTCTTTGTTTTGAAAGAACATTAAAGAAGTATTTTTATTACAAGTTGATCATTACGAAAAACAGAACTTATTTAGTATTATGAAAGTTAATGATGGGAATTTAAAAATATAAAAAAATATTGATTTATTCATTATTATTATTTTTTTTTTGCAATTTATCTGTTCTCTAAAGCCCAAATCGAAGATTTTTGTTTCATTTACTTTTCGTATTTGTATGTTACTAATCTATAACAGAATGTACGTTAAATTTGATGTATTTGTGTGATTCAATTTCTTAGTCTTGAATGAATGTAGGAAATATATAATATAATTTTATTTTCATTATTATTATTATTATTATTATTGTTGTTATTATATTTTTTGGTAAATTTAAGATGTTTTAACTTCACTATATACGTTTATAAAGTTTAATTTCAAAGAAATTTTATAAATGAACGTATATTAAAATAAAAATTAATGAATTAATATATATATATATATATATATATATATATATATATATATATACTAGCAGACCCGGCCACGCGTTGCTGTGGCTATGTTATACGTTGAATTATAATGTAGTAAAATATTCAATATATTAAAATTATTATTTACGAATAAAGACCATCCTTGATAACATCCTTGATCTTAGCAGACTTAGCCCGCTTCGCTGGTCCCTATTTTTAAAAATGATTCACTATAATTAAAGAATTCTCAAAATTGCATTAATTTTTAACATGCGAAAAAAAAAGAGAAAAAAAAAATCTGATCGGGAAAAATGTTCGACACTCATAATGAATCCATATATTATCGAAAGGAAAATGATATAAAATACAAAAAAATCTTCTCTCATTGGTGGAATAATCTGTTCGGACCCCCACTGCCTGCGGCAGTGTATACCTGCGCAAACCATGCGCACCGTTTCTTCATCCACCGTTCCCGCCCTTCTTAATAACTCTATACTTTCGAAAATATCCGCAATCGATTTATCGGGCCTTAAAACTTAATAATACTAATTTTCAAAGTTCTAACTCTTATTTCTATTATTTTGCCTCTTTGCCCTCCCCCCTCCCACTATTCTAAATAATTTTACAAATTCGAAAATATCTACAGTTTATTTGTAGGTGTCAAAAACCTGTATGCACCAATTTGAACGATCTAACTATATTTTTATTTTTTGCCCCTCTGCCCCCCTTCCCGCCCCTCCTAATAAATTTACAAATTCGAAAATATCCGCAATCGATTTGTTGGTATCAAAAATTCTATGCACCAATTTTGAATGATCTAACTCCATTTTTATATTTTGCTCCTCTGCCCCCCCCCCCCCTTTCCCGCTCCTCTTAATAATTTTACAAATTCGAAAATATCTGCAATCGATTTGTACGTATCAAAAACTTTATGCACCAATTTTGAATGATCTAACTCCATTTTTATATTTTGCTCCTCTGCCCCCCCCCCCTTTCCCGCTCCTCTTAATAATTTTACAAATTCGAAAATATCTGCAATCGATTTGTACGTATCAAAAACTTCTATGTACCAATTTTTAGCGATGTAACTCTATTTTTATTTTTTTGCCCCTCCGCCCCCTTACCCGCCCCTCCTAATAACTTTACACTTTCGAAAATATCCTCATTCGATTTGCAGGCCTCTAAAACCTCTCTATACCAATTTTGAACAGTCTATCTGCATTTCTATTTTTTTTTTTTTTTTTTTGGTTGTTGTTGTTTGTTTGTTTGTTTGTGAAATCACGTTTTGGCCCCTCCCCCCCCTTTTGGGAGGCGAATTTTGCAATAAAAACTATCCTATCTCTCAAGTTGGACCAAATTGCACACAGTGTCCAAATTTCATTAAAATCGGCTCATTAGTTTAGGAGTTCATCGCGGACAAACATAATAAATTTTATATATAAAGATATATATATATATATATTAAATTATAAAGTTTTGATCAATGAAGCACAAATAAGTAAAAAACAGGATTAATTTCACTGTATTATCTTCATTATAATATGAATTCAATTTACACTTCAGTCTAAGTAACACGTGGCCGGCTATGCTAACACCAAAAATTTAAAAAGTGGAAATAATTGAATTATACGAAATTTATTAATAGGTTAAAAAGTTGAAGATTCTTTGTGTAGATGGCAGCACCAAATATATTTCAGCTTTCATTTCAACCCAGTCGAAAGGTATCGACATCTGTTAGAATCATTTGGAGTTAACAGATAATTGTGACTGTCAAATAATAACAGACAAATAATTAGCAATAAATTAAAATTGCGACTATAATTTGAGATTTAAACTATCCTATCTCTCAAGTTGGATCGAACTGCACATGGTGTGCGAATTTTATTATAATCGGTTAAGTGGTTTAGGAGTCCATTGAGGACAAACATTGTGACACGAGATTTATATATATTAAGATGTGTGTGTGTGTGTGTATACATATTAAATGCATTTTCATTGGTAATTCAATACAATGCATATATTAATAATCTTCAGAAAAATTTTCACCATTTTTTTTAGTGCACATTGATTTATAAACGCAAAGGCAAACATACATGCATACATTTAAGCATTGTTTTAATTATTTATGTGCATCTTACGATACATACTGAGTCAAAATATTGAATTCTACTAATAATTTATGTATCTTACAATATTTGCACACTCTTTTGCCACCCAGATATTTATACAAAATAAAACATTTCATAAGAAAATAATTCATAATACATTTTTAACATACATAACAAAATATTTCAATATTATAATGCACATTTCGTAAATGAAATGGATACGCACATGCACTACATAATCGAAAATTTGATTTTATCAATGTGGTATTTAAAAAAATATGCAGGATGTTACAAAAGTATTTCTTAAAATAAGAATGGTGATTGTATTAATAAAGACAACTTTTTTTTTTTTTTTTTTTTGTCACCATGGAGCCTAGGGTTGCATTCCTTTCTGAATAGCAAAAAAGAATAACACCAGAATACTACCAGTAAATACAAATTGTCATTTCTCACAGAATTTCTTCTAAACCGCAAAATCAGCGTACCACCAAACCAGCACCATCAAATACTGAACGCATACAAATTTTAGCGACAGGGAGAAACGAAGTTTTGCTTAACTCATTAGTTAAAAATATTTCGCTAGAAGACAATCAAAGCAATCGTTGTTCTTAAAAAGCGACGCATCCTCAATGCTGGATTCAGACATCACAATATCGACAGCAACTACTTTGTACAAATTACGATGGTTTTTACATACAACGTATTTTCATTTCCAGATACATACCAAATATATTGTCAAGCAAACAGAGATGGACACGAGTCATGATGATTGTAATACTCTGTTAAAAATTTCAGTTCAGACTTGAGCCTCAATATCGAGTAAAATTACAAGCAATTCCATAATATGGTTCAACATCACTTAAGTTTCGTACTACTTGCGATTGAAGTTGCCCGAAAACATGGAACAGTCACAACATAAGTATGAATCAGTAAAATCCCGATTGAAACCAAACAAGTCTTAAAGTAAAGAACGTGGTCGAAAACTTAGGGTAAAGTACAAATTTTGTGCAACAACTTACCCATGAACCAAGTTTTGGCTCCAACTAACACCAAAATTTTAACAGTGTATCAGTGATAACCTGCTGATAATCACACCGAATACAGCTGCAATTACGCCTTGCACGACTAAATTGATTACATAGTACAGTGTATTTAAGCTAGTTTTTTATCTCTAGACTGCAATTTTCAGACTTTCGAGGTCGATCACCGGTGGTATTGTGTATCCGGACAATTTTTATCCTTCACGGAGGGGATCTCCTTTTAAAGATACCTGACACCCTTAAAAATTAAAAATGACGCGAAAAAATTCAAAATAAAATAAAAACATTTTCCTTCAGAATTGTACTAAGAAGTCTCAGTCAACAGAAAGTGATTAAAAAATAATCTAAAATCACAGCCTGACATGATTTATTTTCCGGAGTCGATCATGTGAAAATATAGGACTTTCTATAACTTTCAGTTCAAATTTGAATTGAAGTTAAAGATCTAGAGCAACCTGAACGCCACCTTATCATGCATAAACCCTCTGCTCGTTCAGCGTGAATTTTCATAGGGATTACACATATTTATAAATTTGCACTAAGTCGAATGACAGGAAGATGGTAACAAATTTTGAACATAAGTGAAACAAATTTTGAACTGGGTTCAGAGTCTTCCCCCTTCAAGTCTCTTGCTACTTGTGAATGTATTGTTATGTAAGTTAAACACATATGCATTATTTCAACTTAATGGAATAATTGGAAGTGGGTTAAAATATGAAAACAAAATGGGAATAGGTGTTGGGGACCAGGGAAGCCAGAAACTCCACATAAGCCGCTAACAAACGAAGAACCATACGATAGTCTTTAGCACAAAATACCTCATAAACAGGTTTCTCATGCGGGAAACGATCCAAATATGCCGTTTGATACAAAGTGCCGAACGTATGTTCGTCAATCACACATTTTCGACTGTTTAAATCACATATGGTAGTCTTTAGAACGAAATCCTCCAATCAGAGAATCGCGATTACAGAACACCCTCTATTCTTTTCCCTTTTAAACATCCTTCAAGGGAATAATAGCAAAATGTTGGGTCCGTTGTTTACATTTCTGGATTTCGTTCTTCCGTTTATGCTTAAAAACAATCCTACTAAAGTGGTTTGGTCGCTTTTGAGCGGCAATAGCTTATTTTTTAGAATATATCGTCTTCCGTCTGATAGCACCTTTAAGTCCATTACTGCTTGTGCATGTATTATTTTTGGAGTTATACATGCAGGTATAATTTCAAATTATTCGGATGATATGAAGTGAGTTAAAATTGGTTTGCTTATACAGACAACAAACGGAGTTAAATGAAAACGTGTAATTATAAAAATGCATTTTTGATTAAGACACTTGGTTATTAAATACATATACATATATATTTATATATATATATTTCTCACGTAACGGAGAAGTTTTTTTCAAACACATTTTAACATTTAAAACATTTTAATCATTCTCTTTAAAAAAATAGATCAACATCTAATATATAAATTATAAAATATATAATGTCGAAGAATTAAATGGGATTTTGAAACATATTAAACTTATTATTTTTTAATGATAATTAAAAAATAATTTGAAAACCCATATACATTAAAAATTGAAGCAATTCTTTTTAAATATTTTCAAATATTTTGTATTTATTTTAAGAAATGTTCCGTTGCAAAAATTTATAACATTATTAAAAAAAACAAAAAAAAAAAAAAAAGAAAAAAAAAGAAAATGCAAAGCTTTTATTTAGTTAAAGTAAATAAAGGCATTTTAGAGAAAATCGTTTATGTAAACTACATTGCAAATTTCAAATTGTTTTTCAATAAAAGCAGATACGTTTTTATATTTTGAAATATAAACTTATTACATTTTTGAACATATGAATATTAGGTTACAAAAACCAATATCTCTTACATAAATTTAATGGAAGATCTTGAATAATACATTGTTCATTTTTAAAGAGATAAAATTTTCTGAGAAAATTTGCGGTCTGATAAATAATATAAACAGAACACTGTCATTTTAAAAGTGCAAAAATCTGCAAAGCAAATTTAAAAATCAAAGCCTTTTATTATAAATACATAAAAAGTCTTTATTTACCAAACTATTGTGTAAATTTATGTACTTTCTTTTGCTCATATAAACAAGAAAATAATTAAAAACATCTTGGTTGTTTCTTTAAATTTTAACGTTTATTTTAAATAAAAGAAAAAAATGATTTTTTCATTAAAAATAATATTTTATGTCTCTTTAAAATTATAATAAGAGTTTATTTATTTATTTATTTTTGTAGATAATGTAGATAGCTTGTTAATAATTAATTAACTGGACTCAAGTTGTAATTATAAAAGCTAATAAAAATGAAAAACTCTTTTAGATTAAAATAATAATAATAATAATAATAATAATAATAATAATAATAATAATAATAATTGTTGAAAAGCCAAAACTATTCGTTTTTAAGAAGTTATTGTGCATACCAAAATCAATATATGGATCACTTATAAGCTGGATATTCTAGTGAATAAAAAAAAAGTCTTATACAGTATACAACAATATTTTATATATTCGTACAAAATAAATACTAAGTCGGATATAGCGAAACATTCGCAATTGCTTTTGTGAAGTTTTAGTTATAGTCAGTTAATTACAATGAGAAGATTTTGGATATTTTAATAATCTGGTGTATCACTCACACGACTTTCTTTTAACCTGAAATTTAATACTGTAAGTACAGATTGGAGATTGGGGGTTAAGATAACAAGTACTGTTGTGTAAATATATATTAAAACAATTCCAATTAGGCTTCAGAACACCTTTATTTGACAGATAATTCTATGTTAGGGGAGCTGTCGCCCCCCTCAACCCACCGTTTCATCATTGTATTTACAATTATATAGAATTCAAATCAAATATTAAATTTAAAAGTTCATTTAGAATTATTCGGAAGACTTTCACACACATTATTACTTGAAACTTATCAATCTTGAACAAACTTTTCTAGTAACAAAAATTTTAAATTCAAAATAACTCTTTTGGATCCGCTGAAATAATTTGGTTTTAATTTACTGTAACAGACACAGACACAGGCAAAGTTAAAACTATAAAACTATTAAAACTATAAACTAATGATTTTTAAGGTCTACCTTGTAAGATCAGTTTGAGAATGCAATTCTTGCACTCACATGTAAATATTTTCCAAGAAAACCTAGAATCTGAAGGAAGGGAATGTTTCCAGAAGTAGAACGTATATAGAGCGCATGGAAATTCTATACGACAGCAGATTGTTGCTGGTCTTTCCTGATAAAATCCCCGGACGATATATATAACGAGAAAAGTATCTGAAGTAGTTTGCACGAAGAAAAATTTTTACTAAAATAATAATAATTATTATAGTTAAATTTGTTTGTTATTGTTCTTTTTAAATAATATCTTATATCAGTTCGTTTTTATATATTTATCTTCTCTAATCGTGCATTAAAGTAAATTTCAGTATTTCGTATTTATTTTTAAGATGCTTAATTGAAACTGACAAAGATCTGCACCTGATGACAAATAAATAGTTCATTTTTGTTTTATCACGCTAAGAAAAATAAACATCAGTTAAAATGTTCAAAACAAATTTTGCAAAAATGTATTTTGCAAATGTGTGGGATTTCAATAGCACTGCAGAAGTTTTTTTTTTTTTTTTTTTTACAATAAATTAAAAGCATTAATGATAGTTTAATCACATGGGAAGGGCATAAAATAAAGCAAGTTTTACAGTCTTTGAGGCATTCAGAGCCTCAGAAAATGCAATAGGCAAAATGTAATAAAAGTTTACGTACACTCACAGTACGTTGGAATGATGTTTAGCTTAAAAAATAATAAAAGTTAAGACGCCGATAGCGGAATACTTGACTTTGGGGTCAACAAAAACATAAGACAATTTCACGTAAAGGTAGAACGATCATGAAAATCGAAGTAAAAGTTTGAGAAATGTTATCATTCATAGACGAATTGTCTTTCAATGGCGATCTGTGTTAGTCAAGTTGTTTTATTAGCATAGCGAAAATGTGGAACTGCCGATATACATGAAAATTTTGTGATACCACAATTCCAACAACATTATGATTTTGAGTTGTCGGGATATATAAAGAGCATTGTTTATAAAGGACATTTTTCTGATATTTCCACTTTAATGGCTATTACATTTTATAATAAAAACCTATATACAGTAAATTACCGTTGAAAACTTCGTATAACGTGTACAGCTATTCATTCAAAGGAATTTCAGTAAAATTCGGAGAACTGACTTTCGTTGAGAAATGTGACCAGTAATCATATTTGTTAAAAATTATTGCAAAATGCAAAGTTTTGATCATATATCAAATTTCACTTCCCTTCTTAGAGAAAAATTTCTGGAATAATTTGTTAGCGTAAACAATTTAACCGGCCGGTGAGTGGAACACTTTTTGCCAGTCATTGAACATAACTTAGTGTGTAAATATTTTACAGTATTGAAACATCAGAATGTTGGCCGTATTGAGCCAATTTGTGAGCAACAATAACCGTGATTTATTACAAAAGAAACTGTAAATATTGTTGCAATTCGCAGTTGCTTATTCATTTACCACACTTGATGACGCTTGCAGCACCATAGATTTCACTAGCGACGACTTTTATTCTAGTTTTACTTTCTCATACCTATAAATATTTGCTATAGAATGTATTTTATTGGAGTCAATTTTTTGAAATTGAGTTTCTGTAATATTTGCACGTTTTGAGGATCCCTGAATTCGAAAGTAGTGTTGATAAGGGTTGGGCTCTGTAAGTGTCTGTTATCAGCATATCGTAAGAACAAACAATTTCAGGATGTCTAAAATCGGTATTATAAATCTGTATTATATAGACTTTGAATATTTTGATTTTATACTCGGAAATTGCTGGAAAATTATTTCGTTTTGTATTAGGGGTTTCTCATCTATCTATACATATAATAAAATAAGATGTTTGTGTGTGTCATTGTGTATGTATGTCCAGAGCTTTCTAGGAAAACGGCTGATCGCAGAGCTATGCACATTTGCATAGAGGTTCGTAATGACCTCTCCTGATGCACCTCGATTTCTGATTTTCTAATTTTTGATTAGTTTTCTATTAATTAATTAAAATGTGAAAATAATAACCTTGTAATTTCAGATGAAGTAGTCATTTCAATTTTACCCATAATTTAATTGTTGCCAATTTTTTTTCGACAGAATAAAAAAAAAAAAAAAAAAAACGTTTACTTGAAATGAGGAAAATCAATTAGAAAAAATTGAAAATAAATTAGAAATATCAGCAGTATCGTTACAAATAAGGTACCAAACGAAAAGGGCAACTTTTGTAAATCCGACGGATTAAATAGCTTATCGATCAGACAATTAGATTTTTTTAAATTAACTAAAGTATGAATTTTAGGTGGCAAAAGCAGAAGATTGTATGGAAACCGTTTGGAAAAAAAAAAATGCTAAAGTCACAGGTTTTTGAAGTGGGATTAAAAATTGCAGTTTTCAATTTTTTTTTTTAATTTTCTCTCATTGACATAAACATATTATATACAACCTGTACAACACAAGACCAACTTGCAGTTCATCATCAGTTTTGGATGATAATCAAAAGAGTTTTTTTTTTTTTTTTAATTAAATTATATTCTAACTTCGAAAAGATATAAGTGATACGATATATTAAGAATTTGGATTTTAAAAGTTTTTTTAAATAGATTATTTAAACTCTCTGAACAATAGTTTTATTTTATCGGTTTCATTAATACGTCCTCCTGGGCGATTTTTAAAATTTTGTTCTTGAAGTACACTAATGTTTTTCGACAAGAAGTTTAATATAGCAACAGCCATTTTAATCTAAGTAGCGCATCAAAATAATAATAATAATAATAATAATAATAATAATAATAATAATAAAATAAAGTATTACAAAAAGAATATATATATATATATATATATATACAGTGAACTAAATTTATTAAATAGATTTTGCCAAACATGGGCAATACTTGTTTTCATCTCTTCAATGTTTGAAAAGGTTTTCAATATATATATATATATATATATATAAAGATAGTTTTAAAGACATATATATAAAGACAGATTTAAAGTTAGCAAATTTATTTCAGCAAGCTCTATTTTAAACTTAAAAACGATTAAAATTATAAACAGAATAGGAAGGATTCTTATATATAAACAAAAAGATGTCTGATAAAATTATTAGCAAAATAGTCTTCCCGTTTTCATACAAAAATGGAAAAAAAAAAAAATCCATCGCTAATATGGCGACAAAATTTCAAAAGTCGACAATGGAGCAACATAATAAAAATTGTGTAGCACGATAATGTTTACCTATTTATTTATTTGTTTTATATACTAATCACTATGTTAATTCATCATAGAAATAAATGAGCCGCTGTGCGTGACTGCACTTGCGCGCTGTCGAACAGAAATATTTGATTAATTAAAATTAATATATAAATAAATAAATAAAAATAAAAATATATTTAATGGGAAATATATATAACCATAAAAATAATAGTTGTCTAAAATACGGCAGGAATAGCGCTCATAGCATATTCTTACAAGGGATTGAGTCTAAAATGGTGACAAAAATTCAGAAGTCGTCAAAAAGAACTATATTAAGGCTGTTCTATGATCAGGTTTACAAACCATGAATTATATATAACCACAAAAATTAATTGTTTCATGCGACAGACGTAGCCGGTCATAGCATATTGTAATACTTGGCGTAAAATTGCTGTAATTTTATGGTTGATCGAGTAAACGAAATAAACATAGAAAATAACGTAAAAGCAAATATTATGTGCATCACCTATAGTGTTGTTCATATGTAACTGGGATTCAAATATATAAGGTATACTTCAATTTTTTCGATACTATCTATTTCCGAACTGTTATCTAATAAGCACCTAAATGGAAGCCAATTGGTAAACCATTGTCGCAGGTAATAGGGACCGACGCTCGAGATTTAGCGGATATCGCTGCCGAAGGCAGCAGGGACCTGAAGCGAGATTTTGAGCAATTGCAGTATTTTGTTTTATTTTATTTTCATAAAGCTATATAGAAAAGAGTTTTCTTTAAATTTAGTGACCAGCGAAGCGGGCAAAGCCTTCTAGTATAAAAATAAATTTAAGTACACGATGTTATGGACATTTAGTTTACTGACAATGTTTAGAAGTACCCAGAATCAAGCCAAATGCTCCTTCCTGTTGAATACAATGAAATTGAGGAAAGTGTTTTGCTACGTTTTACTTAATCAATGAATAGTGTTCAGGAAGGAAAATAAATTTTTCATATCCATGCTATAAATAAAGTATTTTTTTATGTTCTATTTTTAATTCTTCTTTTTTTTTTTTTTTTTTTTTTTTTTTATCATATCACATGTAGGCAATATAATTTATCGGTGGAGAGGGAGTGATTGAGGAGTCCATACACAAATATATATATATAAACTATTCCTAATTCTATTTTAGATTATTATTAATCTCAATTGTTCTTACTATCTTACTGTATTGTTCTTACGCATAATTTACAATCTATATTTATAGTACTGAAATAGTACAGGAAAAGAGAAAGTCGTGCGAGTTACACACTAGATCATGTTCTACAGAAATAGAAATTGTAGATTATTACATTTTTCTTACTTGAAAATTTTATCATGTTGGATCCATTACTCGAAAATACATCTAAATTTCTCATGTTAGACTGTGTCCAACCTGTATTCTTAAATGATTTTTTGTTTGAAATTAATTTCCGAATTCAAGTACTAAATAAAGCTAATTTATACAAATATGTAACTTAATTATATTATTTTATCTTTTAATGATTAATTACACATTTTAAAATTCTCAGAAATATAATCTCTACGTGTGATCATTGAATATTTTATTGTCTATGAAATAAAATAAACTCTTTCGAAAGAAATTATATTTTTGTATTAATTATTCCAAGAAATCTTCAGAGAAAAGAAATGTACTTAACTAAATAAAATCCTATTTAACACAAATTTTCCAATTAATGGAATTAGTAAACTTCATTTTCACAGTGTAATTGCCTATTTCCCTTTAATGGCGATATATATTTGAAATTTTACTTGAAAGCATTTATATCTTATAAAAACATTTACTTTAAGTTGAGGATTAAATTTCTTACTTAACATAAAATAAAAGCAATATAGTTAATAATTTATAAAATAGTTAATGATAGAACTGACATTACCAAGCAAATGAACATTTACCAAAATTAATAGGATTTACACTTTTAAAAATATAACAGATTTACTACTGAAAGTTATTTATCACCAGTCTTTAAAATTAAAGCAAAAATAAACGGAAATGTAAAAATGAAAGTAAAAAGAAAGCAAGTAAAATTCTAAAGTTATTTCGATTAAATTATGATGGGAATATGTTAGTAATTTATTATAATTTATCAGAAATATAAATATGTATTTATATATTAAAAAAAAACAATATAAATTTAAAACACAAACTCAGACAAAAAAATAAATAAAAACAATAAAAAAAAATCGGGAATCTAGATTGTAAATTTTCTTTTTTTTCTTTTTTTTTTATAAAAGCTATTAAAATCTAAACGGTAAAAAAAAATAAATAAAGTTTTATTTTATTTATTTATTTACTACGGTAAATTCTCATTCCCCCCCCCCCCACCCTATAAGAACAAAACATCTGAGTTTTTGTGACCCCTTTTTCGTTGAAGGTTTGAAAAAATTTCTATGATAATTTTCAATTGAAATGAACTTAGAAAATAAATATGACAGATTTCTATTTAAAAATACCGGTAACAAACCTAATTTAAAACTTTGTAATGCCTATGCAAGTCATAATCATTTTAAATTTTCTTATAATTTATTTAAAGTATCTTTCAAACTATCCTCAAAGGCAAACTACGTCAACAAGAGAAATTATTTTTTAATGAATTTTTACACGCAATAATAAAAATAATAATAGTAATAATAAATCATAACAATCTTGATAAATTTTACACGTATATATTTAATAAAAAGTATTAGTATTTTAAAAGACTCACTAAATCTGTGGTATCTTGTTAGAAGCAATCATATATGCAAAGTAGATTAAATTTAAATAATAATAAAAAAAAATAAAAAATACTTATACAAAATAAAGGAATATTTATGCTTTTAATATTGAAAAAAAATATATACATAATAAATTTCAAAACATATAATTGGATTACTTAACATCTAATTTTTAAATGTTCTTACATATGAAATAAAATAAAAATACTTCTTATTTTTTTTCTTGATTGTAAACAAAGAAGTTAATAAGATTAAAACTGACTTTGCATTATTGATATTGAAAAAAAAAAGTATAAAAAGAATAAGATAAATAATCTGGTGTGTCACTCACACGACTTTCTAATTTAATACTATAAATACAGGTTGGAGATTAAGAGGTACGATAACGATGTTATGTAAACCTATGTTAAACAATTCAAATTAGGCTTCGGAAGAGTTTTATATGATAATTAATTCTGTGTGAGGGGGCTGCCCCCCCCCCTCAACCCCCCGTTTCATTAATGCACCTACATTTATATAGAATTTAATTCAGTTATTAAAAAATAATTCAGTTTTTAAAAAAATATTTTATTAAACTTATTATTTAAAAAAAAATTATCTTTTATGATAATGCAGACGATTTCCATATTAGAGAAGTAGTATGACACTAAATATCCGAAAAAAAGTCCATTTTAATCTCAATATTAGAAAAATAAGAAAAAAAATACGATTATTTTTCTAAGTTCTTTTTTTTGTTAAAAGTAAAAAAAATCGATAACTTTGTTTTAAATTATTGCACATCGATGGTTCAACCATTCGTTTTAAAGGTATTGGCGAGCTCTTTTGAAAGATACCCATCATGAAAATTTACTCCCCTAGAGGGGGGAGGCGAGATTTCTACATACACAACTTTTTTTCCCACTTGACTATCTCTATTACAATATATATATATATATATTCGTTTCATTTGGTTTAGTGCAGTCTATAGATGTTAAACTCCACTTACCTGTAATTTCCCCATAGACGTAATGTATTAGAATTCTTTTTGATTGTCCCTGTACACGAATTATTTGCTTGATCTGAGCGAAAAGCTTACTGTAGCACCTATATATGATATACATTTAGAATACCAAGTTTGGAATGTCTTCTACTATTTGTTCTTGAGATATGCTGATAACAGACAGACAGACAGACATACACACAGGCACACAGACTCACAGACACACATACATACACACAGATCATTTGCTAAAAACATGATTTTCGTATTCTGGGGACCTCAGAACGTGTAAATATAATAAAATCTCGCGTTCGAAAAATTGACCCAAAAACAATACTTTCTCTACCTTATGGGTAAGAGAAAGTAAAAAGATTTCTAATTTCTTTTTTTTTCTTTTTTTTTTTTTTTTATTCTCTAACTCTTAAAATCTGATTGATTTTTTTATTAAATACCTTAAAAAACTATTTCATAAAGTTTCGTCAGATTTTATTTAACATGTAGGGGAGAGTTGTCTAAAACGGTGACGGCGGGTCAAATGGGGACGTTCAGTTTCTCATTGATTAGTCTGTCCTCTTTGAATCCAATAGTCTACGATAATTCCAATTCGGCTATAAGAAAGTTTGAATCTAGTTGTTGACATATTTTACCAGATCTGTTATTTTCTACAAAGTTTTCAAATTTTTGTGATTTTTATTTCGATTGTGGCCGTACACTATATTGTATCTTATCAAGTGACCTTTGAACGCTCGATTTTGGTAAGTACTTTCTGGATTCGTCTATATTTAATATACATTTTCACACATTGCTTTATAGTTTTGTCTGACACGTGTGCGAAGAGACACCACGTTTTTAGCACACGTCATGGTCGGCTCAAACGGGGACATTGACGGTAGTCCAAAACGGGGATGTCGAACCCCAGAAATGTTCAGCTTTAACACTTCGCCTAAAATAATAATGCATCTACCACAAGAAACTGAACGTTTGCAAAGAAGAGTGAATAACAAGAGGAGAGGTAAAACTGTCATATTCACTTCATCACCTTACAAAGCAGAATTGGAAGCTGTGCAACAGGAGAAAAATGCAAAGCAGAATAAACAGAAAAGGAAATTGGTCAAGAAACCCACCTAACCTAATCCTAACTATCTAAAAGCTAAAAAAAAGATGAAAAAAAAAATCAAGACCCAATGTTATCATCTGATGAAGCACAGAATAGCGAGGACGCTTGCATTTTTTGTAATGAACTTTACATTGACTCGAAAAATAAAGAGTGGTGGATTCAATGTAGCAGCTGTCGAGGTTGGGCACATAAAGCCTATTCAAGTGTTGAAGAAAGCGATATCAATTTCACATGTGACTTTTGTGTTTGATTAATTTTTGTGTCATGCTAGTAACTGTTGAAAAAGATAACAAAATAATTTATCTGCATTTTGATTTTGTATTAACTTCACTTTTTCTTTGTAACCATGTTTATCTAATAAGGAGGTTTATTAAGTCCTAATTCGCATTAGGACTTGGATTTACGCTATTTCTTATGAGTACCCCATTTTACCCAACCGGTTGTCCAAAACGGGGACTTTGCAAATTTTTCAGAAAAATGTTTTTTCTGCCTATACTAATGATATTTTTTTTTAAATAACTTTGCCATCTGATAGTCTAAGACATGCTCTAATCAGGAAGTGCTTTGCCGAATTTTCTTTATTTATAGATTCTCTTTTGCGGACAGATATATGTTAGCGTCCCCGTTTTGGACAACTTTCCCCTACTCATTTGTTTTAATTCAAGTATGATTTAAATAAGTAAATACTTCAACTGATTGTTTAATTTTTTTTTTTTTTGGGGGGGGGGGGGGAAATAAGAAATTAAGGCAACTTATTTCTGTGTTTAAATTGAAATACGTAGAATAGAAAAAAAAAATATTTCTGAAGTAAAATGCATATCGTAATAAAAACAATTGTCATTGCATATACGTATGTGTGTGTATGCCTTATATCGCCTTCCAAACCCCTCAACCGATTTAAATCAAACATGACACAGTTACTGCCTATTATCCGGGTTGAAGTATTGCGGAGACCTGACATTTCCAGTACATGTGCAATGGGAAGAGTAATAAAAAAACTTTCTCGAAAATGACATTTTTGTGTAATTTCTATAGTAATAATACAGCTATAAACTCTAAATTTTATGTCTAACTTACTTTTAATGTGCAGGGTGATTATAATTAATGTTACGATTTCAAAACGCTATAATTTTAAAACTACTCATCAGAATGATTTGGTATTTTACCAGAGCAATCGTGAGGCAATGCAATTTTGTTTTGGGGAGGAAAAAAGTAGTTCCAACATGTTCCTATAGATGGCGCTGTCAGGGTAATGTCACGAGAAACGCCTAAATTAAACACAGGAATGTTGTTAGCAACACAATAGATTAGCCGGAAACAACAGACTGCAAATGTTTACTACATGTTTTTAGCAAAAATACATGAATACGTATTTACAGCGAAAACTGTCATAGTGAAAAGAGAAAAAGAGGAGATCATGAAACAAATTCTTTACGGTTAATTAACGGCACATTCTGGAACTATTTTTTTTCTTTTGCTAAACAAAATTTCATTGCCTCACAATTGCTCTGGTAAAATATCAAATAGCTCTGATGAGTTGTTTTAAAATTATAGCGTTTTGAAGTCATAACTTTAATTATAAGCACCCTGTTTATATTATCCCTAAATAGATGATTTTAAAAATTCGAAACTAAAAGCTGTGAAATGATTAAAGAAAGCCTCTGGAATTGCATTTTTGTCAAAAATTTCATGCATATGATTTAAATATTTTATTGTGAATGCATCCAAAAATGTAGTGTCTTAATACATATTAAAATCAAAATAATTTTTATAACATGTTAGAATGATGTCACTTTCAGAAAATCTCTTAACCTGTTTTTGAAAAGTACGTCATTTCTCAGAAAGAAGTTATTTAAAAAGGACTTTTTTTTTTTTTTTTCTTAAAGAATTTTCTAAACTAGGTGGAGCTATTATTTAATAGCGACAGAATAAGTCATAAGAATGGTAATCTTAACTCCTAATTAGACGATAATATCAAAAAACACTCTCTTATATGTAATGGATAAATATTTTATTCTTTTGCAAAATAAAGACAAGCTCTTTTCGTAGAACAATTTTTTTTTTTTTTTTTTTTTTTTTTAAATTGTTGTTATTCCAGGATTATATTTTTACAAATGGAATATTTAAAAAATAATTCACTTGTCACAAACAATTACTGTTCATATTTTCTAGGCTTATCAATAAAAATAGAAATTGAAAAAGAAACTGAGATTTATTATTTCAAAACTCATTTCTTGGAACAAAGTGATAAATATTTAGTTTGCTTCAAAAGTGAAAAATCACAACATATTTTGCTATTTAGATAATAAAACAAATATTTAAGTAAAAATCAAAAACATCCTGTGCCGGTTCATCACGTTTTTAGTAAAATGAAGCAGTTATCATAAATGAAATTGATTAAAAAAAAAAAATAAATAAATAAACCATCAGTATTCCCACCATTTGGTGTCGAGTTTGTTAATTTTTCAAAGATAGTTTGGGAATATTATCCGCTTCTGGGCCACTTCTCTATTTCGCGGGGATATTAATAGTACAAAAAATATATATAAAAATAAATTGTCCAGCCGTCAATAACGACTTCTGGCATGACTCAAGGCAAAGTTCTCGCGAGGTCTACAGTATGCAGATCTGAAGTTGTTCCGTTATGGTGTGAAGAGTTGTCTGCCAACATTCTAATTAACAATACGTAAAAATGTTAGTACCCTCTCCTTGTTCCCCACCACTTTATTTTTGGATTATTTTTATCCTTATTTATTACGATTAAAAAAAAAGAAAAAGACTGTAATAAGAGACTGGCGTAAAAAAAAAAAAAAAGGCGGGTACTAACAATTTTACGGGATATTACATAGTTAAGATCTTGATAGGTATGCCTATCTCATATGCAGAAAAGTTGAGGGAAAAAAGAAATTTCGACAGTTACCATCAGAAATTAATTGAAATCTGATGATACCCTTAGGAAATTTTTTAGGAGGTGCAAAATGAATGCTTCAAGACGATATTTCTCCCAGTCTCACACCTAAATCGACAAAAATTTGACTTAAAAGCGAAAAGATTGGTATTTTACTTTTTCCAAGTAGAAGATCTGGACTGAATACGGAAGTAAACTTGTGAGGTTACTTGCGCTCCATGTATTTAAAAATAATAAACAATATCATTCAACATTGGAATTAGAAGTGGAAATTATGGAAAAATGGGACAATACTACCGAATCTTCACTTAAAAAAATTAAAAAATTCGATGTCAAATTGTGTGTTTCAAGTTATTTAAAGAAATGGTTAAACATATTAGCGATTATTATTTTCATTTTTTTTCCTTGCATACGGTCTTCAAATTTGCTAACAGTTATTTATTTTCTTCTTCTTCTTCTTATTTTTTTTTATTAATGTTTTAATTTTTTTGAATTGATTCCATTTATATTAATCACTTCATTTTACTAAATAATTGTGTGCTAAAATAAAATATTTTTGATTTTCATTGAAATGTGTATTTTATGCCCTAAATAGCAAAATGTGTTCTTATCTTCTATTTTTGTAACAAACTGCTTATATAATAGTGGATAAAGCCAGGAAGTCTGTATATACATATATATTGATTTTATAAAGTAAAAATGTATTTATAGTATTACTACATATTTATTTGCTTGTTTAAAATATCAAAAGTTTCGTTTAGAGTAATTTTAAACAAATAATTGAGAAATGAATACGCTGATGAAAAAAAAAAAATCCCAACACCAGGAAGGAGCTATGCTAGATAAACGAAATTTGGTAGGCGTGTTTATACATCTGAAAGATGACGTCGATTCAAATATCGAGCTACGCGCACAAGTGTGGCGCTAGTAGCGACACTATGAACATGCAAATGAGGTTTGCTTTAAATAAGCGCTGTAAGGTTCGTGATCGTTATTTACAGTTGAGATTTGACGTAGTGGGTTAATGTTAGTCAAGGATGCCTCTAAGAAGACGAAGAAGCCATTATCAACAGCTCACTGAGTTTGAACGAGGTCGTGTAGCAGGGCTACGAGAAGGTGGGTTTTCTTTCCGCGATATTGCAGAAAGACTTGACAGGAATGTATCCACTGTGCATGAGTGTTGGCAGCAGTGGTCAAGAGAAGGTACTACCTCAAGAAGACCGGGTTCCGGGCGGTCACGTGGCATTACTGAGAGGGAAGACCGCCGTGTTCGGCGTACGGCTGTGGCTAATCGTACTGCGTCTGCAGCTGAAATTCGAGCTGCAGTTGGCACCACAGTGACACAACGAACTGTTACAAATAGGTTACTTCAAGGACAGCTCCGAGCCAGACGCCCTGTAGCGTGCATTCCACTGACTCCGTTTGCGACGTGAGTGGTGTCAAGCTAGAGCTCATTGGAGGACGGAGTGGAGATCTGTTATGTTTTCTGATGAAAGCCGGTTCTGCTTTGGTCGCAGTGATAGCCGTGTGTGGGTTAGAAGGAAGCCAGGTGAACGCCTGCTAGCAACCTGTCTGCGGCCTAGACACACAGGGCCTACTCCTGGAGTTATGGTTTGGGGAGCAATTTCGTATGACAGCAGGAGCACTCTCGTGGTTATCCCACGCACCCTGACTGCAGATTTGTACGTCAGTCTAGTGATACAACCTGTTGTGCTGCCATTCATGAACAGCATTCAAGGGGGTGTTTTCCAACAGGATAACGCTCACCCTCATACCGCTGTTGTGACCCAACATGCTCTACAGAGTGTCGACATGTTGCCTTGGCCTGCTAGATCACCAGATCTTTCTCCAATCGAGCACGTATGGGTCATCATTGGACGACAACTCCAGCGTCATCCACAACCAGCATTAACCGTCCCTGCATTGACGGTCCAAGTGCAACAGGCATGGAAATCCATCCCACAAACTGATATCCGACACCTGTACGACACAATGCATGCACATTTGCATGCTTGCATTCAAAATTCTGGCGGTTACACCGGTTACTAATGTACCAGCATTTCACATTTGAAATGGCTCTTCTCGCCAATGGCTCTACCTGTGATCTTGAAACTTTAATCAATTAAATATGTTACCTAGACAAATGTATTGCTGAAATTTCATTTACTGTACAATAATTTTTTCTTGGTGTTGGGATTTTATACTTTAAAACAAAATTATATGAAAATATTCCAAATTTGAACCTTTAATTATTAATTCAACTAAATGTTTTTTCTATATATTTTATGTTTAAAAAAAAGCACGATAAAATTAATAATTTATAATTATAACAGGAACAATTCAGAATTCATGCAAGAATCCTATCTTTTTTTAATTTAATTTATTAAATAAGATTTATTTTATACGTTTTAAAATATTTCAAATAAGAAATTGCGTCAATTTGTATTCTACACTACACGTGTTTTTGTGTATTGCATACATTAAACTGCTCTGAAAAAAAAAATCGAGATCTGATACCATTTTTGCTAATTCTTATTTAAAATGACCTCCTGAATCCGAATATGACTGCGAATATATTTGGCCCAGTTACCCACCATTTTCTAGATACACTACACCACCCCCTCCCTCAATTTCTTTCCATGTTCGATAATTTTATGATCATGAATTTGACTTGAAGAAGGAAAAATAATTAATTTAATACCTAATAACAAAAATATATAAAGTTTAAAAAATAACATTAATATCAGATTAAAAAAATATGAGATATGTAATGCATAATTTCAGTGGCAATTCTCCCGCGAAATTTTTCCCTTGTCGCAAATGTCCATGTTTTAAAATTTTCCAATTCTGTAGCCCCTCAGAAGATATTTAACGGTTGAAATAATCCTCCCTCTCCTAAAAATGTAATTTATAGCCATGAAATCAAGGCAAAATGATAAAAATAGGGGGCCATTTTTAAAAATACGGTGGGTATAGTGCAAAATGGGCGTTATACTTGAACAGAGGAAGTCATTTTACATAAGAATATGCTTAAATGGTGTCAGAGGCAATTTTCATGCCAAGCAGTGTTAAATGCGTGCTTTATAAATGTAAAACTGATACAAAAAAATATTTGAAATATTTAAATGAAGTCTATCGTTAATAACGTTTTATGACTTTTGTACATTCTATATATTAATGAAGAAAAATCTTTAATTAACATTTATTCTTTTTTTATTGTTTATTTAACATTTATCACATATCACATTTTCCTTTTTTTTTTTTTTATGTGTAAAGACTTAAAATTTTGCCATTTTGAAAAGTGCCATCCTGGATATTTAGATCGAGAGAATTACCGTTTTTTATTATTTAAAGAGCTTTAAAATGCATAAAATACTTGTTTTCTAAATAATTATTTTGTAAGTAGTATTTAGAATGGAATGGAATTATATGAAAATTTTCAGGTATGCATTTAAAAAGTTATAAATTTTGTAGTTTGTATATCATAATTAAGCTTTATTTTTAAATTTTATAAGCATGTTTTAATAAGTTTTAATCATCAAAAATAAAATAAAAAATAATAATTTAATATATGATCGAAACAGAATTTTTTTAAATATTTAATTCATTGTAAACATTTAAATGAAATGCAAAATATTTTTATCTTATAATGTGTATTAATATCATGGATTGGAGCGTACACTTCTACCTAATCTCATTTATAATACAAAATAATAATAATAATAATAGCAGTATTGTATACCAAAAACTACTTATATGAAAAATATGTTTCTATCTTTTCACATTTCTAAGAATATCGGACAAAAGTATTAAAGAGCCTTTCAATTTTATCGTTTTCTCAAAGGTGAAGACATTAATTGAGAGATGTGTTTTCATTTTAATCTATAAATCAATAAATGTTTGTATGTTCCCTCTTCATCTAATAACGTTTTTTTTCCACATTTTTCCCACCAAAGAACTATTTTATTATCCCTATTGATGGCATCAAATTCAATAAACGACAATGTACCTGAGGAATTCCGAGAAAATGAAAAAATATATGAAGGATATAAAAGTGCAGTTAATAATGTCTATCTAAGTAGAATTGATGAATTTGAACGCTTTATAGAATGAGTATTAAAGCATTATGGTTAGATGACACATATATACTATATATATATATATAAATGTATATATATATATACACACATACATATACATATATATCCACATATAATAGATATTATGGAATTAAATACGCTATTAAAAACCATAGTACTTTTAAAAAATTGATTGCTTATGACATATCAGAAAGTGATAGTTATTTAATTTTGACTCGTTAAATAGTGTTATAAGATTGTTTTACACAAACGTTTAGTGCTGATAGCACAAATTTTTGCCTTGCTATAATTTCGTATTTATTTATTTAGATAAATTGTTGTGTAAGCTTCATTTTTTTTTTTTTTTTTTTTTTTTTTTTTTTTTAACAACGTGTGTGAAAAATGCCAGGGCCGGGAATCAAGCCGGGCATTCCGTTTACCATGCGGATGTTCTACCACTGAGATATCCTGACTAATAACAGACTTCACATTTACGATACAATATCCGTTTGTAAAGTCACCGTATCTGCAAGCGCAGATATAACAAGTGTGAAGATCAATTGTGGTATAACTCTAATATACCACTTAATATCCACGTCATTTCCGCAGTTCGTTGCATGATGGATTCCTCCAGATCAGCACAAAAGTTGTGCCCAAATGAAAAAGGAGACTAAAGTTATATGTGAAGAAATTTTAATAACACTATTATAATTACAGTTCATGTGGTATAGTACAACTATAAATAATTTCCATTTGATACACTAATCACAGCGTGTTGGAAGGGAGTGGATGGTTCAACAGATGGGTCAGGCAAACATCCCTTCTCTCCATCTTCTGATTCACTGACAGATGATAGGGCACCCATTGTGCACAGACTTTGCCATAACCAAGCTTTTGTGGATTATGTGATGTGCTGTTCATTTGTTTACCGACAGTTCAACAGCAATTTCACGAGTGGTGATCCGGCGATTCTGCCTTATGAGCTCATCCACAGCCGATCTTTTTGTGCTGATATGGAGGAATCCATCACGCAACGAACTGCGGAAATATCTCTCGAGCAATGAGGATATTGATGCGTAGCCGTTAACTGGTCATGTGCATGTAGCAATACCACCATGCCATATATCGGCCAACACATTAACTCACTGGGATTTGATATAACGCCGCTACAGCTAAGGTCTCCTTTTCATTTGGGCACACCTTATACATAAGTTTTATAATAGAAGTGTCACATACTGTTTGATGTACAACCAAATTCTATCAGCATAATTTTTCATAATATTCTTCTCGCATAGCATGTGTGGTGAATTTATGTACCATCTAAGCTAAACTTCTTTATGAATTTCTCGAAGTCTTTTCTTAATCAGCAAATATTGCAGATTAGCGGCATACTTATCATACGACTAAAAAGCATAAATTAATATGTAAAACGAAATAAACTAAATTTTAAAGCCGAAAAAAATAAATGCCTTTCTTTAAAACTTTGAAAAATATCTTTAAATATAATATTATGTTTAAATGCTCTGTTAGGATTCCCTAAAAACACAATTTATAGAGGAAGTATTTAGAAAAAAGATACAGTTAATCTGATTCAATGAAAAATTGTACCTAAACCCAATTAAATAATTTTCTATTTTATTACTAAAAAGTGTAATTAATAAATTTTAATCACGCCCGAATGTATTTAAGATTATATCAGAAACATTTTCTAAGGTTATCTAAAAATATAATACGACCCTCCTTAACTTTTTTTAAAATTTAAAGTAAGTGTCTATCATTAAAATAAATTTAAATCACAGAATAAATCAATAAATAAATTTAAAGGAGTATTTTAACCTAAATTCATATGTGTGTAAATTTGACCGTAATATCTCTGAATTTTCTTGTGTGTCTGTAAAAGAACTAAATTGCAAGCATACAATTTCCTGTAACGGTCATACTTAAGAAAAATTCTGAAACACATATCATTTCACTTTATTTTCAATAACTTAATGTACCTTAAATAATTAGTCCTCGTAGGATATGATATCTGTTAATTACTTTATTCTTTCTTCTAAGAGAACTACGAGCAAACTCGAAATACTTGCCTCAAATGAAGATGCATTAGCAAAACAAAGAAGCATATCCGATAACAGATTTAAAGTTTATTCAGTAGCATCACAATAATAAAATTTAGATGAATATTTAAATTTATATACACAATATATATATATATATATATATATATTGTGTATATAAATTTACACAATATACTCTAACATAATATACTCACTCTAACATAATATACTCACATAATATACTGTGTATATAAATTTACACAATATACTCTAACACAATATACTCACTCTAACATAAATCAAATTTTGAAATAATAAAATATAGTATTAATTTTAATCATTGTATTCAAAAGTTTAAGACATATTTATAAGACAAAATTATAAAGAAAAAATATTAAATTTGCGTTCAAAGGCATTAAAAATCATTCGAAGTATATAAAATAAAACTAAATTTAATAATACGAAAGAATTTTATTGGAAACGAGTTAAAATGTTTATTTTAAAAAAATCTACTTTGAAATATTTCCATTAGCATTAAATTATTGTAACTTAGTACTACAAAAAAGTTTCATATATCGGTTCAAATACACAATTATTGTTTACAATAAATGAGAACTCGATAAAATATTCTCAATTTTCAAGCGTCCTGGATTCATTTTATCGGTTGACAGAATAAATGTATTTCTTCTACAGCTGATAGCTCAGATAAAAATAAATATACTCATGAAAGAATGAAATATGAATTTGCAGAATGCCTTATATTTTTAATGATTTGTTTTATTGGGTTTCAAAGGATGTTATTTTTTACGTTATTTTTATTTTATAGATTTTTGTCGTCTAAAATAAAATACCAGTCTATATTTCCATTGTGTATATGAGATTATTATCATTGTTTATTTTTTTAAACGTTATAACAATGGTACTCGATGTAATTTGAGATTTCAATCAATATAAAATTTTAAGGATTATTACTTTCTGTAATATTTGAATATTAAACGAAACCCGTGTATTACTTTTTACAATAGCAAGAACATAATGCAGGGTGTTTGAGAATTCTTGATGAAAAAAGTAAGGTGTGAAAGAACACATCTAAACAAGTACATTTTCCATAGAAAACATGATCGAAGCTCAAGTACTGTACCACTAGATGGCACTTCAGATTGAATACAAGAGTAACTGTGTCAAAACTTGCGAAGAAACATCAGTTCGCGTAATTATACTGCAATAATTTTGATAAATTGGTGTGTAAGCTTGATGTTTTTTTTTTTTTTTTTTTTTTACAAACTGCGTTTTTTTTTTTTACAAAATTTTGACTCGTTAAATAGTGTTATAAGATTGTTTTACACAAACGTTTAGTGCTGATAGCACAAATTTTTGCCTTGCTATAATTTCGTATTTATTTATTTAGATAAATTGTTGTGTAAGCTTCATTTTTTTTTTTTTTTTTTTTTTTTTTAACAACGTGTGTGAAAAATGCCAGGGCCGAGAATCACGCCCGCGCATTCTGTTTACCCTGCGAAAGTTCTACCACTGAGCTATCCTGACTGATAACCAACTTCACATTTCTGATACAATATCCGTTTGCAATGTCACCGTATCTGCAAACGCAGATAGGACGGTGTGAACATCAGTTGTGGTAAAACTCTGATAGACCACGTAATTTCTATTTAAAATTAAATCTTCACAGAAAAAATATTTTACACATGCAAATTGTTGTAATTTTAACTATTTGAGGTTCAGATAAAGCAATCTGGAAAACCACACAATGTTTATAAGAGAAGTGTCACATACTGTTTGATATACAACCAAATTCTTTCAGCATAATTTTTCATAATATTCATCTCACATAGCGTGTGTGGTGAATTTATGTACCATCTAAGCTAAACTTCTTTATGAATTTCTCGAGGTCATTCCTTAAACAGCAAATATTAGCGGCATACCTATCATACGACTGAAAAGCATAAATTAATATGTAAAATGAAATAAACTAAATTTTAAAGCTGAAAAAAATAAATGCCTTTCTTTAAAACTTTGAAAAATATCTTTAAATATAATATTATGTTTAAATGCTTTGTTAGGATTCCCTAAAAAACAATTTATAGAGGAAGTATTTAGAAAAAAGATACAGTTAATCTGATTCAATGAAAAAATGTACCTAAACACTATTAAGTAATTTACTAATTGATTACTAAAATGTGTAATAATAAGTTTTAATCGCACAAGAATGTATTTAACATTATATCAGAAACATTTTCTGAGGTTATCTAAAAATATAGTACGACCCTCCTCAACTTTTTTTAAAATGTAATGTAAGTGTCTATCATTTAAATAAATTTAAATCACAGAAGAAATCAATAAATAATTTTAAAGGAGTATTTTAACCTAAATTCATATGTGTGTAAATTTCACCGTAATGTATCTCAATTCTTTTGTGTGTCTGTAAAAGAATCTAAATTGCAAACACACAATTTCCTGTAACGGTTATATTTAAGAAAAATTCTGAAACACATATCATTTCACTGTTTTTTCAATAACTTAATGCAACTTAAATAATTAGTTCTCGTAGAATATTATATCTGTTAATTACTTTATTCTTTCTGCTTAGAGAACTACGAGCAAACTCAAAATACTTGCCTCAAATGAAGATACATTAGCAAAATAAAGAAGCATATCCGATAACAGATTTAAAATTTATTAAGTAGCGTCACAATATAATGAAATTCAGATCGATATTTAAATTTATATACATATTATATACATATATTTAATTCACTCACTCGAACATAAATCAAATTTTGAAATGTTAAAATACAGTATTAATTTGAATCATTGTATTAATAAATAAAGACATATTTATAAAATAAAATTATAAAGAAGAAATATTAAATTTACGTTCAAAGTCAACAAAAACCATTCGAAGTATATCAAATAAAACTAAATTTAATAATACGAAAGAATTTTTTTGGAAACGAGTTAAAATGGTTGTTTAAAAAAAAATCTACTTTGAAATATTTCAGTTAACATTAAATTATTGAAACTTAGTACTACAAAAAAGTTTCATATATCGGTTCAAATTCACAATTCTTGTTTACAATAAATGAGAACTCGATAAAATATTCTCAATTTTCAAGCGTCCTGGATTCATTTTATCGGTTGACAGAATAAAAGTATTTCTTCTATAGCTGATAGCTCAGATAAAAAAAAAATATACTCATGAAAGAATGAAATATGAATTTGCAGAATGCCTTATATTTTTAATGATTTGTTTTATTGGGTTTTAAAGCATTTTTTTTTTTTTTTTTTTTTTTTTTTTTTACATTATTTTTATTTTATAGATTTTTGTCGTCTAAAATAAAATACTTGTCGATATTTCCATTGTGTACATGCAATTATCATGATTGTTTATAATTAACGTGTTAAACGTTATTTAAACGTTATAACAATGTTACTGGATGTAATTTGAAATTTCAATCGATATAAAATTTTAAGGATTATTATTTTCTGTAATGTTTAAATATTAAACGAAACCCGTGTATTACTTTTTACAATGGCGAGAAATAATTCAGGGTGTTTTAGAACTCTTGATAAAAAAGTTAAAGTATGAAGGAACACATCTAAACAAGTACTTTTTGCCGTAGAAAGCATGATCGAAACACAAGTAGTGTACAGCTAGATGGCGCTTCAGATTGAATACAAGGGTGACTGTGTCAAAACTTGCGAATAAGCATCAATTCGGATAATTATACTTCTGTAAGTTAATAGAGAATAAATAATTTGCTTGCAAACTGTTACTCGGTTTACAACAATTGTTGTTATTACTTACAAACTTTGAATAAACACCATAAATTCAATAAACTCGCAACAATTGTTTCGGGTCGAAAAAACACACGACCCTTCATCAGGCGAATAAAGTAAGCACGAGTGCTGCAGTCAAAGCGGCAAGTACAATCTTCCTGCTTCTCTTCGCATTAAAAATGCTTTAAATAGGAGTAGGTTTGCCATTCTTAGGGCTATTATTCAGGATATACGACAGTCTCTCTCGTCTATTGAGTCTGAATTATATACTTTACATCTGTCTCTTAGCAATTCTGTTCATGATTTCTCTTCTTTTGAAAAAAGAAATTTCGCATACGTTGCGTTTCAGTCTTCTAGGCATCAAACTAACTTAAATAAGAAATTTAATTATCTTATTAAAAGTAATTCCTTTACTTCTCCCGTTCCTCCTCTTGCTCAGAATACTGTTGTTAATCTCTCTTCGCACGTTCTGACTAGTACTCAACGCGACGTGCTCAGTTTGGGTCTGAATTTTGCGCGTACTTCGAGACCCTCCATTCCGGATTTGATCGCTCCCATTGAAAATTCCTTTAAAAATAGTAAAATTTCTTCAGGCCAGTTAGAATCTCTTCGTTTCATGTTATCTAACATTATTTCCACCAATGATCATCCACAAAAGTCTAACCTTACTCCTTCTCAAAAATCCGCACTCTCTGAATTAAACTCCGCCCCCGATTTAATTGTCACAAGAGCTGATAAAGGTGGACAAACTGTTCTACTCAACAAATCGGATTATATTTCCCATGTCCTTGCTTACTGCACTCCTTGCTCCACTTCCACTCCTTGCTTACTTCAGGTCCCTATTCGAAACTTAAAAAAGATCCTTCTAATGATCATCTTGATCAAGTCAAATACCACGTTAAAAATTCCGTTATTCTTAATGATTATACCAAACGCATGGTAATTCCTTCTGCTGCTAATTGTGCTCGTTTTTATGCACTTCCGAAAGTTCATAAACCCACTCTCTGCTTTCGGCCTATTGTGTCCAATATTGGTACGGCTTCTTATAATCTTACTCGATTTCTTTCAAACTCTCTTTCTCATCTAACTGCTACTAATCTTCATACTGTAAAAAACTCGTATGATTTTGTGGACAAAATTAAATGCATCTCTCCGTCTTATTGGTGCGTTGCCGCTTTGACTGCAGCACTCGTGCTTACTTTATTCGCCTGATGAAGGGTCGTGTGTTTTTTCGACCCGAAACGATTGTTACGAGTTTATTGCATTTTATGGTGTTTATTCAAAGTTTGTAAGTAATAATTTTTACAACGCCAGTTTTGTGGTGCTTCTTTATTTAACAATTTTTGTTGTAAAAGATTTTTATGTACTTTGGGTATTCATAAATGTTTGTAAATGAAATTCATTTCGAGCTTATTAAGTCGCTTTGTATTTCCTTATTTCAAAAGATAAAAATTGCCACTCCTTACTGATTCTTGCTTTGCTACAGTGCTTTGTATGATAAGAACTGCTCGTTTAGATGTGTTTCATCACCTCTTAAATTTTTTACCAAGAGTTATGAAACACCCTGTAGAATTCAATTTCGTGCTTGAAATAATATTTAGACGTAATTTTTAATTGGATTTAGAATACAAAATGTTCATAAATGTCACTTTTATTTATTTCTTTATTTTATTTTTCTTTCTTTCTTTCTTTCTTTCTTTCTTATTGTTGTTTGTTTATTCTAAATAATGAAAAATAATGAAATTAATTTGTCGTTTAAAATCATCAAAAACATTTGCAATATTGGTGCATTAATATGATTCCGCATTTTTTGGTAAAATAAGGTACATTTGTTAGATTTTATTTCTTCTTCACAACGTTTGCATTGTCGTTCTGAAAAGTTATTTTGCTGTGTCTATTTAACCTTTCTAGTGGTTTTTGTTCTATAGACTGTTTCAAATGTATTAATTGTCATTGTCAGGAATCACTGTTGATAGTTTCAAATGATTCCAGCAGTTAATAATGTATCACATCTTAGTTATCCCACCAGATACAAAGCATAACCTTATTGCAATGAAGGTCTCACTTTCGTTGCGATGAATCAGCTTTATCTCGCTTTAGTGAAGCTTTTTACATTTGTGATTCTCGTAATAAACTCATTTTTTATTGGCAGCAATTATTCTATGCAAAAAATCATTCCTTTGTTGAATTTGAAGCAACATCTCACAAATGTTTTTCAGACTTTCTATGTCACTTTATTTTAATGTATATGTATACGTGTCAACATCTTAATTAATATTCCGTAATATTGTTAATACCCACTTTTATTTTTTTATCAGTCTTCTTTAAAGTACTTTTCTTCTTATTTAACCGTAGTTACATTTGGAGAGAGCTACTGAGAAATAGAGTGTGAAAAAGTGACGGGTACTTAAAATCAGATGGAATATTTATTAGGATGTGGGCAGCTATGTTCATGTGTGTAATCATCAAATGGTATTTATTTGGAATTATTTTCTACATTTTCAATCTGACATTTGACAGCTGACAACGAGTAGTATCGAAAACAAGTATTGCCGTTTTACAATGCACATGAACAATACTACTAACGAAGAGAACATCATTCACTGTATGCACTCATTCAGTATATCAAATTAAATGAAATTTAAAAAAAAGAAAAAAAAATATTGAATAAAGTTGAATTGTATTAAACGACTAACTTCCCAAGATAACTGCACATTAAAATTGTATTGGATATGACTTAAAATGTGTATCTAAAAACTTTGAATCATGTGAGTAAATATTAAATTATTGAAACCTAGTAGTAGCAAAAATAGTTTTATATATCGATTCAAACATAGAATTATGGTTTCAAATGTAGGATTATTCGATAGAATATATTTTTAATTTTCAAGCATTCTGAATTCATTTTATCGCTTGACAGTATGAAAGTATTTTTTCGATAGCTGGTGGCTTCGATAAAAATAAATATACTCATGACAGAATGAAATATGAATTTTGAAACGGACTTATATTTTTAACGATTTGTTTTATTGGATTTTGAAGAACGTTATATTTTTTTATATTGATTGTTATCGTCAAAAGTAAAACTTTAGCTATCATTTCCGTTATATATATTCAAATATCATTGTTATTTCAATTTTAAACGGAATAATAAAGTTATTGCATGCAATATTTGACTTTAAAATATTTAAAAACAAGTAAATAATTTAAAATTTTTGCCTTATTGACAATTGTTGGAATGTTAAACAGAATTTCATGATTACTTTTAATGCAGGTATGGATAATTTAAAATGAAGTTTCCTACTTTATATTTTATTAAAAAAGAATTTTCAATTTGCTTCAAATAAAAAGTATATATTTCTATAAAGTTTTGTAAGTTTGTTCAGTTGCAACTTTTGAAATTCTGTACAAGTTTTTATAATTATAATTATTGTTATTGT
Source organism: Salticus scenicus (assembly GCA_963930645.1). Taxonomy (NCBI): domain Eukaryota; kingdom Metazoa; phylum Arthropoda; class Arachnida; order Araneae; family Salticidae; genus Salticus; species Salticus scenicus. The sequence goes on from OZ005650.1 coordinate 77,252,608, forward strand.
TGTTGTTATTGTTATTTTTTTTATTATTATTATTTGCAAAAGCTTATACACAATATCACCCTACAGTAAGTTCCATTCATTTCCTAAATAATAATTTACTTGTATTTGTTAATTTATTAGGTTAGGTTATAATTTTTTTGGATATTCTCCAGACATTATGGATGTTGTTGAATTATAAATATAGACCATGTTACGTTAAACTCTTAAAAATTCGGAAACATTACCAGAAAACAAATGAACTTTGCAGACAGAAGCTAAAGAATTTGCTTAAAATCCGCGAATTTGTTCGTGATTCTACACTTGTACTTCCACATTACTGAATCATTGGCAAACAAAATAAGTTATTTGTAGATCAATGTGATTTGTGTCGTTGTTCCTCTTGCGAAGCATTATTTAATATTGAGCGTTAATTAATATTGAGTGTTAATTAATGTTGAATGTTTAAATTGTTTAAAGAAACCTGAACATCCCGCCATATGTGATTTATGATTTGTCATCCCCTTTCTGAATACTATGAACGTTAACACGATTGAAATTTATAGACAAATTTATATAGAGTAAGAAAACAGAGTGAATGAATCAATGGTAAGGATGTGCGTGCAACGTTGTAATGAAAGACAAAAAAAGCATTTACGATAAAGAAGATAAGTGAATGTCCAGCTCTTGTTTCTGAACCTTTACTTACATAAGTTAAAGGAAAAATTAGTGAAAACCAAAGATATACTATTACAACACTGTCATCAATGTATTTTCTTCAAATTTGAAGAAACCGAATCACCGTTAAATAATTTCATCACCACTCATATATATATATATACATATATATATATAAGTATTAAATTAAGAAACATTAAGCATTTTGTTACTAGTGATTTGCACATTAAAACAAGTTTATAAATGCTAATTAGACATGCATTAAAACGAAATATTCTACAGATGCAGTGGAATTTAAAGTTACGTAAAATATGAAGATGTTTCAAAAGCCTGCAAAATTTCCTATTCAAGGAAAATAGATTTGCCAATACGGAAGTAACCTTCTGGCAACACAGGGAAATTAGGTAGGAAAGTAAAAAAAATCAAGAGAAGTAAACATGATTTAAAATAAAGATAAACATTTCAAACTATAATTTTTCCGAATTATTGTTGGCTTTATATATATATACATATACATATATATATATATATATATATATATTTACAGTGAAAATTCGATTAGCTATACTATATATTCAGACTGTATTGGTTGTTAGTGTGAATACAGTTTCTTATATAATAAACACAATAAATATAATGTATTTTTTAGTCTAAAGTTCAAAATTCTTTATATTATTCCTGTATTCTTTGCAACTAGATTTCTCAATTAACATATTCATACAAATTTTATATTAAAACTGAAATACCAGCAGAATTTTTTTTAAACAGTTAAATTTCATACAACAACAAAAACAAACACAGCAACAATAAAATGTAAAGTGAAGTAAAGTAAAGACATAAAGAAATATTTCTTCTTCTTATTTTTTATGATTAACAGTTGAAATTCAAAATAAAATTGTTTATTTTATAGCTTATATTATAATTTTATTCTCTACATTTTTAAGATATCAACGCACATTTTAACGCAGAATGTTTAAATATAAAATATTATTTAGATATTTTTTGTTTATAATGTTCTAGAGTTAGGCCAATAATGATTTGCCTCAGATGAATGAATTTACAAATAGTTTCTAAATATACAAGGTGTCTATAAAATGTTGGACACATTTTAATATTTAATAATTCATAAAATAATGAAGATATAAACAAACTAATGGCATTTTTACATAGAATAACTCATATATTTTCATTTATAGTGAACGTTGCTAAAGAAAATACCCTTTTTCCATTTGAATATAATTTCTTTTGTAAATATCATCTCCCTGTATTATGAATTTTATGGTTTTCTCGTTTCTTTTGTATATATTGTTTTCGCGCTTCATTAATTGTATTCTCTCTCTCTCTCTCTCTCTCTCTCTCTCTTTTTTTTGTCAAATATTAAAGTGCAGTGTTAGGTGTACCACCTCAACGGTGTACCGTCATTCGCAGTCCTTTGAATTACCATATTCCAAAAAGGTGGATTGGGCGAGGTGACCCAATTCCTAGGGCACCCAGATCACCTGATATAACGCCACTGGACCATTTACTTTAGGGATTCGTAAAGGATATAATTTTCAGGAAGAAATTGCTGAATATTGATGACATAAAGACCAGGATTTAAGCCGCAATAGCCTCTGTGGATGCCGACATGTTTGTCCGTACCTGGCGGAAAAGTTACTAACGTCTTCATATTCTCCGTGCAACAAACGGCGCACATGTTGAAATCCATTGACAAGGGCCATAAAATTTTTTGAGTCTATCTAATTAATGTTATCAATTTAAATCTATCTTCATTACTTTATGAATTATCAAACATCAAAATGTGTCCAACATTTTTTAGACACCCTGTATAATGTACATTTTCTAAATATGTAAAATAAGATTTTTATGTATATGTATTTATATATGTTTTTGATATATGTAAACAAATCTAAAAATATTTTATAAATTAACATTATCATTTTTTGCGTATATAAATTTAAACAACACAACTATTTTGTGATTTATTTTTTGAAATGTATATTTCTACAATATCAAATTTGAAAATTTCCTTATTTGTTTCTTATATGTATGTCATATTTTAAGAATATCAATTTTATCTTCATACAAGCTTGTAAATTAAACTGTACTACATTTTCTTTTAACAGATCAATTTATGTTCAAGATTAAATTCAAAAATTGTTCCTAATATAAATTTATACGAACTTTAAAGTAGTTCTTTACAAGTTTTTAAAATTCATATGTGACAATGCATAAACTATTTTTTAAACTGTTCTTTCGTTGAAGATGATACATTTATGATTCAACAGAAGAGATATCAATATACAGCTTTGGGAAGAGCAATGTAAATATTCCATTAAATCTGAATTTCTTTCGTATAGAATTTCATTTCTGTTTCATTACTTTTCTGTCAAATGAATTCCTCTGTGAAAAATATATCATGACATGCTTTGTGAAACATGGGTTTTTCCAATATTATTTCAGATTACTATTTAGTGTATGTTGTTTTTGAAAAATCACCAGATTGCAATACATAAGGATAAATGTACGTATATGAGTTGTTCTTCGATATGTGTATAATTTACAAGTATGCACTGTGGAGAAATATATGATATATTATTCTTTAATTTAGTTAATTTATATTTTTTAGCATTTCATTTTCCATTTTCTATAAAATTTGCACAGGCTTTTTTTTTTTTAATTTTAAATGTAAATCAAATCAAATTAAAAATGAATGGAAAACAATGCAGTTCGCATAGATTTATAACACTTTCCAATAATACACACGCTTTGCCTTCAGTGTACTTTGCCTAAGTAATCACACATCGGACAAACAAGGAAAAATATTTAAATAGTTATTTATATAAAAAACATATAAAAAAAAACGAATATGTAATTCTAGCAACTTTCGGTTGTAGTGCTTTACGTATGTGAATATTTTTATATAAATTAAATGCTTATCATACTGTGTTCATATTACAATCGTTTGTGCATATAAACAGTAAATGTCAATTGAATTACGAAATGTGTAAACAAAATACATTTAAATATGTTTTATAGAAATACCTCTTATGGAAAGAAATGCTTTAGAATAATTTCGGGCACCCTGTACACAAACCGTTTGTAGTATTTACTTCAGTCTCAATGAAGAAAATTCCCCCAGGAAACTTGAATAACGTATATGAGTGTCAAGAAATTACATGAATATTTATGGGATTTAGAACGCGCACAGATGGACAAACATACAGACAAACCGAAGTGAAAAACACTTTTCAATTTTGTTGAAAAGTATTAAATAAAATAAAATTTGATAACTTCATACCGAAAAGTATGCAATAAATCATTTTAACTTAAAATTCACACTCTGTTTCTAAAATTCTCTAATCGTTCTTCAAATATTAATAAAACAGCTTTTAAGACATTAACTGATGATCGATAAAACGTTAGTAAATTTGTTTTAAATAAATTTTATTCATGGAATTTGCAGTAAAAGGTATCTCACTATTTTTTTTTTCAAGTTCAGTTAATGGGGTATTTGTGCTTATCTCCTTAAATTTAATAGTATATATATATTAAAAAATAGTTGATTCGCTAAAAGTATTCCTAAATTCTCAGTATAAATGGATGAATAAATTTTTACAAAAAAGTAAATTTCTAAATAAAAATAATAAAAAATGGTAATAGAAAATTAATTATTTGTAGGCTAAATTATTTAAACTTTTTTATATTTTTGATTGAGTTTAAAGTCTTTAGTAAATAATACAGTTTCTGGAAAGTATTATATCAATTTCTCATAAAAATTTATCATTATCTCAACGAAAAATCAAAATTCTGCATAAACAATTTTTTTAATTAAAGTTTATAATCTATGTGTAAAATATTGATTCTGTATATATTTATATTACTAAATGATTTTCAAAATGCCTTTAAAAAATAAAATGAATACATTAACTGTACAAATCCATCAGGCTACAAACTATTGCAGTTTTGGGGCTAATTAATAATTTTGAGATTTATTTGTATGCATTTAAATTTTTTTACTAACTCATAACCTACTGACCGAGTTAAAACTGCAAATTATTGTATTTCCCGTATGCTTTTTAAATGGTTTTAATTGATGGTTATTGTACTTCATGATTAAGTATAGAGAGTAAGATAAAAACCCCGTAAAAATAATTAAAATCAGTTTGTCCTACAATACCTCTTATAATTAAAAAAAATTGTTTAGGAAAATATAAAAAAAAAAAAAAAAAAAAAAAAAAAAAAAAAAAAATCCATATTTTGCTCATGGATGGCGTTGTACCTTAAAACAACTACAAAATATGTAAAAACGCGACGAAAGTAATTAAAAAACATTTATTTTCTTAAATTCATTACAGTGTTTCAATATATGAGATGAAATGCATCTAAACGGCAATCCAGTTTAATCCACGTATTCGTTAGCATTGATTGCGGAAGTGATTAGATTATATTCGTGTCTCGCGTCTCTAATATTTCAATACTCTTTGTCATTCACATAGCTCCACAACTTAAGTGTGGAGATCGAGGTGGCTGTAGTAACACTGTTAAAAATGGTTTCTTAAAAATGAGATAAGTTGTCTCAAAATATCTCCGATACAAAGTAAACTTAAATTAAAAAAACCATTTACTCATTTTTGAGTACATTGACATGTTAAACAGGGGATATTGGGATTCTTATTGGTCAACCCTGTTTTTGAGCAGGTCAATATACCATACATACTTAAATATGAGTACATGGATTTTGAAATTTAAGTATATGCATATTGTTTCGGAGCTATTTTGAGACAATTTAGCTCATTTTTAAGAAACCATTCTTTACAGGGCACAAGAAACGATATTTAAAATAAAGAAATCAGGAAATATTGCTATAAGTAAAAAGATGGAACTAATATTTTTTCCTTAAACTAGTCCATTCCTTATAAGAATACATTGTAGTGCATGTAGCGCTGTTGGGCGCCCCTTAATTGATTTTATATTTAAATTATAATTATGTCAAGGGCCTTTCGCACACGTTGTATATCTATGCATTTGAAGATAAACTAAACAACAATTATACATAAACTTCATAATTTAAATAAGAGCTTAAAATCATTAATTATGTAATTTTAAATTACAAATATATTTTAGAAAGAACAAAGGCTCAGTGAACGGATATATCTGACAGCGGCAGTCAGAAGATTAATAAACCGGGTAATTCTTGAATAATTGATTTTTTTTTTAAATTTAAATCCACTAGTTTAATAAACACATAAAAAATATATTTCAAAATAATTTCTTAAAAGATTTTATGAAAAATATTCTAAAATTTTAATTTTTTTTCGGGTATATCTGACAAATGAAATAAATCCTATATTAAGCTTTTTATATCTAAAAATATGAGTGCTTCTCAAACGTTTGATTAATAACATAGCCAACCTTTGTTATTGCTATATTGTTTACATTAATCATAAAAACAAATCTGAAAATCAACACAGCAATAATAAACAATGTCTTGAACTTCAAATGAAATAATTCATTTCCTTTGGCGTACTTGACATTGTTTATTATTACGGCGTTTATTTGTCTAGCCCCAAGTCTCTTGTGTATAAAATATCAATATGACATGAGATTACTTTATCATTCTATTTTACATTTCGCAAGTTCATAATTGTTTTTACTCTCTGCATTCTTAATAAAGCCTCTTACGATTAAATACATGCAAATCACACTAAGTGCGAAGCCAGCTTAAGATAGGCTGGTAGCGTTTTAAAGTCGTTTTACCTTTTTTAAATATAATAATAAGCAAGAGGCTTCCAAAGCGGTGTTTGGTATGACCACTCTAAAAGAAAATTTTGTTATTTCATAGGGAGTATGTCAGGGATGGAACACGCGCGCAGAACTCCTGTTAATATCATAGTAACAAAATTTTCTACTTCATAAATTAGCGATATTATAGGTAGAGAAATTTCTTGAACAAATACCGATATGAATTCAGCGCTCGTGTTCCATCCCTGGTATATCTATGGTCTCTGTATTATTAAAAGGAAACTCTAATGATATATCATAAAAACTAACATTCTTAAAATCTCATAATACATATTCTTTTTTACATACAGACCGTTAATTTTATATGACTTCAAGTAAATTAAATTTTCTGACATAAAGTTTTAGTTTTTTATTGGCCACTTTATCAGTTTTCTACTTTAAGTTCCTTATTAATGCCTAAAATATGTCGTTAGTATTCGATGTCTCATTCATAATAATAATAAAAAAATACATATTTTTCAAGAGAGAACAAAGAAATATTTACAATAGAATTACTTTTTATCAGAAGAGTACTATAGAACACTGTATTATTTTCTCCATTTTTTAAAACAATTCAGTAAAGAATCCAATTTCTGTATTTTTTTTATACAGTTGGCAACAAACTTATTGAAGCGCTAGCTATAATTCCTATTCTGAATATCGATAATATTCTTTATCAAGATTTTATCAATGATATAATAAACCTGAACATACTGGAAAATACAGTCTGCAGCAAAATTATTGAAGCACTAGCAGTAATTACTATTTAAAAGTTGTGTAACGAATACTTTTTTGTTAAGAAAATATTTGTCGAGTCATGATTTTTTAGTCTTGTGCTGTTTATAAAAAAGTAAGTTGATAAACATTAGTGATTAAACTAATGTATGTATATATATATATATATATATATATATATATATATGTATGTATATATATATATATGAGAAAAGTGGATGTGCGTTTCAATAATTTTGCTGATGACTGTACTATGTTTGATACTATAAATGCCCCAGTTTTTATTTGCTATATTTATTTATTTATTTTATTTTATTTTTATTTTTTTGCCAGAAATTTCTGATAGAATCAAGCATTTCTAGAACTTCTGGTAATATATACATATACAATTTATGAATTTTGTTAAATTTATTAGAACATAGTAAAAATTATCTACATTAATCAAAAGTGTTTTAATAATACCTTTATACTGCAAAAAATTATGCCAGTCGCAGGTTGGTAGCAATAACTTAAATGCTTAGTTTAACTAGTAATATCAGTTTTATTGAATTATACGTGCATCATGTAGGTATAAAGCTAAAGTAACACACATTATTTAACTACGCTATTAATAAGTGTTGCCATTTCTTGAAACATTTTTATACTATATCCATCAATAAATAATAAATGTAATGGTTTCTTAAACACTTCGAAAGTTAATCGTCTTTTTTCTATATCAAACATCCTTTTTCAAAATTATTGGTGATTGTTCAGTAGAAAAATAGCAAAATCTAGCAGCATTGTTAGAGCAGCATTGTTTAATAAAAAAGGCATTTTTCATAATTCAGGGTCGTTTTCTCTGCCCCTTTTTCCAGGACACTCTCAAGAATGAGAAATTTCCTTCTTTATTGTTACCAATATTTGTATACAACAATCTCAATCCTATTTAATTACGAAACATTACAATGAAAATGCTAGAAATATTTCTGCAGGAAATTAGTGGTAGCAAAAAAGGTTAAAATTTTCCGAAAATGAGAGTGTTCTAAAAGAAGAGCGGAAAGTACGACTCTTGTAATTGCTCATTTCCAGAATTCACATATATAACACAACATAAAATTTGAGTATTTAATAACTGTAAATAATCACATATTTAGTTCTAAAACATTAAAGCATTGTTTCTAATAATACTAATAATAAAATACTTGCTAAAACTCTTGTTTTTATTAATCAAACTGTTGTATTTTCTGTGTATTTAGCATATACGTTTATATAAGGATTAATTTAAGAGGTTTTGCAGATGGCATGTGTAATTGCACAAACTGTATAGATAGTTAGCTTAGTCAAAGTATAGTAGTTTGAAATATGATTTTAAATTCATATTTCAGTCGACTGACAGAGTTATTCAGTAGATATCACTTTAAAGTAGTAAATTTTCTAGAAAAAAAAATTTCTTAATATATTGATTGTATTTCTTTTTTGTTCTTTGTTTGTTTCTTTTCTGTTTCTGGAAACTTCTTCGATATTGACTTTTAATCCAATACCAAATACTCTTATTTTACATTCAAAATATATTTCCACAAAGTTTCCACTTTGTCGATGTCGATTTTCCAGAAATAAGTATGCGTGAAATGCATTACATTGTAAAAATAAGTAAATAATAATAATAATAAAAAAAAACTTACTTATATTGTTAATTAAATATATATTTAAAAAAAAATTAAATCATAGAATAAAAAAATATTACGTACTTTTAACATCCAATCAATATTGAGCAACAACTTTTCTCCAATGAGTATAATTTAACCCTTTAACGTTCACTACTTAATTTATTTTAAAAATTACTAAACTAATTTTAAAAAATGGCTTTTAGTCACATAGCTGATCATATATTTAAAAAATAAAAAAATATATCATTGTTCCTTTTCGAAAAACTTTTGTCTGAAACATCTAAAAGTTTACCTTATTAAATTCAAAGATTATTTAATTTAATCAGTAACACACTTTGTAGGTAAACATTATCGACTACAAAAACTCGTAAAAGTTGTTTCAGTTGAAAATAATAGTCCAGCTCTTCATTAAATGAAATAATATTATACTTTAAAAAAATTATAAAACACGCTTTTATAGAAATGCGAACTAAAAAGCACAAAATATCTATCTTAATATTAAAATGCAGGGTAAGAGAAAATCGTGTGAGTGACACACCATAATATTTACATACATTTAAATCTTTAATTAAAATAATTTACAATTAAGCAAAAAACATTTTTAAAAATTCTCTCCTTACTGGGCGCGAACACTGGACCTTTAGGTTCGTAGCGCGGAGCTTTACCTCACAGCCACAGCGTTCACGTAGGGAAAGTCTTTTTAAGAATATAGATTTTTGGTTTGTTCCCAGAGCGGTTACAAACACACATTATACGTGCAAACATACATTATACATACAAACATACATTATACATACAAACATACATACAGGTGAAGTTAATAAAAGCGTGTTAAAAACAAGACATAAGTGCATCATCAAACCAGCAATTCGCTCTCGCGCACACTAAGAAACTTCAAGTGACTTATGCATTTAGCATCTTTTGAAGCATTATTTGTTAAATTTTGGAATAGTGCTGCTATCTACCGGAAAGAAAAGGAACAAAAATTTAAAATCTGATTAAAACAAGGGGATATGTTAAAAAACTGCTGCATAAAAATTGTAAAATTATGTGAAATGTTTGGTTTTGCCTCGAAACCAATGAACATTAAAGTGTTATGATAGCAAATGAACACACAAATTTATTATCATATTTCTTAAAAACTTGAAATGAGATCGTAAACATAATTTTAAAACATTTTTACTTAACATTTAAACACTTAGATCTCAGTTAATCGAATTTTATTTCATAATCTCTGATTTCAATTATTTTATTTTAAAAATTTGTTATCACTACATTTTTTTTTCTTCAAGGGAACTTGGCAGCTTCGACTTTGTACCACTGATGGTTTAATACATAAGCTTATATTTCCATTTAATATTTATAAATTCAACCATATTGAGTTTGTTTATTAAAATATATACTCAGGTAACTATTCTTATGGTTTTTGATATATATATATATATATATATATATATATATTTACAGTTTGAAATCTTTAAACTGCGTTTTCTGAATTTGTATTTTTTCATAAATTCATGATCTTCAAAATGGTAAAACTTTTACAAATATTTATGAAAAGACTTAATATTTATTTGAATGTTTAATAGAACCTACTTAAAGAATTAGGAATATATTTTGTAATACTCTTAGAAGAAAAAAAATATTTAAAATAAATATATAGCAAAAATCATGGTTTGTTTCTGCAAATTTCTACACAGACATGCACTTTTTAATTCTTTTCTGAAAAACAAATTAATAAATTTCAAAATTTATCTCTAATTCTCTTAAGTAGATTCTATTAAACATACCAAAAAATATAAAGTATTTTCTCAAATATCTGTAGACGTTTTAGCATTTATAAGATCATGAATTCATAGAAAATTAAAACTGAGAAAATTAATTTTAAGATTTCAAATCTGTAAAAGGTATATCAAATAACATACATTTGTTACTGCAACATAAATTGTGTTGAAAAAACCTAATATAGTTCAAATTATAAATATTAAAGGGAAATGTAATATTTTATGTGAAATCTTCAGTAGTGCCAAATCCACTTAAATTAAAGGAATACCGTTTCTTTTTTATTCTGTGTACATATTGTGATAAATAACTGATATGCATATTAAATATATATATATATACAGTCGGTAACAAAAGTGTCCGAACACTAGCAAAAATTCCTATGCAAAAAATGTGCACTCCATACGGTTTTGTTAAATAAATCCTTATCGAATCATGTTCTTACACTGACTAAGAATAGGATTCGACAAGGATTTATTTAATAAAACTGTACGAAGTGTACTTTTTTTACATAGGAATTTTTGCTAGTGTTCGGACACTTTTGTTACCGACTGTATATATATATATATATATATATATATATATATATATGTGTGTGTGTGTGTGTATGTATATGTATACATTTGTAGTATGACGTTTGTTAGACAAAAAGGGATTTAAGACACTATTTTTATTTGCTCTTTACAGATTTAAATTTTACAAATTTGGGCGTCTTTAATGATTTCATTACATGGACACAATTAAAGAAGGGATTTAAGTTTTTATCTTTAAACTATTCCTACACAGATTATAATTTTCTAATGATCATTTGTACAAGCATCTTTTTAATCCCTATATATCATTAACAATATTCGAACGCGAAAAATCACACGATTTCTTAGAATTAAATCACATTTTCTTTTATTTTATGTAAGCAAATGTAAAATATGAAATACGTATATTGTTCATATGATTATTATTTTCACTAGTTAATAAAAGTTGTGCATTTAAAGTTAAAAAATTCAAGGATTGTTATTTGAATATTTTATTCAGTATCAGGCATACTTGCCAGAAGGGAAATGAAAAGATATTTTCTCTGTAGAAAGTTTACAATAACTATCTTAATAACATTTTAAATTGAAAATTAAAGGCTAGTTTATAGATAAAATATATTTAAAAATGCTATTCTCGATTTATAATGAACGATCATGTTTAAATTAAATGTTAAGAGTTGATAAATCTCTCTCTCTCTCTCCCTTATTATTATTATTATTACTATTATTATTAATATTATTTGTAAATATTTTTGATTTCTCATATTTGTATCAACATAACGTGAAAAAATCAGGACCTTATAATATATATATTAACCTTTAACAAATTATGGAAACAGTGTTTGGTCAACAGTAATTATTTTGAATAAAAATTATTTTGATAAATTATATTTTATCAAAAAGGAAAATATATACAATATACTCCGGACAGGAAAGTCTGTTGTATATATATCAGGGGTGTTTGTGTCTCCAGATTTTGATACTAGTATTTTTTAACAGTGATATTATCGACAGATTTTTAGTAAAGTTTAGCAATTAACTATAACCAAAATTAAAATTCGTAATTACTGGTGCAAAATAAAATAAAAGTCCCGGAACGGTAACATCCCTGATATATTTAGTCATCCATTTTCACTTACGGCAATTTACTATTTTTTTTTTTTTTTTTTTTTTTTTTTTTATTCTTAGAAATATTAATGGTACAATAGAATTCATCCAGCTCTATATAAAATAAATGTCGAAAATTGAAAATAAATTAAAATAAAATAAAAAATCACATAAAAAAAAATATTATGATAAAATCCATACTAAAATATAATGACTGAAAGAAACATTTGGGAATTCTGGTTGCAAAATATTTTAAATATTCTAATTTTAGAACATTTATTACATAATTTTTAATTTTATTAAAATTGTGTTTTCTATATCATTTATTTTCGTTATAAGAAAAAAAGAATTACATTGAGATTTGCTCGTCATGAATAACAACAAAATATATTTTAAAGTAATGGATGCGTATATTTTAAAGTAATGGATTTTTGCTTGTATTTAATGCTTAAAAATATTACTTAAAAAAATGTTGAATGTAATAAGCAATATATATGTAAAATTGCAAAAAAAATTCTTTGCTTGCATATAAATTTATAACAGGAGAAATAGAAATGTTATTCATGCCTATTCAAAGAAACAGATGAAACAAAAATTCAGAACATTATATAAAATTCTTGTTTTAAAAATAGTAAAATATATATTTCTTTCGTTTATGTTTATTTTATTTTACTCAAATAATAATTCCTGTTACAATAATATATACAACTATGATTATAAAAAAAAATTACATTTTTGAAAATTCTTATAATATATGAGATTATATTACTTTTTGCATAAATATAAGTTAAAATAACATTGATTGAACATTTCAAAATAAGCATTTTATGATTATAATTCTATATATTTTTTGAGTTCAGCATTAAAATAAAAATAATTTTTGAAAACTAGATTTTTATCCGAAGCTAGATAATATAAACACATTATACCGAAAAAAGCAATACGTTCGCTGACAGAATTGAGTCACAACTACGAAATTTCGCATTTTTGTCGTGTTCGAATATGGAAAACTTAACAAAAGCAACGTTTTATGAACGTGAAGCAGTACAAGGAATATGCATTTTAATACGTGGTAAATACTCCGGCATTTATACGAGTATACATACTCAGCCGGCATGTACTTGAATAAATGTCGGATGTGCGGCTGTGTTAGAGCCTGTAACATGTGCAACAATTCCTAAACGAGTTTGGAGGTATTTTAATATGTCTGACGTAGCTTTCACAACGTATTTCAAACACGTTTTGATTGTCGAAAAATGTGGAGTACTGGATAGCCAATTAACTTAAATAACACATAAAATACGCTCTTGCAAAAACTGAGAAAGATGTCGCCAAAAATTTCCCAAACCGAAAAAAATATCTAGTGAAAAAAAAAAAAAAAGTAGGAGGCGCCGGATTTGAAAGCAGGTTGCACTTGTGTTCTAGCGATTCGGATGTTTTATTCTGGTTTTCTCAGAAACTTTCGTAAATATAGGCTGAAACCTTTTAGGAATACCCGAACTTAGAAAATTCAGCTCTATCGCTCACAATACAAGTAAGTATTACACACGCGCGCTGGAAAGTATTGTCGATATTCGTTCGCGTAGAAAGAGTAGCAAGACTAAAATTGACCGGAAATCACAGAATGTTACTCCTAAATTTTCACACAAATTTTACGACTGCGTGAAGTTCGGTATTAAGTATTGGATTCAAATACAAACTTTGACTCGACAATGAAACTTTGACTCGGCAAATAAGAATAATGGCAATAAGAACGTTTGTAAATGTCGTAAAACAACCAACTTCGCCCTATGTCGCGTGGGAACCTTGTTCTGGAGAACGGATTTACTTGTAAACAATTCTCCCTCCTTCCTGTTCAATTCTAGTTCATTGTGCTTTTGAATTTTCAAGATTTATTTTATTTCGCCCCCCTGTCGCGTGAGTACTCTGTACTGGCGAATCTTACTTTTGTGTATTTATTTTTTATTTATTTTTCTTTTTAAGTTTGTTAATAATTAATACATATTTGTAATACTTCGCCCTATGTCGCGCGGGAATATTGTTCTGGCGAACCTTGTAATTTTTTTTTTGTTTGTTTGTTTTTAAATAAACGTTCCAGAGTAGGGGCCTAGCATAGCTAGAAGCGCTCGACACCACTCTTAGAGCGGTGAGCGGCACCTCCTCCTTGTTAAATCCTGTTAAATAAGAACACAGCGAAAAGAGGTATTCCTTTTCAATGATGAGTAATGTCTTATCAGGCATCTAATGGTCATTGTCAGAAACACGTTTCTGAGGTAATGCCGGTATTGAGGTACCAAATGAAAACACTGTCACATACATCAGGTTCTGAAAAAAATCCTAGTAATAGAAAATCTGATAATCGAGAAAACGTTTGATGTAATTGGAGACCAATGAGTTGGAAAAAATCACCAAACTGGGTATTGAGTCATTGTTAGCACGGGTATTGCTGCCATTCTCATTGAGTGATCGTATCGAGAACTCTTAGCCAATCAACGTTTACATACTTTTATATGAAGAATTCTGCAATTAAAACGTAAAATAATAATAATAACATGTATAATTTTAATGGAATTCTAAAACTGTTTATGGGAATTAAAATGCAGGTATGGGAGTTAAAATCCGAAGCTTGTTGCTGGAGACTTGATACCAGGAATTTTCTATAATAATTTTCAATTTAAATAATCTTAGAATGTAAAACTCACAGACTTCTATATACAAATAGTAGTGATAAGTCTAATTTAAAATTTTGCAATGTCTATTCAAGTCATAATCACATTTAAATTTTGTTATAAATTGTTTAGTGTATTATCGAAACTACGAATTAAAGACAAGAATGAAAGAAAAACTACATCAACAAGTGAATCTATTTTTTATTAAATACTTGCATGCAGTAAAAAAAAAAAAATCAATAATCTTAATAAATTTTACATGCTTGTATTTAATAAAAATTATTAGTATTTTAAAAGGCTGTTAGATATTCTGTTAGAAGCAATTATACAGCGAAAATAGATTTTTAAACAAAATATTACATAATCAAGATAAAGGAATACTAAATATTTAAACTTTTAATCCTGTAAAAATAGAATAAATTTCAAAATATATTATTGGATTACTTAAAACCTAATTTTAAAATGTTCTTACATCTGTAATGAAATAAAAATGCACCTTATTTTTTTTCTTTATAGTAAATAAAGAATGTAATAAGATTAAAATTGACTTACTTTTACTCATATTAAAAAAAAATTTAAAATAAATAAATAAATAAATGTATAAAAAGAATAAGATGAAAAGGATTTTCACTTGAATTTGTTTTCTTCTAAACAATTTATTCTCGAAAACTTTTAAAATCTGATTAATATTTTTAATAAATACCACAAAAAACTATTTAAAATTGTTTCGGTGAGATTTTAATTAATATGTACTCCTTTGTTTTAATTTAATTTAAGTATAATTTAAATAAGTAAATACTCAACTTATTGTTTGTAAAACTGTTTTATTTTTTTGGAGAATAGGAAATTGGGCAACTTATTTCT
This sequence comes from Salticus scenicus, assembly GCA_963930645.1. Taxonomy (NCBI): domain Eukaryota; kingdom Metazoa; phylum Arthropoda; class Arachnida; order Araneae; family Salticidae; genus Salticus; species Salticus scenicus. Next base: position 77,268,382 of record OZ005650.1, read on the forward strand.
GTGTATAAATCAGAATATATAGAAGAGAAAAAAATATTTTGCTGAAATAAAATGTATACCATAATAAAAATAATTGCCGTTGCATGTATGCATGTATGCATACTTGCCAACATCTTAATTAATATTCCGTAGTGTTGTTAGTCCCGCTCTTTTTTCACACTAATAAATTTTCAGAGTAATATTCTCCATATGCAATTATGATTAAACAAGAAAACAAATATTCTAAAATGATACTGGTCTGCAAAAGAAGGAGGGGCTAACAATACTACGAAATATTAATTAGCATGTTGGCAAAAATGTGTAGTTGTGTATGCATAATATATCCTACCAAAGCCCTCAACCTATTTGAATCAAACATGACACAGTTATTGCTTATTATCCGGGTTGAAGTACTGCGGAAATCTGACATTTCTAGTACATGTGCAATGAGAGGAGTGGAGAAAACCCCTCCAATGATATTTTTGCATGATTTCAATAATAAAGTCACAGCTATAAACTTCAAATTACTTTTAATGTATATATAATCTCTAAACAGATGTTTTTAAAAATTCGAAAATACAAAGTAGTGAAATGATTAAAAAAATGCTTGTAAAATTTCATTTTTGTCAAATATTTCATTCATCCCGTTTAAGCATTTTACTGTTCATGCATCCAAAAATGTAGTGTCTTAATATATATTAAAATCAAAGTAATTTTTATAACATGTTAGAATGATGTCACTTTCAGAAAATCACCTAACTGTAGTACTATTGTCCTTGAAAATGACGTTATTTCTCTGTAGTTATTTAAGAGAAACTTGCTTTAAAAAACAAACAAAAAAAAAAAAAAAGAAAGAAAAGAAATTCTTACATTTGGTGGAGCTTTTATTTGCTACCAACAGAATAAGTAGTAAGAAATAGTAATCTGAACTCCAAATTATAAGACAATATAAAAACTCTTTTCTATGTTGCAGATAAATATTTTTTTCTTTTGCCAAATAAATACAAGCTCTTTTCGTAAAACAACAACTTTTGTTTTAATTGTTGCAATTCCATGGTTAAATTTTACAAATTAATTATTTGAAAAAATACTCACTTGCGCAAACATTAACTGTTTTTATTTTCTAGGCTTATTAATAAATATGGAAATTAAAAGGAATGTGGTTTATTATTTCAAAAGTTATATATTTGAGTATAGTGTCAAATACATAGTCTGTTTCAAAAGAATAAGACCATAACATAATTTGCTATTTAGGTATTAAAACAAATATTTAAGGGAAAATCAAAAACATCCTGTGTCAGAACAAGTTTTTTTTTTTTCTTTCTTTTTTTTTTTTTTTTTTTTTTTTTTTTTTTGTAAAAACAGTTTTTTTTTTTTTTTTTTTTTTTTTTTTTTTTGTGAAACAGTTATCAGAAATGGAAGTGATTCAGGAAGAAAAAAAATCTTTAAAAATAACCGTTACAAAATTATAAGACCACATGGAAAAAAAATATATATATATATATACAATTTTGAAAATTTAGTAATATTTTCCTCCACCAATTCGCTGAATAACTTGAAACACACGATTTGGTATCGAGTTATTTATTTATTTATTTATTTATTTTTATTTATTTATTTATTTTTAAGTTTTAGGAATATTATCCTAAACCTCCGTAATGGCCACTTCCCTGTTTCACGAAAATTTTGTTGAAAAAAAAAATAAATAAATAGTATAGACGGCAATAATGCCTACTGGCATGACTCAAGGCAAAATCACGTGAGTTCTGTAGTAAGCAGATGTGAAGCGGTTCCGTTATGGCGTGAAGAGCTTTCTTAATACCTCCCAACATTCTAATTAATATTTTTTAAAATTGTTAGTACCCACTCCTTTTTCCACACCATTTTTTTTTCTTGAGTATTTTTCTCCATATTTAATTACGATCAGTTAAGAGGAAAAATGCTCTAATAAAAGACTGGCGTGGAAAAAAAAAGCGGGTACTAACAATTTTACTGAATATTAATTAGGATGATACGGGTATGACTATCTTATATGCAGAAGGAATGAAATCTCCAAAGAGTTGAAGTGAAAATGAATTTGGAACGTTACTATCAGAAATTATTTTAAATCTGATACCCTTAGGAAAATTTTTAGTAGGTGCAAAATGGTCGTTTCAGGAAGTTATTTCTCCCAGTCATACATCTAAATAAACAAAAAAATGGCTTAAAACAGAAAATATTACTATTATACCTAGTCCAAGTGGAAGATATGGACTGAACGCCAAGGAAATCCTGTGGAGTTACTTGTCTCGCTATGTATTTGAAGATAACAAACAATGTCATTGAACATGTGAATTAAAAGGTGAAACTATGGATAAATGGGACAATATTCCCGAATCTTTACCTAAAAAAATAATTAATTCAATTAGTTTTGGCCTAAAAGTGGTAAATAAATCTCTTTAAAATGCAAGAAGCATTTCATGTAACAATTGGGGAAAAATTGGTTTTGGGTATTTCGCCTTTGATGAAAACGAATCTGCCTGTTGCCAAATAGAAATTTGGACCGGACGTCGGTGTCTAAGATGGTGGTCAAAAATCTTTTGTCCTATATCTCCTTTATGCATTGGTTTAAAATAATGTTTCAAACGTCTACTTGGGGATTTTCTGTGATGCCAAAAACGTCACAATGCTCAAATTGTACTTACCTTAAGCTTAGAGTGCATAGGTTCCAAGATTATACTTAAGATGGCCGCCATTGTGTTTACGCGCGTTCCGTTCGTCTTGTTGTATTTCAAATATAAAATATTTCATATAATGTTTAGTAGTTGAATATGTACGTATTATGTAAATTGTCATGTTTATGTTACAATTTTTAAGTAACGTTTTACACCTAACGAAAAACAATTTGGTAATAAAATTGTGTTTCTAAAAACAGTCACTTTTTGTATTTTTAGTCATTTTTGTAATATATTGCGGGATTTGGTGTACTCCTTAGTTGATAAGGCTCGAACGTCCAACCACAAGATATATATAACCTGCCAAAAGAGAAAACGTTCGAAGAATAAATTATCAGATCTGACGAATAAGGGCTACCCACCGTTCAATTCGATATTATTTGCATTTAACTTATCCTAATACTTTATTTGCTTATTAATTTTTGTTTTTTTTAAGAGTCAGTTCAGTAATTAAGTCTTCATGCAATTTCATACAATTTTTAATGCCACGATCCCCAAAATGCAAGTTTATATGAAAGATTCTGCTCTATTCTGCTGTAATGATAATATGATAAATTTAAAATAACTTACGAAATTTTCAAATTAGAATATTTTCTGTCAAAGATGTTCAAGCTAGAATCATTAATGATATTTTAAATGTGGTCTGGCTTAAGATGGACGTTTATGCGAAAATGTGCCCCCATTTTGCCATGTTAAGGAACTGTTAAATTTCAAATAACTTATGAAATTTTTAAACTTGATTTTTTATAGTTAATTATGTTCATGCCAGCATTATAACTGATATTTTAAAACTGGTTCTAGAAAAACTATATTTTTCAATACACGTTTAAGCAAAAATGTGTCTCATTCTCCCATGTTATGAAATTCGTAAATTTCGAATAACTCACGATGTTTTTAAATTAGAATGTTGCAAACCAAAAGAGTTCTTGCCGGTGATCATAAGTAACTATCTAAAACTGGTCTGACCCCTCTGCGATTATTTGCTCTTGAGATATCGCGTACACAGTCTACAAAATTAACACACTAACACACTAAAACACTATCTAACTAACACACTTACAAACTAACAGACGCCCTAAAGCAGACACCATGTTAATTTTCTTATTTTCGGCTTCAAAACGAGTAAAAAAAATCCACAGTTTTGGCAGCGATCTTGGGTACTGGACTAAAGGTCCAAATGTCGCTTTGGCAACAGGCAGATTCGAATTCAGCAGGGTCGAAATAACCTAGAAACGTTTTACCACAATTTTTATATGAAATGCTTCTTGCATTGTTCATTTCTGAAAACGTGCCTAGTCTAAATGTCAAATTTAATGATTCATGTAATTCAGAAAATTGGTGGGGCATATTTGGGATTTTTTTTTTCTTTTTTTTTAACATGTGGTTTTAAAATTTTGTAACAGTTATTTTTTAAACATTTTTTGTTTTATTGATGTTTTATTTTTTCTGAATTGGTGTTAATTATTTCATTTTACAAAATACTTCTGTACTAATATAAAATACTTTTTGATTTTCATTGAAATATTCATTTAATACCCTAAATAGCAAAATATGCTCTTATCTTATACTTTTATAACTGACTGCATATATAATAGCGAGTAAAAGCAACTAGTATGTAAATATATAGATTTTTAATGAAATAATATATTTATTGTATCATTACATATTTATTTGCTTGTTTCAAAATATCAAAAACAAATACTTGAGAAATGAATACATTATGTGTCTTTGAGCAATAAAGAATTTTATACTTTAAAACAAAATCATATGTGAATATTCTAAATTTGAAGCTTTAATTACTATTTCATTTTTCTATTTTTCTCTATATATATAGTATATAGCGTATCAAATAAAAATATAAAAAACCTATAAAACTGATAATTTATAATAATTAGAGGATGAATTCAGAATTTTTGCAGAAAATCTTAATTGCTTTTTCTTTATTTAATTTAATAATTAAGACTTTTTTATATGTATTAAAATGTTCCTAATAAGAAAGTGCAGTAATTTTAATTCTATGTTTCACACGTTTCTGTATATTGTGTATATTATATGTGTGCATTATAAAGGTAAAACTAACACAAAATGTGTTTGAAATTTTTAAAGAAGTCTATCGTTATGGCTTTTTAAAGACAGTTATAAATTGAATATACTATTATAGAAGTAATTTTCATTTATTGTTATTTTATTGTTATTTATTGTTATTTTATTTGTTTATTTGACATTTTATTATTTTAATTAAAAACGAGTAAATCAGGTTTGGTAATTTTTGATAAGTATTACCCTGGAGATTTATATCCAGAACTTTATTTTATTATCATTTAAAGAGCATTAAATTTCAAAATATCGCTTGTTTTCTAAATGATAATTTTATAAACAATATTTAAAATGGTACAATCTTGTAAAAACGGTTTTAGATATATATTTTAAAATATATAAATTTTGTAGTTTGTATGTTGTATGTTGTATTTAAACGTATTTTTAGATTTTATAAATGTGTTTTAATAAAAATCAATAATAATAATAATAATAATAATAATAATTAACTATATGAATGAAAATGAATTTTTTTTAAATATTTAATTATTTAAAAACATTTAAATAAAAAGCAAAATTATTTTAATTTATGAAGCATTTATATCATGATTTAGTCTTGTATCTAATTTCGTTTGTAATACAAAAAATCATTAAATTATAGTTATGTGTAGCAAAAAATCTTAAAAGAAATATATGATTTCACATTTCTAAGGATATCGGGCAAAAGTATTAAAGAACCTTTCAATTTTATCGTTTTCTCAAAGGTGAAGACATTAATTGAAAGATGTGTTTTCACCTTAATCGATAAATCAATAAATTTGTGTGTTCCCTCTTCATCTAATAGCGTTTTTATCCCCGCATTTTTCCCACCCAAGAACTATTTTATTATCCCTATTGATGGCATCAAATTCAATAAACGACAATGTACCTGAGGAATTCTAAGAAAATGAAAAAATATATGAAGGATATAAAAGTGCAGTTAATAATATGACTCTAAGTAAAATTAATAGATTTGACACTTGATAGAAAAAGTATCAAAATATTATGGTTAATTTACAAACTCAATCTTTATATATATATATATATATATATATATATATATATATATATAAACAGTCGGTAACAAAAGTGTCCGAACACTAGCGAAAATTCCTATGTAAAAAAAATACACTTCATACGGTTTTATTAAATAAATCGTTGTCGAATCCTGTTCTTAGTCAGTGTAAGAACATGGTTCGATAAGGATTTATTTAACAAAAACGTATGAAGTGTACTTTTTTTACATAGGAATATTTGCTAGTGTTCGGACACTTTTGTTACCGACTGTACATATATATATTCCCATGCAATAGATATTATGGAATTAACTATGTTATTAAAAGTTTGTGTTACTTTTGAAAACTGAATGGTTATGACCAATCAGAAAGTGACTGTTATTTATGATTGACTTTTTAAATATTTGTTAAAATATGATTTCGCAAGATAAGCAATTCCAGTAGTATAATACGAATTTTGGCCTTGAAATATTTTTATATTTTGAAAAACTTGTACTTCACTTGTATTTAATTTGGCTTAGTTAAAACATTGAAATTATCATGTTATGATCATCTCAAAACTTCATTAAATATTATATGACTGCGAGACCTATCGTATAACATACACAAAATTTTAATCATTATATCATCTCAGAATAAATATTTTATATATGCAGACTGGGGCAGTTTTAACCAATAGATGTTAACATAAAGCCACCTAGAAAATCGCAGAAAGTTTATCAGAGCAATGCCACATATTGTCCGAAATACAACCAAAATCTATCAGCACATTTTTTCATCTATATATATAAATGGCTAAGAGATTCCCTTGGACTCGGTTTGTCTGTGCGCGGACGCGCCCAGTAATCCCCACCGAGGAGAAATGTAACAAAAGTCGTTTCACCTGTGTACGTCGTAGCTGTGAGGCAAAGCGCAGGACTAAGAATTCAAAGGCAGTGAGTTCGATCGCAGTCGAGGGAAAGAGTTTAAAAAGGTTTTAATTTAATTGTTTAATATCGGTTTTTTAGTGTTAACACGCAAATAGCATCACACCGAATTTTGTACCTTTCGAGTTTGATTTTGAAATTTTTCCTGGATTTGGAATTCGGTTTGTTAACGAACCGGGGCTTTTCTAGTGATATATATTTCACGTAGCATGTGTAGTGTATTTATGTAACATATAATCTAAACTTCTTCAAATATTTCTTGAAGACTTTTCTTAAACGGAAATTGTTACAGACTGGATGCACACCTGTTATACGACTAAAAAGCATAAGTTTATATGTAAAATGAAATAAATTAAATTATAAAGCTATATATATATATATATATATATATATATATATATATACCTTTGTTTAAAACTTTAAAGAATATATTTAAAAAGAATATTCTATGTAAGTCGACTTGGCACCTTTGACTTGGCACAATTGAAGGATTTATATACAAGCATACATTTCCATTTAATATTTATAAATGAAACTATATTAAGTTGGTTTAATTAAATATGTATTAAATATGCAGGAAACAATTTTTATAGTTTTTCGATGTACATTTTGCCCATTTGAAATCTTTAAATGAAGTTTTTTGTGTTTACATTTTTTTTTTTTTTTTTAATGAATCTTTGACCTTCAAAATGCTTAATTTTCTACAGATATTTAAGAACAGATTTATTTATTCATTTAATTATTTATTTTTATTTATAATAGATCCCACTAAAAAAAAATTAAGAATGGATTTTAAAATTTATTTACTAGTTTTTGAAGAAAAAAAGAATTACAAATTGCATGTGTATGTACTAATTTGTAGAAAAAAACAAGATTTTTGTTATAGTGTTATTTTATATATACTTCTTCTTGTAAAAAAATGTGAAGAAGAATCCGTCCCTAATTCTTTTAATTAGGTTCTCTGTTAAACACCCAAAAGATATTAAGTATTTTTTTTTTTTAAATCTATAAGAATTTTTACCATTTTGAAGATCATGAACTCATTAAAAAAAGCAAAATGAGAAAATGCAATTTAAAGATTTTAAATCTATTAAAAACATACCAAAAATAACAAGACTTGCTTTCTAAATAAAAATATAAAATATATTTAGGAAACCTAATATGGATTAATTTAAAAATAATAAATGGAAATATAAGTTTTTATATGAATCTTTCCGTATAGTCAAGTGTTCTTCAATGCTTTATTAGGTTTCCCTAAAAATATCACCTACGGAGAAAGCATTTGAAATAAGGATACAGTTAATTTGATTTTATGAAAAACTGAATGGAAACACTGTTATGTATATGTTAATTTGTAATATTAAAAACGTATTTAATAAAATGTAATTCCTTTTATATTTAAAACTATATCAAAAATATTCCCTGCACTCTCAGAAATGAATACTCAAATTTAACAAAATTTTCTTTAATTTTGACGAAATCGTTTCCAGGGAAATAACCCGAGCGAATATTTCGTCAAATTCAGAAAATTAGTTTCGTCACTTGCTTGAACATACGAATTTCGTCAAAAGTAAAGAAACATTTTTTTTTCATCCTAGTTTCGAAATACAGAATAAAATACAAATTATAGAAGTATAAAATTACCTACAAGTTCGTTGCTTTTGACGATTAAATCCTATTTCTATTTGATGAAAATATAAATAAAGCAGAGCAAACAAATAAAAGTAATTGTATCATAATGTCGAAACTACATAGGAAAAAAAAAAAAAAAAAAAAAAAAAAAAACAATATGGCGGTATGGAAAGTTAGCACGTGCTGTTGTGAGCAAACAGTTTCGTCAAATATATCGGAGTTCACGTTTCGTCAAAAATCACGTGATCGCTTCACGAAATGGTTGTCAAAAGCAATGAAATTAAGCCCGAGGATGTCTGAATCGTCAATCTTGAGTATATTATTTTTGAGAGTGTGAAGTTATCTAAAAATCTAGTGTGACTCTCCTTAATTTTTCTTACAATTAATGTAAGTATCTGTCATTTAAATCAATTTAAATCACAGAATAAGTCAATAAGTAAATTTATAAGGGGAAGTCTCTGTATTTTAACCTAAATTCATATGTGTGTAAATTTGGCCGTAATGTATCCGAATTCTTTTGTGCGTCTGTAAAAGAATCTAAATTGCAAACACACAATTTCCTGTAATGGTCATGCTTAAGAAGCATTCTGAAACATATATCATTTCTCTTTTTTTCAATAACTTAATGCACTTTAATTAATTAATCCCCGTAGGACATGATATCTCTTAATTAGTTTATTCTTTCCTGTAAGAAATCTACGAGTATACGCAAATCACTTACACCAAATAATGGTACTTTAGCAAAACAAAGAAGTATATCCGATAAGAGATTTAAACCTTATAAAGTAGTTTCACGATAATAAAAATCAGATGGATATAGATAGGAAAAAACTTTTTTTTTTTTTTTTTTTTCACAAAAATTTTTACTTCTTACTCTAACATAAATCAAATTTTTAAATGTTAAAGAAGAGTATTCATTTAAAGCATTTTATTCAAAATTTAAAGACATATTAAAAAAAAAAATAATAAGAAGAAGAAGAAGAAAAGATTAAATTTTCGTTCAAAGTCATCAAAAAGCATTTGAAGTATATCAAATAAAATTAAATTTAACAATACGAAAGAATTTTATTGGAAACGAGTTAAAATGTTTATCTAAAAAATCAACTTTGAAATATTTCAGTAAACATTGAATTATTGAAACTTAGTATTACGAATATAGTTTCATATATCGATTCAAATATACAATTCTTGTTTACAATATATGAGAACTCGATAAAATATTCTCAATTTTCAAGCGTCCTGGAATAATTTTATCGGTTGACAGAATAACTGTATTTCTTCTATAATATATATATATATATATATATATATATATATATACTCACAAAAGAATGAAATATGGATTTGAAAAAAGGCTTTATATTTTTTTATGATTTGCTTATAGGGTTTTAAAGAATGATAATTTTTCTATTATTTTTACTTTATTGACTTCTGCTGTCTAAGGTAAAAAGCTTGTCGATATTTTCATTGAGTATATTAAAATATAATGGTTGTTTAATTTTTAATAATAACAATGATATTGAATATTATTTGAGATTTTAATAAATATATAATTTTAAGGTTAACGAAAATCCGATTTAACTTTTATAATGGCGAGAACATTATACAGGGTGTTTTAGAACTCTCGGTAAAAAATTAAGAGTGATAGAAAACATCTAAACAATTAGTTTTTTCCATACAGAGCATAGTTTCAACAGAAGTAGTGAACTGCTAGATGGAGCTTCTGATTAAATGGAATGGTAACTGCATCAAAATTTTCAAGAAATCTCAGTTCACACAACTATTCTGTTGTAAGTTATTAGAGAATAATTAGTTTGTTTGTAAACGTTTGTAACTCCATTTACAACAATATTTGTTGCAATGGAGTTTAATATAGTGAGAATATACTATAGTGAGAATATACTATTTAAAGCATTTTATTCAAAATTTAAAGACATATTAAAAAAAAAAAAAATAAGAAGAAGAAGAAGAAAAGATTAAATTTTCGTTCAAAGTCATCAAAAAGCATTTGAAGTATATCAAATAAAATTAAATTTAACAATACGAAAGAATTTTATTGGAAACGAAATTCCAATAAAATTTTTTTGCAATTTTTTGAATACTGTTACAAAATTGCAAAAAATTGTGTTTATTTTTGAGCTTAGTAAGAGGCTTAGTAAATTGATAAAGTGCTAATTTTGTGCATTTCTAGTCGTTTTAGCGTTAAAATAGCCTTATTTTCCCTTAAAAATGCATTAAAACGACCCAAAAAGGCAGGTAATGGATTTGGCGCCGAATTTGGCGACTTTTCCCTCCTTGGCGATTTTCTTGGCGACCTTGGCGAAAAAAATACTTATTAGGGATATACCAAATATGGAAGCTCTAATCTCATTGGCTGATGAGATACAGAAATTTCTGGAATTTCCACACTTTTCTACAGGAGTATAAAAGGGATGTTTCTTCGCCAAGTTCAGTTCTCAGCCAGCTTCCGTTAATGCTTGCATTGCCTTGAGCCTCTTTGAAAGAGACTTGCTTTATGTGTTATTGCTATACACTTTGTACTGTGGATTTGCTATTGACAGCTGTTGTTTAAGCTGTGTTTACTGGTTGAATTGAAGCTGGTACTAAGTTTATAGACCTGTATTTTTCTGGAACTTTCTGTGAATAAATTATTGAATTTTTGTAAGTTTCGCTTTTCATTCTCGGACAACTCACGAACCCCCCAAGTACGCAACATTTCTGGTGTCAGAAGTGGGATTGTCTGTGAATGGTGATAACTAGAGATATGATGCAAGAAATGAAGAAGCTTCTGGAAGGTCTAACTGCCCAGATGAATGAGTTAGGATCTGGATTGATAGAGAAAATAGAAACATGACAAAGAGAAATGAAAGAAAGTATAGAAACCAAACAAAAAGAATTGAAAGACGGCTTGACTGAAGAAATGAAGGAAATGAAAGCAGTTCAGGAAAAGATGGAAGCCAGTTTGACAGAAGAAATTAAATCTAATCAATATGAGATGAAGAGAGATCTTTCAACGGTGAAAAAATCAATAAAGTGTAAATTAACGATGATGGAAAATAGAATGTATGGAATAGAACAGAAAGTTATAAAGATAGAAGAAAATTTTGAAGAGAAAATTTTGAAAATAGAAGAGAGTTTTGAAGAGAAAGCTATGAAGATAGAACAAATTGTTATAAAGGTTTAAGAGAGTGTTACGAGGATAGAACGGAGTTTCAAGGAGAAAGTTAAAGAAAATTTTGATCAGGAACTGAAAGGAAGGTTTTCAGAGATAGAAGGTAAACTGAAGAGAATAGAAGAAGATCTGGAGAGAAAAGTGGAAGAAAAGTTAGAATCCATGCCCCAGGACACTGAAAAGAAAGATAGAACAATCCAGAATCAGGAATTTATTAAGCTATCTACCTACAACGGCAGTTCCTCCTGGCATGTATATAAGACGCAGTTTTCCATCGTAGCTGAACTCTTCCGCCAAGTCAGTCCACTTAGCAGCAGCATTACGGGGAGATGCAGCCGAGATACTGAGAAATGTTTCTAAAGAAGAAAGAAACGATTTCGAGGCCCTGACTAGAGTACTGGAGCTACAGTTCGGAGAGAAGTGTTCTAAGGACTATAGTCGTCTCAAGCGAAAATCTCGTTACTAGAAAACGGGCGAAAGTTTGCAAGAGCTGGCAGCGGACATTCAGAGACTGTCACACCTGGCATTCTCAGACTGTCATGCTGACACTCGAAACGACTTGGCTCTTCAGTACTTTATCGATGCTGTTCGTGATCCAGAAATTCAAAAAGCGCTTAGACTCTCCAACATCAGAGACGTAGAATCAGCTTTAGGCTATGCACTTAGGATAGAGGCAGACCAACAAGCCTCCCGTAAAGACCGCCATATCAGAAGAGGAGTCTCATTCAATAATACGCCTGCAGATGAAAATGAAATGAAGAGAAGTCTTGCAGAGATCTTAAAAAGACTGCGCAGCCTGGAAAATAACAAGGAAATAAAGGATCGGAAGATAAAGTGCTGGGGCTGTGGAGGGGATGGTCATGTGAAGAGGAACTGCCCTAAATCACCCGGCTTCACCATCACTGCAGGGAAAAAAGGAGAAGGCCATCTCTCGGGACGGAGGTTGCCTGAAATTAAAGAGCCCCAGTTTACAGTATTTCATGTTTCATCGATGAGTGGCAGTAATAATGGACTTTACGTCTATGGCCAATTTAACAACACCACCTGCCGGATGATTCTGGACACGGGAACCAACGTGACCATCATTAGAACGGATCTGGCTCAAGAAATGAATGAGAAGATCATCTGGACGCCGCCTTGTGTTAAACTCCAGACTGTGACCGGAGACGAAGTCAAAATATATGGAAAAATTAACTTGACCATCACTTTTGGAAATGCCAGTTACCATCATATGGCATATGTGACAGATATAAGAGATCCTGTAATCATTGCAATTGATTTCCTAAGAAAATTTAACTTTAAATTGGACTTCAAGAATAATGAACTGCATTCGAGTTTGGAAGACATAGCTGTGTTCAACAATGAAAATCAAGACATTCAACCAATTTGCCAGATAACAGCCAAGTCTGAAATTTCCATCCCTCGACACACAGAAACAACAGTTTCAGGAACACCTCCTACCAAGCAATACTTCCGCTATGGACTGATTGAATACCCAAATACAGACAATAACCCAAGAGGAGTTCTGGTAACTTCATCTCTAGTTGATCTCTCAAAGAGTACTATTCCTGTGAGAGTCGCAAACATCAGCGATAAGGTCCGGACAGTGAAGTAGGATGAGGTGTATACGGAAATACCCAAGAATACAGAATTAGGAAGTGAACAGAGGTCAGCTGCGGAGAAGCTACTCCAAGAACTTAAAGAACTTTTTTCTCGAACACCTGAAGACATCGGGAGAACGAACATCACCCAGCACAGAATTGATACAGGAAATCATTCTTCAATCAAACAACATCTAAGAAGACTTCTATTTGCTAACCAGGAAGAAGTCACTGAACTTCTAAATGAAATTCACCACAATGACGTCATAGAGCCTTGGGCCTCTCCCATAGTACTGGTGCGGAAAAAGGATGGTTCAACAAGATTTTGTGTGGATTATAGTCGTTTGAATGACATCACGAAGCAAGACAGTTACCCTCTTTCCAGAATTGTCGACACATTAAACACACTTGCTGGCAATAAATGGTTCTCGACTTTGGATCTAAAGAGCGGTTACTGGCAAGTAGAATTACATCTTGATGATCGTGAGAAGACTGCATTCACCACAGGACAAGGACTGTGGCAATTTAAAGTTATGCCATTCGGATTATGTAATGCACCTGCCACCTTCGAACGCCTGATGGAGACAGTGCTAAAAGGACTTTCCTATGAAGCCTGTCTGGTGTATTTGGATGATTTTATCATTGTGGTGCGCACCTTTGAGGACCATCTACGAAACCTCCGAGAGGTACTGGAGAAACTCGGAATGGCTAACCTCAAATTGAATCCAGGCAAGTGTAACTTGTTCCGTCGTGAAGTGAGCTTCCTCGGCCATACCTTCTCTGCCGAAGGTGTGAGAACCGATCCTGAAAAGATCTCTGCAGTCGAGAACTGGAGTCGCCCTGAAAATTTACACCAACTACGAAGTTTCCTGGGGTTATGAACTTACTACAGGAAGTTCGTCAAGGGTTTCTCAAATATTGGGAGACCACTACACAAGCTGACGGAAGCCAAACAGAAGTTCCTGTGGACAGATGAGTGTGAAAAAGCGTTCAAGCAACATTAAGCGGCCTTAACATCATCGCCTATCTTGACGTATCCACAGCCCGACAGACAGTTCATACTTGATACAAATGCCAGGAATGAGAGTGTCGGTGCTGTTCTGTCGCAGGAAGTTGATGGGCAAGAACGTGGCATTACCTATTGGAGTAAATGCCTGTCTAAGCCAGAGCGAAATTACTGTACCACCAGGAAAGAGCTTCTCGCCATCGTAAAAACCATAGAACATTGTCATCATTACCTCTATGGCAGAAGATTCCTGCTCCGGACTGACCATGCATCTTTATCGTGGTTGCTCCAGTTCAAGAAACCTGAAGGACAGATTGGCAGGTGGATACAACGCCTCCAGGAATATGACTTCGAGATACGTCATCGTAAAGGGACTCTACATGGTAATGCAGATGCCTTGTCACGGAAGCCCTGCTCGGAAACTGCAAGTACTGCTCTAGATCCGAACAGAAATACCTGCCGATAAATCCGGTTGCCTGCCAAGCTACTGTCTCAACACCATCAGAACAAGATCCCGATCCATGGAGTGATGAAGAACATAGACAAGCCCAGTTGGAAGTTCCTGACAAAAAGCCAATATTACAGCTGAAGGAGACGACCAGCAACAGACAGTATGTCCTGGCAATGTCCTGGCAGACCAGCAATGTCCTGGCAGGACACTTCTAGATTTAGTCCCATTACGAAAAGTTATTTGGCACTTTGGGACTCTCTTCATATCAGAAACGGTGTATTATAAAGAAAGTGGGAATCTGATGATGGGAAAAGCTTCAGACGGCAGATTGTATTACCAAGATCAAAAATTCCAGATATTTTAGAACAACTGCATAGTAGTTCTAGCGGAGGCCATTTTGGTGTTATGAAGACTCTGCAGAAAGTTCAGAAACGCTTCTACTAGTGCAAGGCAAGGGAGGATGTGGAGAAATGGTGTAAATCCTGTGATGCTTGTGCGGCACGTAAAGGCCCGCAGGAACGAAATCGAGGAATACTGCAACGGTATAACGTGGGATCCATAAAATGCGTTTTATGGTGTTTATTCAAAGTTTTGTACTTATTACTTTTATACGCCAGTTCTGTCGTTCTGTTTATAATGTACGTATGACGTTTTCACGAAAGACAAGAAAACATTCACGGTGAAATGCGAAGTTAATAGTCGACACTTTTTGCTGAAAATTTGCTTATAGTAATTAAAAAGAAGATTAGTGAAAGACCAAGATTTACCATTACAACATTGTCAATTCATTTTATTGAAATTTGAAGAAACCGAAAATTTGTGAGACCGAATCACAATTAAATATTTTCATTACTCATATAGTTATAAATTCCCTCATTAGTTTTAAATTACGTAATATTACATTTTTTTCTATCATTAATTTACATTAAAAAATATAATTGTTAATGATACATTCATTAAAAGATATATTCTACAGATGCAGTGCAATGTAAAGTGACTTAAAATATGAAGACGCTTCAGATTTAGAATCTTGCGAATTTTTCTACTAATGGAAAATAGATTCACCAATGTGGAAGTAATTCTCTTGCAAAACGGGAAAGATTAAGGTGAAAAAGTAAAAAATCCAAGGCCATTAAACATGATTTAAACTAAAGATAAAACTACTCAACCGTAACTTTCCCCAATTATTGCCGGCATGATTAATATTTCTTCTTCGTAGTGAAAATTTGATCATCTGTACTACATGTTCAAACTGTATTGGCAATTAATGTAAATACTGCTTTCTATATTTTAAACACAATAACAGTAATGAATATTTTTTACTTTAAAATTTAAAATTCTTGATAATGTACTAGTAAATATTTATTCAAACAAATGCTTGCCCACAGCGCCAATACATATGATTAATAAAAAGAAAAAAATCTTAATGTTACATCATTCTCTTATGAAGAATACTCTATACAATTAGATTCCTTAATACACATATTTATACATATGTCATAATTAATTTAGAATTACAGCAATACCTTCTTAACGATTTGCGTTTTTCAATGGTTGGTCGTATTAATGATTTACAATATTGAAATTCAAAATTGAATACGTTATTTAATTTGTAGCTTATATTATAGCTTTTTTCTCTAACTTTTTAAAACACTAATGAACATTTTAAAGTAGATTGTTTAAATAAAAAATAATATATAGATATTTTGTCTGTAATGTGCTAGAATTTGACAAAATCCGTTTGCGTCAGATGAATAAATTTACATATAGTGTCTAAAAATATAATGTATATTTTCTAGGTGTATAAAATAATTGTTTAATGAATATGAACTTACATGTGTAAAATACATTTTCTAAGTTTGTAAACAAATTTAAAATTATTTTACAAAGTATTATTATTATTATTATTATTTTGTGTGTGTGTATTTTAAAAGAATACACCTATTTTATAATTTCTTTTTTTAATGTACAGTCGGGGAAAAAAAACGCAACACTCGCTGTAATTTCGTTATTAAATGACGCAGGAACATCTAATAGACATAATTCAACAGGAAATTAAAAGGACTTTCTGAATATGTCGTCAAATTTTGAATTAGGGGTCATCTACATGTTGAAATGAGTGCCAACTTTGATTTTTTTCAATAGCAACACCCAATTTTGACTTCATTTTCGAATTTCTGAGAGTCTGGCAGTGTGGAACAGTATACTGTTTGTATACTTTGTCTTTAGTATTTATAGAGTTATAATCAAAAATGTGTTAGGGAGTTATCTGTAAATGTAGAAAAAAAAAATTAAGACCCTATAAGAAATAGACAAAATTTTAAAGATTCACACCGGAAATCTTTCAGGGAAAAGGTAATTATAAAAATTAATAAAACGTTGCGTCTTTTTCAGCTGCTTAATTATCCTGAATTTAATTTTTTAGATTTGTATATACTTCAGTACTTTTTTAGATAATTTTAGGTCTATTTAAATACATTATACTTGCGATTAGTCCATACAGTAGTCTTTGCAAAAAGTGCAATATTTTTCAAGTAAAAGTGTCTATTATAGCTGTACTGATCACCAATAAAGCTTAAATTTTCTTTCGTAGGTAACATAATAGACGAAATGAAATAATATATATATATATATATACAACAACGCGTAAACTAAACCTTTTCGGATAAATTATTGCAAGGGTTCATTAAGTAAATATTAAAAAATTTTAATCGCACTTACCAGTTTTTGGTCAGTTAAAATCTTTGGAATTGTACGAGTCGTTTTATAATTTTTATGAAAATATATTTTCTTAATTAACCCTTTCGCGACGGCTGACGTAGATTCACGTCATTTGAAAATCAGTAACTCTGTCAGTGGGCGTTTCTTTCGTAATTTGTGTGTTACATATTTCTTAAGTGTGTACCCAGTGTTCATATTTTTGCAATAAAATATACTACGGATAGAAATACATTGATTAGAAAGAATATAATTATAATGTATATCCATTTGTAATATAATCGTGAATACAGAAAATTTGTTCTAAAATATTATATTTTGAGAGTATAATGCCCGTAGGCGTGTCTTACTGTCAAAAAGACAAAATCCTGCGGTCGCAAAAAGTGTTAAAACATATTTATAAAAGTTAAAGTATGTTTTTAAAAATGTATAAAGTTAAAATGTATTAATAAAATTTTGTAGACTAAAGTGTCCTTAAAATAATAATCCTCCCCCCTATAAAATAAATAAATAAGTAAATAAATAAAATAAAATAAAGCAATATATGAAGCAAATGATTAAGCTTTTTTTAACTATGACGGTAGTTAAGAAACGAGTTTAGAAGTCTCTCTTGCATTCCAATTCCATTCGTTATTTATATTTGACAATTTCGCATTAAACCTATTTTTCTATTTAAAACAGTAAACCCCGCCTATTTAGTTTTTTTCTTTTTCTTCTAGTGTTCGTTTACAAGATTCAAAATTTATCACCAATTAATCGATGAAGTAAATACCACTTGTGCGTATTTTTTTCAACATAAAATAAGGTGTTTAACACGAATACTCAACGTCACATTTACTTTTTTTTCTGTATTGTTTTGTTTTGAAGAACGATGAAGGCGGGGCTGGTCTTCTTTAAAAAACAGGAATTCTTGATACTAACACTAATGTCTAAAAATAATCATTTTTGTTTCATTTCTTTGCGTTTGACGTTGTTGTTATATAATTTGACCCGTAAATAAAAAATAAAAATATTTTGTTTAATTTTCTTTGTTATTTTTAAAGATTTGATTCGTTATCTCATGCAAAACTTTATAAGAGACGGCCCCCTAAACCACTCCAAAAGAAAGATTTATTTATGTCTCGAAAACTAATAACTGGAATGAGCTGCAAATTTGCACATCCATATTTTTCAGCATTAGGATTCATTTTATGTAAAAATTAATATAGGTCATAATTCATAATTTTTATGAATATGAATTTATTAATATTTTTCAGAATTAAAAATATTTTTCAGAATCAAAAGTAATGATGGATTATGTTTGGGTTTCTTCACTGTATCTCATAAAAAAAAAAAAAAAAAAAAAAAAAAAAAAAATATGTTGATCAAGTTATTTTTTGTGAAGATATTAATAAAAGTTTGAAATATGAATTTAACATTAGCACCTTCAAACTTTGAACGCTTATAACTCTGTGAAAAAATAAGTAAAATATACAACCAATATACTTTTTAGCGTTGTCGCGATCCCAGGAATTCAAATATAAAATAAAAATGGGGCATTACTATTGAAAAAATCAAAGTTGGTGCGCGTTTAAATATGTAGACGACCCCTAATTCAAAATTTCAGTTCATTTTGTGAAACTACTCACAATTCCCCGTCGAATGATACCTATTACATTTTTCTACATCGATTAGCAACGAAGTTACGTTGAGTGTTGCGTTTTTTTTTTTCCCCGACTGTACATTTCCATAATATCAAATTTGAAAAATTCTTTATTTCATTTATCCATTACATATTTAACAAATATCAATGTTATCTTCATACGATCTTGTATACTAAAATATATTTTATGCCTTAACATATCGATTTATGTTCAAGATTAAATGAAAAAAAGTTGTTCCTAAAATAAATCTATACGCATTTTTATAGAGTTCTTTACAATTTTTCAAATCTCATTTGTGACAATACACATTTTTTTTTTTAAATTGTTCTTTCGCGAAATTGATATATTTGATTCATCAGACGAGATACCAATCTACAACTTTGGAAAGTGCAATGTAAATATTCCATTACATTTGAATTTCCTTCACCGAGAATTTCATTTATGTTTTCATTACCTTTCTGTCAAAAGAATTCCTCTGTGAAAAATATATCATGACATGCTTCGTGAAACATAGGTTTTCCCAATATTATTTCATCTTATTATTTTTGTATATGTTGTTCTTGATAAGAATTACGAGAATGCAATACAATAGAATAAACGTACTTATAAGATTTTATATGTTATATGTTTACTACAGTATGTGTATAATATACAAGTATACTCTATACTGCAATTGCTGTTTTATTTATTCATTTTATATTATCTTTTAGCACCCTACTTTGCGATTTTTACAAAATTTAAACACATTTTTTTTAGCATTTTAAATATAAAAGAAATAAAATAAAACTTTTATTAACGATAATTTTTTTAATCTAAAAATCAATGTCCTATTTATTTTATTTGTATTTTTCAGCATTCTTTATTTACAAAATAGATTTTGAACAGTTTTTGACGATTCATTAAATACTAGTAAATTTGTTGTAAATTATTTCATTTTATGCTGTTTGGAGTAAAAATGTAACAACACACACATACACATATATTTCATTTAATTGTTGTAGGTTTGTAGGTTTTTACTAATAATACATTTTTTTCACGTTTAGTAAATCTGGTATTCTTTTAATAAATATGTTTAATAAGTATATATCTTTTCATAAATATATATAAAATTATATATATAACCGATTTAAAATAATGGAGATTCTGAATTTAAGCTTTTTTTTTCCTTGTTAACTCATAACCACTTAATGAATGGGTACTCCAATTTTAGTACTTTTTTTTTTTTTTTTTTTTCGCGAAGGTCTTCGGCTGAAACAAGTCGATTATGATTGACATCTTTAAAATCTAAAAAATATTCATGGTTACCTCTAAAGCCAATCTAAATTATTTTATGTGCTGAATGACTGCCTCTATAGTCTTTGATGTGATATGTAGGTATAGTAAAGCAGCCATGCACTACGAGTTGCACACGTTTACAGTGCCACATAGTGAAAAACAGCAGAGTTTACGTTCCTGTCTCGAAAACGAACAATGTAAAGGAAAAAACTAATTACAAAATTTTAGAGGATAATCGATTTAGTACGAAAAGACGCTTTGTCCAAATTAATGCTAAAAATATAATACCTAAAACGGGTATCTTTTGATCGCAATTTCCTACACTGTGACAGACCAAAACGAACTTAAATAATATAAAATAAAATAAAATAAAACAAAAACGAAATGAAATAAACTGAAAAAAAAAAAGCGCTCTTAATTACCAAAGACCTTTGTATCCGATGTTCAAATAAAAAATAAATAAATAAATAAACAAAACAGGAAACTTTGAAAATGGATCATTCGAGACAACAGCGTAATCATCGGTCTCGAATCAAACTTGTAAAAAGCATAAAATTTTATTTTATTTTGTATCATCTTCAAAGTTAGGATTAAATGCAGTGGTTATGCTTTCTGTTGAAGAAATTTGTTTTATACTTTTGGGTGCAATTTAAAATTCCATTTTACATTAATTTCCAATTTATTTTTAGTAGTTGGAATAATAATTATTTATTAGAGTTGATTTTTTTTTTTTTTTTTTTTCAAGAAAGCTTTTGTTTGCGAGTTTATTTCGTTAAATTTAATATTATAAAAGCATATGTAAAGAAATGGTTTATTAATACTGTCCATTAAAACTATCCCTAAATTTACGATATGAATGGAAGAATTAATTTCTAATAATAACTAAATTTCTAAAAATAAATAAATAAATAAAAAATAAAATAAATAATGATATTAAAAATAATAAACTTGTTATAGACTAGAGTATTTAAACTGTTTTATATTTGTTTGCGTTTAATATCTTTAATAAAATATACAATCAGTAAAAAATATCTTATTAATTTTTTCATAAGAAGTTAACACTCTTATAGCTCAACGAAAAGGAAAAATTCCACGTAAATGACTTGCTAGATTAAATTTTGAAATCTATCGAGAATACTGCGTCCGAGTATAAATCACTAAATTAATTTAAAATGTTTTCTAAATGAAAATTAGCACAATAACCGTGCAAATACGTCAGATAAAACTATTGCAATTTCGGGGGCAATTAATAAAATTGAAATTCTTATTTATTTATTTATTTATTTGTAAAATTGTCTTCTATGCTTAAACCACTAGCCGCCTTGAAATCTCAAAATATTATTTTCCCACTACGGTTTTAAGGATTTTAAAAAGAATGTTATTGCAGTTTGAGATTAAATATAGAGAGTAAGAGAAAAATCCCTGCTTATTTTTAACTTTAATGTAAAATTAAGAAATTGACGTTTGTCCTACAATATTTCTTATGATAAAAGAATATTTGTTTAGTCAAATACAAGGAAAACAAAAATCTAAATTTTGCTCATAGATCGCCCTGTACCTTAAGACAGCTACAGAAAACTTGTAAAAAATGTGAGGAAAGTAATTAAAGGGCATTTCTTATCTTAAATCCAATACAATATTTCAATATATGAGACGATCTGCATCTAAACGGCAATCCAGATTAAACCACATATTAGCTGGCATTCATTGTGGAAAAGATTGAATTAGAGGCATTACTCACATCACTATTATTTTAAATTCATTCAATTTGTCATTCACATAGTACCACAATTTAAGACTGGAGATCAAAGTAGTCGTATTAACACTACAAAAACGATATATAAAAATTTAGAAAAAATAGTGATATCTAAAAAATTAGATTTTTTTATAAACCAAACTATTTCCTATAAGAATCATTGTAGTGCAAACGGTGTTTTCAAGCGGCATTTATATAATTTTATATTTAAGTTATAATTGTATCAAAGACTTTTGGTCCACACACCTTATATTTAAAGATAAACTAGACAACCATTATGCATGTCCTTAAAACTTTAAACAAAAGCTTAAAATCCATATTTATGTAATTTTAAATTATAAATGAATAACAGAAAAAAAATTGTGAACGGATATATACTATCTACTAATTAATATTTGGGCACTTTCGAATTTAGACGTTTTGGCAAATATCTAGAAGACATCTTTTGAAATTACCCTGAAACTTTGGGAGTATAAAGAACATGTTATATATTTCAACATAAGTTTTGTACTGAAGAGGAAAAGGGACCAGTAAAAAATTAAAGAAAAGCTAAAATGTTTATTTTCAAAATAATGAATGAAATGCGTTTTTGCTGTAGTATCCGATAATGAGAATTTTTATAATTATCTGTAAAAATTTTTATGAGGTAACCACATATATTCAATAATATATAAGAATTTCTTGAAAAAAAAAATAACTATAATACGTTGGGTATAAAACATTGCGATAAGCCATTTTTGCAAAACATGGCGCACTACATTAGACATAGCATACTGTATTCAATAAGCAAAAGCGTTAAATATCTCACGAAGTATGAGCATTTTTATTAAACAGTTTCTACTACACATGCGCAAGATTAAAAAAAAAAAGTCATTTGAATAATTTAAGAGCCAGAAGCATTGAACTACTTATATAAAAGTTCCAAATAACTATCTTGTAAATTTAAAAAGTTATGCGAGATAGAATAAGCAGAATTTCAGTTCCTTTCAAGAAAAAGGGAAATGAAGGGAGGGGGGGGGGAGAGGGGGTTACCTATTTTTATTACTTGCTCTTACCCATAAGGTAGAGAAAGTATTGTTTTTGGCTCAAATTTTCGAACGCGAGATTTTGTTATATTTACACGTTTTGAGGGCCCCTGAATACGAAAATCATGTTTTTAGCAAATGGTCTGTGTGTCTGTCTGTTATCAGCATATCTCAAAAACAAATTATGGCAGAAAGTTCACACTTGGTATTCTAAATGTGTATCATATAGGGATGCTACAGTAAGCTTTTCGTTAAGATCAAGCAAATGGTTCGTGTACAGGGACAATCAAGAGAATTCTAATACATTACGTCTATGGGGGAAATTGCAGGAAAATAGAGTTTAACGTCTATAGACTGCACTAAACCAAATGAAACAAACATATATTTTTTGTAATAGAGACAGTTAACTGGGAAAAATTTTTTGTGTATGTAGGAGCCTCGCCTCCCCCCCTGGGGGGGAAGTCCCCCATCGAGGGGAGTAAATTTTCATGATGAGTATCTTTCAAAAGAGCTCGAAAATACCTTTAAAACGAATGGTTGAACCATCGATATGCGATAATTTAAAACAAAGTTATCGATTTTTTTTTACTTTTAATGAAAAAAAAACTGAAAAAAAAAAAAAAAAATCGTACTTTTTTTTTTTTTTTTTTTTTTTTAAATATTGAGAATAAAATGGACTGTTTTTGGATATTTGGTGTTAAACTACTTCTCTAATATGGAAATCGTCTGCCTTATCATAAAAGATAATTTTTTTAAATAATAATTTTAATAAATTATTTTTTAAAAAGAGAAATTATTTTTTAATAACCGAATTAAATTCTATATAAATGTAGGTGCATTAATGAAACGGGGGGTTGAGGGGGGGCGGTAGCCTCCCTCACACATAACTAATTATCATATAAAACTCTTCAGAAGCCTAACATGAATTGTTTAACATAGGTTTACATAACAGTACTCGTTATCTTACCTATTAATCTGCAACCTGTATTTATAGTATTAAATTTCAGGGTAAGAGAAAGTCGTGTGAGTGACACACCAGATTATTTAAAATCAGTGAACAATGTTTTATCATTGGGCATTGGTTGAATTAAAATAAAAATGGGAGTAAAACCCTTTATAATTTAGCTTTTAGTTTGAGAGGAGCTGAAATTTTATTCATTCTATTTCTCGTAACTTTTTGAATCTACATGTTATTTGGTTGATGTGGCTTTCATATACGTAGAACAATGCTTTAGCAATTAAATTATGTAAGTGAAATTTTTAAAAGTTTTCGCATGCGTATTTAAAAAATATTTAGTAAAAGTTCTCGCATTTCGTAAGATATTTAACATTTTTGCATTGTGTTTGCAGCATGCTGTGTCTATTGTAGTACGCCAAGTTTCTTACAAATGAATTTGCACTGACTGTAATACTGTAAGTTTTATAATTTAAAAAGGTGGCATTTTCTTTTTTCTTTTTTTTCTTTTTTTTTTAAACATTTAATATATATATATACAGTCGGTAACAAGAATGTCCGAACACTTGCAAAAATACCTATGTAAAAAAAAGTACACTTCATACGGTTCTGTTAAATAAATCCTAATCGAATCATGTTCTTAGACTGACTAAGAAAAGGATTCAACAAGGATTTATTTAACAAAACCATATGAAGTGTACTTTTTTTTTTAAATAGGAATTTTTGCTAGTGTTCGGACACTTTTGTTAACGACTGTGTATGTACCGTTATATCTCAATGAACATATGTGATAGCCTCATAAAAAATTATACAGGAAATTAGAAAAATCCTAAAAATCAAATTTTACAGCCAAAATGGATTTCAATCGTTACTTTTTACAGGGTGATCCAAAATATTTTTACTTTTGTTTAACTTTTGCTAGCCCTCTTTTCCTCTCCAGGTGAAAATTCTTGCTAACATACAGGAGATATATCATATTCTCTATATTGCTAAAGTTTCAAGATAATTCCTTAAGAATGTTTCTTGATATTTGATAAAATGTCTAAATTAGAAACCGTCCAAATACTTATTTCTAGATAGTGTATTTAACAGCAGCACTCAGAAGATTAATAAAGCGGGTATTTCTTGAATAGTCGAATTTAAAAATTTGCTAATTCCGCAAGTTTAATAAAATTGACATACATATATATATACACTCGGTAACAAAAGTGTCCGAACACTAGCAAAAATCCCTATATAAAAAAGCACACTTTATACGGTTTCGTTAAATAAATCCTTATCGAATCGTATTCTTACGCTGACTAAGAACAGGATTCGACAAGGATTTATTTAACAAAACCCTATGAAATGTTTATATATTTTTTTTTTTCTTTTAGATAGGAATATTTGCTAGTGTTCGGACACTCTTGTTACCAACTGTACATTACAAAATAGTTTTAAAAAAGTTTATATGAAAAAAAATATAGAATTTTAATTTATTGTTGTGCATTTCTCGCAGGTAAAATAAATCCTAAATTTAATTGTTTGTCCCTAAAAAAGATGTGCTTTTCAACTGTTTGATTAATAACATAGAAATTATATCTTACTGCTTTATTAATTACATTAATCATGAAAACAAATTTTAAAATCAAAACAAGAATAATAAACAACGCAATGAACACCAAAGGGAAAATATTATTTCTTTCGGAATTCAAGACGTTGTTTATCATTCCTATATTTATTTATCTAGCGTCAAGTCTATTGTTTGTAAAATCTCAAAACCCTATAGGGATAACAGATATATATATATATATATATGTAATGGATCAATTACTGGATAAGAAAGAGATGATAGGCGTAGCACACAAGGACGACTAGGATTTCTTTCAGGAAACATCTTTATTGCTTCATTATTTCTAAGTCGTGACAGGGTAAGGCGAATGGAGTCTTAATCAGACACTCTGCCGATCCACGGACTGCTCTAGCCACGCCCCGGGCCGCAGAATCTGTTGAGAAGTCCTGTAGCGTCTACGTAATTTCGGAGGAACGACCAACGATAAGTTTATTAGCACTAGAAAAGCGTGGCAAGAAATGTCCGTTTTTTTAATGTTTGGGCTTTTATACCGAATTTTCTGAGCTGCTGATTAGTTCTTTAGATCGTCTTGGCTCTTAAAAAGAATTTCTGAGATTAATTAATGTGCAGCTCAATGCCGAGACAGTTGCAAATTTCGTTAACGTCAGCGAATTTTGACTTATAATTTCGTTCCCTTTATGATTTCTGAGTTATAAAGTAAGTCAACAGGATTTATTTCAGGAAACATCTTTATTGCTTCATTATTTCTAAGTCGAGACAGGGTAAGGCGAATGGAGTCTTGATCAGACACTCTGCCGATCAACGGGCTGCTCTAGCGGCGCCCCGGGACTCAGAATCTATTGAGAAGGCCTGTAGCGCCTACGTAATTTCGGAGGAACGACCAACGATAAGCTTATTAGCACTAGAAAAGCGTGGCAAGAAGTGTCCGTTTTTTTAATGTTTGGGCTTTTATACCGAATTTTCTCAGCTGCTGATTAGTTCTTTAGATCGTCTTGGCTCTTAAAAAGAATTTCTGAGATTAATTAATGTGCAGCTTAATGCCGAGACAGTTGCAAATTTCGTTAACGTCAGCGAATTTTGACTTATAATTTCGTTCCTTTTATGATTTCTGAGTTATAAAGTAAGTCAACAGGATTTATTTCAGGAAACATCTTTATTGCTTCATTATTTCTAAGTCGAGACAGGGTAAGGCGAATGGAGTCTTAATCAGACACTCTGCCGATCCACGGGCTGCTCTAGCGGCGCCCCGGGCCTCAGAATCTATTGAGAAGGCCTGTAGCGCCAACGTAATTTCGGAGGAACGACCAACGATAAGTTTATTAGCACTAGAAAAGC
Organism: Salticus scenicus; assembly: GCA_963930645.1. Classification (NCBI taxonomy): domain Eukaryota; kingdom Metazoa; phylum Arthropoda; class Arachnida; order Araneae; family Salticidae; genus Salticus; species Salticus scenicus. The sequence goes on from OZ005650.1 coordinate 77,295,235, forward strand.
GTGGCAAGAAGTGTCTGTTTGTTTAATGTTTGCGCTTTTATACCGAATTTTCTGAGCTGCTGATTAGTACTTTAGATCGTCTTGGCTCTTAAAAAAAATTTCTGAGATTAATTAATGTGCAGTTCAATGCCGAGACAGTTGCAAATTTCGTTAACGTCAGCGAATTTTGACTTATAATTTCGTTCCTTTTATGATTTCTGAGTTATAAAGTAAGTCAACCGGATTTATTTCAGGAAACATCTTTATTGCTTCATTATTTCTAAGTCGAGACAGAGTAAGGCGAATGGAGTCTTAATCAGACACTCTGCCGATCCACGGGCTGCTCTAGCGGCGCCCCGGGCCTCAGAATCTATTGAGAAGGCCTGTAGCGCCTACGTAATTTCGGAGGAACGACCAACGATAAGTTTATTAGCACTAGGAAAGCGTGGCAAGAAGTGTCCGTTTGTTTAATGTTTGGGCTTTTATACCGAATTTTCTGAGCTGCTGATTAGTACTTTAGATCGTCTTGGCTCTTAAAAAGAATTTCTGGGATTAATTAATATGCAGCTCAATGCCGAGACAGTTGCAAATTGCGTTAACGTCAGCGAATTTTGACTTATAATTTCGTTCCTTTTATGATTTCTGAGTTATAAAGTAAGTCAAGAGGATTTATTTCAGGAAACATCTTTATTGCTTAATTATTTCTAAGTCGAGACAGGGTAAGGCGAATGGAGTCTTAATCAGACACTCTGCCGATCCACGGGCTGCTCTAGCGGCACCCCGGGCCGCAGAATCTGTTGAGAAGGCCTGTAGCGCCTACGTAATTTCGGAGGAACGACCAACGATAAGTTTATTAGCACTAGAAAAGCGTGGCAAGAAGTGTCCGTTTGTTTAATGTTTGGGCTTTTATACCGAATTTTCTCAGCTGCTAATTAGTTCTTTAGATCGTCTCTCTTCTTAAAAAGAATTTCTGGGATTAATTAATATGCAGCTCAATGCCGAGACAGTTGCAAGTTGCGTTGACGTCAGCGAATTTTGACTTATAATTTCGTTCCTTTTCTGATTTCTGTGTTATAAAGTCTTCTGCTAGGAAACAATCTTTAAAGAGGCAATTACGAATTATTTGCGATTATAATTTCGACTAGCGATTTTTACACTTATTATTTGGGTTTTTTACTAATTTAAATTTATTCATGTTTATTCCTTTCATATATATATACATATATCGATAGATAGATAGACGAAAAGATAGATATAGATTTATTAAAATTATGACGTAGTTTGCATGTATACTTCAACAAACTATATACAGTACTGTGCAAATTAATTGGGACAAACATATTTTTTAAGAAAATTGTTCCTTCCTCAGCGATTTTCTGCCTCAAACCGGTTTCAACTGCATTTTCTTACAACGTGCGACTGCCCTTAACTAATCTAAACCGGTTTGACCACATGATCATGACATTTCAAAAAATTTTCCCTTCAGTTGCGCTTCAGTTGCTGTAAGAAGTGGTCGATTGTGTGAATTGTCTGCTACTGACGTGTATTTAAAAAATATATATATCACTCCCAGGAAAAGGACTGCGATTGTTACCCTTAGTCAGCATACTTCTATGACTGTGAGGGATATTGCTACAGCAGTTGGAGTTGGAAAATCCAATGTTTCTAGGATTATTAATCTGCAAAAGAGTTTTGGGACAGTGTTTCCAAAACGATGGGTAAATGTGGGCGCAAACGCAAGACCATACCTCGAACATACAAATTTCTTGCACGAAATAGTAAAATGCATCCTCGCAAAACAAGTACAGATCTTCAGAGAGAATTATTAGCTACTGGTGTGACCGTGGATTCATCAACAATTCGACGAAGGCTTATTGAATCTGGGTGATTTGCAAGAAAACTAATCCAAAAAAACAGTTACTAACACCTGTAATGAAGAGAAAACGTATGGACTGGGCTAGGAAATATCAATCCTGGACTGCACAAGACTGGAAGATGGTTGTATTCAGCGATGGAACGCATTTTATTGTGCAAGGGTTTCGACCAAGATTTGTCAGGCTAAGTGATGCAGAACCCATCAGAGAACATCTTATTCAAACAGTTAAGCAACCTCAGAAACAGATGTTTTAGGGTTATTTTACTTTTGGAGGACCTGGCAACTTAGTACCAGTTGAAGGGATGATGAACTCTAAAACATAAATATCTATAATAGAAAGAAAAATTGTGCCTATGATGCAAACGTTCGCTGGTGGTGTTGGTATCTTTCAACAAGATCTTGCTCCATGCCATTCTTCTAAGCAAACAAAGAATTTTTTTCAAGAACAGAAATTAACGGTTTTGGATTGGCCTGGTAATTCTCCTGATGTAAATCCCATCGAAAATTTGTGGAGCATTGTAAAGAGACGTGTGAGTAAAATGAACTGCTCGGCAAAGAAAACAATGATTGAGAATGTTGTAAAAGTTTGGTTTGGTGATGACGAGATCAAAAATTTATGTTCTAAATTAGTGGAATCCATGCCAAACCGTGTACAAGATCTCATTCAAGCTAGAGAAGGGCATATTTCGTATTAGATTGTTATATCGTGCATGTACGTTAACCTATACCAATTAAACAACATTTGTGAAAATTTTTGAGCTTGTCCCAATTAATTTGCACAGTACTGTAGCTATTTCATTTAGTCAAAAGGTAATCGTTTGATCTAATAATTTTAATCCATATTTCACGTGATAGAGACTTTTATTGAACGAGTTTTTTATTTAAACCAATAAATTCTTTACATAAATAATTTCTTAGTACACTGAATATGTTCTTTTTTTAACATAAAGTTTAATATTTCCAGTTTTCTGGGAACGTCATCGATATTGACTTTTTATCCAATATCAGATATTGTTATTCTATATTCAAAATATATTTCCACAAAATAAACATTGTTGATGTCAATTTCCCAGTGCTTGGAATACACGGAATTCTATACATTGTGAAACAGACTTACATATATTGTTAAATAAAAGCACAAACTATGTTTTTATTTTAAATCATACGATAAGAAATACAACATACATTTACTCTATTACACAAAACTATATCAATAATGAATGCAAAAAATAAAAATAAAAATAATAATAAAATAATAATAATAATAATAATAATAATAAGATGGCAAATAAATGAAAATTTAATTATCATATTTGGTAATTAACTGAGATGAGATCGGTAATATAATTTTTTTTTAAATTATTATTTAACATTCAGACACCTAACACTCATTTAACATCATTTTAATTTAAAATCTCGGGTTATTTTATTGTTTAATAAAAGTAGTATTTAATTCGTTTTCTATTTAAATTAAAATAATATTGTTTGTTTATTTATTATATATACTTTGTTATATTTATTAAATATATTTGAGGAGCAAACATTCAAACCGTGTTTTTTCCAAAAAAAAAAAAAAAAAATTGAGTTAGTGATATTTCTTTGAACTCAACATAAAAACAGTATGTCTAGATATCTTTCTACGTATGTCTACATATTTTCCTGGTATCTAGTAATATATCTAAACAAACGATAATTAGGTTTTAAATTTAGTTATTTTTTAATTCGTTAGTTTTTGCGTTGTCTCAAAAATTGTATCCGAAGGAGAAAACACGGTTTGAATGTTTGCTCCTCATTTTATTCATAGTATATACATCATAACATTGTTTTCTTATTTTGTATCTATGTTGTGATAAATAACTGACAGGTATAAGATTTCTATAATAAATATGATATATAAATACTTATATGTATGTATGTATATATATATGTGGTGGTATAAAGAATCTATTCACATTTTGTCGATTTGGTACAATTAAAGGAAAATTTCAATCCACTTATATTTTTAACCTATTTCTACGCAGATTATAATATGATAATCGTCATTGTTCTAAGCAAACTTTAAGCCCCATGTACCATTAAAGATAGTCAAATGATTAAAATCACAATATACCTTCGAATTAAATAAATCTTTCTATTATTACTTCCATTACCTTACTACCGTACGTAATGGAAGTATTGTATTAAAGATAGTCAAATGATTAAAATCACAATATACCTTCGAATTAAATAAATCTTTCTATTATTACTTCCATTACCCTACTACCGTACGTAATGGAAGTATTGTATTCGGTCCAAAAATTCGATATCAAGTTTTCAGCTAATTTACACGTTTCAAGACCTCCTGAGTCCCAAAAAGTAGTTTTGGGGCAATTTATCAGTGTGTGTGTGTATGTGTGTGTGTGTGTGTGTATGTATGTGTGGAATCTCCTGGTTATCATACCTCTGAAACTAATAAAGATAGAAATACGATACTTCAGAAATGGTACAGGTGTGGTGTGCAGATGAATGTTCCAAATTTTGGTGAAAATTGGAAAAAAAAAATTTGGTCATCGAAAACCGGAAATGGGACTACAAGTCCGTAACTCAAAAACGGCTCTAACGATTTTCTTCAAATTTGCTATATAAGTACTCTGCTAGATGTTCTTTCGAATGTTATAGTTAGTTAGTTCAGGAAAATTGCCATTCGCCCTGTATAAATGGCCCAATTTCAGTTCTCGCAAGTGCGCTCCTTTAAAAACGGTTGTACGGATTTTTTTTTTTTTCAAACTCGCCATATTAACCAGATTTTAGATATGCTTTTGTATGTAATTATTGTTTTCCGGTCAATAACTGAGTATGCCAAGATTTGTTAAAAGTTGGTGGATCAAAAACGGCTCTAACGATTTCCTTGAGTTACATAAATCTATTATAGATACCCCTTTTCATATGTTCAGTGGTTATTACAGAAAAATTAACGGTCATCCTGATTAGATACTTCCGTTTTAGATCTCGGAAATTTGTGTTTAATATATATATATATAGTATTTCAGTAGCACCTAAATCTATTAACTTTAAATCTATTAACCTAAATCTAAAACTTTTAATCTTTTCTTTTTACTAATGTTCGTTTGGCAACCTGTTTATTACTGCTATCTCACTATCTCCATAAGTAACGTTTAACATATGGATTGCTTAAATTACTTATTCCTTGTTTAAATTTTGGTTTGTGTTATTGATTATTTCCTATTTTACTTTTTGTTTTGTTGCAAGACAGAGACTTGAGCTGTATATTTGCTGGAATTAGCTATACAGATTTCCGAATTATTGCATATGCTGATAGAAATGCAAGTTTCCTGATGGCTGAACTTTTCTATTTTTCATCATTTAAAATTCCAATTTTCAATTCATGAATTCCATTTTTTTTTTCCTTTTAACGGAACTCTTTGGTGATTTTATCCTTTCTCTTTTCTCTCAAATGTTGACTGTTACTAATAATTCATAGTTTTTTCAAATTATTTCATCGTTAGGCTTATGTGTTATGTTAGTGCCATTTCTCTTCTGCGTATGTTTTTACTAATCATTGGTACTCTAATTAAATTACCGTGACTATTTTTAATCGAAATAAATCTCAATTAAAATTTATTTTATGTTGGTATCTTCATCTGTCTTTTGTCTGCTGAGAGTAGCAATGGTACTAAATAATTCAAATTGTGTGTATATATATATTAACTCGCTATGTAAATTCTCTTTTATATATCTTTACACATGTATCAAGTTTCTCTTACTGGAAAAATCCAATAAAATCACGTAATATCTCCAAAAAATGCATATAATGCGTGTAATAGTGGGTAATAGAAATCGTGTGGTTGTTTAACACCAGATTTTTTTAAAAATGCAAATGTAAAATATTAAATATGTAAACAGTATATTTTTAATGTTACTATTGCTTTCAGAAGTAAAGGAAAATTATATATTTTAATTTAAAAATTAAAGGTTTGTTATTCAAATATTTTACTTAAGATCTAGCATATTTGCCTGAAGTGAAATGAAATGAAAAAAGTAATATTCTATACATAAATTATCAAATAAATTCTTCAATGACATTTTTAATTAAAAAAAAAAAAAAAAAAAAGACTAGTTTACAGATGACACATACATTCGAAAATGCTGTTGTTCTCGATTTATAATATATGTTCATATTTATGTGTAATGTTAGGACTGATATTTATATATATATAGTATCAGGTGGGATGCGAGCGGTTTAAAACTTTAAGAACAGTATCAGGTGGGTTTGTGGGCGTTTTTACGGACAATTAAAATACTAACTCTATTACTATTAATCACTTACAATTTAATAAAGAAAGTTAAAAATATATTACATATTTACATATATGCTAATGAGCATTTAAAATGATTATCAAAGTATATTCAACAGTCAATAAGTCGTCAAATAAGTAAACCATTTGGCACTTCACTAAAATCGTCAAACGTGAGAAAACCAAAGTGATCTAAATACAGGCATTACGTCCATCGAGCACACAGCTCCTTCCAAAAGTCTCGTCGAAAAACTGCACTCGTCCCTCGAATGCCTTTTAGCTGCAGCCCGTTGAGGAAGTGACACCACTCACGTCATGATCACGCACTTCCTTTCAAGTTCCGATACTGCGTCACATGATCGGCTGGCTACGGGAAAACAGAAACTAAGCTGCCTTGGATTTCAGGAACGGCAAAGAGAAATCAAATAGCTTTAGATTCCAATGTTAGGGAAGGAAGGTGCCTATACTTCATATATATATATTCGGTGGATTCTATATCACCCAGCTCTCTTTGCAAACAAACAAAGAAACAAACAAAAATAGCATACGTTTACATAAAAATTTATTAGAATATAATACATACCAAAATTATATTATTGAAACAAACATTTGTGAAATCTGAACACAAAATTTTTTAAAATTTCTATTTTTAGAACATTTATTGATTTTTTTTTTATTTTTTTATTTTTTTTTTATTATTAACATTTTGTATTCTATATCATTTAATTTCTTTATAAAGAAAAAGAATTATAATGATTTTTGTGCATCATATATAATAAAAAGAGCTGTTTTAAAGTAATGGATTTATATTCTGATTTTTTCTTTTATTTAATGCTTAAAAATGTATTATTTAAAAATAAAGTTGAATGTTATAAGCAATATATATGTAAATAACAAAATATATTCCTCGCTTGAATCTAAATTTGTAACAGATGAAATACAAATGTCATAAATCACCCATGCCTGTTCAATGAAACAAATGAAAAAAAAAATCAAAACTTTCTGTATAATTTGCTTGTAAGGATAGCAAAATATATATTTTATTCGTTTATTATAATTTTTTCTTTAAATCATACGTAGTAGTTACATAATTTTTATTCACAGACTATTTCAATTTACATACAATAATATTTCAAAACATTTATTACAATATACAATATTACAATTATGTTATTTCACGCAAAAATATAGTTTAAATAGCATTTTATGGACTGCTTAAACAGGCATTTTAGCATTGACATTCTATGCATTTATATAACATTAAAATAATTTATTCTCTCTATATTATTATTAATTAAAAGACATTTAAAAAAAACGTAGATATAAAACATTATATTTAATTAAAAACTTATTTAGTATAATTAAAAGAGAGGGTGATTATAATAAAAGTTACGATTTCAAAACGCTATAATTTTTTAACTACTCTTCAGAACGATTTGATAATTTGCTAGAGCAATCGTGAGGCAATGACATTTTGTTTGGCAAAAGAAAAAAAAAAAAAAAAATTCCAAAACGTGCCGTTAATTATCCGTAAGGTATTTGTTTCACGAATCTCCTTTTTTTCCCTTTTCACTATGACTTTTTCCGCTGTAAACACGTATTATTGTCTTTTCGTTAAAAAGAAAATTGTAGTAAACCCTTGAAGTCTATTGTTTCCTGCTATCCCATTGTGTTGTTAACAACATTCCTGTGTTTAATGAGTCCATTTAGGCGTTTCTCCTGACATTACTCTCACAGCGCCGTCTATAGGAACATGTTGGAACTACTTTTTTCCTCCTCCAAACAAAATTTCATTGACTCAGGATTGCTCTGGTAAAATACCAAATCGCTCTGATGGGTAGTTTTAAAATTATAGCGTTTTGAAATCGTAACTTTAATTATAATCACCCTGTACATTTATTTCAAAATTATTCGTTTTTATTAACAAATCATCATCAAGGAAAAAAAAAAAAAAAAAAAAAAAAAAAGATTGCTTTATATCTGCATGTCTTTATCGTGTCTTTTAACATTAAGTTTTATATCCATGTGTTTTTAAATTGTCCTGTAACGTGTTTTAACATGTCTCTTTCTGAGAGGTGATATCTTTTATAAGTCATACAAGTTTTTTTATGGTGCAGCATCCACAATAACCTCAAGCATTAGTGTTATTTCATTTACTTAACAATAATATTTTATATCTACAGTTGGCAGAAAAAATATTGAAGCTTTTACAATAAATTCTATTTAAAAGATGCGCACCTAATACTGTTTTGTTTAGTAAATGTTTATCGAGTCATGATCTTAGTCTTATGCTGTTTATAAAAAAAAGTAATTGATGATACGAATTAGCGATCAAACTAATATAAATAAATAAATAAATAAACAAATATATATATATATATATATATATATATGTATGTATGTATGTATATATACATGTGTATATATTAGTAGGGCGGCTTTCTTATGACTGAAAACATATATATAATGTGGATGTGTGCTTCAAAAATTTTGCTGCCGACTATACATATTTTTAAAGTGTCTTTTAAAAAATTAAACAATTATGCATGCGCTTTAACTAATCTCTCATTTTGAGAGATAGTGTCTTTTATAAGTCATTCTTCTATATTAGGTTTTTGTCTGAAGTTGGATAATATAAAAACAAATTGCCGCAAAAATAAATATGCAAGCTGAAAGAATTGAGTCATATTTACGAAACTCCGTATTTTTTATCCTATTTAAGAAGAGCAAAACATTAAAAAAAAGTTTTTTTTTTTTTTTTTTTTTTTTTTTACACAGAAACTGGTACGAGTTTATACTTGGCAGGCACGTACTTTAATAAATGTAAGTTGTTCCGCTGTGATGACCCTGAAACATGTTAAATAATTTTTAAACGAGTTTGGAGGTAATCTAATATAATTGAGGTAGCCTTCACAATGTGTCGCAAATATGTTTTGATTTTATAGAATTCAACAGACTGCTCCCGGTTACAATAACACATCAAATACAACCTTGTGAGAACACAGAAATATGTGACCAAATTTTTCCAAATTAAAAATAGAAACTGGTGGAACAAAAACAATAGCCGGGAAATGCCGGATTCTAACTCTGGTCACGCTAGTGGCCTAGCTAATAGAAGTTTTCCGTAGTTTTCTCGTAAACATTTGGGGATGCAGACTGGAATCACTTAAGAAAGTCTTCTAAGATTGACTTTGAACCTTCTGAGTTTCTCTCTGTATTATTATAATTATCTTTTTGTTTTTTGTTTTTTGTTGTTACAAGCTCTTTAAAAATACGTAGATATAAAACATTATATTTAATTAAAAACTTATTTAGAATTAAAACACATTTATTAGAAAAATTTTATTAACAATACATTATCAGGTGAAAAAACAAATCTTAAATGTCAAAATTAATCAGCATTCTCAACTGTACTCAAATTTGTAGCTTTCACAATTCCCTTATATCTGACATACACACGCATATACCTTACGCTTTACTGACTGGTGGAAAGTGTTTTCGGCATTCTTGCGAGTAGTACGAGTAGCAGAAAGAGATATTCGCCGTAATAATAAGAAATATCAGATGACGAATCTGGTATTCATTGCGAACAACAACTTTCCTGAAATACCATCGAAAATAAGGTATCAAACGAAGTTTCGGTAACTTCCGTCGAGCTCTGATAAAAAATGTACCTAATCGTCCATCTGTTGATCATGCAAATGTTTGATATAATTTATCCGCTACGAGATTAAGAAATATCGCCCAAATGTTGATAGAGCCGTTGTTAGTATATTGTTGTTCTCTGCAGAGCGTGATCGTATTGGGGATTCTTAACAAGCTAACGTCCAAAGACACTGCGACTTGACGGCTGGATGAGGTAGTGAATATAACACCGGTAAACACCTATATGAATCAGTTCAACAGTCTGGCGATCTTTTGTTTAACCAGCCTAATATCTAAGGCTTAAAATGCAGGCTCCATAAGCGTCAGGTAAACTGTTAATTACCTGACTATATACAAAACATTTAATCTTCTCAATGTCATGCATCCGCTTTTCATTAGATTACAAATATCTACCAAATTACAAGTTGTCTACCAGACACAACACAAACATTTTAATGTCTAACTGCTTCACAATGGACTTTATGCACCGCACGTCATTGCGGGCATATAAAATTTTTTACACCAATCGCTAAACTCGAAATTTTTGTTTATTGCTGTATCAGCCAATACCAGCCGTTTAAATCTGTAAATACCCGCAGCCGTTGCCACTTGTGCATAAGTTCCATTTATACAGCCTGGAAAAATCTTCTGTGGGGCTGTTAATTTTATAATTTCCATAATTCTTCCAGCAGCGATTATATGCAAAGTTTTACAATTATAGCTCTACTATTTCTGAGTACATAAAATATATTTCAGCGCAAATTATATGTATACAAAAATACCCTACTGTGCATTAAAATTGCAACACCAAGAAGGAATGCGTATATCAAAATGATATTTATTGGTCACATACATTATAGTAGGAAGACCAATTGATTTAAATTTCAGGAAATTTCGAGTAGTTTGAGCTGAGAAAACCGTACATAAAATAGCGACCTCTGTTATCAAAAACATAACCTATCTGCCTAGGCATTGAACCAAACAGTGATTGGATGACATGTACGAGTAGAACACTTCATAAAGCTTCAACATGATGCCGCAATTCGTAGATCGTAGTTACTGGTGAGTGGTTGGAGGCCAGTCGCTTTTCAACGAATAAACAGTTATTTTCATTGGTGCGAGATCAGGAGAACGCGCTCTCCACAGCAATATTCGAACATATTCTGAATCAAGGAAGATCCGGATAATACGCACAACTTGCGGTCGTGCATTGTCCTACTTAAATATTGCGCTTCAGAGACCTTGAATATAGGGCAGAGCGACGGGCCTTAAATTGTCAAAATTGCAATGTGTTCAGATTGACGGGAATGAAAGCAAGAGGCGATTGAGACGTGTATCAATGGTACCGCATACCATCACTCCAGGTGGTGACCCAGTATGCAGCTACCAAAATTTTGATTGCCCACAAAACTGAATCACTGATATGGGCGCCTTTAATGCGTGATCAACGACGAACCAGGGCAAAGGAAGGGCGTGAAGTCGCCATTCAGATAAATCACAATCCTGTTTACTGTATCAAGATTGCCTTATCCGTATTTAATAACATTGTGAATAATGCACATTTCCTGCTGTGATTCGACGTGATCACACTGTCCATGACTTGCAGTGATGGTATGGAGTCAAATTGGATACACGTCTCGATTACTTCTTGTTCGCATTCCCAGCATTCTGAATAGCGGCTATTAAATTTCTGATGAGCTAAGGCCCGCCTCTCTGGCCTATATTCAAGACCTGCGTAGCGCAACATTTAAGCAGGATAATGCACGACCGCAAGTTGTTTGTATTGTACGGATCTTCCTCTGTACAGAATGAGTTGAGCCGTTGCCCCGGCCAGCGCGTTCTCCTGATCTCACAACAATGAAAATGATCGTTTAATCGTTGAAAAGCGAGTTGCCCGCTACCTCTCACCAGTAACTACGGTTTATAAAATGTGGCTTCCTGTTGAAGCTTCATGAAATGCTGTACCCTAGTATGTCATCCAATCGCTGTTCGATTCAATGCATAGGCAGACAAGTGTAGTTATCGCTCCCAGAGGTCGCTGCTATGTATTACTATGTATTAGGATATATTACTCAAAACTTCCTCAAAATTTAATCAGTTGTTTTTCCTACTATTATGTATGTGCCCAATAAATATCATTATGATATTCGCATCCCTTCTTTGTGTTGCAGTTTTAATGGACAGTAGTGTTTAACAGTAGTGTTTTAGAGAAATCGAGCATAGTGAATTTTTCAATTACACCGTAGTTTTCTTCTAAAACGGTATACAGTCGGCAACAAAAGTATCCAAGCACTAGCAAAATTTTCTATACAAAAAAAGTACACTTAATACAGTTTTTTTAAAAAATAAATCCTTGTTGAATCCTGTTCTTTGTCTGTCTAAGTCAGTCTTAGTCTCTTCTGTATTAGGAGAAAAGTACAAATGAAATCAGAAAAATGTACAATAAGAAAAAGACCATGTTAACCGAATTTTTCATTCACAAGCAACGAATAAAAAAAAAATGTGTATATATATATATATATATTCACATTCAGGCGAAAGGCTTACAGAAGAAGATCAAATTATAGTGTGTTTTTTGAACTGATGCAAAACCAGGAATTACCACGCTCACCTATTTCAATAGACTATTATTCATGTGAGGAAGGCAATATTTTTTTGGTGTAATTATCCAACTGGGTAAAAACAGTGCGCAAGCAAAGGAGGATATATTTTTTTTTACACTTGGGGTGAATACGCGGGAGGATGTGGTCCCAATGAAATTGCGAGTGCTTTATATAATTTTTTTGATGAAGCGTATACCTCCAGAAGTGAAAAGTGTTTGATTATTCAATTACTGAAGCGGAGGACAAAATGAAAATTATAATACCATTTTAGGAATGCTTTCAGCACTAGCTGTTCAAAAGGACCTTACCTTCACATACTACCCAGTGCGCGATCACTCATACTTACAAACAGACAGAGCATTCGGCCGAGTGGAGACTAGCTTAATGCATGTGGATACAATTTTACTTCCTAATGAATATTTTAAACATTTCTCTAAGGTTGGAAATCTTTTCGAGTATAAGAAGCAGTGGAATATTTTAGATTGGAAAATTTTTGCTCATAATCTTCTGGAAAGCAAAGAAGTTTTCTTGACTTTAGAGGCAAATGCACTGGAAATTACGAAGCGAGATGTGGGAATCAAGACAAAGTACTGTGGTTCGTTTTGCCGTCACAAGATCCTGAAACGGGTGAAAAAATTCTTCCGTGCGCCCCTTCTGTAATAAAAACAAAAAAAACAATATAAAGCAAGCAAAAAAATCTTATGTTTCGAAATTACTTGAAGTTTTGGAAATAACAAATTGCACGAATGTTTTTATATTTAAGAACAATCTTGCAACGATACACGTAACGCTAGCATAAACGAAAATAATGATAGCGATAAAAAAATAGGATTTTTAAATGAAGATTTGTGGTAACTATAACTACCTTCCAGAACTGTGTATCTAAAATTTATGCTGTATTTAGATTAAAAATAAATATTTGGATTATTTTCAAATGAAAGTAAATCATTTCATTTTGTTATTTGTTTGTGCCGAAGTGTTCATAGTTTTGTTCCAAAAGGAATTAAGTCATTTTTTTACATTTTTTTTTTTTTTTTTTAATTTCTAAATAACTATCAGGATTATAACAAATTTGCATTTTTTCAAGAATGGAAAAAATCGACTTAACGTCATTTAGAAACAAGCTCTTCATATGATTGCTACACATTAACGAAATACATAATCGGATGTTTCTTCAAAATTACAACTATGTAACTTTAAACTGGATTTCTTATGGCTTTCTTCAGAATTACTCCATTCAACATAACCAGAATAGACTTAATTAAAAGAAAGTGCTTTTAACACTTAACGAAATTATTCCGTTAAATCCATAAAACTGAAAAGATGTAAAGTGAATTATTTGGATGGTTGGGAGAGATGCCAGAGTATATGTTTCTTCTTTTGCTTTCAAAGTAAACATTGTATATTTGTTACCGAATAATATTTATGTGTCTTAATCTGATAAAATGCAAAGAAAAAAAATCACCTCTAAGTAAACATTTTTCTAGTTATGAATTACAATTTCATATCGAAATCCAAACGCATTTTATTCTTATTTTAACTTTTTTTGTTTGCATGTTCTTAAGCTTAGTATTGCTCAAGTTATTTAATATATCTCTGTACAAATAAGTGACAAAAAATGTTTTAGAATAAGAAATATTTCTCTTCACTCCAATTATCACTGAAGTAATTTAAAGAAGAAGAAAAAAATCATTTTTTTTATATATTCTCTTTTATTTGAGAAACGGAAACAAAACTCTTCTTGTGTAAGTGCACAAATAAATAACTAATTATTGATACTATAAATTCTTAGTAATTTACTTCGTGATGGTTTTAAAATATAGATAATTAAACCTTATGAATGATAATATTAATAATAAAGAATAATAAATATCCGTTTTAGCTCATCAGTTTGTACGTATAAACCAATGTTGGTTAAGTGTAAATTAATCTTTATTTTTTTATTTTTTCTCTGTATGTTTAGATGCTCATTTAAAAATACATGTTACACTTAATTTCCGGATTCAAAATTCCCTCAAATAAAACCTGTGACGGCATGTCTTTGAGTGTGAATCCCAGACCGTCGCCAATTGCCGATAGTGTAGCACTAATGCGCCGTAAAACTCACTGAGCATCAAACTAGTTTAAAACTAAATCTTTGTTTTTATTCAGATAAAATTAAACTAAAATTATTTATTAATTTATTTATTTTGTAATATATAAAAATTAATAACACCGCTCTGGTTTTCAATTCTGATACTATTCCTGCTGATTCTTATGTAAAATAACCTCCTGAATCCGAATATGACCTCCATTTTGCCCAATCACCCACTGTTTTCTCGGGACGCCATCCCTCCGCCAATTTTTAACACTGTTCGGTAATTTTATGACCATGAATTAGATTTAGAGAATGGAAAAATATTATTTTAACACTTAACAACAGAAAAAAAATATATATAATGTGTAATGAATAATAATATTAACTACTTAATAAAATACAATAAATATAATTTATAATTTCAGTGGCAAATCAACCCCCCCCCTCCCTAAATTTTCCTCTTGCTGCAAAGGTTCATATTTTAGGATTTTTCACTTTCGTAGCTCCTCAGAAGATATTTAACAGTTAAAATAATCCTTTCCTCCTCTACAAATCCAATTTATAGCCATAAAATTATCGAAAAGTGATAAAATAGGGGAGCGCCCCCCCCCCCCCCCCAAAAAAAAAAAAAAAAAAAAAAAAAAAAAAAACTGTGTGTGATAGCAAAATAGGCGTTATTTGGATTCAGGAGGTCATTTTACATAAGAATGTGCAAAAATGAAGTTGGGACCAATTTTCATGGGGCGCAGTGTAATTATTATGTTTTTTTTTTCTATACGATGGTTCTTTTCAAATATTCCAATACAAAACAATACATGCTTGGAATTTTTAATATAGTTGATGATGAATTTTAAATTTTTATTAGGATTTTCTGTACCAAACTGAAATAAATTAAAAGTTAAATGAAATAATATTTTTAAACGCATAAACAAAATTCGATACCGTTACGTGTTATTATCTTTTATTTTTAAAAAAGTTTTTTTTTTTTTTTTTCTTTCAAATAGAAAAATTGTAATAAATTTTGTCCATGATTATATAAAAGTGTTAATATATATATATATATATATATTAAATATTCCTAGAAAATTATAGTTTTTTTTTTTTCTTTCTTTACGTTTAACCTGAATATATTCAATGTATTAATACTTAAATATTATTTACTATCAGATTTCATTGCAAAATGTCCAAATACTTCAATACACAAATTTTCAAATACTACACTACATTCTCACCATATAATTAGAAAAATATGCTGCAAAAATAAAAATAATGTAAAATAAAATAGATAAATGAATAAAATCGAGCACTGATACCATTCTTGCAGATTCTTATGTAAAATGCCACTTGAATCCTAATAGGACTCCCATTTCGCCCAGTCAACCACTGTTTTCTTGGAACACCACCCCCTCCCCCAAATTTCATCCCTGTTCGTTAATTTTATGACCATGGATTTAATTTGGAGGATGAAAAATAATTATCTCAACACTTAAAACCGATATATATATATATATATATATATATATATACCCCAGTAGCACATAACGTTGTTACAACGTTATTACAACTAATTTTTTACTGTTCAGACTTATTTTCAACGCTATAACAACGTTATGTGCTGCCTGGGTATATATATATATATATATATATATATATATATAATGTTTAATAAATAATATTAATAATAGATTAAAAAATTTAAGAAATGCAATATATAATTTCAATGGCAATCCCCCCCCCTCCTCTAAATTTTCCCCTTGCCGCGTTCATGTTTTAGAATTTTCCATCTACCCTCAGAACATATTTAACAGCTCCTCCCCTCTCCGAAAAATCAAATTTACAGCCATAAAATTACCGAAAAGTGATAAAAACAGGGGGGGGGGGTTATCCCTAAAAAACGGTAGGTGATAGGGCAAAATGGGCGTCATATTCGGAATTAGGAGGCCATTTTATATCAGAACATGCTGAAATGGTGTTGGGGACAATTTTCATGCCAAGCTGTGTTGTTGGTTTGAATTGATTATTGATTATTAATACCACCCTGCGATATCGTGCTTTTCAATTTTTTTTTCCACTACATTGTGTGTCTAATGTTTTTTGAGGAGCTGAAATCAGAAGTGATTGCCTTTTCTTCCTATCATGTAAAGAATTTTCGTATAGTAAGGAAGAAGATCGGAAGAATTCAAACAGAAGCTATAACAAATTCGAGACAATTTATCTGTGAAATACATTAAAATAGGCTATTACTTACACAGTACCTTTTAAGTGCGTTTCTTTACATCTGAGATCCATTTAGAGCTTTTCATCTTGTGCATGGCTTAAGGGGACGCTCTACTTATTGTCTCCGAAAGCCGAAAGCAATGTTATTCTAAGAGTAACTTTGCCCTATTATATCTCATTAGCTATTGCATATTTTAAAATTCTGTTTCCACATTCAGAAAATTTGCAACTGCTAAAAATTTTATCGTTTTCTAAAAATTGACTTTTTTAATTTTTAAGATTTTATTTTTATGCTCAAAAATGCAAAATTTAACATTGTGAAAATTCGCATTTTATAACCTCAAAATAAAATATTAAAAATTTAAAAGATAAAATTTTAGAAAGCGATAAACTGTCTAACAGTTGTGAATTTTCTGAATATTAAAACAGAATTTAAAAATATATGTTAGTTAATGAGTTATGAGAAGAATATTCCTCCATAGAATAATATTGGCTTTGGCTTCTGAATACGATAATTTGACAGTCCTCTAAAGAGCATTGTGAGGGGGGATTGTTTGTGCATCATCCAATAATAATCTTCTAACATATTAACAATCCATCGTCCTTCATACCTCCTATACATTTCTTTGATGTCTTGATGAAATATTTTGTTCTCCACTCACATCACCCAGATTTTATGGGAAATAATGTAGATGAGAGTGAATAAAAAGAGGTTTAAGCTTAAACAATCCCATTTTTTTGCCAAAACTGAAAGGAATGGAATTTTTTGTATAGTTTTTTCCTTAATCAGCTTTCAAAAATACACCAGAAAAACACATTACATTGAGGGAAAAAAATTCATCGTCAACCTATGTAATTATTTAAAGTCGCTTATCAATTGACTAACTTGATATTCATTACCTTGCTTACGTACAATTTTTTAAATTAAAAATAATATTTTACATCTAATTAGGTTGTAGTAATTCAGAAAACAGAAATGAAAACACTAAGTTTTACAGAAGGTTTTACTGAATTTTGACAGCAACTGTAGTTTGGAGTATATCCGACTGAGGTTCGTTTTCGAACGTTGGATATTCATTTTAAAGGTATTGGCGAGCTCTTTTTAAAGATAACCATCATGAAAATTTATTCCCCAAGAGGGGGAACTTCCCCCCCCCCCCCACAGTTGGGGGGGGGGGGAGGCGAGGCTCCTACATACACAATTTTTTTTTTCCCAGTTGACTATCTCTATTACACAAAATATATATTCGTTTCATTTGGTTTAGTGCAGTCTATAGATGTTAAGGTGAGTGGGGGCTGCTCCCCTGTTCAGTCTATAGATGTTAAACTCTACTTACCTGCAATTTCTCCCATAGACGTAATGTATTTGAATACTTTTGAGTGTCCCTGTACACGAACCATTGGCTTCATCTCAACGAAAAGCTTAGTGTAGCATCCCTACATGATATACATTTAGAATACCGAGTTAGGAATTTCTGCTGCTGTTTGTTCTTGAGATATGCTGATAACAGACACACAGACCATTCGCTAAAAACATGATTTTCGTATTCAGGGGACCTCAGAACATGTAAATATAACAAAAACGCACGTTCAAAAATTTGACCCTAAAACAATACTTTCTCGACCCTGTGGGCAAGAGAAAGTAAAAATGAGAAATGTAAACACTAGATATCTTTTATGTGGAAGCTGAAAAAGTTTGAAATTTTGCTTTCGAAAAAGTATAAAGAAGTTACAAAGCAATTTTACTTTCGAAAAAGTGTAAACAAGTTACAAAGTTATGTTTAGAAAAGAACTTGGTAAGTTATATTTTCTGAAGTTACGTTTGAAGTTTTGTTTTCTGAAAGCCTCAAAGGAATTGTTAAAAGTTACATTTTCCTAAAGGGATTTAGAAAGATTGAAAGCTTGTTTTCAAAGTTTACTAGTAAACTAATTTGCGTCTAACGGTGGCAAAATAGGCCAATTCTACTTATGTTTGTAACAGAAATAAAGTGTTTGTAAAGATTGTTTTATGGCTATTCGAATCATACATACAACAAGAAACAAAACGTCCAACAAAGAGACCAAGATAATAAGTATCTAATACAAAATCTGACACAAAGTCATAAGTTTTCTAATTCTTTTTTTCTCATTCTAGAAATAAGTATCTCTCTACATATCAGAAAGTGTAGAATTTGACCGAAAGGGTTATTTAAAGGCTAAATTTAATTTTTCACATAAAAGAAATTTCTCGGAAAGTTCTTTCAAAATATGAAATAAATTAAATTTGTATATAGAAGTATTGGATGATAATAACGTATAATAAATAATGCTAAAATATAATGTGTTAATTAAGAATCATGGAAAATTAAAAAAAAAAATATTTTTTGTTTCTCCGAGATTTCAATTTATAATCAAAAACTTGTCTTAATAATAAGACAATATTTGATAAGGTATACTTTTGACTTTTCAAAATAATAGATAACAGAATTTTTAATACTTCTACTACTAATCTTAAGAATATTGCAGTTAAATCACTTAAATAATAAACCAACAGCTTGCAATTACTATATACAAAATGCTGGAAAATTTTTGATGGAAAAAAAAAGTGTTTTATGATTAAAATATGTATTCTAATTTCTTTCTTTCTTTCTTGTCTTTTCTTTTAATTTTTATTTTTCTTTTATTTTTTTTTATTAGGCATGCACATAACTTATTAAAAGCTGAATATTTCAAATTATTATTATTTTTTCTGTTATTTATTTGGATGACTTCCAACACATTTAATGCTACAAAATAAGCCAAAAGCAGTCTCTTTTTATTTTATTTTATTTTTTTAATATTAGAAGATCAGTATAAAAGTTAGTAATTACCTAGGTCATGGTATCTGGAATTTTCATAGATTTTATATATTACTCATACATAGTTATTATCTAGAATTTCACTTTTTCAGATCTTACATCTTTTATTTCTATACAATTTTAAGCTCAGCTTATGATATTCAGTTTTATTTCAACCTCTATAACATCAGGAAATTATAATACAGTCCATATTAGATAAGGGTCCACATCATTATAAGAATTGTAAGTTTTATTTAATGATATTAAAAATTTTCTTTTACTGTAAACACTCAAGAATTATGCAGGTTCACCATATGAATTATTAATGCAAGATGTTTGACATTGTATAAGAGTTACACATATTTAATATTTCACAATTCACATGAATATAATATTCGTTAGTTCACTTCTTAATTTTCCTTATATATATATATATATATATATTAAGGTAATAAAAGACAATATTTTGTATTTCAAATGCATTTAGAGTAGCATAGTTTATTAAATATAAAATAATTATAGTACGTTTATAAAATCGTATATATATGTAGACATGAGTGTTCGTATGTGTATATATTCATATAATACATAAATATACATACATACATATATATATATATATATATATATATATAAACAAATAAATATATATATATATATATATATATATATATAAGTTAATATAAGCAAAACATATATTAAGGAATATATTTTATAAATATTTATTTAGCGTCAATAATGCATTTTATGCAGTTTTATTTACAAAATGAGATATTCTACTTTTGCATAAAAATCATTCTAACTATCCAAATCATATTATTTTGTAAGATAGAAAATATTATATTGCCAAGCAACAAAGTTACAAAAACAAGCTAAAAATTTAAATTTTATGCAAACGTATTACAATAATTTCTATGTGTAGAAATCTCATAATAAAAGATTTTTTTTCTATCTTATTTACAATAAAACATATAAATCAATAATATTTTTTAGTGAGCGACAATATATATATATAATAAAGGTTATTTGAATAAAGTTGAAAAAAAAATTAAAGAATCATTGTATTGCACACAAAAGCGAATGTACACAATAAAAAATGTACGATGTGTGATATAATACAAATATATTAATGATATAATAAAAAGACATATATATTATATAATACCTAATTGAAATATAATGTGTTAAAGAACTACTTTATTAATGAAAATTTATTGTGATATATTTTATGTTTTAAGATTTTAATGCCGTCAAACTCCTGAAAGTACCAACAATTCTCCGGTTTGTGAAATGAATGTGCTGTTGATTTACCGCTACATAAATATATGACTGTATTCTGCTTTTTCCGAAAATTTATTGTTGTTTTCCCACTTTGAAAGTTCAAGTATTTATAATTTTACTGTTTCCTTAGGAATATACCTCTGATTTCAATGATATCAAGTGTCAGAATAATCCTCTATGTATATTTTAGTATTTCGAGGTTTATATGAACATTGTTTTTACAGAATTATTATCCCGTTTTACTCACATATACGGAAAGTTTTCTTTCAAGCTTTAAATTTAATAAATAAAGTTTTATAGATTAACTAGCAGGCGTTGCCCGCTTCGCTGGCCACTATATTAAAAAAAATTCTTAAAATTATATATAACTTATTAATATGAAAATTTCAATATATAAAAAAAAAGGTTAATTGAAATCCACCAATAATCTCAGTCCTTTTGCTCCCTCTCCCCCGTCAAAAGGGAGGGAATTTACAAAATTTCCTTATAGTGTGTGTTAGGTACACATAGCCAACACACATATATAAAAAAATCACATTTCTGAGATAATTTAGAGCAGAGTTACTATTCGAAGTGCTTTTCCTGTCTCCCCTCAAAGGGGGCGGGGGGGGGGTACTTCGCAAAATTATTTTATAGCGCGTGTAGTTGTGTAAACTTAGTACACCCACATAACAAAACAATTGTTTTTCTGAGATAACTTTAAATGAAGTTACGCTTGGAAACGTGCTTTTTGTTCCTCCCTCTATGGGTAAAATTTACATAATTCCTTTATGGAGTGTTTTAGGCACAAATAACCAATCAATACACCGCAAAATCACCTTTCTGAGAAATATTGGAAGAAAACTACAACTAGAAACGTGTTCTTTACCCCCCATCCCCAAGAAGGGAAAGGAGGGACACTTCAGAAAATCGCTTTTTATTTCGTGTTGGGTACACATAACCAAAACAGATACCAAAAAAGTGTCGACCTGAGATAATTTAGAACAGAGCTACTCTAGGAAGACTGTATTCCTCCCTCCCACACCCATGGGGAAATTCCTACAATATCCAATCCCCACATGAAGATTCGTATATGCAGGTCCCATAGATTTCTCAGAAAAAATTTAACTATAAAAGGGGGCTCACTCGAATCTTTCCCGTCGTAAATCACCCCACCCCCGCAATACAAAAAAAAAAAAAAAAAAAAAAAAAAAATCGAAATTCACAAAACATCCTAAATTATTTTTTTTTAGAAATACACTTCAGTAGACGCAGAGCGAATTTCAACTTCTCTGTGCCATTTTTGGAAGAGTTCTAATATAAAATCTGGATTTTGCAAATTTCCTCCTCTAACAAACAGATTTTCCCTCCCTCCTTTATAATCAAAATTTCAGAAATCGACGAACTTGTTTTTATTTATTTATTTATTTATTATTATTATTATTATTATTATTTTTACATTTGAGTTTGTTTCATCATACGCAATATCTTTACCGTAAAGCAATTTGAAGCTGTGTTATACTCGCAAACATGTTATTGCCGTCCTTCCCTAGGGGGAAAGAGAGATTTTTTGCAAAACCCCATCTTAGTGTAAATGCTGTAGATCCAAGCTTCACAGAGAAATGCGGGACCCAGTCCCATACAGATTCGCCACAGTGACTCAGTGTTGGATGTTCTCCTCTATATGTATAGATGAAAGATAATGTGAATTGCCCTCTCCCTCGTTTAGGGTCGAATTTCTAAAAGTCCATAAATTAATTTTTAGCTGTTTGTATTTACTTTATTTAAAAGCGAAAAATCATATGGGTACCTGTTTCTTTGTTCGAGATATGAAAGATTATGTAAATCGCTTTTTGTCCCATGTGAAAATACACTTTGCACCCTTCCCCTATTCTTGGTGGCCGAATTCCAAAAAATTGTTTTTCGGTATATGTGTTTCGTACATTTGAAGGTAAAAATCATACGGCTATCTGATTATTTGTTTGATATAGAAAGGTTATGATAAATCACGTATGTGGAATTTTTCCCCCAACCCGCCTTTGGGAACCGAATTTCTAAATTTCCTGAAATTTGTTTTTAGGCATTTGTGTTAGCTATATTTTAAGCAAAAATCTCACGTTTTAAGCAAATATCTCTTTGAGATATGATTTTTTTTTTTTTTTTTTTTTTTTTTTGTGAAATCACGATTTCTTCATCTGAAATCATATTTTGACCCCCGCATTCTTTGGGGGTCGAATTTCTAAAGTTCCAGAAATTGGTTAGCTATATTTTAAAACCAAAATATTACAAGTATATGTTCATTTCTTTCATAAACGCTTTTATAAAATCACGTTTTGTCCCCTTTTCTCCTTGGGGAGCGAATTTTGTAAAACAGTTTCATAGGATGTGCTTAAACTATGTGTTCTGTAATCTGACCCAGTTTCGAATCAATGCCTCCAGTAGATTTTGCTGTGAGTTGATGAACCAGTAAGTCAGTAAGTGAGTGGAAGTACTCTTTTACACATATGGATTTTAGCAAATATGAAGAAGGGTGTTACGACCTAATCGTAGAGGTTGTCATATTCCTCATTTAACTTTACTTAATTAAATTATGAAGTAGTGACAAAGTCAGATATATAAAATAAACAAAGAGCTTTTATTTAGAGCTTAATGAAAACGTGGGCGTTGGACTATATTCACATTCAATACCTTTATAAACTTAAAGGGGCAGCCTTCATAAATACTCTTAACCAACACATACCAATCTCAACTGCTTCACTTAACGTCGTTACCTCTCACGACTTGACTTGTCTTTCGTTAGTCGGAGGATTCCCTAAACCACTATACTACTCGACTAACTATCTTCCACTATAGCCGCTCGCTACTAACTCTTTTGGCCGCCTACTACTTCTAATTCACTATCCACCTCTCTTTACTGCTTCTCTCCTAATCGGCTACCAAGTCACGACCCCTTCACCTTTTATATCAATCTTACTTTATAAAATTAACAAATCGCAAATTATCATTTAGTTTATCATAGGAACTAACTCCATTCATCAGCCGAATCCTAAAACTCTGCACATTCACGTGTTATTCGTAAAGGGCGAACTTCGTTTGTAGAGTTACGCTAACATAACATTACCTCACAGTTCCTCCCCGAAAGACAATAATTTCACGTAAAAATCCACAACGGGTTTTTACCCGTGAAAATTTTAAAGGATTGCTATAGAATGCAACTGAAAAATACACTGATGGAAAAAAAATCCAAGAAACACCAAGAAAAAATTATTGTACAGTAATAAAATTTCAGCAATACATTTGTCTAGGTAACATATTTAATTGATTAAAGTTTCAAGATCACAGGTAGAGCCATTGGCGAGAAGAGCCATTTCAAATGTGAAATGTTGGTACATTAGTAACCGGTGTAACCGCCAGAATTTTGAATGCAAGCATGCAAACGTGCATGCTTTGTGTCGTACAGGTGTCGGATATCAGTTTGTGGGATGGAGTTCCATGCCTGTTGCACTTGGGCGGTCAATGCAGGGACGGTTAATGCTGGTTGTGGATGACGCTGGAGTTGTCGTCCAACGATGTCCCATACGTGCTCGATTGGAGAAAGGTCTGGTGATCTAGCAGGCCAAGGCAACATGTCGACACACTGTAGAGCATGTTGGATTACAACAGTGGTATGAGGGCGAGCGTTATCCTGTTGGAAAACACCCCCATGAATGCTGTTCATGAATGGCAGCACAACAGGTTGTATCACTAGACTGACGTACAAATTTTCAGTCAGGGTGCGTGGGATAACCACGAGAGTGCTCCTGCTGTCATACGAAATTGCTCCCCAAACCATAACTCCAGGAGTAGGCCCTGTGTGTCTAGGCCGCAGACAGGTCGCTAGCAGGCGTTCACCTGGCCTCCTTCTAACCAACACACGGCTATCACTGCGACCAAGGCAGAACCGGCTTTCATCAGAAAACACAACAGATCTCCACTCCGTCCTCCAATAAGCTCTAGCTTGACACCACTCACGTCGCAAACGGCAGTGGTTTGGAGACAGTGGAATGCACGCTACAGGGCGTCTGGCTCAGAGCTGTCCTTAAAGTAACTGATTTGTAACAGTTCGTTG
Organism: Salticus scenicus; assembly: GCA_963930645.1. Taxonomy (NCBI): domain Eukaryota; kingdom Metazoa; phylum Arthropoda; class Arachnida; order Araneae; family Salticidae; genus Salticus; species Salticus scenicus. Next base: position 77,320,111 of record OZ005650.1, read on the forward strand.
TGTCACTGTGGTGCCAACTGCAGCTCGAATTTCAGCTGCAGACGCAGTACGATTAGCCACAGCAATACGCTGAACACGGCGGTCTTCCCTCTCAGTAGTGCCACATGGCCGCTCGGAACCCGGTCTTCTTGAGGCAGTCTCTTCCCTTGACCACTGCTGTGAAGGTGTTCACATATGTTTGGTTAAATTTTAATTGAGTTTTTAATTAAAATAAAATCTAATGATAAAGTAATGCATTATCGCAATATAAAATAATTAAATTTCATGTGTGATATTTTATTCTCATAATTTGTTTTCAGACATTTGAAGAAAGAATTGTTTTTTTTTAAGTGTCATGAAAAATTGCACAATTTTAATTATACATACGACCTACACTATTTATTAACATAAAACATTAACACACATCATTCAGAAATCTAATTTGTATATGTTTTATATCTAAATTATAAATAAAATGTTTATCTTTTAAATAGAAAAGTAATTTATTTTATGGGATAAAAAGAAAATAAAATAATAATAATATCTAACGGAAATTCTGACATTAAACGTAATTATAAAATAAAAAGTGTTCTCAAATAGTCATAAAACAAGGAAACTCATTGTCAGAATTTATATTATTTCAACACAGGATGTAATTTGTTTTAGATTGCGCAATATTGATGACTGCATTTCTTAACCGTCTCTTTCTCTTGTCTAACGGTTGTTTGGCAAAATGTTGGCGATTAAAGGGTTACTACAATTATAAACCGTCATTACAAATTCAAAAATTAACATTGTTTTATCCGATAAACAATGAAAGTATTTGGCACTATAATTTGGCTGTTTTTCTAAAATTTGGCTCTTTTTCTTCAGACATCTCAGATCTGTTCTGGTGTAGGGATCTCAGAACTGCTCCAGATCATAGGATTGTAAACATGTAATTACTTCGCTCTCTCCCCCATCTTATGCGACAATCTCAACATTTAACCCTGGGTTTATGTACTTCATTATTAAATGTTTCACAACGGTCTGTATCTAATTATTGGATATATTAATACTTTATATATTTTTGCAAGAATTATTCAATAAAAGCATCTTGATGACAGCAATTGGACTTATTATTGAAGTATTGCTAACCTGACTTTCTTTACAGAAATCTACATTAGTCAACGATCACGACTACGTGAAGAAATTCATCTTCACACATATAAGATGAATTCAAATTGTTCATCAAGTCGACTAAAAAATATTAATCATAATCAGCTGACATGTATAAAAAGCAAAAAATATTTGCTCAAAAGTTGCGCAACGCTGTTTTCTAAAAAATGATGCATCGAATACACAAGGCTTCATATTTGATGTTATAAAATTTGCTAGCAATTAGATGTAAATACTAATATTAATGTATACATATTAATAAAAATAAAAAGATACACATACGAATAAGAATATAAACCAACAAATAAATATTTATGATAAAATGTGAGTAAATAAGTATATATGATGCTTTAACACAGTTAAATTATATTTACACTAAAAAAAAACATAAAAATATTATCATTCTTCTGATTACTATTTCCTTTAATATTATTATATGCATGGTGAGTGACAGATATGCATCTCAGTCTTTCAGAAAGAATACACACAAAAAAAAAAAAAAAAAAAAAAGTATCATATCATGCATACTTAACAAGTTTAACGTTTTGTATTTCTCAATTATTTAATCATTATTCAATACAAACATCACGAATAATACATATTATTAATAGAATAAAATATAAATATTATTAAAATATTATTAGAATTTGTTCATGTTGACAATTTACACTTTTCAGTTGTGATTCATGTTTTATAAATTATTATATTTGTTAAGGAAAAGGGAATTAGTAGTATATTGATATCTTTCTTCATTTTTTTAAACCACATAATGTTTGAAAAATGAACTTACTTCATTTTTTTTTAGAAATGATTAATTATAATTGAACAAAAAACTAATTACATTTTCTATTAAAAATTTTCCAGACTTCATACTTGTGTCCTATTACTTTATTGATTGGGCTACTTTTTTTTCATTTTCGCAATTCACTTTACACAAACAAAAGACATTTAATTATGTCGTGTTGCAGAATGCTTGCTGTAATCTTATTTACACATAATATATATGCCTCTTCTGCCTCACACCCTAACTCAGTAAGTTATTTTTGGCTGTGGCCTCACAACCCATAATGTCAATTATAATTTGTATACTGATTCACACACACTGGCTCAATTTGTATAAATTTTAGGTCTTCACATATTGGCATTCTGGTACTTTCTTTATATTCTAAAAAAAAAAAAAAAAAAAAAAATTCATACCAAAATATATCATCAAAATATTGTTTTATTGAAATTAATAATAAAATTAGTAAATAATAAATAATTTCAAGCAAATTAATAGATTGCATAAACTTGTGAATACTTAAAATATTTTAATTTTGTAATTATTGATTTCCTTTTTCCTTGCCTTCAATTTTTCATACATTTTCAAGAAAAATTTGTTGAGAATACATTGTCATACAGCTGTGAATTATTATAAATACTACATTGCATTGCTTATTTTATAATTATAATGTCAAGATTTCAATATACATTGTTGCTTCCTATGAAAGATAACTATGTCCAGTACAAACAAGTTCTAATTAATTATTGGTATTATATATATTTGATGTTTAATTTTACATTATTAGCCACCTTGTAATATGAAAAATATTTTTGAAGTAATATTGATTTTATATAGAAAGTTATTTTGAAATTTGTAGTATGTATTTGTCTTGATGCGAGAGAGAGCGATATTTTTTGATTACATTTCGATTTTTTTTCTTTTTAGACGAAGGTGAGAAATATGTGAAGGTGTTCACATATGTTTGGTTAAATTTTAATTGAGTTTTTAATTAAAATAAAATCTAATGATAAAGTAATGCATTATCGCAATATAAAATAATTAAATTTCATGTGTGATATTTTATTCACATAATTTGTTTTCAGACATTTGAAGAAAGAATTGTTTTTTTTTTAAGTGTCATTAAAAATTGCACAATTTTAATTATACATACGACCTACACTATTTATTAACATAAAACATTAACACACATCATTCAGAAATCTAATTTGTATATGTTTTATATCTAAATTATAAATAAAATGTTTATCTTTTAAATAGAAAAGTAATTTATTTTATGGGATAAAAAGAAAAGAAAATAATAATAATATCTAACGGAAATTCTGACATTAAACGTAATTATAAAATAAAAAGTGTTCTCAAATAGTCATAAAACAAGGAAACTCATTGTCAGAATTTATATTATTTCAACACAGGATGTAATTTGTTTTAGATTGCGCAATATTGATGACTGCATTTCTTAACCGTCTCTTTCTCTTGTCTAACGGTTGTTTGGCAAAATGTTGGCGATTAAAGGGTTACTACAATTATAAACCGTCATTACAAATTCAAAAATTAACATTGTTTTATCCGATAAACAATGAACGTATTTGGCACTATAATTAGGCTGTTTTTCTAAAATTTGGCTCTTTTTCTTCAGACATCTCAGATCTGTTCTGGTGTAGGGATCTCAGAACTGCTCCAGATCATAGGATTGTAAACATGTAATTACTTCGCTCTCTCCCCCATCTTATGCGACAATCTCAACATTTTACCCTGGGTTTATGTACTTCATTATTAAATGTTTCACAACGCTCTGTATCTAATTATTGGATATATTAATACTTTATATATTTTTGCAAGAATTATTCAATAAAAGCATCTTGATGACAGCAATTGGACTTATTATTGAAGTATTGCTAACCTGACTTTCTTTACAGAAATCTACATTAGTCAACGATCACGACTACGTGAAGAAATTCATCTTCACAACTGCTGCCAACACTCATGCACAGTGGATACATTCCTGCCAAGTCTTTCTGCAATATCGCGGAAAGAAAACCCACCTTCTTGTAGCCCTACTACACGACCTCGTTCAAACTCAGTGAGCTGTTGATAATGGCTTCTTAGTCTTCTTAGAGGCATCCTTGACTAACATTAACCCACTACGTCAAATCTCAACTGTAAATAACGATCACGAACCTTACAGCGCTTATTTAAAGCAAACCTCATTTGCATGTTCATAGTGTAGCTACTAGCGCCACACTTATGCGCGTAGCTCGAAATTTGAATCGACGTCATCTTTCAGAAGTATAAACACGCCTACCAAATTTCGTTTATCTAGCACAGCTCCTTCCTGGCGTTGGGATTTTTTTTCCGTCAGTGTAGTTGCAGTGACTTACTGCTAAATTAAACTGCATAATACTTCAGAAAAAAAAGGAGGGGGGAAAGCTTAAATTAAACTGCCGAACTTGCTTTTAAAATCTAATAGTGAAAAAAAAAATTAAGAGCGCCGGGCTGAAAAACCCTCCACTTAGAAAAAATTTATGATAAGAAATTTAAGCTCGTTCTAAGTTGCTTTATGATGGAAAACCCTAGCTCCAAAAATTTAGTGAAATATAGTCCAAGAGTACAGCGGGGTTGACAAGTGCATCTCTCCTTTAAAACGGAAAGGTAAAAATTTCATGAAATGAAAAAAATTTAGTACAGACGGATCGCTTTAGACAAAAAATGCGATGATAATTATAAAATTTAAAGTAACTGGTGCAAAATGATAAGAAAAAGTCTTTATTTGAAGAGTTCGTCAATGAAAAAAAAAATCCAGTACTATCAGATGTATATCTTGAAAAGTGTCCGCTGGCATACGTCCAAGGAACTCTTTCTACTTCCGAACTCAAAAGTAGCTGGCAAACTTCCAAAATTACTTCCTTCCAAAAAAATCTCCGTTATCATTTCGAAGTACAGCTGAAGAAATCAGATGGTATTTTCAGATTAGAGGTCATGTTGAGTTTACTTCAGAATAAGCGACTGGACATCAGTATCATCACAGTATTTCTAAAATGCAAAGCCTTTTTTACAGTAGAAATTAAAAATAGAAAGGAAACTACAACTTGTAGATAGATAAATGAGAGTTTGACATATAAAATTTTATAGATAACCAATATTTCCCACCTAGCTATTTGCATAACGGAAAAAAACGGAATTGTTAATTTATTAAAGTTAGTCGTTAAACACGAATTCACATGCAAAATAGCTAAACAAATTCTTTTTACCCCATGCTAATAATACATAGATACATGAAACTTTTAGTTAGAATGCAAAAGTTTAACAATAAGAAATATTCATTTTATACAATTTATACGACATTTAGAGAAACATAGATAGGGAATATATATACAAATGTTCAAAAAGTTTGTTCCAAAACTGCCGGCGATAGCTATAAAATAGAAAAACATTAGACTTCATACATAGAGATCATGTAAAGAAGCTATAGTGGGGGAAATTTATATACAAAGGGAGAAATTTTTTTTTATCGTACTAAGCACTGCTGTTGATGGCTATAAGTAAAAAAAAACATTAAAGTACATACATGAATATATTGTATAACAGAAAAAAATTTATGACATGTAAACAAAACATGAAATTTCTGGAGTTGAAAGTTCATGCTCCAAGTTTAAATTTAGAATTTTGAAATTTAAGAAACTTCATGGCTTTTAGATGATGGTTGAAAGTCCAAAAGGCTTTACTACATGTCGTATATTTCATGACCGCTCTGCTAGAAATACACTTTATAACAGAAAAAATAAAGAACCATAGCACCTGACATATTGAGTCCTTGATATCAGCAAAATTAGAGATGCGTGTCGGATTGGCCTGAGGAGTTGTTGTAGAAATTTCAGCGCTGGTTGCTTGCTGATTCAGGTCAGACGTTGCAAGGTCGCTGCCCGGAGGAGGCTTCGAACCTGGTGCCTGGTCACTCTCTTGAGGGGGTTTCACACCCGGAACCTTGTCACTGTTCGGAGGAGGTTTTGAACCCGGCATCTGGTCACTGTGTTGAGGGGTTTTGAACTCGGCACCTTGTCCTTGCCCATAGTTACAACAGAAGACTGTTGTCGCTCCGTACTTTCGAATGCAGGGCTGCTAGACTGTGTAGAAACTGCAAAAGAGGTTAATTGCACTTTCGAAATTACATTCATTAAAATAATATCATTTTCTTTTACTTTAGGCGGCATGTCATTTTGATAATTTAAGTGCAAGTTCGCATTAGAAATAACCGACTGTGTCGGAAGTATCGATTCAAAATTGACATCTAAAGGCGAGTTACAAATATTAGCCGCATCATTTAATGATTTGTCACTTTCGCTCAGTTTAACGGTTGCAGTCGCCACATTTACCTTAATTGTATTTTCCTTTACAATTCCCGTCGCTACACTAGATACTTTGTCGATTTTTTATCCGTAACTAAAGGCTGAATAGCAGACTTACATTCGTCTGTCTTGCTGTTTGAAAGCGAAGTTTGCTTGGTTGCTTCAACTTGCGTTTGACATTTGCCACTAGAATTAAAGTTGTTATCACCAGTTTTAGGTTGGTTTAAATTAATCGAGCTTGCTTCCTGTGACTTAATAACTTGTTGTGTTTTTTCTACTGGCTTTATTACCAATTTCCACTGACTTTCTTGAGAGGGGGTGGAACATTCATGCTCGAATCTTAATCTATCATACCGAGTGGCAAAAAGACTGATAACTCTACTTTTTAAATCCTCATAGGTTGGATTTGGGCCAAGTGAATGGCAGGCGACTAAATCATGCCACTGTCGTGGTTCGCCTTTTAAGGAACACTTTAACCAAGCATATTTTTTGGCAATATCAATTTTATAAAAATAAAAAAAAATATTCAAGCTCATTAAAACATTGAAGCACACTAGTAGTGCCATCAAAAAATACTTGCTCGGGGGGGGGGGGGGGGTCGAACTGATTCGGGCGCAACTGTGACGACCTAATCGTACTGGTTGTCATATTCATCATTTAACTTTACTTAATTAAATTATGAAGTAGTGACAAATTCAGATATATAAAATAAACAAAGATCTTTTATTTAGAGCTTAATGAAAAGGTGGGCGTTGGACTATATTCACATTCAATACCTTTATATACTTAAAGGGGCAGCCTTCATAAATACTCTTAACCAACAGATACCAATCTCAACTGCTTCACTTAACGTCGTTACCTCTCACGACTTTACTTGTCTTTCGTTAGTGGGAGGATTCCCTAAACCACTATACTACTCGACTAACTATCTTCTACTATAGCCGCTCACTACTAACTCCTTTGGCCGCCTACTACTTCTAATTCACTATCCACCTCTCTTTACTGCTTCTCTCCTAATCGGCTACCAAGTCACGACCCCTTCACCTTTTGTATCAATCTTATTTTATAAAATTAACAAATCGCAAGTTATCTTTTAGTTTATCATAGGAACTAACTCCATTCATCAACCGAATCCTAAAACTCTGCACATTCACGTGTTATTCGTAAAGGGTGAACTTTGTTTGTAGCGTTACGCTAACATAACATTACCTCACAAGGGGAGCGTGAAAAAAAAAAATTGTATTTTTGCTACAGACATGTGAAAACTGTTAAGTTTTCATATTTTTGTTATATATATATATATATATTTATTTATTTATTTATTTATTTACAAGCATGCAGTAATTCAAAGAATAATAATTTCACTTGCTGATATAATTTATTCTTCATTATTCAGTGATAGTTTGAAAAAAGATTTTAACCTTTTATATAAAATTTCAAAATGTTTAAGACTTCGATTCATCTGCTTGTCTGTCCACGTTTTAATTTTCAGAGACTTTTTAGAAACCTATAAAATACTTTTAACGTTATTTATCCGTTATGTCACAGATACTATGTCATAAAGAATATTTTTCAATGTCATTGAGGAAATGCAACAAATACAAGACATATAAAAATGCATTTCCAGATATTTAATGCCATTACCACTAATATTTTGGTTTGACATTGTAAAAGAATAACACAAAACTGAATCTTCCCACAAAAATAAATAATTAAAAATTAAAATAAGAATACATTATATGTTTTAACTGTACCTTTTAGACTTTTAGTCTGTAAAAACGAAAAATACAGAAAAAGAGGTTCCATTAAGTGAAGCTTTTTTGAACCCCCCCCCTTTTTTTTTTTTGTTTGCATGAAATTATGAAATCCTGCATACTATTGTTGGTAATAAAAAATATGCTCATTAAATATTTATTACATTAAAAATTTTTCATATTTAAGTATATCTCAAATAATAAATAATTATAAGATAAAAAAAAAATTATAAACCATGTTTTTTAATTTTCTGTTGAATCATATAAACGCTACTGAAGGCAGCCGGAACCCCAGCAATTGGATAAAAGTATTAAAAAAATTCCTTGCTGTCGTCTTTTGAGCTATTATAAAAGATTCAAATATGGCTATCTAGCCGGGAAGTTAGTTAAAAGTTGATTGCAAGCTTTGTACTGGAAACGCTGCCGAAGGCAGCAGGGTCCCGAAGCAATTGGATAAAAATATTTTTAAAAAGCATTTTCACCGTATTCTGAACTGCTCCGAAAGTTTCAAATGTCTAGCTACTCGGGAAGTTAGTTAAATAAATTTTCTGTTGAATCATATGAACGCTGCCGAAGGCAGTAGGGACCTGAAACAGTTGACTAAAAGTATTTAAAAATATGTATTGCCACCGTGTTCTGAGCTATCCTGAAAGTTTCAAATATCTAGCTAGTCGGGGAGTTAGTGAAAAATCGATTGCAAGCTTTGTACTGGTAACGCTGCCGAAGGCAGCAGGAACCCGAAACAGTTGGCTAAAGGTATTTAAAAAAATGCATTTTCACCGTGTTCTGAACTATTCTGAAAGTTTTAAATGTCTAGCTAATCGGGAAGTTAGTTAAATAAATTTTGTGTCGAATAATATAAGCGCTGCCGAAGGCAGTGGGACCTGATGTAGTTGACTAAAATTATTAGAAAAATGTATTGTCACCGTGTTATGAACTGTCCTGAAAGTTTCAAATGTCCAGATAGTCGGAAAGTTAGTGAAAAATCGATTGCAAGCTTAGTACTGATAACGCTGCCGAAGGCAGCAGGAATTTTGAAACAGTTGGCTAAAGGTATTAAAAAAATGCATTTTCACCGTGTTCTGAACTATCCTGAAAATTTTAAATGTCTAGCTAGTCGGGAAGTTAGTTAAATAAATGTTCTGCCGAATTATATAAGCGCTGCCGAAGGCAGCGGGACCTGAAATAATTGACTAAAATTATTAGAAAAATGTATTGTCACCGTGTTGTGAGCTGCCCTAAAAGTTTCAAATGTCTAGCTAGTCGGAAAGTTAGTGAAAAATCGATTGCAAGCTTTGTACTGATAACGCTGCCGAAGGCAGCAGAAACCCGTAACAGTTTGCTAAAGGTTTTAAGAAAATGCATTTTCACCGTGTTCTGAACTATTCGGAAAGTTTCAAATGTCTAGCTAGTCGGGAAGTTAGTTAAATAAATTTTCTGCCGAATCATATAAGCGCTGCCGAAGGCAGTGGGACTTGAAATAGTTGACTAAAATTATTAGAAAAATGTATTGTCACCGTGTTGTGAGCTGTCCTGAAAATTTCAAATATCTAGCTAGTCGGGAAGTTAGTTAAAAATCGATTGCAAGATTTGTCCCTGACAAACACACAAACAAACCCACAAACAAGAATCGAAGTTAATAAAAACATGGTAAAATAGTACAAAACTGAAAACAGAAAGGTGTTTGGTGACAAAATAGAAGAGGATAAAACGGAAACATGATCAGAAGGGCCTTTGAATAAAGAAGAAAAAATTTCATACTCAAAAACAATGAATACAAAATATATATTTAAAGTACTGTCTGTTAAATTAAGAGAAAACGGATGTCTAGTTTATTATCATAAAATTAGTGATCTTTATTTATTTATTTATTTATTTATTTATTGATGTTATATTTCAGAAATATAGTATGTGTAGGTCTCACTTTTGTAATTTTTTAAAAATAATTTTTGAGGTTTTCAGTTCAAAGTCATAATAATATTTAAACTTGGTTATAATGTATGAAAAATATCTTCCAAACTAACTTTAAATAATAAAAGATAAACTACATCAACAAGTGAAATTAGGTTTTATGAATTATTGCATGCATAAGAAAAAATAAATAAAATAAATAAATGAAAAACAATAATCCTAATAAATTTCACGTGTTTGTATTTAATAAAAAGTATTAGTATTGTAAGAGTATCACTTAATCGAAAATAGTCTGTTAGAAGCAATCATATAGGGAAAATACATTAAATTTAAACGAAAATTAGAATGCAAAATAAAGCATTACTAAATATTTAAGCTTTTAATCCTCTAAAAATATAATAAATTAAAAAATATATGTAACTGGATTACTTATAAACTATTATTAAAAAGTTCTTACATCCAAAATGAAATAAAAATATAACTTATTTTTTTCCTGATTGTAAATAAATAAGTTAATAAGATTAAAATTAGCTAGTATTACTCATATTGTAAAACAAAACATAAATAAATATATAAAAATAATAAGATGAAATGATTTCTACTTCTTTTTTTTTTTCAAGAATTTATTCTCGAAGTCTTTTAAAATCTGATTAAATTGTTCAAAAAATACCTTGAAAAACCATTTAATATATTTTCTTCTGATTTTATTTAATATGTACTTTTTTGTTTTAATTTAAACTAAGGACGATTTAAATAAATAAATAATTCAACTTATTGTTTGTATAACTATTTTATTTTTTGCGAAAATAAGAAGTTGAAGCAACTTATTTCTTTGTTTAAATTAGAATATACATGTAGTACGTTGGGTACAGAAAAAAAAACCTGCACATTTTGATTGGAATATGCCACTTTCTGCGGCTATAGTAGATACCAAAAGATAACTTTCTGGATAGGGAGCCACTTGAAAATCCGTGCAGAACACCCCGATGGCGGCCATTAAAGATGGCCGCCGTCAGCTGCCATATAGGGGCGCTTATTGTTTTGTATCTGAATTCCTAATGATCCGATTTCAATTTTCTTTTTTTTAATACCTTGTGAATGAGATACATTTTAAATTCTATACATGTATCTATGTATATTATATGGTGTGACACTCACACTACTTATAGTACGTTGGGTACACGATAAAAAAAGCCAAAAAGCTGTACTTTTTGATTGGAATATGCCACCTTCTGTGGTCAAAGTTCATGCCAAAATATATATTTCCAGACAGGGAGCCACTTGAAAATCTGTGCAGAACACCCCGATAGTGGCCATGAAAGATGGCCGCTGTCAGCAGCCATACAGTGGCGCTAATTGTTTTTGTATTTGAACTCCTGATGGTCCGATTTCGATTTTTTTTTAATATATTGTGAATAAGATACTTTTTAATTCCAATACATTTATCTATGTATATTCTATGGTGGGGCATTCACACTACTTATGAAAGCTTATTTTTAAATCATCTATTTCCTCCTGAAACTTTCTCTAATAAGCAGCATGCTGTTCATGGTGAACAGATCTGTCAGTACTGTTAATTATACTTGTAGACTAAAACACGTAAATAATGTTATTTAATTGTGGCCCAGAGAGCATCCATCTCCTCAACATGGCTGTATCTTGCAAAAGACCAATAGCACCCCTATTTCCTTTTATAAGGGAATGGTCTTGCTCATGAGCTTGATCTACAGCAATCACAGAAAAAGGATTGTTTGTTTTGTGGATAACAAATTTACCTCTGCAAAAGTAATCATATACACTGTGTCAATCATATATACTGGCTGTGTCTTTACGTTCTAAAGTCTTTTATATAGACAAGCAACCAGCAAGCATAGTTGGTATGGTCCATAAAAAAAAAAAAAAAAAAAAAAAAAAAAAAAAAAGTGCTATTTTTTTAGTGTTTGTTTGAACAATTAGTAGTTACCATCCCTGACTGACCGAATAAAGGCAAACGTATCTTTAGGTTTAACACTAGAAGCTAGAATCGAAAAGTTGGACAGTTTGAACGTTTTTCATCAGTCCATTTTTCAAATTAAATCTTTGGATTTTGTTGAATAAACACTTCTTTAAGTAGCATGTTTAAAACCACAGCAGTCTTCTGATGAATTGTTCTTGCTTTTGTGACATGTTTAACTGTAAGGGATGCTTTTGCTCTTTTCTGTCTTGATTCCAGAATTTAGAACAAAGTAATCCAACCACTATCTTCAAGAATCTGGCCAAGCACATTCAAAAAAGACCTGTACTTCAAAAAGCTCCAAGTATGGCTACAATCTTGGAATCAACGTAAAAATCAGGCCAGTTCCACTGGACAGATTTCGTCAAAGCTAATAGAGGCTGATCCATATGACAGACCCTGAATTTAAAAATGTAGTAATTTTTTTATTTGTTTCATTGCATGCTTCAGGATTGCCGAAAAAAAAAAAAAAGTTTCATTGAAAGAGGTAAAAGAGAACAACGAATTAATTCAATCGATGAAAACTTTTTCCTTGAAGCATGAAAAGCTGCCCATGAAATATCTAAATTTCCATCTTTTCTATCAGTGATAATATGATCTAACTAATCCTGTTCCATTTTCCACTCAGATCCAAATTCTGAAATTGACATTTCGAAAGAAATGGTCTGCTTTGTTTCTTGGAACAATTGGTTCCTTCGACGGCATTATCACATGTTGATAATACTATAGTTATCGGGAAGCTCTGACACTATTCTGTTACCTTGACCAATACAAGAGGTCACTTTTAACAATTTCACGAGGCTCACCAACTTCTCCTTTCTCAAGGACTTGAAAAATAGAAACCGCTGTTCCATGGAATGATGATTCTGAAGTTGTATTACAGCAATTAGAATCAATGTTGTCGTACGCACCAATGACAAAAAGACCGTGAAGCAAGTTTGAGAGGCATATGGCACCTTCTTCTTGAGTTCTGAGAATCTCCATGTAAGCAACACTTGCACTGAGAAAAAATATATACCGCCTTTCTCTAGAATGAATAAGTGGCCATTTTCTAAATCCCTGAACTAGAAATGTAGATGTCCGAGCTATGCGCATAAGGCACGCCAATAAACTGAATAGACAAAATTATCGATAATTTCTAGTGTACATATTTCTAGATTGTGAAACAATATTCTGAATACTCTAAACATTCTGAATCATTTATATTGCGAGAAATTCTCGCTTGATTTTCTAGAATTGGGTAATAAACCAAGATTATAGTTACAGAAACCCGCCTCTTGTAATCTCATTTATTTGTAGAGATTTTTAAATAACTTTGCCCTCGAGAATACAGGCAAACGCTCTAGAATTCTAATAGGGACTTCTAGAACTCGCTTTCCAAGGGGACTAGAATTTTTAAGGATGACATCGAACTATTTTTTCTAGAGCCACAATGTAGATTCTAGATGTCAGTTACAGAATTTTTTCTCAGTGTGCTGTTATCTTTCGAATTCTGTTTGGTGATATTGAGAGGTCTCTTTCATGCATGCCTGCAGTTATTGTATTATTTCGTGCTCTTCCAAAAAGAGACAGGAAAAGATATAATGGAAAATGTGGTTCATGACTTTTCTTATGGTTATGACGAATAACGTTGCCTCTCAGAATACGTACACGATGGTTGAAAACTGTTAATTGGCTGATAATCAAAGCATGCTGAGTTGCTCTAGTTGCATTCGGAACTGAAGTGTAACCAGGAAATCGCTAATACACTAGAGCCAGAAGTTCTGGAGGTACGCTTGCAGTTTGTTGATCTTTATACAGGGGACTATCAAAAGTAGTTTTCTTCTGGGTTGTTACTTTTCTAATTTGTTTGATGAATCTACCTCATGCAATGGCACCATCTCAATACAGAAAGTAATATCTGCCTCAAAGTTGAGCTTTGAGTTGTAAGAAGTGATCGAGAATTCTCTCACCTAAATGAGTATTTGTATTTGTAAGGACTTTACTTTCCGCGCCCAGGAGATTTTCTAAACTTATATTGAATTTTATGATGAGACATTTTGAAAAAAAAATTCAATGTTTCCACGTTCAAAGACCTGGATTTTCTGTCTTACGAATCATGCAACAGAAGTAAAAGCCATATACTTTCTCAGATGGACCTGGTTTCTTTTTTTTACTTCACTTAATGGTCGTAGGCAATTTGTTAAATATATATAGCACTTTGAATGATACTTTGTTTCTATAGAAACTAAGTTTCTACACTCGAGGAATGCTTTACGTTCAACATTATTTGTAATTTCGGCACATTTTATAAGTTTATCGTCTTATAAAGAAGCAACTTTATACAGAAACCACCGAGTAGTGTCCTTCCCATTGCATATTAAACATATGTCATCTTTCATTTTAATAGATAATGTTGTACGGATGACAAACATTTCTTTTTTTCATTTGGTTCTAATACAGATTGTGGACTGTACTGTGGATTGTCCTGAGATGACATACTGGGCAAAGATGGCCAATGTTTGCGTTTCTTTGCCATGTTATGTTTTGTTTTTATTAAGTTAATGGCCCACATTTTGTGTTTTATTTTTTCTAAAAATTAATTCTATTTCTTAACATTCTGTTAAATTTTTGAAACCTAAACCAAGGGGTACTGTACCGATAGTCTGAAATTACATTAAAATTTCTAAAAACTTCCTGTAGACAGCTCCAACGAGTGATTCAGAAGTATATATGGCAAGGCAAATCAATTCTTCATCGCTATGTTTTTGACATAAGCAACATATGGTCCAATCTATGTCACTGTGATGAAATGTGGATTTAACCATCCGACCGCCGCTGACGGATATATCTGGTCACTGAGCTGTTTTTTTTTTTCGCAATAAAACTTATAATTCAAAATTCTATACTTATGGAATTTTAGCTTGTTTTTCAAGTTTGAAGGTTGTAAATAATATTTATAATGATTATAATCCTTACACAGTTACATTTTCATTCTTAAGTTGAAATAAATATTAATTTAGTGCACTGAAAAAACTATGCAGTGAAAGCAAGATTAAAATTTTCTCTTTTCAAAGACCGTCAGATTGTTAATATCTACCAGCCGCAAACACATTGAATTCATTTTCAAAAAAATTCAAAACAGATCAATCTGAAATAAATAATGTTCAGTATTTAAAATGAGAATAACATTATAATGAAAAAAAAAAATCATGATTACGACAAAAATCAACAAGTTACAAAAATGTCTCCTAAAGAAGAATTTTTTTTTTAATTTGCGCGGATTTTTAAACGTATAAAGGTAAATGTAATAAGACAAAAAGTGTCTTTTATACAAAAGTTAAAAAAAAAAAAATCGAAATCGGGCCATTAAAAGTTAAAATACAGAAAAAAATATATATCAGTGCTACTATACGGTGGATGATGGCAGCTGAAAAGAAGCTTTGATAAGTAGTGTGAGTGTCACACCATATAATATACATAGATAAATGTTTTGGAATTAAAAAGTGTCTTATTCACAAGATATTAAAAAAAAGAAAATTGAAATAGGACCATTAGGAGTTCAGATACAAAACAATTAGCGCCCCTATATGCCAACCGACGACAGCCATATTTAATGGCCGCCATAGGGGTGTTCTGCACGGATTTTCAAGTGGCTCCCTATCTGGAAATTTATATTTTGGCATGATCTTTCATCACAGAAGGTGGCATATTCCAATCAAAAAGTGCAGCTTTTTGGCTTTTTTTGTCGTGTACCCAACGTACTAATGAGGGATAAAACATTTCTGAAATAAAATAACTGCTGAACCGATTTTAAACAAATATGGCACAGTTACATTTTATTACCAGGGTTTAAATACTAACATTTCTAGCGCATGCGCATTTGGTATTTTGGCAGGGGTAAGGAAAGACTCTCTCGAATATCCTATTTTTTGTAGGATTTCTATAATATTAATGCAGCTAGAAACTTTATATATGATATGGAAGCTAGTTCTAATGTACATTTTTTCCCTAAGCAGATGTTATTAAAAATTAAAAAACTTTGAAATGATTAAAAATATTTTGCAAAATTAGGTTTTTGTCAAAATTTTATGTGCATTCGATTTTAACATTTTACAGTGAATGCCTCCAATAAATGTAATTTCTTAATGCAATAAAAGCAAAATTTTTTATATCCTGTTTGAACGATGTCACCTTCGACAATTTTCTAATTTCAGTACTATCGTCTTTGAAAATAACGTAATATGTCAGAAGTCATTCGATGAGAAATTTGCATGTTTCATTCAGGAAACTCTTATACTTTAAGGCCTTATCAGACACAATGACTTCTGGAACAACCAACTTTTGAGTCGATTTAGGGCTGACTTTCCCTTGGTTTGAAAAGTTGGATGAAAGAAGTTTAACTGTTGACGCTTATCGCTTTTCTTGGCGCTAATAAAATACGTTAGTGTTAAAATTCCCTTTCATTTGTGTAAAATATCGAAGTATTACTTCTATTTTGATCTTTGTTACAACTATTGTAATATCGCCATATAAAAAATAAAAACGATTAATTCAAAATGTTGCCATTTAACGGTAAAATAAATGTGCTTAACGATAATATTTCTTGTTCAAATCCCCACGATTTCCGTGTTCCGCCATCTTGGAAATATGATGTATCCAAATAATGCATCCTGATTGGATGAGTCTGTGGAAAAATTATGTATAGAAACAACTTTATCAAGATAGTGCTGAAAAAGTTTGGCAAGTCCGGTGTAGAGACAACTTATTCTGGAAATCGGCGCTAATCAGTGGTTGCCTCTAAAATCGTTTGTAAAGTTGTTGTGTCTCACAAGACCTTTACTATGATTGTTTTGAGCTTTTATTTACTAACGAATGAATAAGTACTAAGAAACAATATTCTTAACTTCAGGTTATAAAACATTATTAGAAACCTTTAGCATGTTGCAGATAAATAATTTATTTTTTGCATTACAAATACAAGCTTATTTTTTGCTTAACAAATACAAGCTCTTTTCTCAGAACAACAGCTTTTCTTTTTCTGAAAATGTTACCATTCCCGGGTTATGTTTTTACAAACGAATTATTTTAAAAAAAATTCACTTGTAGTGAACAATACCTGTTCATATTAACTGGGTTTATTAATAAATACAGAAATTGAAAAACTGAGATTTATTATTATAAAAGTGATTTATTTAAATATAGTGACAAATACGCATTCTCTTACGCAGCATATTTCTCTATTTAGGTAATAAAACAAGTAATTAAGTGACAATTAAAAGTATCTGTGTCAGAATTTATTTTTATTGCTTATTTGACATTTTCTTAATTTTTATTAAAAATTATTAAAGATTTTAAATTTTACCATTTTGAAAAGGTTCATCCTGGAGATTTAGATTCAGAGCTTCACTTTTTACTTTCTCTTACCCATAAGTTAGAGAAAGTATTGTTTTAGGGTCAAATTTTCGAACGTGAATTTTTGTTATATTTACACGTTTTGAGGTCCCCTGAATCCGCAAACCATGTTTTCAGCGAATAATCTGTGTGTGTATCTGTGTGTGTGTCTGATATCAGCATATCTCAAGAACAAATAGTAGCAGAAAGCCCAAACTTGGTATTCTAAACGTGTATGATATAGGGATGCTACATTAAGCTTTTCGTTAAGATGAAGCAAATGGTTCCTGTTCAGGGACATCCAAGATAATTCAAATACATTACGTCTATGGGGAGAAATGCAGGTAAGTGGAGTTTAACATCTATAGACTGCACTAAACCAAATGAAATTAATATATATATATATTATATGCGTAGAAGCATGTCCCCAAGCATGTATGTAGAATATGATAGGGGAATCATCCACTGTTCATTTACAGGGCTACACAAAAGAACCAGAGTATAGTGCGAGAATAGCTGAAAATTAATAGAATTTTATTTATGTTATGCCGTGTATTATTACTATAGTATTATATTTAGGTGCACCATGTGGTCTGTACATAATCTTGATATAATATACAGGGCTGCAAATGTTTAAGCGATAACATTGTTTTTTACTGTTAGTGGAAATGCTGTACTATAATATTTTACAATTTCCAGGAAAGCTGCTCAGAAATTTAAATAAGTTCCTCATAGACATATGGCAAATAATGTATGTATTTAAACTAATTATTCATCACTGGTTTTAAGCCTATTTGCACGTTTTGAGGCTTTCTGATTACCGAAGTCAAGTTTTTTAACGTTTGATGTTTGTCTGTTTCTCTTAGAGTAACTTAAAACGAATAATTTAAGAGGTCCAAAAGTTGTATTTTCAAGTCAATATAAGTACGTTGCTGGAAAAATTTGATCAAGCCTTATAAGTTTCAAGGAATGTTGCAAGTGAAAGTTGTTTGTATAGTTTTAAGTGAACTTTTAATTTTAACATCAGATTTAAATTCTATATAAATATAGGTGCAGTAATGAAACGGCGGGCGGAGGGGGCGGTAGCTCCCCTCACACAGAACTAATTATCATATAAAACTCTTCCGAAGCCTAATTTGAATTGTTTAGCATAGGTTTACATAACAGTACTCGTTATTTTACTTCTTAATCTCAACCAAGTTTATTAATGAACTTTATCCAAAAATTTTAACAAGGTGCGGATGCTATATAATAAGCGGGGCAACTTGAAAATTTATAATCATGATAACGTTTTTAAATTTTGATTTAATTGGAACCAAACTTTGACAGTGAGCTTATCATATAAATAACTTGGATGAGTTCACTGGGCAACTGGTTCCGACATTTTGTTTCAAAATCTCGGCCACTTGAAAATGTGCAATCACGATAGCCTTCAAAGTATCAAATTGATTCAAACCAAAGTTGGATAGTGAACTTACAGTTCAAATATCTTGGATAAGTTCGCTTTGTAACTTGTTCCGCCATTTTATTTCCAAGTGGCGGCCACTTGAATATCTGTCATAATGATGACTTTTGTAATACTGAATAAATTCGTATCAAATTTGGGTAATGGATTTATTATTGAAATATCTCAGACAAGTTCGCTGGGCATCTCACAATGCTTTTTCGTTTCCAAATGGTGACCACTTGAAATCACGGTGCCACTTAAAATTTATCACAATAATTTTTGAAATACTGAATTATTTTAAACCAAAGTTGGACAGTGAACTTATCATACGAATACCTTAGACGATTTCACTGGGCAAGTTTATCTGCCATTTTGTTTCAGCCTTTTAGACTGCCACTTGAAAATTTGTCATAGCAATAACTTTTGAAATACTGCACTGTTTCAAACTAAAGTTGGACAGTGAACTTATGCTTCAGATATCTTGGATGAGTTTGCTGGGCAACGTGCTCTGTCGTATTGTTTCCAAATGGCGATCCCTTGAAAATTTGCTGTCACGATAAATTTTTAAATACTTATTTCGAACCAAAGTTGAAAAATGAATTTATCATTCAAATATCAGTGACTTCGGTTGGCAAGTTTCTCTGCAATTTTGTTTCGAAGTTGCGGCCACTTTAACGCTGCCACTTGAGAATTTGTTATCGCGATAATATTTGAAATACTGAATTTATTCGAACCAAAGTTGGACAGTGGATTTATGTTGCAAATATCTTGGATTAATTCGTTGAGCAACTAGCTCCGTCATTTTTATCTAAGTGGCAGCCACTTAATTTGTAAACATAACAACTTTTGAATTTCTTAATTAATTCTAACAAAATCTGTACTGTAAATATATTTCACAAATGCATTTGATATATTTGTTTGTCAACTTAGCCCGCCATGTGTTTTCCAAGTGCTGGCCACTTCGAAATTTCAAATTTATATAAATGGTATTCATTAACCTATTTGCTTAAAACTGAATATAAACATTGCCCACATCATTATGTCCATTAATTATTTATAGCAGCTATTTTCGTTTAAAATGACGGCTACTTCATAATAAAAAAGAAAACAACCTATAATTCCGAATGAGCCGGTAGATCTTGTTTACATTTGCAATTTTCGAGATGAATCCGTTTTCCCTTTGCAGTACTATCAGATGTAAAAAAAAAAAAAAAAAAAAAAAAAAAAAATCCGATGATGCTACTGAATCAGCATTTCACAAATGGTTTTTCGATGTTCCATGTCACTTTCTTTTAATGCATATGCATACCTGTCAACATCATAATTTATATTCCTTATTATTGTCATAGTCCGCCAATTTTTTTCACACCAGTCTTTTTTAGAGTGTTTTCTTATTATTTAAAAGTAATTACATTTGGAGAGAATTAATGTAAAAACAAATTGGCGTGGAAAAAGTGGCGGGTACTAACAATGCTAAAGAATATTAATTATTATGTTGGTAGCTATGTGCATGTGTGTACCCCTCAAACGGTATTTATTTGAAATAATTTTTGATATTTTCAATCAGATATTTGACAGCTGACATCAAGTAGAACAGAAAATATGTTTCACCACATTATAGTGCACATAAAGGGTTCTACTAACGATACCTTTTTGTAAAATGTGGTGTCATGTTCACACACTCAATTTATCAAACAAATAGAAATTTAATAAAAAAAAAGAAGTACTTTTATTGAGTTAAGTTCAATTACGTTAGATGAGTGAACGTCGCATTATAACTATGCATTAAGATCGTATTGAATACGACTTAAAATGTACTTCTAAAAAACTTCTCTTTATATCAGTAAACATTAAATTATTGACACTTGGTAGTACCAATGTTCTTTTATATACCGATTTAAATATAGAATTAAGGTTTAGAATAAATATATTTTTAATTTTCAAGCATTCTGAATTCATTTTATCGCCTGACAGAATAAATGTATTTTATCGATAGCTGGTCCCTTCGATTAAAAATATATATATATATACTCATGGCAGAATGAAATATGAATTTTGAAACGGGCTTATATTTTTAACGATTTGTTTTGTTGGATTTTGAAGAATGTCATTTTTATTTCCATTGACTTTTGTCGTCTATAACAAAACTTTTGTCATTATATCCACTATATATTTTCAAATAGTACTGTAAATTATTTTTAGGCGCTATAACAATGCTATTGCATGTACCGTTTTATTTTAAAATAATTAAAATATAAAACTTTAAATTTTTGTTGCTTTGTCAATTGTTGGAAGTTTGAACAAAATTCTAGGATATTTTTTTTTTTTTTTTTTTTTTTTTTTTTTAATATTAGTACGAATGATATAGAATGCAATTTCGTACTCGACTTGTTAATTGAAAAGAATATTTAATTTGTGTGCAATAAAAGTTTTATATAATGATTTGTAATTTTTCAAAGTCTCTATAACAGTTTTTAGACTTAATATAATTTTATTTTTGAAGAAGTCAATCAGAATATCATCCATTTGCATATTCCATTTTTTTCATAAATATATGTTTAATTTTAATTGTTAATTGATCCGGTTATTTATAGTTGTTTTTTTTTTTTTAATTTTCCAGTCATCATAAATATTGATTGTGCTATGAATATAGACAAAATTATTATTTTTTTAAATCATTGTGCTCAACCTACGCCTTTGAAATACGCTGCTACGAAAAATGAATACCCATACTGCGAATAGTTTAAAATGCTATTGGAAGAGGGGGGGGGGGTAAATGTTAAAATCTGTAATTATAAATTTTATCTTAATTATAAATTTAAACTTTCATTAAAAATGCTACATACTGTATTTATAGCTAAATTTAAAAAAATGTAGTTTAATAAAACCACATTGTCTCAAAAGATTTGGTATAGAAATTAAGACCATTTGTCTACATTAGAGACCTAGTTCTGTTTGGCGTACCCTCCGTAGGAAATCTTTTTTAGGTGGTCATAGTCAGCGTTCCTTAGATAACCACGATAAACCTCGAACAGACAGGTCGACAAACACATTCACGGTTCATACTCGACACTTTAGGTTTTCGAAAGGAGCCAGGAGTCTTTCGAAAGGAGTTTTTACCTGGCCAGAAGACACACCGGATATTAACGCCATAACTGGTCTTTCATTAAGCACAGGATAAGAAAAGGGATGTGCTACAAGGAAACTGAAAGTTTTAGAGACGCTTTATACAAATTCATAAAAAAAAAGAAAAGCAAAGAAAAAAAGATTTGAGCCAATAATTTACCGAAAAAAAAAAAAAAAAAAACTCTTTGAGTCTTTGCTCAAAATAATTTCCTAAATCATAAAATCTAAAGGGGAATAGGTTAATTATTAAATGATATATATCAGGCCTGTCCAACCCAAAACACTAGGTAGGCCGCATTTGAAAACATTTTTATTCAGGCGGACCGCACCGTATGTATATATGTGTATGTGTTTATATGTTCGTAAGTGTATGAATCATGTATGTACACTTATTACCATAAAAGTTTGTGCCCCCAGAAATAATTATTGGACAGTAACGAAACTTGGCATGAAGGTACGTGCCAGGCTGATATGCAAATGATTAGAAATGCAGCGTGATTGCGCATTGCGTAATGCCAAAAGAGGTCGTTGAACTTCGTTTTGCTTGGAGTATAAAACAGGTAAACAGAGATTGCTTGATGTGCATAATCTGTTGTAGAGGGAGACTTTTTAAATACAGATGCCATTGCGCCGCCATCGAAGACAATACGAACAGCTGTCAGAGTCCGAGAGGGGAAGAATTAACGGTGTGATGAAATACGGGTGATCAGCTTGGTGAGAAGCCAGCCACCTAGGCCGTTCTGATTTTACTGTGAAGAGGTGTTGTGACCAGTGGACAAAAGAGAGGTCGCTTACATAATGACTAGGCTCAGAACGTGCTCGACAGATCAATAATCGAAAAAACCGTCATATCATACGAAACACACGCATAGCGCCAACTGTCTTGTTGTCCGATATCCGGACATATGCAACGCCTATTCCTATGTGATATGTCCCTGTGTCGGTACGTACCATCCCAAGGTCCCTGGCTGAAAAGCATTTACTATCGCGACTTACCTATGTTGCCAATAATACACCTCTATCCTCCGTTTTGAGTAGTGTGGCGCTTGACGGAATTGGATTGCAACCGAATGGAACCAGGTCGTCTTCCGCGACGAATCCAGATTCAATTTGGGCAGTGATGACAAACATGTACTTAATGCGGAGGCATCATGGTAAACGCCTCAATCCTTCCTTTGCTTTACAAAGCTCATGTGATGTGTGAGATGGCATTGGTGTGAGATGGCATTGCATACGACACACGGTCATTCCTAATATTGATCCACGGCACCATGACAGACCAGCGGTACGTTTGAAACATCCTTCAGCCATAGGGGTTGTCACTTATGACAGGGCTACCAATAGTCATTTTTCAACAAGACAGTGCTCAGCCACACACAGCAAGGGTGTCACAGGACAGCCTCGTTCGAAATACCACCCTTCCCTGGCCTGCGCGATATCAGATTGGTGATGTCGCTTTACATCATACGGGACTTGTATGCCACAATGCACACGATGCGCCATATCGCTTCGTGCATTAACGCTAGAGGTACTAAAACTTCCATTCTTTCGTAATTTTTCCTGTAACAAATGATCGTTTCGCTTTGATTTTGAAATCATTTACTTATATCAACATTGCACTTTCTGACATCTATCTCTTGGTGCTCAAATTTTTATGGCAATAAAAGTATATTTTTTTCGGTGGGAGGACAGGGTGAAGATTCGGAGCAGAATACATATATATATATATATTTTCCTTCATAAATTAACAATGTTATCGGGGAAAAATTATGACTATACATTAAGAAGTATAATAAAATGAACAAATACTGAATCTAATAACAATTTCATTACAACAATGTGATTTCTACCATGAATGTTGAAAGGTAATTTTATTTCGAAAAGTGAGAAAGGATTTATTAATTTTTAAACTTTTAACCAAATTTGACAAAATTTAAATATCGTTAGACTCTTCGCGGACCGCTGGTTGGCCACCCCTGATATATATATTTATATATGTATACATTCTAAAACATGTTTATTATCTACAAAAAACAAACAAATTAAGTCTTAAAAATATTATTTCTTTGTTTTTATTATCTAAAGGTAGGGAGGTTATAAGCCGAAAATGTAGATCTCTTTTCCGCAAAGCGTTACCAAGGTGCACCACGGGGAGGCAGTTTTACTTCACACCCTGAACGGGACCATCTGTCCCGTTGTAGGGCTCTGCGATGTTCTGCAGAAGAGTCGAGATATTAGGAGGCATGATCGCTCCTTAGGCAATGACTTCGGTCTTTTGTTCTATGTTATATTGTCTATAATTTGTTTCGTATCTTTATAGTCCTCTGTAACTTTTGCCTAGCCATTGGAAAAAAAAAAATGTTTTTATAATCTATTTTTAACCCTACTTCAAAAAAAGAAGGAGGTTCTCAATTCAAAGCGTATGTTTTGTTGTTATTGTTTGTTAGCTCTTAACTTCTGAACGGATGATCCGATTTTGATACTTTTTGTTTTGTTGTAAAGGTCTTGGTCTGAAAAAGGTCCCATTGTAATATTTTTACGATCAAAAGAAAATACGAGGTGCCCGAAAAAGTGAGTCCCGACACATTTAACTGCTGAACGGCTGCAGGTATAGTTATAAAAATGGTATGTAGGTATAGTAAAGTGGACATGTGCTACGCGATTCAACCGCCCACAGCGCCACCTGGTTAAAAACAGCGGAGTTAGCGTTCCTATCTCGGAAACGGTTCAAGACAGTGGAAAAAAGTGAATTATAAAATTGCAAAGCATCATCGATTTAGTACAAAAGACAGTTTGTAGACATTAATGCTAAAAATAGAAAGCTTAAAACGTGCATCTTTTTTGTTTACAATTTAATATTTTGTGCACACTTGAACTACATTGCATACGTTGTAGCGTAGCAGGTGACATTTATGCTATGTAAAATTCAAAGTATGGTTATTGTAAGCGGTCACATCGATCAACGCATAGACATTTTAAACCGACTTCATAAAGGTAGAGGTTCTCAATACAAACCATGTTTCTCGTTGTTGTTGTTGTTGTTGAAATTTGTTAGTTTATAACTTCGTAAGAGATGATTTAATTTTAATACTTTTTTTTTTGTCGTAAAGATATTGGCCTCAAATAGGTTTTATTATGATTTCATTAAGATATAAACAAATTACAGGATACTCACAAAACTCCGTTCTCACTCTAACTGCTGAACTCATGCATCTACACTGGAAAATTAGTACGTAAGTATCGTAAAGCGGCCATGCGCTAAGAGATGCGATCGCTTACAGCGCCATCTGTTGGGAACAGAGCGAAGTTAGCGTTTATATCTCGAAACTAGTTGAAGGTATGAGAGAAAAAGTAAATTTCAAAGTTGTACAGCATCAATGATTTAGTACGGAAACACACCTTGTAGATATAAATGTTAAAAACAAGATATTTAAATGTTCATCTGTTTGTTTGCAGTTTTCTACACTGTAAACAAATCAAAAACCTTTATTTCGATGTTGAAACTTCTGTCCGTCAGCTGCAATGCATATTTTGCTCTTCGTTTGTACTTTACGCCGCGCACTTTCAGCGTAGCGGGTGACACGTATACACTGTAAAGTTCAATGTATATGCCTAACAGAATTTTTTGTTACGAATACAGAGTATGCGTTCTTTACATTTCTAAAGCCTTTTTAATTTAATGTATGTTCATTCAATAGATAGTTTTTTTTTCTCATATTCGATAAAGGCAAGAAAGTGACACAACTTAAAAATGCAGCATTTGATAAAGATCAACTTAGATAACTTGACTAGAATAAAACTGACACAACTGTATCTCGAGTGTATAATTTTCTAGATGAAGCTGTAACTTTTTTGTTCACATTGAGTGCATTTCATATAGTTTTCAGTGACATAAATCATTTTTTGAGTTTTGTAATTTTTCTTCGGAGTTGTGATTTGTGAAACAGCCGTCGAAAATCTTCTGATGTTCTGCTATATGACTAAATTTTCACTGAAAAGAAAAAAATAAAACCTTTTTGTAAAAAAAGTGGAACCGACTCCAAAAATCAAGTACTATTCAAACAACTTAAAAAAAAAAAAAAAAAGTATAAAATAAAACTGTAAATTGCGCTTAAAAGTATAAAATAATTTCCTTCGCCAGACAACCTATAATCAACAATTAATCACTTTTGAAGCCGGCGGAAAATTAAATAAAAATTGATATCTTTATTTAATAGAAAAATGAAATTCTATTCAAAATACACATCTCAAATTGTCACCTTCAAAACACAGTCGAAAACTACTTTGATTCAAGAAAACAAATAAGATTTCGTAAACTGCAAATGTTGGCGGAGCAGCTGGTATCTGGCGCCCTTGGTAAAAGGAAAATCGTCAATTTTTCTGGCAAAAATATTTAATTTCTTTGAGAAATCATTGTTATTTTATAATAAGGTATATTAAGAGAGCAATCAAGAATATGAAACAATACTCCGTACAATATATACATAATGAAAATATACATCTTGTGTGTATATTTTTGCCTTACGTTTTCATCGCCAAATCCAAAATTCTCCAAGGATGATAGTTATACCAAAATTGCAAAGGAAACTCTAACTTCGTAGAAAAATAAATACCGAATTGCTAAGGTTGTTCACTGTTCTATGTAGATGGCACTAATGGACCAATTGCATACAACGATAGAATAATGTAGGAAACACGAAAATGGATCATTAGAGACAACAGCATTTGTAGCTACCGATCTAAAAACAAATCTTTAAAAGGAATTAAATTTTTATTTAATATTGCGTCGACTTCAAAAGTTATGATTAATTGTAGTGTTATAGGTTGTTTGGCGCACTGTTAAAAATTTCTGTAAAAATACAGAAAAAGTATTGAGAATCTCCGTAAATGTACATGAGTTCACTGTTAAAAGCAGTGAATCAAGAAACTCGGTTCACTTTCAAAAATTTCTGTAAAAGTACAGAAAAAGTATTGAGACTCTCCGTAAATTTACATGAGTTCTCTGTTAAAAGCATTGAACCAAGAAACTCAGTTCTTAATTTACAGATATTTCCCTTTTCAAAACAACGTTTTCCCTGTAGGGGTTTTGACTGATCCATTAAATAAAAAACTATGTAAATGCATAACCTTAAATTATTTTTATATTAAAGTAAATACCTATATATATATATATATATATATATATATAAGTTTTGCAGGCAAAAATATACTGAATAGTTTGTTTCATTGCAGTGTACTATTACGTAAAAAGGGGGGGAAAAGGGAACGTTAGGGAAAATTAGATTGTTTCTGCGGGATGTTTATCTTCGTATCTACACATTAAAAGTTTGTTGTTGTTGTCTGTATTGAAGAACTTAAAGCAATTCATGTTTTCATTTGGAATTCATAATTAGGTAAGTTAAATTTTATATAATCTTTTATCCTATTTTAATAATCAACAAAAACAATGACTGTTCATGTTAGTTATATTAGCGGTTTTCTTTTTTTTTATATTTAAATCCTGAAACTTATAAACAGAGTTATTCAATTTAAAAATACCTAGAATCTAGTATGTAGTATCTAGCTTCGTATTTCTGTTACATAATACTTTATGTATTTACTGCGGAGGGCAAAATTATAGAAATTATTTCCTATAATCTGAGCCGCTTTTTCTTCTAGAGTTTAGAAGAAAATTGCTTTAGCAGAAGATATACAAAATAAACATAGATATATTAATGTGTTAGAAAGCAGTTATTGTAAAGGATGAAAAAAGTGTGTGTGTGTGTGTGGGGGGGGGTTAAACACAGTTTAGCACATCCATCAAAACAATTTAGCACATCCATAAAAACAGAGAAACATTATTACAAATTATATATGAGTATTGGATGTTAAACATTATTTTTTCGGGGGAGGGGAGTTGTACATCAACCCAGCAATGTTTTTAGTTTTTTTTTTTTTTTTTTTTTTTTTGTGAGTGTTAACATTTAATATATAAATTAATAAACAATGCAAGAAAAACGTTAAAATTATTTTTTTCCACAGCGATAATATTGAAAGGGCGAGGGGAGGGAGATTAGATTAAATTTTCAAACTAGTAGCACAATCTACTCACAAATTGATGTTTAAAGATTAAATGTATAGTTTATGAATCAAGCTGAGTAGAGAAATGTTTAATACTAAATTTTACACAGGCTACATTCTGTGAATAAATTCAAAACGAAGTTTAAAAAAGTTCAATTTAATTCGGAATTATTTTGAAGTATAAAAACAACTGGATTGTCGAATTACACTAGATAAATGTTTCCTAACCATACGTTGCCGAAACTACACCTACATGCTTATACAGTGGGGCGGAGACGTTGATTACAGGTTAACTGCAATTAAAAAAATACTTTTTTGTTGAAATAAGTCAAACTTACACTGTTATATCAACACAAAGTCCGAAAACTTTCCGACAAGATTTTTGGTCTGAATTAAAACATTGTTTCTTAAGCGTTCCTTTTCTTTTCTTTATTTTTTGAGAAGAGCATATGTCTAATGGCCAGAAAAGTTTATTAAATGAGCAATGTTTTTCTCCGAAAGGAATAAGGTTAAAGGTAAAAATGTGCTTTACGGTCCTTCTTGGCGATTTTTTGGCGATTTCGAACTCGCCGAGTCTGCGCGGTGTTTTTTTTCTCTCCCGTCCTTTCCAAAATGGCGGACAGGAAGCACGGTTTCCCAGTTTTTATAACCGTTCCAAGAAGGCCGATTTACGCAATTTAAAGCGATTATGTAAACATAAAGCGTCAGAAATATCTTACAAATACTTGAGTAAAGAAAAATAGCAATTTAGCGTCAGAAATATCTTACAAAAGCAATTATGTAAACATAAAGCGTCAGAATTATCTTACAAATACTTGAGTAAAGAAAAATACAAATTTTTCATAATTGTTATCAACTAAAACTAAGAAATATTACAAAACAAAAACAGCACAAATAACTTAATATACATAAATAAGCAATTAAATAAAAAAGAGTTTTTTTACTTACCCGTTTCATAATTCCAGTAAAGAGTAGCACTTTCGTCAGAAATATCCCCTCTGCATATTACGATAAAATCATGTACACCAACGACATAAACATGACTCTAAACACTAATCCAAAGCTTTTTTTTTCATCATAAACATTCAATTGTAAAAAGTAGCACTTTCGTCGAAAATAGAAGTATCCCCTCTGCATATTACGATATAATCATGTACAACAACTACATAAACATCACTCTAAACACTAATCCAAAGCTTTTTTTCAGCATAAACATTGAATTGTACAAAACCAATAAATGACAATTTTACATAAGAAAAACGACAACTGCGACACCAACCACATAATACACCACTTCAAACACTACTCAAAAGCTTTTTTTTTAAGATACTCAATCTAAATATTCAATTTTACAAAACCAACAAATTACAATTTTACATAAGAAAAGCGACACATTGAAACAACGTTACTCTTGGAAAAACGAAGAAAATAATCTCTGGAGATTTCGATTTTATCATGTACACCAACCACATCAACACAATTGCAAACCGTACTCAACGTATTTCTTATGATATTCAACACAAATAATCAATTTAAAATAAATCGCAATTTCACAGAAGAAAAACAACAAACGTGTGCATCCATGCCTCACATATGATGCAATGAAACGGCCTACTGTTGCCAAAATTCAAAAAACAAAAGAAACAAATCGAAATACCAGACTCTTTCTGAAAGGACCTAAGACTACTGTATAAGTAGCCTTAAAAGGACCAAAAAAAAAAAAAAAAAACAGAGAATACAACAATAACCTTAAATATAACCCAGATAAGCACAGTGCATTTAACGTCACACTACTACTGCGTTATGGGCGATAATCTCGGAGATTCGCAAGTAATGTTGCATTTAACATCGCACTAGCACTACCCTTCGGCGACAATCTCGGAGATACGCCAGTAAGGTAAGGTGACCATATTTTCAAACACTGATTTGAGGACAAATTACCGTTTGTCCCCAA
Source organism: Salticus scenicus (assembly GCA_963930645.1). NCBI lineage: Eukaryota > Metazoa > Arthropoda > Arachnida > Araneae > Salticidae > Salticus > Salticus scenicus. Next base: position 77,349,993 of record OZ005650.1, read on the forward strand.
ATCGAAGTAAATGTCGAGGACCTTGAAAACTGTATTTGGGGACTTTTTCGAGGACACGATAGACCAATATCTATATGCATTATTAATAAAAAGAACTCTGATTTATACATTACAAAATGCTTCGAATCACTTTTTTCTACGAAAAATTGCTGAGCCTAAGGTAAGTTTATGGAAATTAAACTATCCCAGCATTATTAAAATAATCAAGTCTATAGAACCCATTTACACTTTATTATGATCAGGCCCTGACTAACGGCAGGGCATACGGGGCAAATGGCCTGGGCCCCCCTTCTGGAAGGGGCCCCCCTACAGACGTATGCAGAAATTCTGCAACCTAAAAAGCTCTTTTGCCACTGCAAGGGGGGCCCCCAGAATAGGCTTGCCCCGGGGCTCCAGGTACCCTAAGTCGGGCCCTGATTATGATGATAGGAGAAAACACAAAATAGCACCATTTCATTTTAATCTTTAGAATCCCCACTCCCTGAAATGCAGAAGTTATTCCCGATTATATAACTAAAGAAATAATTTCATTAAGCAAATTTTATTTTTCACTTAACATAAATCGGGCAAGATAGAATTTATATACTGATTAGTAGTGCATGATTCTTTCTCTGCTCATGAAGTATGAGGGTCTTTATTTCAAAGTTCCGTTGATTTTCAAGATAATCCAATTATTAGAATGTGATTTTGATTGGATTGGAATAGATGGGTTTAACGTCTCATTAGTGCTGTACAATGGGCAATTGGCGACAGTCTAGCACTTACCCCCACAGGTAGTCCGGAGACATGCCATCACAATTTTGATCCTCCACGGAATGGACTGTGATTTTGAAAAAATACACGCAAATATTTAAATTTCGGGACATTTAGCGTCCCCGAGTAGTCAAAGAATTTTTGGGGACAAAAAATAGAAAAGGCCAAAATTCGAGGACAGTCCTCGAATTTCGCGGACGTATGGTCACCTTACAGTAAGGTAGCATTTAACTTCGCACTTGCACTGCGCTTCGGCGACAATCTCTGAGATACGCCAGTAAGGTAGCATTTAACTTCGCACTAGCACTGTGCTTCCGTGACTTTTCGCAGGAATGAGTAATATGCACGTTTGTACGGTCCGCGTATATGAAACCAAAAAAGAACAAAAACACTGGATACCACACCCGCATTGTGCATGAATGTATAAAACCTACGAAATTTTGTTTTGCAGCAATCAGTAAAATTAAAAAAATCCCTTTATTTTGCTTCGTTACTCATGTCATAAAGCTTTTTCGCCGGAGGGCCCTCCGCGTCCTCGGTGCCTCCCGCTTGTCGTGGACGCCGGAGGGCCCTCCGGCGAAAAAGCTTTATGACATGAGTAACGAAGCAAAATAAAGGGATTTTTTTAATTTTACTGATTGCTGCAAAACAAAATTTACTGCTTCATAAAGCTTTCAAAGCAGTCCACTGCAAGCGGGAGGCACCGAGGACGCGGAGGGCCCTCCGGCGAAAAAGCTTTATGACATGAGTAACGAAGCATTCGTTTTGCAGGGAACAGTAATATGCACGTCTGTACGCTCCGCGTACATGAACCCCCCTCCCCCCCAAAAAAAGCACTGCCCCCCCACAAAAAAAAAACACTGCCCCCTTCCAAAAAAAACACTGCGCCCCCCCAAAAAAACACTGCGCCCCCCCCCAAAAAAAACACTGCTCCCTCCCAAAAAAAAAAAACACTGCCCCCCCCCCTCCCCCCCAAAAAAAACACTGCCCCCCCCAAAAAAACACTGCTCCCTCCCAAAAAAAACACTGCCCCCCCACAAAAAAAAAAAAAAAAAAAATCACAGCCCCCCACAAAAAAAAAACCCACTGCCCCCCCACAAAAAAAAAAAAAAAAAAATTCACTGCCCCCCCCCACAAAAAAAAAAATCACTGCCCCCTCCCCTCCCCCCCCCCCAAAAAAAAAAAAAAAAAAAAATCACCCCCCCCCCTCAAAAAAAAAAAAAAAAAAAAAAAAAAAATCACTGCCCCCCCCCAAAAAAAAACACTGCCCCCCAAAAAAAACACTGCTCCCTCCCAAAAAAACACTGCCCCCCCACAAAAAAAAACCACTGCCCCCCCCCAAAAAAAAATCACAGCCCCCCCACAAAAAAAACCCACTGCCCCCCCAGAAAAAAAAAAATTCACTGCCCCCCCCACAAAAAAAACCACTGCCCCCCCCCACAAAAAAAAAATCACTGCCCCCTCCCCCCCTCTCAAAAAAAAAAAAAAAAAATCACTGCCCCCTCCCCCCCCCCTAAAAAAAAAAAAAAAAAAAAAAAAAAAAAACACTGCCCCCCCCCCCTCCCCCCCCCCACAAAAAAAAAAAAAAAAAAAATATATATATATATATATATTCACCCCCCCCCAAAAAAAAAAAAAAAATTACTCCCCCCTCCAGAAAAGAAAAAATAAATCACTGCCTCCCCCCCACACACACAAAAAAAAATCACTGCCTTAAAAGCACATTTTATCCAAATGATGTCCTCCGGACGAAATGTCGTTTTGCAGCGACCAGTAATATGCACGTATGTACGCGGAGCGTACATGAAAACCACAAACAAAACATCACTCTATACCTCACCCGCATTCTGCATGAATCTCTTAAACATACGAAATTTCGTTTCGCATCGATCAGTAAAGCGTACATAAAAACCAAAGAAATATCACTAAATACGTCTCACACAAACTCCATGAATCTTTAAAACGTAGGAAATTTCGTTTCGCATCGATCAGTAACACGTATATAAAAACCAAAAAAAAAAAATATTACTAAATACGTCTCACACAAACTCCATGAGTCTTTAAAATGCACGAAATTCGTTTGGCAACAATAACGTACGCGAAAATCAGTTTCAAAACATCATGGGGAGGTTACCACATTTCAAACATCGATCGTTCAGCGGCGCATAAACACCGTGGTTACTAAGGTTGGCATCTTTATCCGCGAGTCGCCAAGAAGGACCGTAAAGCACATTCCAACCAGGTTAAATTTGAATTAGAACGATAAAGACCAGAAATATTATTGAAAATTATATAGATCTTTGATACTAAACATTTTTTAGTGTGTGTGTGGGGGGGGGGGGGGGGAGAGGGGCTAATGGAAATGATTTGTATGGATACCAACACAATATTTTCAGTTTTGTTTTCTTAAATGTTTGAAAATCTGTTTGTGTGTACAATATTTATATATTTGATATAACAAAACAAAAACAAGCAACATAGAAAAACTAATGTTTCTTTACCCGCAGCGGGAATGAATAGGGAAAGTAGGGAAGAAGTTAAATTACACTTTCAAACTTGTTAATTTTCTGTGTAGAAACTGAAATTCAAAGATTGAAAACATAACATTAAGTTGTGCGAAGAAATGTTTAAATGAATGCGAAATTTTATCAAGGTTACATTTTTCGAACCAATTCAAAACTACAACTTTCAAAAGTCACACACACACACACACACACACAAAAAAAAAAAAAAAAAAAAAAAAAAAATCATATTAAGCATCATTTTTTTTTCTTTGTGAGGTAAATGTGTGTGTGTGTGGGGGGGGGGGGGGGGGGAATTTTAAAGAACCAGAAAATTTTGTTCTGAGGATTAGACAGTTTAGACTGTTTTTAGAAAATCTGTCTCTGTGTGTGTGTATCACAAATTTTGTGGACGCTGTATCTCACGAACCAATGAACGAAATTTAGCCAAACTGGGTGTTTAGTTGGACCCTGACATTAACTAGTGCATATTAGATTTATGGAACAATGGCTCAACAGGTGGTGCTGTGATCGCATTTTTAACACTTTCCAACAAGGTTGAAAAGTGTTTATGACTTCGGTCTGACTGTCTGAGCTCTAACTCCCGTAAATATTTATCAAATTTCTTGAAATTGAAATATGTTATTCAAGATCACTATCGGACGTTCCTATTGAAAATGGAGTTTACACCTCTACTGGTTTATGTACAGGGACACCCGAAAATATTTCAAAGCATTGTGTTCTATGAGAGGTATTTCTATAAACCATATTTTCAGAACTTTGCTGTAGACATATCTTAATGAAATTGAAATATGTTATTAAAGTTCACTATTGGATATTTCCTGCATCAAATGGAGGAAATGCCACCATCGGTTTATGTACAGGGACACTCAAAAGTATTCCAAAGCATTGCGTTCTAGGAGAGCTATTTCTATAAATTAAATTTTAATAACTGTACTATCCACGAAGTTTTAGGAAATTGAAATATGGTATTTACATGCACAAAAGAATGCTTTGCATAGTGTAGCATGATTAACATTAGATTTACAGGGTGGCACAAAAATATCTAGTTACATTAAGAGGTATTAATAAAAAATTGCTAGAATTGCACTTTCGTTTACGTTAAGCGTTTTTAATAATTTCTAGCATTTTTTATGTGTGAATATTATTTCAGTTTTGTGTATCTGCCTGTCCGCCCGTCTGTTGTCTGTCTGTCTGTCCGATCTCTAACTCCCGTAAATATTTATGGAATTTCTTAAAACTGATATAGTTCACTATCGGATGTTCCCTATTGAGAATGGAGTTTATACCTCTACTGGTTTGTGTACAGGGACACCCGAAAGTATTTCAAAGCATTGTGTTCTATGAAAGCTATTTCTATAAACCATATTTTCATACCTTTACTGTAGACATATCTTAATGAAATTGAAATATGTTATTCAAATTCCCTACTGGATGATTCCTGTATAAAATGGAGGAAATACCACCACCGGTTTATATACAGGGACACTCAAAAGTATTCCAAAGCATTGCGTTCTATGAGAGATATTTCTATAAATCAAATTTTAATTACTTTCCACGAAGCTTTAGGAAATTGAATTATGTTATTTATCTGCACAAAAAAATGCTTTGCATAGAATATAGCATAGTTAGCATTAGATTTACAGGGTGACAGAAAAATATCCATTTATTTTAAGAGCTACTAATAAAAAATTGCTAAAATTGTGCTTTCGTTTACATTAAGCGTTTTTAACACTTTCTAACATTTTTAAGTGTGAATATTATTTCCGTTTGTGTATCTGTCCATCTGTCTGTCTGTCTGTAAGCCCCGCTCTGACTCCTGTAATTATTTATGGAATTTCTAGAAACTGATATATTTTATTGAAGTTCACTATCGGATGTTCCATATTGAAAATGGAGTGAATATCTCTTCTGGTTTGTGTACAGGGACACCCAAAAGCATTCGAAAGCATTGTGTTCTATGAGTGTTATTTTTATAAACATTAATTCCCTATAGAATGTTCCTTATTTAAAATGACATTAATAGGACCTGTACAACTAGTTTGTTTACAGGGACAACAGAAAAAAAAATGTCAATGCATTACGTTTTAGGACAGAATTTCTTCAAAGTTATATTTAAGTCTTTCTACTGTGAAAATCATAAATATATTGAAATTTATTGTTAATACTCTAAAATAATGTTTTGTATAGAATGTGATACGATTAACTTTCTGATTTACAGGGCTGCACTAAAATATTCAGAAAGATCAAAAGCTTTAATTATAATCTAATGGCTGCATTTTATTTTGCGTTAAGCCTTTTTAACACTTTTCAAAATGCCTAAGAGTAATTTTAAAATCAATTAGTCTATCTGTATATTTTTCAGTCCTTCTGTCTATTGTGTGATAACATAGGCAAAGAATATTAAAAGTTATTCGATACAACAATTACGTACAGTTGGAAAGTGTTACTAATCAAAGCATACTGCATGATTTTTCTTTCTTGTTCTAAATTTTCAACATGACAATATAGGACAAAATTTCGTATAAATGTACACAATGAGAGTTATTTTAATCGTGTGATTGTAAAATTAATATGAATTATTGATAATAGTAGTAGTTAACCAGGGGAAAAAAATTGCATGGGGGCATCGCTCCCCCCTGGGGGTTAAGTACCCCCCAGGGGGAGTAAATTTTCAAGATGGGTATCTTTCGAAAGATATCGTCAATACCTTTAAAACTAATGGTTGAACTATAGATCTGTGATAATTTAAAACAAAAGTTATCCATTTTTCCTTTTTTTTTTTTTTTTTTTTTTTTTTTTCTTTTAACGAAAAAAAAACTTGGAAAGAAGTCATTTCTTTTGATTTGGAAAAAAACTGACATCTTTCGGCATTTTGTGATAATTCTATCAGATAAAAATCTTCTGCATTTATAACTGAAAAGAATTTGATAATTTAATAAGTAATTTTTATTGTATAAGTTTTGTGTAATATTATATAGAAGAAATTCATGTGGTGGCCACATCCTACTAGTTTTTAGTTTAATATCGTCTGAAACTTCTATACGTTTTCTTATATATTCTTTTTACAGCCTCTTCCTGTAATTAAAAGTGTTTGCTGGCATTTGCTGAAAGACTGAAAAATAATATAGATTACCTTAAATCAAAATAGTAGGAATAGAGGAAAAAGTAAGTCATTTCTACATTATATAATTAATAGTTTAAATAATAAAAAATACGTACATTTAAAAATCAAAATACAAACTAAAGATTTTATTGATGGGAGTTTTATCCGACATTTTTTAAAATTATTTTTTAATGGAGGGGAGGACGGTTTGTATTCTAAATCGTCCAATGTTATTAATTTTGCTTTCAGAAAATTTTGAAAATCTGCTTGCGTGTGTATATGTATGCATATAATATGCACAAGTTAAAAAAACACAATGTAAGAAAAAGAAAACTATTGTTGCAGTTGCCGAGCAATGGTAATAGAGGGGTGGGTTGGGGGACAAATTAAATTTTCTGACAAGTTAATATTTTTCAGAATACAGTTTGATATTTAAGAATTCAAAGTACAGAGTGTATATTAAATTGAGTGAGGAAATGTTTAAATTAATACGAAAATTGACGAGTGATGAAATGTTTAAATTAATACGAAATTTTATCTAGGCTGTTATATGTTGCGGACTAATTTATATCTCAAAATAACCGATCCACATAAAACGTTACTTTTAAGTACAAATTCCAACTGTATTTTTGAATTATCCTGGATGAATATACCATAATCATAAGCATGCCAAGACTGCGATTACATGTTTATGTAGGGAGGCGGACGCAGACGATTGTGGAGCAACTGCAATTTAAAAATACATTTTCACTGAAATATAGCTAATAGACGATAGATTCTGCTTAGTAATGCATTGTCAAAAAACTTTCAGACAAGTTTTTGCATTGACAGAAATAATTTTTCTTAAACATGTTTTTTTTTTTTCTTCTTTGTAAGGGGAAGATTTTAATAACTGGACAGTTTTTAATTCGGAGTATTATAAAGTTCAGAGAGCGCTTGGAACTAAGGCCGAGTCCCCCAGTTTCTAACATTTGTTAAAAAAAGAAGGGGAAAAAAAAGAGGGGGGAGGGAAACACGGGGGCAAACTTTAAAATTTCATATAGGAATAGGGGGGGGGAGTCATTTAAAAGCTCGGGGATAAAGTCTTTTCAAAGTAGGCCTAGGACTTACAGCTGTCAATCGGCCTTATTTCCAAATCCAGTCCAATTCATACTTATTTTTAATATAAAATATTTCAAAAATATTCTGTTACACTGGCGTTCATAAAATGGTGCTTAAATATCTTATGATTTCATTATATAAGTGATTTTTTCCTGTATTAATGATTTAAAATACCATGTATATCTACTTTTATTTTCTTTAGAGGATTTTTTATTAGATTCTATTTAGATGGAGTATATACGATACACTTTAAAATTCGCGTATGTATACTTAATTTTTTTTAGTGCCATGGAATTACAATCCTTTCTTTTCATTATTTGCTTAAAATGTCATAGGATGCAGATTTCGTTTTAAAAATTTATAGTTAAAGTGTTTTCCAACAATAGTAACTTTCATCACTTTTCTTTTTTCTAGTTATAATGGAAATTGATCCTGATATCAGAAACGAAACAAGTTGTCTAAGAAATATGAAAATAGAAAATGCCGTAAAATACCCTCATCAAAGACATTTACAAATACCAAATATTTATCCTGTTAAAGAATTTTTCACCATTTATCTTTTATTAATGTGTGTATGTTAGTAAAATAAAGTTTAATTTAAATCTAATTCAGTATGTTTTATTTTTTAATTATTTTTAATTGTATGTTTTCTTTGCAGCAAAGATGTTTTTCTTCTTAAGTGAGCTTTTTGCAATGATTCTAGTAAATTACCAGGATGCTGCTTTCATGTGTAAAAGCGTAAAATTTGTTTCTTCTTTAGATCCTATTTTGTAGAAGAAAAATGTTTTAAAATTTGTTTTTGTAAAGAAAAAAAAAAGTCAAAATATTTTTAATTCAAAATAACTAATGGCTTCTTTAACAAAAAGTTATATATTTTAAAATTTTGAATTTTATGGAACTAGTGACGAAAAATAAAAGAGTATCCGATTTTCATCTGCATTGAACCCTAAATTAATATTTAAAAATATTAAAAACTCTATATTTCTTTATATACTATTTAATACGTATGAACATTTTCCCTCCACTTGCCGTCGATTTAAAAATATTTATATCCCAGAAACTGAAGTAATTAAGGAAATTATTCTACACATTGCAATGAATTAATTATAAAAAATAAAATTATTTAGGTATCGAACCTTTAATATGTTCCTGTACTTCTACGATTACGTATTAGAAATCTGATCTGAAATGAGAATTTTTATTTTCTAATAAAACAACTTTTAAAAACAAATTTCATTAAAAACAGAATATTGAAAAATGTTCAAAATTTATTACAGTTTGAAATAAAATTTGCATGAAATCTCTTAGTCTTGATTTAAGTGACAAGTTATGCATTGCATTAATATGTTGCACAAATTTACCTTTTTAATTAACTACCAAAATTGTATGCATAGTTTTTAGAGAGACCTTTATATGGAAATGAATTAGTAATTTTTTTTTTTTCTTTAGCTAATATAAAAATCAATGTGAGTATTTAAAAATTCAAATTCATTTACTACACTACCTTTCCATAAATGACCGGACACTTTCGATTTCAGGTGCGTTTTAAAATAACTCAAAAAGTACTATACAAATCATCTTGAAACTTCAGGAGTGTAAAAAACATGTTGTACCTCATGTACTTCAGTTATTTGTTTGTGCCAAAAGTGAAAAGAAGACCAGTAAAAAAATTAAAGAAAAATAAGAGTATTTGGCATCACCCAGTATACAGTAATGCTCGAAATACAATCTGGCTGTAGCACATGATTATGGGGCTCATCCTCATTTTCTGTATAAATTTTCAAGTCTCTACCGTATGTAATCAGGGAGATATAATGATTTCTTTAAAAAATTGCTGAACTTTTTTTTTTTGTTGTTGTTATAACATGCAAGGTATTAAATAAAGTACAAAGCTATGTTCGGGAAACCCAATATACAACATTAGACACAACATACTGCAATCAGAATGAAAAAAAATATTAAATATATAATGAAATGTGGGCATTTTTACTAAATAATTTTTAACTGCATATGATTAAGTTTTAGCTAAATTTCATTTGTATAATTTAGTAGCCAAATGCATTAAACTACTTATATAAAAACTCCAAACAAGTATTGTGTAAACTCAAAGTTCTACGCCAAAGAATGAACTGGTCTTCAGTTTCTCTTGAAGAAACGCTAAAGTATAAGGAGTTTTACTCACATTTTTATTTTTATTCGATGAACGGTAATGCAATTTTCTGTGATTGTAAATAAATATTGGGAAAGCCCTGTTAACAATTTCTTTGTTGGGGAACAGCTGAAATTCAGTTTATTCTATGACGTAGAACTTTTTGAGTTTACACGATTTTTGTTTGGGGTTTTTACATAAGTAGCTCAATAAATTTGATTGTTAAATTTTAAAAAGGAAATGTCACTGAACATTTACGCATGCGCAGTTAGAAATTTAGTAAAAATACTCATATTTCATTAGATATTTAATATTTTTTTCATTGTGATTGCAGTATGCAGTGTTTATTATTGTATGTCGAGTTTCCTGAAAATAACTTTGCACTGTCTTTTCATGCTTTGCGTGTTATAGCTAAAAAAAATGGGAAATTTTTTGCAATTTTTTAAAGAAACCTTTATCTCCCTGATTATATGCGGTAGAGACATATAAACTTAGAGTTAATGAGAAAGTCCTATAATCACATGCTACTACCAGAACGTATTTCAAGCATTAATTATTACAGGGTGAAGCCAAATACTTACATTTTACTTTAATTTTTTTTTACCGGTCCTCCTTTCACACCTCTGAAGTTTCAAAATGATTTGTTTAACATTTTTTGAAATACTTTAAAAAATGTCTGAAATCGAAAGTGTACGGTCATTATGGAACGGTAGTGTACCTAACAAATTTTTAGTACTTCCTTCCCCCCCCCCCCCCAATTTAAAAAGTTTACACCTTTTTAAGAGCATAATGCATTTGGAACGATTAGTGTTTTAATATGTAATATATATATATATATATATATATATATATATATATACATACATACATATATTTGTTAAAATATTTTTTTTAAGTGTATTTACAAAGTGGATGTATGTTTTGAATGGAAGAAACTGAGGTTGTTAACACAGATCTACAAATATGATGTTGGCAAAATTTAATTTATTTTAGTTGATAAATATATTTTTAATGTGCTGAAGCCGAAGAGGAAGCCAATTTTCCTCTGTTACACATAGCCTTTGCCAATACAGGGTGTCTACCAACACAATTCCTTCTATTTCGGTAGTTTCTAGTATGATTCCATGATTAATTGTAATCAATCATGGAATCATACTAAAAAGTAACCGTATAGTTATATTGGTGGAAGAGTCATGAAAAAAAAAAAAAAAAAAAAAAAAAAAAAACAGCGCACCCTGTATTGATAAAAATATGTGATAGAGTAAAATCTAGTTTCGGTTTCAGCCGAGCAAAAACCATCAATATCAGTCATAATTATCAAATCAATATTTTAGATTTAGACCTGTGAGATCTTTCACTATTGAGTCATATTCTACATATTGAGTCATATTCTACATAAATGAGGCGATTAAGTTTTTATTTTGATATGGACTAAATATAACCGAGCAATATTAAGCAAATTAACCAAGCAATATTAAGCATATTTTGCAATTATTTCTGATAATTTTATTAGAAATACCATAATATAAATCAGCTTTTTTTTTAAATTTTTTTATTAAAAGTTGAATGTTTGCAAAATGTACCACAACATTAATAAAAATTGTAGTTAAAAACCTGTTGAAGCGCATCATTACAAATCCTACCAAAGGTAATACAAGCTTAACCAACTTTATACCTCTGAATTTTAATGTAGTTTTGATAAAAAATATATAGCATGTCTATATATATACTAAAGTCTGGTCTTCTTGTCCCATCAATTTCCGAGGAGTTCTTATCTCAAAGTTTGAAGGTGGGAGGTGCGAAGTTCGATCTCAGGTTGAGATTTTCAGCCTACCCATTCGAAATTTTCCAAGGTTTTCTTAAAAAACTTTTGTAAATATGGAATAAAACATCTTAGAATGACCTACACATAAGGCATTCTATACAGGCCTAGAACTCTGAAGTAACCAATGTGATTTTACCACCACAATAATATTATAATAATATATTTAGAAGCCTATTCAAAACACTCTAAACTGACGCGCATTTAAAATAAATCCCAAGGCTACGAACTTACAAGTGCAAAAACATCCAACTTTAAGTTTCTTTTCCTTAAGTTGAATAAGAATCTGTACTTATGTAACGTATTTACTAGATTCTTACCTATATTCATGAAGATAAACTTACTGTTGGATATTTTTGTACTTGTAAATTGATAATAATATAATTTATTTTAAGTATATGCCAATTTAGAGTGTCTTCGATACGCTTGTAAACATACTAATATTTAATCGTCGTTAGTTAAAGCCGATTGGATGTGCTAAGTTTCTAGACCTGTGAGGATTGCCGTAAGTGTAGTTTTTCTAAAATGTCTTATCCTATATTTATACAAGTTTTGGAGATATCCGCGGAAAATTCCGAATGGGTAGGTGAAAAATCGCAACTTGGGATCGAACTATGCACCTTCCGCCTTCAAACGTTGAGAGCAGAGCTTCTCAGCCAATGGTTGGGCCTTCAAATATTAGGTATTTTTACATGGATAAATTTACTGAGATTTTCATAATATTATATGCGAAATTTACGGAGACTTGGATGTTCTTACGTAGGTAATTTTACAGAGACTTGGATGCTCTTCCATATGTAATTTTACAGAGATTTGGATGATTTTACATATGTAACCTTACAGAGACGTGGTTATTTTTACAATGGTAAATTTACAGAGACTTATATGCTTTTACATGCTCGAATTTACGGAGACTTGCATATTTTTACATATGTAAATTTACAGAGACTATGATGTTTCACAGATTTAAATTTACAGAGACTTGAATATTTTGATCTATGTAAATTTACAGAGACTATGATTGATTTACAGAATAGTTTCTCTGCATTTTGACAGAATCTCTTTTTTTTAATTCTCTGTAAATTTACGTAAGACTTAATATAATTAATTACCAATAGATTCTCTGTAAATTTACAGAAAAATTTTTAACAGTGCGAAGGAAATTATTTTATACTTTTAAGCGCAATTTACAGTTTCATTTTATACATTTTTTTTTTTTTTTTTTTTTTTTTTTTTTTTTAAGTTGTTTGAATAGTAGTTGATTTTTGGAGTCGGATCTATTTTTTTACAAAAAGGTTTTATTTCTTTTGATATTACGAGATACTAATTTTATTACATTCTAAAAGACAGAGCTTTTAGAAAAAGTAAAAAGTCAAAGTGGTATACACCTACATTCGATGGGATTTCGAAATTTCAGTAATTAAAAATCAATACTTAAAAAAAAAAAAAAAAGTGTTCTATACACATTCTTTATGCATATATTTCCGTAAGATAAATGAATCCGTAAGATAAATGAAATATATTGTCGTTTGGTTGAATTTTCGAAAATGAGATTTTTGCTGTATGTGCACGTTTTGATGACCCCTGAATCTAAAAATCACCTTTTTAGCAGTTGGTCTGAGTGTTTATATTTCTTTTTGTGTGTTTCTCATCAGCAAGAACATGCAATGGCAGGAAATTTAAAAACGAGTTTCTCAATACGCATCATAATCAAACAAAAGAGTTCTGATATATTTCTCAGACAGAAACTGTCTCAATAGGCTCGTAATTCTAACATATTTTTATTTATTTACAAAGATTTGTAAGCTCATAAGAGTTTTCTTTTTTTTTTTTTTTTTTAAGAAAAATCTTTTGCAACGTGGTTGAAATAATTGGACTTTATATTAAATAACCAACAAGTGAAAATCCCTTTATGAAATTTCAACTCTGGAAAATACTTAAAATCTAACTCGTTCTTTTGCCGACAATTTGGTTAATGTTTGTTCTATTAAAATGAACTTTTGACAAAAGTTGCCCAATATAGCTAGCTTACGAACCGATGTAATAAAATGCTTCTATCTTTTGCGCGTACGCAGTAAATATATATATATATATATATATATATATATATATATATTTATTTATTTATTTATCATTATAAATGCTCATATCTCAACAAATATTATACGTGTGAATTTTATTTTCTGAATATTGTTTATCTAGGGTTTTGTCAGTTTTTTTGCAAGATTTGTAAAGTTTTATGGAAATCCGTTCTGATTATAAGGACAAATCTTGCCAAAAGAATTAATAATTTAAAAAAAGTATATGTATATATATATTCCCCTAAATAATTGCACTATTTCAACAACAAAACATATAAATGTATTTCATAGTTTGTCCATCAATGTGTTAAAGTTACAAGTCATTTGTAGTTTTTCATAATACAGGGTTATCTAAAGTATTTTTGCCCTTCTTCAATTTATGGTTGGTACCCTTACTGCATTCTGGACTAAAACAATGGTGTAAATGTGAGTTTCTAATTGTTCTTTGCATGATTGAAATTCCGGGCAATTTCTTCCAGTACTTTTGGGAAGAACTGAAAAAATGCTTAAAAAAAAAAAAAAAAAAAATCTAATCTAATAATTTAATTACCCACTATATGTACATTTTCTGAAGATGTCTGGAAATGTAAATTCTTTTTAGAAAATATTATCTTTTTTTTTTTTTTTTTTTTTTTTTTTTTTTTGTATATAAAATAAAAGAAAACATGAATTTTGTGATTTATCAGTTTAAATATGAATTTCCATAAAACCAAATTTAAAAATTTCATCAATTATTTATTTTTTATATGTCGTTTGAATATTGAACTATCACTTTATATTCTTACAAGATTGTAAATTAAAATGTACTTTTTTTTTAAACATATAAATCATATTTAAGATTAAACACAAACATTCTTCCTAAAATAAATCCGTACGAATTTTAAAGTGTATCTTTACAATTTTTCAAAACTTGTATGTGACAATACATAAACTATATTTTTAAATTGTTCTTTCGTTGAACTGCTATATTTATGATTCGACAGAAGAGATATCAATATACAACTTCGAAAAGTGCAATGTAAATATTCCATTACATCTGAATTTCCTTCGTCGAGAATTTATTTTCTGTTTCATTACTTTTCTGTCAAAGGAATTCCACTGTGAAAAATATATCATGACATGCTTCGTCAAGCATAGGTTTTCCCAATATTATTTTAGTGTAATATTTTAGTGTATGTTGTTTTTGAAGAATTACCAGAATGACATACAATAGAATAAATTTGCTGGTAAGATTTTATTTGGTTTGCGCTTTCTACCAGTTATTCGTATAATTTACAAGTGTACGCTGCACTACAAGTACTATTTTATTTATTCAGTTTATTTTATTTTATTTTTTAGCATCATGTTTTTTGATTTCCATAAAATTTGCACAAGGATTTTTTTTTTCAAATATAAATGTAATAAAATTAAATTTCATTACTTCGTATTGAAAATTCTGTAAAAAACTTTTAAAGTTTATATCTCACAATCGGAAAAAATTTTTTAATCATTTTTTATTATTTACAAAACACCCTTTGAAACATTATCAGGTTTTTCATTAAACATTAGTAAATTATTTTGAATTATTTCTTTTCATGCAATTTGAAGTAAAAAAGTATCTACACACACATATATACATCGTTTATTTGTTGTAGGTTTTACGAAAATACTTTTTTTTTTTTTTTTTTTTTTTCACATTCGAGTTTTATTTTAATAATCGAAATTATTTTTTTAGTCGACTTATATTTTTTATACATTCGACTTATTCATTATATATATATTTTTTGTTGTTGTTGTGAAGGTCTTCGTCTGAAATAGGTCCATTATCTTGACAAAATATAGGGTGCTCACTAAAGTCAGTCTTAACCCTTTTAACTGCTGAATGGATACAGGTATGACCCTTAGTATAATTTGTAGGCATATTAAAACGCCATGCGCTGCTACATGTAACCGCTTACAGTGACATCTAGTGGAAAACAGTTGAGTTAGCAGTCTTATTTCGGAAACTGTGCCAAATAAGGGAAAAAGCTAATTAAAAACTTGTAGACCATCATCAGTTTAATACGAAAAGACGCTCTGTAGGGATTCGTTGAAAATAAAAATGCTTAAAACGTGCATTTTTTTTCTGCAATTTCCCGCACATTGACGTGCTAAAACAATCTTAATATATATATATATATATATATATATATATATATATATATATATAAGGTGTTCCAAAAGTCCACCCCCAACCTAACTAGAAAATGAGTCGGAATTATGAAAAATAGCGAAACACGTGTTGAATGAAGTCGAGAGGTACCACTTTTGGTGCAAAAGGTTTGGCCCCGGAAAGGTTAGGGGCCACTAAGGAGGGCAAATTTATAATTTCAAATAGGAAGGTATGTCTTGTGATACATCCCTGAAAACGTCTCTACAATAAATGAATATCATCTATATATTAATACGTGAAGCAAAAACTTTGTACCCCTTTTTACGAAAATTGCGCGGACGGAGGATTATGAAATTTCGCACACTTATAGTTTATATAGAGAAGAAGTGCAGAATGCTAATATTTTTTAAAAATACAACGACAAAGACGAGAAATTGGAACATTTGTGAAACGACAAAGGTGCAATTCAAAGCCTATATTATCGGGTTTTATTTCCAGATTAAAATTAGCATTTTCATTTTTTTATACTGTTGCCAAAATTTTGAAATTTCAATTAATAATAAAAAGTTAATATGTTAATAACAATAATAAAAGTTAATAACAATGAGTTATTTTTTAAATAGCCAGTTTCATCTGAAAGAGTTATTTAACCATTTAACCTTCAAAGAACTCTCTATATATTAATACGTGAAGCAAAAACTTTGTACCCCTTTTTACGAAAATTGCGCGGACGGAGGATTATGAAATTTCGCACACTTATAGTTTATATAGAGAAGAAGTGCAGAATGCTAATATTTTTTAAAAATACAACGACAAAGACGAGAAATTGGAACATTTGTGAAACGACATAGGTGCAATTCAAAGCCTATATTATCGGGTTTTATTTCCAGATTAAAATTAGCATTTTCATTTTTTTATACTGTTGCCAAAATTTTGAAATTTCAATTAATAATAAAAAGTTAATATGTTAATAACAATAATAAAAGTTAATAACAATGAGTTATTTTTTAAATAGCCAGTTTCATCTGAAAGAGTTATCGCAGAATGCTAATATTTTTTAAAAACACACAAGTTTTGCATTATATATACACTAATTAATCAACTCAACTCAACTCAACTCATTCAATTTGTATAGATCAGTTTCTAAAGAAATCAACCTAAAATAAAAAAAAAATAACGATTTTTTCTACTGACGATGAAAGTTTTTTTCTACTTTTATTATGCCTCGACATAGAACATTAACGGGTCGGATTGAGAGACAAAGAAGAAGGAATCTATATTTGCGGACACATAATAATAATAGTAATGAAAATACAAATAGTGTTAATATTATACAGAATGAAGAAGTGAATTTGACAGATAAATTTAAATGTGCACGAAATGTCATTCCAAAAGTTTTTTATAGTTATGATTGTGGATTAATGGATTTGGAATGCAGGTTTTGCAATGCGAAACATTTTGAATCTGAAGTCACTTTAGGTGACAGAACTGCATTCACTTCATGTTGTCATAAGGGTAAAGCAATATTACCGCCCTTAAGTCAAAATGAATATTTTAAATCATTGTATGATGGACTTATTTCAAATGAACCTTCAATAAAAAGTAAGTCAAAAAATTATTTTGAAAATATTCGCAAATACAATTCATCATTTGCTATGGTTAGCTCAGAAGCTCAAGTATCCGAGGCAGTTACAAGTGGAGTGTATCATTTCAAAATACATGATGTTTTTTATCACAGATCGGGTCCAATGACTGCTGCACATGGTCGTTCACCATGTTATGCGCAATTATATTTTTATGATGTTGACACTGCTATCAATTATAGATTACAAGAACGTTTTAATCAAACATGTAACAACAACATAATGCGCGAAATTTCTCTCGAATTGGAACGCAGTAATCCTTTTGTTCGGTCATTCATTGCAATGAAACATCATTGTCAAAGAGTTGAAAATCAAAATAAAGAAATTTGTATGCTCATTAAAGTAAATCATGATTTAGATCTACGCCGTTTCAATGATGCAGTTCAAACTGATGTAGCAGTAATATTTAGTACAGTTGATGGTGAGCCACCTTTTGAACGAAATATGATTTCATTTTCAAAAGTTAATGGTATCATTAAAAATATCTCAGTTTTGGATTCATCATTAGATCCTTTAGCGTATCCACTACTTTTTCCAAATGGTGATACTGGGTGGCATATGAATATGACTCATAATGCACCAACTATATCTAATTCAAGAGCGCCCAGAAATAAATTAACAATGCTTCAGTATGCAGCCTATCGACTTGCAATTAGAGAAGACTTCAGCATATTACACCATTCACAAAAGCTATTTCTGCAATGGATAGTTGATATGTATGTGAGAATAGAGGGCTCGCGATTACATTTCATTCGACAAAATCAAATAATTCTTAGGTCTGAAGTTTACAACAATTTAACAGACTACTTAGAATCGAACATCAATGCCAGTAATGTTGGCCGTAGAGTAATTTTACCATCTTCGTTCAATGGATCTCCAAGAAATATGTATCAGAATTATTTAGATGCAATGTCAATTGTACAACATTTTGGAAAATCTTCTTTATTTATTACAATGACTTGCAATCCAAGTTGGCCGGAAATAGTTAACAATATTGGTGTAGGTGAAACTGCTAATTTTAGACCTGAAATTATTGTGCGTGTATTCAAGTCAAAATTGAAAGCATTAATTGAGGGCCTTATACAAAAAAATATCTTTGGTAAAGTTGAAGCACTCATTTATACAATTGAATTTCAAAAAAGAGGATTGCCTCATGCTCACATTTTACTCACTTTAAATGAGCAAGATAAAATTGTTAATGCTATCGATATTGATAAAGTTGTATCTGCGGAGATTCCTAACATTCAAACACATCCGACATTACATGAATATGTTGTAAAACACATGATGCATGGTCCATGCGGTGTCCTTAATCCTAATTCTGTATGTATGAGAGATGGAAAATGCATAAAAGATTATCCAAAACGATTTAATGAATTTACATGTGAATCGTTAAATGGATATCCATTATACCGAAGGCGTGATAATGGTACGCATGCAGAAGTTCGTGGTAGTTGCCTTGACAATCGGTACGTTGTACCATACAATCCATATTTACTTGCCAAATTTAATTGCCATATAAATGTTGAAGTATGTACTACAGTCAAAAGCGTCAAATACATGTATAAATACGTGTATAAAGGCTATGACAGTGCATCCGTTGAATTAGATTCTGGGGAAAATGAACAAGGTCAAAATATAGAAATTAATGAAGTTAAAAATTTTTTAATTGGTCGTTATGTTGGAACAACTGAAGCTATATGGCGCATCTATGAATTACCAATGCATTTTCAGTCACATGTTATCATCAGACTTGATATTCATTTACCGCGACGACAGAATGTTTACTTTCGAGAAGGGCAAGAACGTCAAGCAATTGACAATGTAAGACACACAAAATTATTAGCATTTTTTGAATTGAATCGATCAGATCCATCAGCACGAGAATATAAGTATATTGAAATTCCTTTGCATTATGTGTGGTAAGATTCCCGAAAAAAATGGAAGAAGAGAAGCCGTGGAGGTGATAAAATTATTACACGGATGTATGTAGTGTCACCAAAAGACATCGAACTTTTCCACTTACGATTGCTTTTATTACATGTTTGTGGTCCAAAATCATTTGAGGATGTTAGAACATACAATGGAATTATATACACTTCTTTTGTTGAAGCGTGCCATGCTCGCGGAATTGCTTCAAATGATAATGAATGGCGCGAATGTTTAAATGAAGCAAAAGAATTACATACACCAAAACAAATGCGGAATTTATTTGGTTACATTTGTGCAATAAATGTGCCAGCCAATGCATCAGCGTTATGGAATGAATTTAAAGTATATCTTAGTGAAGATTTTCTGAGACTTTATAACGAAGAAGCATCTTTTAATAGAGCTCTATTAGAAATTGATGATATTTTGAATGTTCATAATTTATCAGGTCAGATACTTGGTTTACCAGTTCCCACATACTCGCAGAGAATACAAGAAGCAAATACTATTGATATAATAGAGCAAGAGATGCTGTTTTGTGAGTATTATGAAGCTGCAAATATTGAACAGCGTAATCTCATTGATCAAGTGATTCGTGAAATTTTGTATCATGATACTGGATCCAATGTTTTTTGTTTAACCGCTCATGCAGGTTGTGGCAAAACATTCACTCAAACAGCAATTATTCACAAATTAAATTCGCTTAATCTTCGTTGTATTGCAACTGCGTTCAGTGGCATAGCTTCAACTTTATTACTTGGAGGTAGGACTTTACACAATGTGTTTAAATTGCCTATACCCATTTTAGAAAATTCTGTAGCAAATATTACTGCAAATAGTAGCTATGGTCGTTACATAAATTCATCATCATTGATAATTATTGATGAAGTTTCTATGTGCCCTTTGCAAGTGTTGAAAATCATAGACAGATTACTGCGGGATCTATCCGATGAAAATGATAAACACAAACCATTTGGAGGAAAAACGATACTTCTGTGCGGTGATTTTCGGCAAATCTTACCAGTTATCCCAAATGGATCACGTGGAACTTTAATTGAAAATTGTGTCAAAAGTTGGCATGAATTTCTTTATTTTCATAAAGTTACATTTACTCGAAATATGAGAGCCTTACCAAATGAAATAGAATTTGTAGAATTCTTGAAAAAAATTGGTAATGATGAAGCCCCACAATTCCCTCAGTTTGGTGAAAATGTTATCGAAATACCTCAACAATTAATAGGAGATAAAAATAATATTATTGATGAGGTGTATGGAAATATTTCCGAAAACATATTCTCAGAAAATATATTGAACTCCGTTATTTTAGCGCCTACAAATGATGATTGTACTTTGATTAATACTGATATACTTAATCAAATTCCTGGTGAACAGCGAACATATCATAGCTATGATAAAATAATTTGTGATAATGACAATGCCATCAATAACTATCCGGTAGAGTTTTTAAATTCTTTGACTATTAGTGGTTTACCACCACATAAGTTAGTATTGAAAGTTAATTGCATCGTTTTGCTGATCAGAAACTTAAATACAAAGGAAGCATTAGTCAATGGAACAAGAATGCGCATCAAATTTATGCATCGACATGCAATTGACTGCGAAGTTTTAACTGGGACCGCACGCAGTAAGAGAATTTTGATTCCACGTATAAATTTAACATACTCCGGAACTACTTTACCATTTAACCTTCAAAGAACTCAATTTCCTATAATACCTGCATTTGCGATGACAATAAACAAGTCTCAAGGACAAACATTCGAAAAAATTGGAATTTTATTGAATCGACCAGTTTTTACACATGGGCAATTGTATGTCGCAGCAAGTAGAGTTCGAACATTCGACGGTTTGAGATTTTATATTTCCGAATATAATGGTCAAGGACATTTAGCAAACGACGAAAGAGTTTTTACAAAAAACATCGTTTACAGAGAAGTTTTGTAACATTAATTAAATTATCGAAATATGTATGTCAAGTTCAATGGACAGCATTTTTTTTTTAATCGCATGTCTTTTTGTTTCAATAAAAAAAAATTAAAAAAAGGCATTCTTTATTTTAATCATTTTTTGGATTTTTTTAATTTAAATTTCATATAATTTTTTGAAAAAACTAGGTAAATTAACAGTGTAGCCTTGGCAAAATCTGTGATTATAGAAGTATAGTCTTTGACAATAGAACCTTAATAATGTTTAAACTTATAATTTTAATTAATTATGGTCGAATTTCGACCACTGGGCGACCACTAATATAAATAGTTTCGCCCTACGATGGTTATTAACGGAGATACTTGAGTTTTTAGACTTTTGAAATGGGGACATTATACGTATGTATCCTCTTTAATAATCATTGCAGTACGAAACTATATTTATCAACTTAAATTTCTCTTAAAAGACGTTTTCAGGGATGCCTCACAAGACACACTTTCATGTTTGAAATTTTCGCATTGCCTCCTTAGAGGCACTACAAATATCCCTTTGCCCGGCCCAAACATTTTTGGGCAAACAGTTTTGTCCTGCAAATATTATTAAAAGGGATACATAAGAATAAAAATTCACATTTCAAAAGTCTGAAAACTCATGTATCTCCTTTAATAATCATTTTAGGGAAAAAACTGTTTACATCAAATTCATTGATTTGAAAAGACGTTTGTAGAGATGTATCACAAGACATGACTTCCTAATTGAAATTTTAAAGTTGCCCTCCCTAGCGGCCCACTAGCCCCTCCCTCCCGCAGGCCCAAACTTTTTTCACCAAAAGAAGTCCCTCTCGAATTAATTGAACTCACGTTTTGCGATTTTTCACAATACCGACTCATTTTTTTGTTAGGAGGGTGGTGTGGCACTTTTGGAACACCCTATATATATATATAAATATATATATATATATATATATATATATTAATATATATATATATTTATTTATTTATTTATTACAAAATACCTTTGATTCCAATATTCAAATGTATAAACAGTAAAGGAAACTATGAAAATGGATTATCACAGCGTAATTAACGGTCTCAAAAAAAATTATAAAAAAGCACCAAATTTTATTTAATTTTGTGCCAGCTTCAAACGTTATTATTAAAATTAGTGGTTATGTTTTCCATCGAAATAATTTATTTTACACTTTCAGGTGCAATGCACAGTTTCATTTTACGTTAATTTTCAATTTCCTTTTGCTAGTTAATATAATAATTGTTTTTTGGAGTTGGTTCTATCAATTATTTTTTCAAGAAAGCTTTTATATGTGAGTTTATTTCCATAAATTTAATATTATAAAAGCATATGTTAAAAAAATAGTTTGTTAAAACTGTTTATTAAAAATATCCTTGAATTTACAATATGAATGGAGGAGTTAATTTCTAACAATAACTAAATTTGTAAATAAAAGCATTAAACCATCATATTAAAAATAATAAACATGTTATAAAGAAGGGTAGTTAAACTATTTTATACACTGCTCGACATTGAAAATGCAACACCAAGAAGGAATGATAATAACGGAATGAAATTTGTTGGACACATGCATTATAGTAGGAAGAACAATTGATTAAAATTTCAGGAAATTTGGAGTAATATGTACTGAGAAAACAGTAAATAAAGCAGCGAGCTCTGTGAGCAATAACAGCACATATCTGAGTAGGCATTGAATCGAACAGCGATTGTATGACATGCACGGGTAGAGCACTTCATGAAGTTTTAACACGATGCCACAATTCATCGATCGAAGTTACTGGTAAGTGGTAGGGGGCCAGTCGCTTTTCAACGATTAAACAGTCATTTTCATTGGTGTGAGATCAGGAGAACGCGCTGGCTAGACCAACAGTCGAACACATTCGGCATCAATGAAGGTCCAGACAATATGGACAACTTGCGGTCGTACATTGTTCTGCTTAAAGGTTGCGCTTCAGAGGCCTTGAGCATAGGGCAGAGCTATGGACCTTAACTCGTCAGAAATGTAATGGCTGGTATTCAGAGTGGCGGGAATGAAAAAAAGAGGTGACCGGGACGTGTATCCAATGGTACAACATACCATCAATCCAGGTGGTGACTCAGTATGCGGCTACCAAAATTCTGATTACCCTCAAAACTGCATCACTGATATGGGCGCCATTAATGTGGGATCAACGATGAACCTGGGCACAGGAATGGCGTAAAGTCACTTTTCAGACAAACCAGAATCCTGTTTACAGCATCAAGATTGCCTTATCCGTATTTAACGGCATTATGAATAATGCACATTGTCAGTTGGGATTCGACATCATCATACTGTCCATCATTTGCAATGATGTTATGTGTTCCCATTGGATACACATCTCGATTACTTCCTGTTTATATTCCGTGCACTCTGAACAGCAGCCATTAAATTTCTGATGAGTTAAGGCCCGTCCCTCTGCCCTGTATTCGAGGCCTCCATAGCGCAAAATTTAAGCAAGATAATGCACGACCGCAAGTTGTTTGTATATTCCGGACCTTCTTTGATACAGAATGTGTTCGACTGTCGCTCTGGCCAGCGCGTTCTCCTGATATCGCACCAATGAAAATGACTGTTTAATCGTTGAAAAGCGACTGGCCCCCCACCACTCACCAGTAACTTCGATCGATGTATTGTGGCATCGTGTTAAAACTTCATGAAGTGCTCTACCCGTACATGTCATCCAATCGCTGTTCGATTCAATGCCTAGGCAGATATGTGCTGTTATTGCTCACAGAAGTCGCTGCTTTATTTACTGTTTTCTCAGTACATATTACTCCAAATTTCCTGAAATTTTAATCAATTGTTCTGCCTACTATAATGTATGTGTGCAACAAATTTCATTCCGTTATTATCATTCCTTCTTGGTGTTGCATTTTCAATGTCTAGCAGTGTATTTGTTTGCGTTTAATACCTTTAATAAAAAATATAATAATTAAAAATATCTTATTAATTTCCTCATAAGAAAGAAGTTATCATTCTTTTCGCTCAACAAAAAGACAAAATTCCGCATAAACGTTTTCCTGAATGAAATTTGGAAAGTTACGGATAAAATACGGTTTCTGTGAATAAATCACTAAATGGTTTTCAAAGTGTTTTTTATAATAAAAATAGCAAAAACAACTTCGCCAGATACAAATTATAACAATTTTGGTAAGAAAAGAAATATACCACTTTCATACAGAATGAATAAGTCGTTATTTTTCTGAATTCCTAAACTAGAAATACAGATTCCTGAGTTATGAGCATAAGTTAAACAAATAAACAGAATAGACGAAATGATGGAGAATTTCTGTTCTGTACTATTCCAGATGGTCAAATCATATTATGTCATCAATATTACTTAGTCATAAATCAAATTTATAGTTACAAAAGTCGCCTCTTGTGTTCGCATTTATTTGCAGAGATTTTTAAATAAGTTTCACCACGATACAATATTTCTTATATTTCTTATATTATCTTAGCATTATTTCTCTACGCTACATAATATTAGTAGGGTGTTCAAGTACACGCTAGCAAACGGAAATAGGACTTAGAAGGATGACATGAAACAATTTTTACAGATGCCATAATTTGTTTTCTAAGTGTCAGTTACAGAAATTTCTTTTCCAGTATATACACTCTATAACAAAAAAAATAAATAAAAATAAAAATAAATAAATAAATAAATAAATAAATAAACGACGCACCAAGAAGAAGTGGGGACAACAATTGGTAGATGTGGTGGAATGGATGGTCCGAATGGGGGAAAAAATGGTAGATGTGATGTACATGTGGATTAAAACAATTGATTACCGTTTCACAAAATTTGAATGATTTAATCAAGAGAAAGGGTCACACCAAGTAAACAAGTGTATAACGCGTTGGTCCACTTCTGGCTCTTATTTTCGCAGTTATTCGGCTTGGTATTTATTGATAGAGTAGGCAGTGTGCTTCTGTGAAGTATCGTGACAAATTCTGTCCAATTGTTGCGTTAGATTGGTAAAATCCCGAGCTGGTTGTAGGGCCCTTCATATGATGCTCCAAACGTCCTCAGTGGAAGAGAGATCCGGGGACTTAGCTCAACCCCATTTCATTGAGTCGCCTATTAAGGTTATTTGAAGTCCTGTTGTACCAGTTGCACGTAGGATCGACGATAATGACGAATTAGTGCTTGATTCCATCAAAACCTGTATGATGTCAATATGTGTCCAGTTTACATTACTCCTTCTTGGTGCGTCACTTTTTTTGTTATAGAGTATATATATATATAGCAATACATAAATGTAGAAATATATAAACAAATGAATGAAATTAAACCCTATGATTTTGACCTATGATTTTGAAAATTTGTTTGGCAGTATTCCGCACAACTTGGTAATAGAAGTTTTTGAAAGCATTTATGATGAATTTGGCAGCTACTTAAATTGGGATAAAAGTTACTGGATTAATCTTATCAGGTTTTGTATTTTTGAAAACGTTTTATTTAACGGAAAAGATTACTTTTTACAGCGGAGGGGGATCCTAATGGGAACGAGTTTTTCGAGTGCTTTCGCAAATTTATTTTTATATTTTTTTGAAAAAAGTTTTACTAATATTGCTTTCTTCAGATATAGTGATGATTTAATTGTTTTTAACTGTAATTGTTTCGAAAATATTTCAAGAAAAATATATCCTAAAGAATTAATTCTAAACCGTACAGATACTGATAAAATTTCTTTCCTAGATTTAAATATAAAGAGAAATGAAGATAAATGACTCATTGGATTATATGATAAAAGAAAAGATTTTAATTTTAAAGTTAATTATCTTACTAATTGCTTTTCAAATACCAGTAGGAAAGTTTTAAAAAATATTATGTTCGCACAACTCAAAAGAATTCGTACTATTTGCAATAATGAAAAAGATTTAAAATATGCTCTTGAAGACTTAAAGTGTACCTTGCAAATTAACTGTTACCCGTCCCAATTTTTAACTGTGAGTTTCCAGAGTTTTCCTATCTCGGTTTGTTCTGTTTCCTCCTTCAAGGGCGATATTTAAGTACCGACGAGTAGCCCCGTCGGCCGAAGTTAATTTGTTTTCCAGATGAAGGGTTGTATTCTTATTTCATTTTATACTTCCTTGTTTACATTCAGTAATTCTTTATTGTATTGTATATATTTTTTAAATGAATTGATGTAATTTTGTAACTTCTACAATTTGATAATTTTATGAAGTTTTTTTTTTATTTTATAGTTTTATATATTATATATATGTTTGATTTCTCTTCAGTTATTGGTGGTTTTCTGTTTGGTGAGAAGTTGGGGGCTAAGGATAGTTATTAGCTTATAGCTACTGTCCTTTAAGAAACTTCTCGTTCACCCCTACACTGAGGTTCTCCCTGATGAAGATCTCAGTGTTTTTTGGGGTTTAATTTCATTCATTTGTTTATATATTTCTACATATATATATATTCGTACATCTAAGTTTTACATTTCCTTTCGCTGCAATTTTGCGCATTGGTTTGTAATTCTCCTTTTGGTTTTTCTAATCTGTAAAACTTATATATTCATAAATTCATGTCAATAGTTTTCGATATATATATATATATATATATATATATATATATATATATATATATATATATATATATATATATATATGTATATATATATATATATATATACGTATATGTATATATACATGTTTTACACATGTTGTATACATATACATATGTTTCTTTAATTATATATGTATGTCAACATGCTTGCATGTCAACAAACTCTACAGATATTTGTTTTATTCGAAATGATATTGTTTAAAATAATACACTGAATTAATATTTAATTTGATGGACAATTTTACTAAACGCGAGATACGAATTTCAGCCAATAAATACTCCCGATAAACTATTCTTTAAAATATTGAATGTATTTCTTTTTGAATATAACATTTAATGTATTCAGCTTCTGGAAGCATCATGCACCTTGACTTTTAATCCAATACCAAATATTGTTATTTTCCCGAAATAAGCATTGCAGATGTCGATTTTCTAGTATAAAGAATACGTGAAATGATATACCTTGTAAAATCTATATATATATATACAAACTAAGTTTTTATTTTAAATCATACCATAATATATTTAAAAATTTTTACCATACAATCAATACTGTACATCATTCCATTAATGAGTGTAATTGAATATAGAAATTAAAGGCAGATTAATCATCATATTTGTTAAATAATTGAAATGAGATCGTCAATATAACAGTAAAATATTTTTATTTAACATTTCAATACCTAGAGTTCGGTTAATCTAATTATATTTTAAAATACTGGATTCCATTTATTTTACTTAAACATATTTCATCCAATGTAATTTAATTTTGTTTCTCTTTAAGTAATATTTTTGTTGTTGCTGTGGTTGTTGTTTGTTTGTTTATATGCTGCGATATATAGCTGATATGCTTATCATTTAGATAATAAATGTAGGGTATATATATATATATATATACATATATATGTATTTGGTGTATGCAAGGTTTTTTATTATGTGTGAAAAGACACTAGTGAAAGTGCACCAGTGATTGACACTTTTAGAGCAATTTCTGATGTTTTTAATGTTCTAGTCATCAGAAAATATTTTTAGAAATCTTAAGTTAGTACATATGGTATGAAAGACATTAAGAACCACATATATGTTAAAATATATAAATTTGATAACGTTTTTCTTTTTTTTAATGAATTTTTATTTGACACCCACTCAATGTTCCAGTAATTGACACTGCCAGTTTTTCATTTTATCAGCAATTAGCACCCTATGGACCAGTGTTTGACACTGCTAGTTATTCATTTTACCAGTTATTAGCACCCTACGCTCCAATGTTTGACATACAAGGTTAAAATTCTTATATGTAAAATATATGATTTTATTATTTTTCTTATTTATTAATTTTCTCGGAATAGATTTCAATTACTGGAGCATGCCAATCACTTGAGCACCTGCCCTGTTTTCATTTGGTCGGTTCAGATTTGAATTCTTTAAACATGAACGCTCTTCTTCATTTCATAAAATTTATGCAATGAAAAAAGAAATCTGATTTTTTTCTACACGTACTATAATTTCATAGATATAATTTTTACAAGAAACTTTTTAAGAAATGGGTATATTTAAAAAAGTATTCGAACGCATAAAATCTCAGGATATCTTAGAATTAAATAAATTTTTGTTATTTTTTTTTTTATATGCAAATTCAAAATATTAAATAGGGAAACAGTGTATTTTTTATAGGATTACTGTTTTCACAAGTTAATGAAAAATGTGTTCTCAAAAAAAAAAAAAAGAATTATTATTCGAATATTTTACTTACGATCAGGTATAAGAAATTAAAATATATTTTTCCCTTTATAATGTCATAAATTTAAAACTAAAGGCTAATTTAAAAATTAAATATATAAGATTTTTTTTTTCTCGATTTGGAATGTACGTCCATATTTTAATTTAATATTAAAAGCCCACAAATGTTTTCATTTTTCAGTAAGTATTTTTAATTTGACATTTCTGTTACCATTTGCATCAACCTAATATGAAAGTGTCGTCAATCTATAACACGTATATTTACCTTAAAAAAAAAAAATAATAATCAACAACACTTGACAGATTTTATTCTTTCTATTTTTTTTTTAATATATATAGATTAAAATTCATCTAGATCTATTTAAAATAAATTTCGAAATTTGAATTAAACATTCACTTAAAAAAATGTATGACGATGAAATACATAATTACTCCGTGTCCATAACAAAATTAAATTATTGAAACAAACATTTGTAAATTATGTGTGCAAACTATTTTAAAATGTTTTTTCTTGGAATATTTATTCTATATTTTTAACTTTATTTACATGGTATATTCTGTATCATTTAATTTGTTCATAAGGAAAAAAAAAATGATTATATTGAGTTTTGTTCGTCATAAATTACAACAAAATATATTTTAATGTAATGGATGTATATACCTATTTTTGCTTATATTTAATGTTTAAAAATGTAATACTTAAAAAAAGTTAAATGTCATGAGCAATATATGCGTAAAACAACAAAATAAATTCTTCGCTTGAATCTAAATTTATAGCATATGAAATACAAATGCCAAAAATTATTCAGGCTTGTTCAAGGAAACAGATGAAACGAAATCAGAACATTATATCGAATTCTTGTTGTAAGGATAGTAAAATTGATATTTCTTACGTTTATTATAATTTTTATTTGAATAATACACGGAAGTTACGTAATCACATATCTCTATTTTATTATATATACAAGAATGATTATTAAATAAATTGCATTTTTAAAATTGTATCGCAATATATGAGATTATATTCTTTTTGCATAAATATAAGTTAAAATGTCATTTTATGAGCATTTTAAACACGCGTTTTAAATTGAAATTCAATATAAGATTTGAGTGGAAAAAAAAAAAAAATAATAATAATCTTTTTATATTAGATTTTTATTCGAATCAAGAATGTATAAGAACATTTTGCCGGAAAAAACAAATATGCACAGTTAAAGAATTGGGTCGCAAATATTAAATTCCGTATTTTTATCGTTTAATTAACGTGTAGTAGTAAAAAAAAAAAATAAATAAAATAAAAAATACCATGTTTAATACTTAATAAAACTAACACCGGAATTTATATGAGCAGATATTTTGTGGGCATGTACTTTAATATATGTCCAATGTTCCTCTGCACTGTTAAAAATGGTTTCTCAAAAATGAGCAAAATTGTCTCAAAATAGCTCCGAAACAATATATACTTCACTGAAACAAAAAATATTCCGGTTTTATCTAGAATGAATAGGTGTTCCTTTTCTAAATCCCTAAACTAGGAATATAGATTTCCGAGATGTGAGTATAAGGCACGCCAATACACTGAAAAAAAATTCTATAACTTACATTTAGAATCTAAATTGTGACTCTAAAAAAATAGTTCCATGCCATCCTTATTAATGTCTTATAAAAAAATTTCTAGTCCCCTTCGAAAGCGAATTCTAGAGGCCTCTATTAGAATTCTTGAGCGTTTCCCTATACTATCGAGGACAAACCTATTTGAAAATATCACCAAATAAATGTGAATACAAGAGGAGGGTTTCAGCAGCTATAATCTTGGTTTATGACCCAATTCTAGAAAATTAAGCGAGAATTTCTCGTAATACAAAATATTCAGAATATTCAGAATATTGTTTCACCATCTAAAAATGTGTAGACTAGAAATTCACGACCTTTCATTTATTCAGTTTAGTGACGTTCGGAAAACTATATTTCTAGTTTAAGGATTTAGAAAATGACCATTTATTAATTCTAGATGAAGGCGGTATATTTTTTTTCTAGGTGTTAAATTTGAAAATCCCATGTAGTCATTTTTGAGTATATTGACATTCTCAAAAATGGAGATGACCACTAAGAATCCCAATATCCCTACTTTTGAGAATGTTAATATACTCAAAAATGAGTACATGGGTTTTCAAATTTAAGTATATATTGTTTCGGAGATATTTTGAGACAATTTTGCTAATTTTTGAGAAACAATTTTTAACAGTGTGTGATATTTCCTGAAACATGTGCAATAACATCTAAGCGAGTTTGCAGATAGTCTAATATGGTTGAGGTAGCCTTCACAACATGTCGCAAATATTTTTTGAGTGTTGAGAATTCTGTAAACCTAGATTGCAACCCGGATACAATAACGAATCAAATACGTTCTTGCAAGACCCGAGACGTATGTGGCCAGAACTTTCATAATTGAAAATAGAATCTAGTAGAACATAAACAATAGACGCGAGGTGCTGGATTCAAAATCAGGCCACTCTTGCGGACTAGCCAGATAGATAGATACAGATACACAGTTAGAGCTATCCTTGGTTTTCTCATAAACGTTTGTGAATACAAGCTGAAATCTCCTTAGGAATACCTCCTACCGTGTTCATTCTCAACTATGATGTATCTCTCCCAATTCCATTTAATCTTACACACACACGCACGCATTTAAATTAATATGTAGTACCTGCTAGAAAGTGGCATCGACATTCCAGCGAGAAGTTGGAACAGCAAGACTAAAACTCTCCGGAAATCCCAGAATACTATGTTAGATTTTCAGGACGTTTACGTCTGCGTGGATTTTTGTAATGTATTTTGCATTTGACCTCTTCGACTACACTAATGTGAATAATGGTAATACGAACCGAGCGGAAAGCGATATTCGTCCTTAATAATAAAAAATACCTGATCACCCATCTGATCTCCATTATGAACAACACCTTTCCTGAAGTACTATCGTAGAGCTCTGATAAAAACCTTACCTAAACGTCAATCCGTGAATCGTGCAAATGTTTGATATGGTTGGATCTGTATGAGAATATGGAATGTCGCCCAGTTGTTAATAGAGTCGTTGTTAGTGTGGATATTACTAGTATTCGGATTGCGTGATCGTATTGAGAATTCTGAGCACGTTAACGTCCAGAAACACTGCAACGGCTGCCTGAGCTACTGAATATAATACTGGTCAACACCAGTATTATATTGAAAACACTTTAAAATCATGTAAAATTAAATATTATTTAAAATATGTTATAAATTTTATCCGAAGAAAAATAGGAGAAGCTGGAATTATTGCAAAATTACACAAGGCTATTGTAGGAGAAAAACCAAAATGAACTGGCAGAAATAAACTATTGACTCTTTCATAATATTGTGCCAAATCATTGGCAAAAATTGCAACATCTTTAGAATTTATTGTATTTTTGCATTTAATTATATTAATAGCTTCGGAAATGTAAAGTTCTTGGATAGTAGGTGGTGCTGTAATAATTTTGGCTTTATCCCATTTAGGGCTCTCCTACAATAGCCTAGTGTAATTTTTCAATAATTCCAACTTCTCTTATTTTTCTTAGTTCCTTGATCCAACCTTCACTGGGCTTCAAATTGACTTTGCTGTTATTCACGTTATTAAAAGACTTAACTGTTGACTATAAAAGAAAAAAAATATTAAAAAACTGCTCATTGGAAAAGAGTAATAAAAAATCTCTGATGGTGCTTTACAATTCAAAAGCGAAAAGCTTCGGATAAAATGTTTAAATAAAATTTAAATAAAATTTAATTTTACGTGTTGTTAAAGTGTTTTCAGTATAATTAACAAATGACACGTGTTCAATCTAACTCTTTTTTTAGAGATTATTTATATCGATTAGTTCAACAGTCCGGTGATTTTCCTGTTTAACCAACCTAATTTCTAAGGCATAAAATGCAGGTCCTAGAAACATCAGGAAAACTGCTAATTCTGCCTTCGCGTGCCTATAGACAACATCTAATCATCCTAATGCCATATATCCGATGTTTCATTTGATTACAAGTATTTAACAGTGAGTACACAAGCATTTTAATGTCTAACTGCTTCGCAATTTATACAGTCTGTCAAAATCGTCTGTGGCACTGATCGCTTCATAATTTGCATAATTCTTTCAGCAATGATTACATGTAAAGGCTTGCAATTATAGCTTCATTATTTCTGAGTCCATTTTAGGGCAAATTATATAAGCACAGAAATATTAAGAGATACTAAACACATAAAGCGTAGTTATCTCAGCGTAGTTATCTTCTAAAACTGTATATAAAGATAAAGATTACAATGAATTGTGAAAGTACTATTCAAAATAACCATTTCTTTTCGCAAAATTTTATTTTAAAAAATATTAATCGAAGTATGCTCCAGAATATGCGTGTACTTTGTATTAGAGTTGTTGATTTGTAATATTAAGGATATTCCTTTTACATAAGTTTTGAAAACATAATTTACAATGAAGCAAATGACGCTATAAATATGCCATGAAACTTAATATCACAGATAACATGAACGTTTATTTTTGTAGCTTCCTTTTTATTTCATATTTTAAAAAATGCATTGCAATAACGTAATTTAAATTTAGAAGTGCATTTAAATTCATTGAATAATTTTTATTTACATCCATTTTGCAGTTTTTTTTTTTTTTTTTTTTTTTTTTTCAAAATCTTTGCCAATTTTGTAATATATAGTTTTTTTTAGTGTATTTAACCGTGTTCAACATGCATTATTCTTAATTAAAAAAACTTGCTAAAAAACAAAATGTAATAATTTTTGTAGATTTTTTAATATAATTTTTGCCTACTTGTTCGAAAAGAAAATATTTTGAACAGTGCATTTTGCTTGTTTTAACTTCTGATTCAGAAACTTGGACATTAACATGTAAAGCTATACAAAAATTGCAAACAACCCAAAGTAGCAGGGAGAGATGCATGTTAGATTCTTTCGAAGAGACATAAAGCGTAACACTTGGATTAGGAGGCAAACCAAAATTACTGATGCTATTTCCAGAGTCAAGAAGTTAAAGTGGAGCTGAGCTGGGCACCTTGTGAGAAGAAATGATGATAGATGGACCACCAAAGTTCTATTTTGGATACCAAGAGATAAGAAAAGATAGAGGAAGGGACCACTGTGTCACTGGCGAGTTGAAATTTTGAAGTTTTGAAGAGCAGAATGAAGATGAATTGGAGGAAAAAGTGCAGTTTGAAATCCTCCAGCCTTCATCCTGCAGTGAATTGATAAAGGCTGAAATATATGATGATGATGATGATGATAACGATAAAAATGTAATTTGACAATGAGAGAAATAATCATATAAAGACATTTTTATACTAATATCTGAAGCTTTTCTCTTAAAATAACGTATTTTTCTCAACAGTTTCCCTTTTTTTACCAAGGCATTACACAAAATAATAGTTTCGTTGTTCTTCCAATGTTAAATGTTATTCTAAATAGATTGATTTCATAATGTTATATTTTGGATAAGCAATAGAGTTCATATATATTTTAGTTACATTATATATATATATATATATATATATATATATATTTGATTTTTTGAGCTCCTTTGTCATATGAGATAAAGAAATGAACAACATTATTATTTTAATAATACTGGCTGAAAGACTTACAAATATAAACTCAATTTATTTAAATATAAGTGCTAAACTTTAAGAAAATAAATACTTGCTCATTTTTTAAAATAATAAATATATAACTTTAAACTGAATTTCTTATTGCTCTCATTCAACATAACCGGAATAGACTAAATTAAAAGAAAGTGCTTTTAACACTTAACGAAATTATTTCGTTAAACCCATAAAACAGAAAAGATGTAAAGTGAATTATTTGAATAGTTGGGAGAGATGCCAAAGTATATCTTTCTTATTTTGTTTTCAAAGTAAATATTGTATACGTTTTAATGGAATAATATTAATGTGTCTTATGCAAGTAAAATTAAAAGAAAAAAAATCGCCTCTAAATCAGCTTTTTAAGTTATGAAATACATTTTCATATGGAAATTCAAAAGAATTTTATGTTTATCTTAACTTATTGCGTTTGCATGTTATTAAGCTTTGTAATGTTCTAGTTATTTAATATATCTCTATACAAATAATTGACAAGAAATTGTTTTAGAATGAGAAATATTTCTTTTCACTTTACAGTGATTATCACTAAAGTGATGTAGAGAAGAAATAAAAAATTCACTTTCATTATACATTCACTTTGGTTTGAGATGCAAAGTCGGAAAGTAAAACCTTTTCAGTAAGTATATAAATAAATAATTAACGGATGAAACTATAAATTCTTAACAAGTTACAAACATAACTTTTTTTCTCTTTAAATATGGATAGTTAAATTTTATGAATAATAATAAATTATAATGAATATACATTTCAGTTTTTTATTTTGTACGCATAAACCACTATCGGTTAAGCGTAATTTTTTTTTCTGTATATTTAGATGATATTTTAAAAACGCAAGTTACACTTAATTTCCTGATTCAAAATTCCCTCTTTGGAGGATCAAAATTGTGACGGCATGTCTGTGGGAGTGAGTACCAGACTGTCGCCAGTTGCTACTAGTATAGCAGTAATGCGAAGCAAAACCCTCAGAACCTCAACCTAGTTTAAAATTAAATCTTTGACATTATTCAAATAAAACTAAAATAAAAATATTTATTTATTTTGCATTACACAAAAAATAATGATTATTTTTCTTTTCTATATATTGGATTATTTTAAATGTTCTAATCTGAAACAACACATGAATGATAATTTTAGTATAATTGATAGTGAATTTTAAATTTTTGTTACGATTTTCTGTACTAAACTGAATAAATAAATAAATAATGAAATAATGAAATAACGTTCTTAATGACGTAAATAAATTCGATACTTAAAATATCTTTTCTTTTTTTTAAATAGAAAAATTGTAATAAAGTTTTCTGATTAATGAAATGCTGAAAAAAAAAAAAATATATATATATATATTAAAATGCTCGTAGAAAACTGTAGCTTTTTTTTTTTTTTTTTTTTTTTTTTACGCTTAACTTGAATATATGGAATATATTTACCTAAATTTAAATATTGCTTAAAATCAATTTTTTATTGCAAGATGTCCGAGGAATTCAATATACAGATTTTTAAATGCTACACTTTTCTCACCATATAATTATTGGTTTCAATTAACTCTTGATTAATAACAATTTAAAGTCACTAAACAAGTGATTAGCTTAATATTTAATACCTCTCTTACGTACAATTTTATAAATTAAAAACTAGTACTTTACATCTAATTTCTTTTCAGTATTTCAGAAACAAGAAATGTTAACACTAAGTTTTATAAAAGATTTTACTGAATTTTGACAGAGACAGCAGTTTGTAGTAAATCAGATTGAAGTTGCATTTTGTATGTTGAGTAATTTGACTTATGTAAGATTCATTTAAGTTTAACTTGTAAAATTTTGATTAAAAACATATCTTTCAACTTAAAAAATAACTTGAAATCAACGAGTAACTAATTAAAAAAAAAAAACGAAAATGAGTATTCCGTGAAAAAGAAAAATGTAAACGTTAGATATGTTCTATGTGAACTATGTACGTCCATATTTTAATTTAATATTAAAAGCCGACAAATGTTTTCATTTTTCAGTAAGTATTTTTAATTTGACATTTCTGTTACCATTTGCATCAACCTAATATGAAAGTGTCGTCAATCTATGTATATTTACCTTAAAAAAATAATAATCAACAACACTTGACAGATTTTATTCTTTCTATTTTTTTTTAATATATAGATTAGAATTCATCTAGATCTATGTAAACTAAATTTCGAAATTTGAATTAAACATTCACTTAAAAAAATGTATGACGATGAAATACATAATTACTGCGTGTCATAACAAAATTAAATTATTGAAACAAACATTTGTAAATTATGTGTACAAACTATTTTAAAAGGTTTTTTCTTGGAATATTTATTCTATATTTTTAACTTTATTTACATGGTATATTCTGTATCATTTAATTTGTTCATAAGAAAAAAAAAAAAAATGATTATATTGAGTTTTGTTCGTCATAAATTACAACAAAATATATTTTAATGTAATGGATGTATATACCTATTTTTGCTTATATTTAATGTTTAAAAATGTAATACTTAAAAAAAGTTAAATGTAATGAGCAATATATGCGTAAAACAACAAAATAAATTCTTCGATTGAATCTAATTTTATAGCATATGAAATACAAATGCCAAAAATTATTCAGGCTTGTTCAAGGAAACAGATGAAACGAAATCAGAACATTATATCGAATTCTTGTTGTAAGGATAGTAAAATAGATATTTCTTACGTTTATTATAATTTTTATTTGAATAATACACGGAAGTTACATAATCACATATTTCTATTTTATTATATATACAAGAATGATTATTAAATAAATTGCATTTTTAAAAGTGTATCGCAATATATGAGATTATATTCTTTTTGCATAAATATAAGTTAAAATGTCATTTTATGAGCATTTTAAACACGCGTTTTAAATTGAAATTCAATATAAGATTTGAGTGGAAAAAAAAATAATAATCTTTTTATAATAGATTTTTATTCGAATCTAGAAAGTATAAGAACATTTTGCCGGAAAAAACAAATATGCACATTGAGAGAATTGGGTCACAAATATTAAATTCCGTATTTTTATCGTTTGATTAACGTGTAGTAGTAAAAAAAAAAAAAAAAAAAAAACATGTTTAATACTTAATAAAACTAACACCGGAACTTATATGAGCAGATATTTTGTGGGCATGTACTTTTATAAATGTCCAATGTTCCTCTGCACTGTTAAAAATGGTTTCTCAAAAATGAGCAAAATTGTCTCAAAATAGCTCCGAAACAATATATACTTCACTGAAACAAAAAATATTCCGGTTTCATCTAGAATGAATAGGTGTTACTTTTCTAAATCCCTAAACTAGGAATATAGATTTCCGAGATGTGAGTATAAGGCACGCCAATACACTGAAAAAAAATTCTATAACTTACATTTAGAATCTAAATTGTGACTCTAAAATAATAGTTCCATGTCGTCCTTATAAATGTCTTATAAAAAATTTTCTGGTTCCCTTCGAAAGCGAATTCTAGAGACCTCTATTAGAATTCTTGAGCATTTGTCTATACTATCGAGGACAAACCTATATGAAAATATCTCCAAATATATGTGAATGCAATAGGCGGGTTTCAGCAGCTATAATCTTGGTTTATGCCCCAATTCTAGAAAATTAAGCGAGCATTTCTCGTAATACAAAAGATTCAGAATATTCAGAATATTGTTTCACCATCTAGAAATGGACTAGAAACTCTCGACCATTTGATCTATTCAGTTTATTGGCGTGCCTTATTCGCATAGCTCGGAAATCTATATTAATAGTTTAAGGATTTAGAAAATGATGATTTTTTCATTCTTGATGAATGTGGTATATATTTTTTTTTCTCAGTGTTAAATTTGAAAATCCCATGTACTCATTTTTGAATATATTGACATGCTAAAAAATGGGGTTGACCACTATGAATCCCAATATCCCTACTTTGGAGAATGTCATTATACTCAAACATGAGTACATGGGTTTTCAAATTTAAATATATATTGTTTCGGGGATATTTTCAGACAAATTTGCTAATTTTTGAGAAACCATTTTTAACAGTGTGTGATATTTCCTGAAACATGTGCAATAACATCTAAGTGAGTCTGGAGATAGTCTAATATGGTTGAGGTAGCCTTCACAACGTGTCGCAAATATTTTTTGAGTGTTGAGAATTTTGTAAACCTAGATTCCAACCCGGATACAATAACGAATCAAATACGTTCTTGCGAGACCAGAGACGCATGTGGCCAAAACTTACATAAACGAAAATAGAATCTAGTAGAACATAAATAATAGAGGTGCCGGATTCAAAATCAGGCCACTCTTGTGGACTAGCCAGATAGATAGATACAGATACACAATTACAGCTTTCCTTGGTCTTCTGATAAACGTTTGTGAATGCAGGCTGAAATCTTTTAGGAATGCCTCCTACCGTGTTCATTCTCAACTATGATTTAACTCTCACAATTCCATTAAATCTTACACACACACGCATGCATTTAATTTAATATGTACCACCTGCTAGAAAGTGTCATCGACATTCCAGCGAGAATTTGCAGTAGCAAGACTAAAACTCTCCGGAAATCCCAGAATGTTATGTTAGATTTTCAGGACGTTTACGTCTGCGTGGATTCTTGTAATGCATTTTGCATTTGACCCTTTCGACTACACAAACGTGAATAACGGTAATGCGAACCGAGCTGAAAGTGGTATTCGTCCTTAACGATAAAAAATACCTGATCACGCATCTGATCTCCATTGTGAGCAACACCTTTCCTTAAGTACTGTCCTAAGTGGGGTATCAAATAAGTCCTGTTAACATTCGTCAAGCTCTGATAAAAACCTTACCTAAACGTCCATCCGTTAATCGTGCAGATTTTTTATATGATTGGATCTCTACGAGAATATGAAGTATCGAGAATAGGAAATATCAGTTGTTGATTGAGTCGTTGTTAGTGTGGATATTACTGATTGCGTCATCGCATTGATAATTTTTAGCAAGTTAGCGTCCAAAAACACTGCGACGGCTGGCTGAGCTACTAAATATAACGCTGGTCAACACCTATATCGATTAACTGTATTGAAAACACTTTAAAAACACGTAAAATTAAATTCTATTTAAAAGATGTTAAACATTTTATCCGAGAAAAATAAAGAATCTGGAATTATTGAAAAGTTACACGAGGCTATTGTAGGAGAAAAACCAAAATGAACTGGACTGGCAGAAATAAACTATTAACTGTTTTATAATATTGTGCCAGATAATTGGCAAAATTGCAGCATCTTTAGAATTTATTGTATTTTTGCATTTAATTATATTAATAGCTTCGGAAATGTAAGGTTCTTAGATAGAAGGTGGTGTTATAATAATTTTGGCAATAATTTGTAATAATTTTGGCCCATACAGGGTTCTCCTACAATAGCCTCGTGTAATTTTTCAACAATTCCAACTTTTCTTATTTTTCTTAGCTCCTTGTTCCAACCTTCACCGGACTTGAAATTGACTTTGCTCCTATTCACGTTATTAAAAGACTTAACTGTTGACTGTGAAAGAAAAAAATATTAAAAGCTGCTCATTGGAAAAGAGTAATAAAAAATCCCTGATGATGTTTTACTATTTAAAAACGAAAAGCTTCGGATAAAATTTTTAACATATTTTACATAAAATTTAATTTTACGTGTTGATAAAGTGTTTTCAATATAATTAACAAATAACACGCGTTCAACCTAACTCTTTTTTTATAGATTATTTATATCGATTAGTTCAACAGTCCCGTGATTTTCCTGTTTAACCTACCGAATTTCTAAGGCCTAAAATGCACGTCCTAGAAACGTCAGGAAAACTGCTAATTCTGCCTTCGCGTGCGTACAGACAACATCTAATCATCCTAATGTCATATATCCGATGTTTCATTTAATTACAAGTATCTAAAAGTGAGTACACAAGCATTTTAATATCTCACTGCTTCGCAATTTATACAGTCTGTCAAAATCGTCAGTGGCGCTGATCGTTTCATAATTTGCATAATACTTTCAGCAATGATTACATGCAAAAGCTTGCAATTATAGCTCCATTATTTCTGAGTCTATTTCTGTGGAAATTATATAAGCTCAGAAATATTAAGAGATATCAAACACATAAATTTTTCAGTTTCAGCGTAGTTATCTTCTAAAAGTGTATATAAAGATAAAGATTACAATGAATTATGAAAGCACTATTCAAAATAACCGTTTCTTTCCGCAAGATTTTATTTAAAAAAATATTGATCGAAGTATGCTCCAGAATATGCGTTTGTATTAGAGTTGTTGACATGTAACATTAAGGATATTCCTTTTACAAAAGTTTTGAGAACATAATTTACAATTAAGAAAATGAAGCTACACATATACCATGAAACTTAAACTCACAGATAACATGAGCGGTTATTTTTGTAACTTTCTTTTTATTTCATATTTTAAAAAATTCCTTGTAATAATGTAATTTAAATTTAGAATCACATTTAAATTTATTGGATAATTTTTATTTACATCCCTTTTGAAGATTTTTTTTTTATTTTTTTTCCAAAATCTTTGCTAATTTTGTAATATATAATTTTTTAGTGTATTTAATCTTGTTCAACATACATTATTCTTGAATAAAAAACTTGCTAAAAACAAAATCTAACTATTTGTGTAGATTTTTTAATATAAATTTCGCCTACTTGTTTGAAAAGAAAAGTTTTTGATCAGTGCATTTTGCGTGTTTTAACTTCTGATTCAGAAACTTGGACATTAACATGTAAAGCTATACAAAAATTGCAAACAACCCAAAGTAGCAGGGAGAGATGCATGTTAGATTCTTTCGAAGAGACATAAAGCGTAACACTTGGATTAGGAGGCAAACCAAAATTACTGAT
This sequence comes from Salticus scenicus, assembly GCA_963930645.1. Lineage (NCBI taxonomy): Eukaryota > Metazoa > Arthropoda > Arachnida > Araneae > Salticidae > Salticus > Salticus scenicus. The sequence goes on from OZ005650.1 coordinate 77,391,126, forward strand.
GTTATTTCCAGAGTCAAGAAGTTAAAGTGGAGCTGAGCTGGGCACCTTGTGAGAAGAAATGATGATAGATGGACCACCAAAGTCCTATTTTTGATACCAAGAGATAAGAAAAGACAGAGGAAGGGACCACTGTGTCACTGGCGAGTTGAAATTTTGAAGTTTGGAAGAGCAGAATGAGGACGAATTGGGGGAAAAAGTGCAGTTTGAAATCCTCTAGCCGAAGCCTTCATCCTGCAGTGAATTGATAAAGGCTGAAATATATGATGATGATGATGATAACGATAAAAATGTAATATAAAGACATTTTTATAATAATATCTAAAGCTTTTCTCTTAAAAAAAACGTATTTTTCTCAACAATTTTCCTTTTTTTACCAAGGCATTACACAAAATAATAGTTTCTTTGTTCCTCCAATGTTAAATGTTATTCTAAATAGATTGATTACATAATGTCATATTTCTGATAATCAATAGAGTTCATATATATTTTAGTTACATTATATATTTAATTATTTATTTATTTATTTGATTTTTTGAGCTCCATTGTCATATGAGATAAAGAAATGAACAACATTATTATTTTAATAATACTGGCTGAAAGACTTACAAATATAAACTCAATTTATTTAAATATGAATGCTAAACTTTAAGAAAATAAATAATTGCTCATTTTTTTTAATTATAAATATATAACTTTAAACTGAATTTCCTATTGCTCTCTTCATAAATATTCCATTCAACATAACCGGAATAGACTAAATTAAAAGAAAGTGCTTTTAACACTTAACGAAATTATTTCGTTAAACCCATAAAGCAGAAAAGATGTAAAGTGAATTATTTGAATAGTTGGGAGAGATGCCAAAGTATATCTTTCTTATTTTGTTTTCAAAGTAAACATTGTATACGTTTTAATGGAATAATATTAATGTGTCTTATGCAAGTAAAATTAAAAGAAAAAAAAATCGCCTCTAAATCAGCCTTTTTTTAGTTATGAAATACATTTTCATATGGAAAGTCAAAAGAATTTTATGTTTATTTTAACTTATTGCGTTTGCATGTTGTTAAGCATTGTAATGTTCGAGTTATTTAATATATCTCTATACAAATAATTGACAAGAAATTGTTTTAGATTAAGAAATATTTCTTTTCACTTCACAGAGATTATCACTAAAGTAATGTAGAGAAGAAATAAAAAAATTCGCTTTCATTATACATTCACTTTGGTTTGAGATACAAAGTCGGAAAGAAAAACCTTTTTCAGTAAGTATATAAATAAATAATTATCGGATGAAACTATAAATTCTTAATATATTACAAACATAACTTTTTTTTTTCTCTTAAAGTATGGATAATTAAAAATTATGAATAATAATAAATTACAATGAATATTCATTTTAGTTCTTCATTTTGGACGCATAAACCACTATTGGCTAAGCGGAAATTATTTTTTTTTCTGTATGTTTAGATGCTCTTTTAAAAACACATGTTATACTTAATTTCCTGATTCAAAATCCCCTCTTCGGAGGATCAAAATTGTGACGGCATGTCTTTGGGAGTGAGTACCAGACCGTCGCCAGTTGCTACTAGTATAGGAGTAATGCGACGTAAAACTCACAGAGCCTCAACCTAGTTTAAAATTAAATCTTTGACTTTATTCAGATAAAACTAAAATAAAAATATTTATTTATTTATTTATTTATTTTGCATTACACAAAATATAATGATTATTTTTAATTTCTATAGATTGGATTATTTTAAATGTTCTAATCTGAAACAATACATTAATGATAATTTTAGTAAATTTGATAGTGAATTTTAAATTTTTGGTTAGGATTTTCTGTACTAAACTGAATAAATAAATAAATAATGAAATAATGAAATAATGAAATAACGTTCTTAATGGCGTAAATAAATTCGATACTGTTACGGGTTACTATCTTTTACTTAAAAAAATATCTTTTCTTTTTTTTTAATAGAAAAATTGTAATGAAGATTTCTGATTATTGAAATGCTAAAAAAAAATTATATATTAAAATACTCGTAAAAAACTGTAGCTTTTTTTTTTTTTTACATTTAACTGGAATATATGGAATATATTTACCTAAACTTAAATATTGCTTAAAATCAATTTTTATTGCAAGATGTCCGAGAAATTCAATATACAAATTTTTAAATGCTACACTTTTCTCACCATATAATTATTGGTTTCAATTAACTCTTGATTAATAACAATTTAAAGTCACTAAACAAGTGGTTAGCTTAATATTTAATACCTCTCTTACGTACAATTTTATAAATTAAAAACTAGTACTTTACATCTAATTTCTTTTCAGTATTTCAGAAACAAGAAATGTTAACACTAAGTTTTATAAAAGATTTTACTGAATTTTGACAGCGACAGCAATTTGTAGTAAATCAGATTGAAGTTGATTTTTGTATGTTGGGTAATTTGTCTTATGTAAGATTCATTTCAGTTTAACTTGAAAAATTTTGATTAAAAACCTATCTTTCAACTTAAAAAAAAACTTGAAATCAACGAGTAACTAATTAAAAAAAAAAAAAATAACGAAAATGATTATTCCGTGAAAAAGAAAAATATAAACGTTAGATATGTTCTATGTGAAAGTCGAAGAACTTTTGAATTTTACTTCCGAAAAGTGTAATTAAGTTATAAAGTTATGTTTCTGAGTTGACTGGTAAGTTATACTTTTTGTAGTGACTTAGAAAGTTTGAAGTTTTATTTTCGAAAAGCCTCGAAGAAAGGGGTAAAAGTTATATTTCCGTAAGTGATCTTGGAAGTTTGAGAGTTTCTTTTCAATGTTTAGTAGTAAACTAATTTGCATTTTACGGTGACAATAATGGACCAGTTTTGGTTATGTCTGTAACTGAAAGAATTATTTGCGAAGATTGTTTCAGGCTATTTGAATCATAAATATAACAAGGAGATAACACGTGCAATAAAAAGACAAAGATAACGAGTACATAATATTAAATTTGACACCAAGTCATAAATTTTCTAAATTAATTTATATCATTCTATAAATTAGTATCTCTCTATATATTAAGATATATAGAATTAGATCGAAATATATATATATATATATATATATATAGGCTAAATTTAATTTTTCACATAAAAGCATTTTTTTTTTTTTCTTTTTGGAAATTTATTTCAAAATATGAAATAAATTAATTTTGAATGTAAAAGTATTGGGTATTAATAACGTATAATAAATAATGCTAAAATATAATGTGTTAATTAAGAATTATAGAAAGATTCTTTTAAAAATAATTTTTCTTTTGCATTTTTATTTATTAATCAACAATAGTTTGAATAATAACAAAATATTTGATCAGGATATCCGTCTGATTTTTCAAAACAACAGATAGTAGAAAATTTAATACCACTACAAATTAGTCACGTTAAGTTAACAAGTTATTTCACTCTCATTAAATATAATAGTTTGAAATTTACGGATGAATTACAAATAAAATACAGTAGAAGAATTAAAATTCAGTTAAAAAATAAAGATTAGAAATGGAAGTAATTTGAACACCCTCCCCCCCCACCCCACCCCCAAAAAGGAAAAAAAAAAATATATATATATATATATATATATATATTAGGACTAAAACTTTTTATTTTTAGACGAAAATTATTAAAACCTCAATATTTTAAATTATTTTTTTCTGTTATTTTTTTGGATTACTTCCAACTCATTAAATGCTAAAAAATAAACCAAAAGCAGTAGTTTTGATTAAAATAAATAAATAAATAAATAGTTCAGTTGAAGATAGAGTGCTACATATTAGTATTGTACTAGAAAAATGAGTACCTAGGTCATGATATCTGGAATTTCCCTAGATCTTATATATTAATCATACATAATTATTATCTAAAATATCTCTGTTTCAGTTCTTAAATTTTTAATTTCTATGCAATTTTATGTTCAGCTTATGATATTCAGTTTTATTTCAACCTCTATAACATAAAAAAAATTATAATAAAATTCATATAAGATAACAAGTTATATGAATTATGAGATTTATTTAATGATATTCAGAGTTTTTTTTTTTTTTTTTTTTTTTTTTACTGTAGGTACCCAAGAATTACGCTGGTTTGCCATATAGATTACTAATGCAATATGTTTGATATTGTATAACAGTTATGCGTATTCGTTATTTCACAAATCACATGAATATAATATTCGTTAGTTCACTTTTTAATTTTCCTTATATAAATATTATATTAAAGGTAATATTTTGTATTTCAATAGCAATTAGTACATCTTAGTTTATTGAAATACAAAAGAAGGATAGTAAGTTTATAGAATTGCGTATACTATGTATACATGTGTGAGTGTGTGTGTGTGTGTGTGTAAAATTATATATAGATATAAATAGAGAGAATTAAACCTAATATCGGCAAAATATGTATTAGGGATGTATTTTTTTAGTCTTTATTTAGCATCAATAATGGATTTTATGCAGATTTATTTAAAAAATGAAGTACTCTAGTTTTGATTGAAAACTTTCAAATATTAATAGTGTATTATTTTGCCAATATGGCAAATATTTCATTTTCAAGCAGCATTGTTACAAAAATAACACTGAAGATTTAAATGATATGCAAACTTATTACAATAATTCCTATGTATGGAAACCTCATAATAAGAGAAATTTTTCTATCTTATTTATAATAAAACATATAAATCAATAATATTTTAAAATGAATATTTAAATATATACTATATCTAATAAAGATTGTTTGAATAAAGTAGAAAAAATATATTCTTTAAAGAATCACTTGATGTTGTATTAAACACAAAAGCGAATGTACACAAGCCAATATTTTGTACATTAAAAAGGGTATGATTATATGACATATTACAAATTTATTAATGACATAACTTATGTATATTATACAATACATAATCGAAATATAACATGTTAACAAACTACTTTATTATTCAAAATTTAATATGATATATTTATATACTTTAAGTTTAATGCTGTAAGTTTAATACTTTAATGCTGTCAAATAGAAAAAAGCATCAACAATTCACCTGTTTGTGAGAGGAATATGCTGCTTTTTTTTTTTTTACCATTCCGTGAACATGTGACATTATTCTGCTTTTTCGGAAAAATTATTATTGTTTTCCCCCTTTGAAAGCTAAAGTACTTATTCTTTTACTGTTTCCCTAGGAATATAGCTGTAACTTCATTGTCGTCAAGTGTCAGAATATTCCTGAGGGTGCAGTTTATCATTTCAAGCTATATGTGAACAAAACTTTTACAGAGTTATTATCCTGTTTTTATTATACCGCCGAAAATTTAACTTCCTTGCATGCTTTAAATTTAATGAAAGGAATTTAATAGATTAAGTTCAGCAAATAAGGAGGATATAAATCTGTATATTAGCTCAGAAAAAGAAGCAGAATTTTGCAGTCGAAATTATAAATTATGATTTTTATTTAACATTTATATAGATAAACTTGAAATATAAAACATTATATAACAATATATATTACCATGTTTTTATTAACTTCGATTCTTGTTTGTTTGTTTGTTTGTTTGTGTGTTTGTCAGGGACAAATCTTGCAATCGATTTTTAACTAACTTCCTGACTAGCTAGATATTTGAAATTTTCAGGAACGCTCACAATACGGTGACAATACATTTTTCTAATAATTTTAGTCAACTATTGCAGGTCCCGCTGCCTTCGGCAGCGCTTATATGATACGGCAGAAAATTTACTTAACTAACTTCCCGACTAGCTAGACATTTGAAACTTTCAGAATAGCTGAGAACACGGTGAAAATACATTTTTTTAATACCTTTAGTCAACTGCTTCGGATTTTCGCTGCCTTCGGCAGCGTTATCAGTACAAGGCTTGCAATCAATTTTTCACTAACTTTCCGACTAGCTAGACATTTGAAACTTTCAGGATAGCTCAAAACACGGTGACAATACATTTTTTTAATACTTTTAGTCAACTGTTTCAGGTCCCCACTGCCTCCGGCAGCGTTTATATGATTCAACAGAAAATTTATTTAACTAACTTCCCGACTAGCTAGACATTTGAAACTTTCAGAATAGTTCAGAACACGGTGAAAATGCATTTTTTAAATATTTTTAACCAACTGCTCCGGGTTCCTGCTGCCTTCGGCAGCGTTACCAGTACAAAGCTTGTAATCGATTTTTCACTAACTTCTCGACTAGCTTGACATTTGAAACTTTCAGGATAGCTCAGAATACAGTAACAATAATTTTTTTTGATACTTTTAGTCAACTGTTTCAGGTACCTACTGCCTACGTCAGCGTTTATATGATTCGACAGAAAATTTATTTAACTAACTTCCCGACTGGCTAGACATTTGAAACTTTCAGAATAGTTCAGAATACGGTGAAAATGCATTTTTAAAATATTTCTAACCAAATGTTTCGGGTTCCTGCTGCCTTTGGCAGCGTTACCAGTACAAAGCTTGCAATGGATTTTTCACTAACTTCCCGACTAGCTAGACATTTCAAACTTTTATAATAGCTCAAAACACGAGAGCAATGATTTTTTTTTACTTTTATCCAATTGCTCCGGATTCCCGCTGCCTTCGGTAGCGTTTATATGATTCAACAGAAAATTTAAAAACATGGTATATAAAAAGATCTTTTTATCTTGTAATTATTTTTATTTAATTTAAAAATGCAATAACCATGAATATAAGTTTTTATTATGAATATTAAATATAATGAAACATTTCACTCTTCTTTTTTAAGCACAAATTCTAAAAAGTATACACTGAAAAAAAAATCTCTCAATGGCATCTAGAAAATGAATTGTGGATCTAATAAAAATAGTTTCATGTCAACCTTATAAATTCTAGTCCCCTTTCTAGCGAGCTCAAAAATACTTTATTAGAATTCTTGATTGTTTTCTTATATTATCATTGTCAAACACATTTAAAAATCTCTGCAAATAAATGCGATCGCAAGAGGCGGGATTTAGTATACTGACCAAACGTACCCATTTTCTGGGGACAAATGGGGACAAATGGGGACGCCTTTTTTTTTTTTTTTTTTTTTGAAGGCATTTTTCTAAGTTTTAAAAAATTGTAGAAACTAAATTATTAATGAATAATACTTCATTTTTAGTCTTTATTTATTACGAATGAAAAAATACAACCATAATTTGACAATTGTAGCAATTTTTAATGCTTCTCGACTATAAAGGTACTTTGATCTGGTCAGCCTAGTTTTAGTAACTATAATCTTGGTTTATGATCTAATGAAATTAAGCGAGAATTTCTCGCATTACAAAGGATTCACAATATTCACACGGTTGCGTGCAAAAGTTTAGGACCAAACTAATTTTCCCCAATAGCTTTTGAACAAATAAAGATAAAAAGAAATCAAACATTGTACCTTAAACTATATCAAATATACATTCGAAATATATAACTAACAAATTTTTACAATGAAAGGATTTAAATATATAATGAAATACTTATAAATCCATTCCTCAAAAGATTCGGGCCAAGCAATTAAAAGTTCACAGTGACGTTATTGCCACAAAGGGACTGGTCCCTTTAAGACAAAGCACGACTATATAGAAAGAGCTCCACTTTGTTTACACTTGTGCATCAGTAGTGGAAAGTAAAGGTGCCGAAGCGCACTCATTTACAGATCCATGTAACTGTTATTAAATTACACCAGGATTAACAAAGTTTCTCGTGATATTGCTTCAACATTATGTATTAGAAAAACAACTGTTGATAATATTTATTAAAAAATGGAAAAAAAATAAAACCTTTGGCAGACAAATCTGTACCTGAAAGACCCACAAAAATGATTAATTCAGTTGATTAATTTATTGAACACTTCGTATCCCACCGGGACTTTAAACTCCCATTTAAAAAAATCTTCAGTATAGCCTAAATTTACTACAGGATTTCATTGGGACTTCAAAGTCCCTATAGTTTAAACTTTCCCTATAGTTAAACTATAGTTTAAGCTAAATTTAATATGAGGTATTTCTAATGCAGCAAAGAAATATAATAAAAATGTTTCAAACTATTTTTCCAAAAATAAGGTAATTTGGGATACAAAGGGTTAAAGAAAGGTAGCTGTAATCCAAAGAAGAATGCTGCAATTATGTTATTTACTGGAAGAAAACTTGTTTGATGTTAGTCGACGGACTGTTTGGCGTAGATTAAACCAAGTTACACGTTTTAGATGCGTCGGGGCAGAGGAACCATTGATTAGCACAAAGAATAATAGGCAAAATTAGAATTTGCTACAACACATGAATATGGGACAGTTGAAGACTGGGAAAAAGTATTATTTTCAGACAAAACAAAGATTAATCTTTTTGAAATTAGTTGAAAGAGATATGTTCATTTTCAATCACCAAACAATGCCAGGTATGATTCTGTATATCAAATGCCGACTGTAAAGCATGGAGATGGAAACATCATGGCGTAGGAGGTTTTTTTTTCATATAAAGGCATTGGTCTTTTAATGACAATAGAAACCAATATGGGCAAAGTTAAATATAAAAACATCTTAACGGACTAAATTCTTCCCTATGTGTTCCTAAATATACCCCGAGGGTGGATTTTACAAGCAAGATAATGACCACAAACTTCGATTTGGACACGTTTAAGACTTTTTAACGGTAGAATTTTTGTATCTTTGAATGGCCAACTCAATTTATTTATAGTAAGAGCTAAAAGTAAAGGTAGGAGCTATTATTTTTTGAAATAAAAAATGATTTATTGGAAAAAGTTTAAGAGAAATAGCAAAAATTTGACCTACAAGGATTAAGACTTAGGTAGAGTCCGTGCCTTATCGATGCTCTGCTGTGATAGCTTCAAAAGGCAAATCAACAAGATATTAATATTATTTGACCTTCTGATGTATTAGAAATAATATTTTATTTGATAGTTTGTTTTTCATAAGTTTGTTTGGCCCGAAACTTTCGATCACATAAATTTTACATATTTTGTTATAATTTAATTTTTGTTTGTTATCAAAATTCGTAAGTCGTTTAGTTCGACAAGATAATTAATTTACTTTGCATGATAATACTACATTTTTTTTTTTATCTTTATTCATTCAACGATTATTATGGGGAAAATGTTTGGCCCGAAACCATTGCATGCAATATTAATATTGTTTCACCATCTAGAAAAGTATAGATTAGAAATTAGACTACAAATTTTCGATCATTTCGTCTATTCAAGTTATTTATTCATTTTATTTTCATAGCACTTACAGTCAGCTGCAAAATTATTCGAGCACTAGCAATAATCCTTGCCAAAAAAAAGTACACTTAATACAGCTTTGTTAAATAAATCCTTGTCGAGTCATGTTCTTAATCAGTCTAAGAACATGATTCGACAAGGATTTACTTAGTAAAACAGTCTTAAGTGTACTTTTTAAATATACGAATTATTGGCTAGTGCTCGAATAATTTTGCAGCCTACTGTAACTCTATATTTACAGTTTAGGATTCAGAAAATAACTACTTATTTATTCTAGATAGAGGTGATATAATTTTCTTTTCTCAGTGTATTGTTAAAGAGTTTTAATACTCATTAAGATATAACACCAAGACTTTAATCACACATTATATTTGTCTTAAAAGGGAGACAATTTATTCAACTCTAAACTGTATAGTGTGCAAAAAATATATTGCAAAACATGTTGCTATTTTTGTCAGATGGTTCAATTTAAATTTGATTAAAATTACATTTAAGTAAAACTGTGCGTTTAATAATCAATTTTCATTTTAAAAGTTCTATTTAATCATAATAAAATATATGTCGTGAAAATAAAAAAAAAAGAGATTAATTTAATTAATTTATCATTTAATTACTTTAATTGATAATTAACGATATTTCTGTCATCTTGCATCCGATTACATAACCCACTTTATCTCTGTGGAAAAAAAAAAATATTTGAAATAAAACGTAAACAACAATGAGGGTTTTTTTTTTTTTTTTTTTTTTTTTTTTGTATTATTATTAATAATTATTTTAATCAAATAAATATAAATATATTCCACACTTTGCTGTTTATATAATGGGAAAAAAGTATAATATCATACTAAAATATTTTTCTTTAGTTATTTAGGATAAACATTTATTGCTAATAAAAATAACTTTAAATATATATTGAATTACTAAAGAAGAAATAATTTTAATATTTTACAAAATAATTTTTAAAAAACAAAATTGAAAAAAATACATTTATATTATTTATTCAATTATATATATATACCTATACATTCGGTAACAAAAGTCTCCGAACACTAGCAAAAATTCCTATATAAAAAAGTACACTTAAAACAGTTTTGTTAAATAAATCCTTGTCGAATCCTATTCTTAGTCAGTCTAAAAACAGGATTCTACAAGGATTTATTTAACAAAACTCTATTAAGTATACTTTTTTTATATTAGGAATTTTTTCTAGTGTTCGCAGACTTTTGTTACCGACTGTATATATATGTATATATATATATATATTCTATAAACATAGCTCACTCCGATTTTCAATTTTTTCATTAAAGAATTTTTTTTGTTTTATTCATATGTAAATGCTTGAAAATCGAATTAAGAAAAGTTTATTGCAATTTTAAACTTTTAAAATTATATATGTATTTTACAGGAAATTAAATTGAACTTGCATAATTTATTTTAAATTTTTATTTATTTATTTTCAAAACATATTTTAAAGAAATGTGTAGCATACAAATCTGATGTATATGTTATCAGTAAACAAACAAACAAACGTGCGAACACGCTGAGAAAAAATTCTGTAACTGGCATCTAGAATATAAATTGTGGCTCTAGAAAAAATAGTTCCATGTCATTCTTAGAAATTCTACTCCCATTTGAAAGCGAGTTCTAGAAACCCCTATTAGAATTCTATAGTGTTTGCCTATATTCTCAAAGGCAAAGTTATTTAAAAATCTCTGCATATAAATGCAAATACAAGAGGCGGGTTTCAAACAATAATCTTGGTTTATTCCCCAATTCTAGAAAATCAAGCGAGAACTTCTCACTATACAAAAGATTCAGAATATTCATAACATGTTTCACCATCTAGAAATGTGTAGACTAGAAATTCTCGATGACTTCGTCTATTCAGTTTATTAGTGGGCCTTATGCGCATAGCTCGGAAATCTATATTTCTAGTTAAGGAATTTAGAAAATGACCACTTATTAATGCTAGATGAAAGCAGTATATATTTTTTCTCAGTGCAATTGATTCACTATATCCACATCTGAACATATGCGTAAATTATACTTGTTTTAAACTATACATAAAAATTAGATTTGTAAAATTAATATTTCTGAAAATTTTCTATTATAACAACATTATAAATATTTAAGGGAATTTAATGCATTTTCAAATAAGTTTTTTTGAGGGTGTAAATTTCACCCTAAATTAACAGATGGAAAATGTAACTTGAAAGAAAATGACATACTGGAAAAAGAGAAGTGAACAGGATTGACCAATAAACAGTAGATTTTGGAAAAAGAAGTGCAAAATGAAAACAAACAATGCGGATAAGGTAAAAGCAAGTGATACGGAGTAAAGTAAAAGCAAGCAAACGGAATTTCCAAAATAAATACAATAAGTACTGACATAAGTTAAAAAACAAAACAAAACAGATCATATGTGAAATAACGTAACAATTATGATACCAAACTAGATAAATTTCATATAGATAATAAAAATGATAATTAAATAAAACGTCAAAATCACATAAACGTGGAAAGTTAAAAATGAAAAAAATCAATTATACAGATATGTACCAATATTAACACAGTTTTTCTTTATACATAATGAAAATATATCTGATTAAATGATTTATTGATTTAAAATTCCCAAATGATATATATCTGTATGTATGTATCAGTGGCGTATCGTGGACGACGTTTTGGGTATGCTCCATACTGCTGGCTAGAAAGAGCTCCTTATCATGAAAAGTTAATCCTTCTGATTGACTGCTGAAATGTCGTCATATCTACATTATTTCTCAAAATAAGTGATTTCACCAATAAGAAAATTAAATATTCATTAAAACACACTGTTCCTAACTGATCGAGAGTAGCATACCCAGAACGTTATTCACGATACGCCACTGATATGTATATACTGGCTCACCCAGAAATTTAAATTTAGTAAATAAAAATTCATAAAAATTAAAAGTAATAGATTTACCGTAAAAGAGATTTTTTTAAGTAAAACAAAAAAAGTGATTTATCGAAATTTTTGATAGTGTACGGAAAAAAGTGTTTCTCGCAAACAGACAAATCATATTTTTATATAAAATGTATACCTTTAAAAACAAATACCTTATGACAAATGTAGAATGACGAAGTGTTCATATTCTGTGATATGTATGTAAATATTCATATTCGAGAAAATAATAGTATATTTTCTAGAAAGTTCATTGTTTTTCTCGCATTAAGCGATATCTATGACAGACGGTTTTCTAAATGACATTTGGATTTTAATTGTTCTTTTCATGCGAATAATTACTCCACAAAATATTATAAAACATTCTTGCAACTTTATAAACCTCTCAGCGTTTAGCCTCAAATGACATTTCTACTTAAAAAATAATCTTATTGTCTAAAAAAATGATCTTATTGACTACTCTAGCTTCATCATTTTAAGTTAGAATTTTACGTCACGAACGATTTGGAGAGAAATTTCTTGCTTTACAAAAATCAGTCTCAAACCATTTGAAAGCTGTCTATTTGAGTTACAAAAATAAGGTATGCTTATTTGATTTCCATAACAATGAATATATAACTTTGAACTGAATTTCTTATTGACCTTTTCCTAAATTCCCCCATTGTACATAGTTGACACAGACTTAAATAAGAGAAAGTGCTTTTAACACTTTACAAAATTAATTTCGTGAATACCATAAATGTGCAATAATACAAAGATGGGTTGTCGGGAAAGATGCCAAAATATTTCTTTCTTATTTTGTTTGCAAAGTAAAGAATTTATACATTTAAACAAAACGAAATCCAAATTTATGTAAATTAAAATTAAAAATAAGTAAATAAATAAAATCACCACCAAATCCTTAACTTAGTAGTTATGAAAAAAATTTTCGTTTGAAAATTCAAAATAATATTGTGTAAAATGCATTCCCTATTCTTTTACAGGGAGATAAAAATAATATTTGAGGAATTGGTGCTATGTTTAGAAATAGCTAAATGAATTTCAATTTGAATCATTTTTATTTTCTGTGTCAAATTTATATATACAATTTAGTACGTATATAGTTTACAGATAATATAGAGGGTTAGTCAAAATTAATCGAATGAGTTTGAACAAGCTGTATGTATGGCTATTCAACAAACATTTTGATTTTTTAACCCATTCATGGTCAGGGCATTTTCATGTTTTCTCTTTCAAAGTGATTTTACTAGGACGTGCTTTATATTTTTGTAAGTGGTTAAGCAGTAAAAATATTAAAGGTTTAGCAGTAATACTTTGATTAACACCAACCTCCCCATGTGTAGCAACAATTCAGTAATGGATAAACATTCAGACATAAAAAAAACTCTAAAAGCGTATACACGTTTATGACCACAAAAGAGTTAAAATTTAAGAATAGTCTTAAAAGTATTATAAACACTGAGAAAAAAATATGCCGCCTTCATCTACAATGAATAAGTTCCATTTTCTAAATCCCTTAACTAGAAATATATTCTTCAGAGCTATGCGCATAAAACACGCCAATAAACTGAACAGACGAAATGATCGATAATTTCTAGTCTACACATTTCTAGAGGGTGAAAAGATAGTCAGAATCTTTTGTATAGCGAGAAATTCTCGCTTGATTATCCAGAATTGGTTCATAATGCAGTATTATATTTTCTGAAACCCTCCTCTTGTGTTCGCATTTATTTGGAGATATTTTCAAGTAGGTTTGACCTCGATAATAGAGACAAACTCTCTAAAATTCTAACAGGGGTTTCTAAAACGCGATTTTAAAGGGGACTAGGTTTTTTTTAGGATTACATGAAACTATTTTTTCTAGAGCCACACTTTAGATTCCAGATGTCATTTGCAGAATTTTATCTCAGTGAATATAGCTACAGTCACTGAGAAAATATATATATATACCGCCTTCATCTTGAAGGAATAAGTGGTCATTTTCTACATACCTAAAATATAGATTTCCGAGTTATCGTATAAAATAAGCAAATGAATCGAATACAAGAAATGGTCGAGAATTTCTAGCCTATACTTTTCAAGATGGTAAAACAATATTATGAATAATATGAATCCTTTATATTGCAAGAAATTCTGGGTTGATTTCCTATAGCTGGGACATAAACAAAAGCTATAGTTACTAGATCTCGATTCTTGTGTTTCCATTTATTTGTTGTAATTTTTAAATATATTTGACTCCGATAGTATAGGAAAACGATCTAGAATTCTAATAATGGTTTTTAGAACTCGATAGTGAGGGAAGCTAGAATTTATAAAGATGACATGGGACTATTTTTACTAAAGCCACAATTTAGCTTCTAGATGTCAGAGATCAGACATGGTTCTACGTCTTTTTTCCCTGATATTCGTACGGGGAGGAGGTTTGAGGGAAAAGGAGCCATATTTTACGCAGAAATGTATTTCGAATAAAATTGTTTGTGAAAGAATGTAGAATGTTTATTTGATGTACTTGACATGTAGGTTTCTTATGTTCAACATCAAACTGTAATAATATGTCTTTAGTAATGTATGGTAAAAGACTATACTGTGAGTGTCACACAGATTATTTATAGAAAATTAATTAAAAATGGCAATTATTCTCGCCATATATTCGTGGTTGGTATATACATATATTAATGTGTGTGGGTGTGTGCTCTTTTAAGAAAAAATATTTGGCTAAGCAATGTAGATACCAAACTAATGCTAAAGAGTAAAAAAAAAAAAAAAAATTCAAGTTACACTTTTTGAACGTGGTGACCGATAAGAAAACAATTTTTATTTCTTTTATTGAATAAATGAGAAGTTAATATTGTTTAAAATATTTTTATTATCTTACAATACATGTAGGTTATTCAGGAATTTTTATCATTGAAACTATAGGTTTATGGTAACTGAAATAAGAAACATAAGTTTAAGCCTTGATATCCTCTAAATATCTCGAAAATACCGCGTCAATGGTGGTCCCATATTTTGTTGTTGATTCTTGTGGATCATTATTCATTTTCAAATTTTTCCGAAAGAAAAGTTGTCAACCGCTCTGATTTTTTATCAGCGAAGTTGATGTTGAAATCGCCAGCCAAGATAAGTGGAAATTTATTACCATTTGTACCAAGTATTTTCGAACCATGTTTAGTGTACTCCAGTAAAGTGCGATGAATAAAATGCTCTAACTCGTCCAATTTTGTATTCGGAGAAATGTCAATTGCTACCATGACTATGTGTAGGCCATTTCGACTATCGAAAACCTCTATACACCAATTTTGAACGATCTAAATGTATTTTTATTTTTTTGCCCCCCCTCTCCCCTCCCCCCTTCTCGCCCCTCCTAATAACTTTATACTTTCGAAAATATCCCCATTCGACTTGCAGGCCTCTTAAACCTATCTGTACCAATTTTGAACGGCCTAACTGTATTTCTATTTCCCCATAGCCCCCCTTACCGCCCTACCCCCCTACCCGCCCCTCCTAATAATTTTACAAATTCAAAATCATCCGCAATCGATTTGTAAGTATTGAAAACCTCTATGTACCAATTTTGAAAGATCTGTAACAATTTTTATTTTTTTTGCCCCCCCCCTCCCCCCTTCTCGCCCCTCCTAATAACTTTACACAATCGAAAATATCCCCATTCGACTTGCAGGCCTCTTAAACCTATCTGTACCAATTTTGAACGGCCTAACTGTATTTCTATTTGTTTTTACCCCATAGCCCCCCCTTATCGCCCTACCCTCCTACCCGCCCCTCCTAATAATTTCACAAATTCAAAATCATCCGCAATCGATTTGTAAGTATCGAAAACCTCTATGTACCAATTTTGAACGATCTGACACTATTTTTAATTTTGCTGCTGCAAACAGGTGCTTGCGTTTCACAAACAGCTGCTTACGTATTCGTCCGATTTCGGAGCAGCTCGTCTCGATCCGTGCGAGCTTCGTACAGTCGTACCATATACATACACGTTAAGGTTCAACTAGTCGCGGGCTCGAACTCACTCGTGGACGCGGCCAAAGAGCACGCTGTCTCACCTAGCATTGTGTCTAAAACAGATAGAATCAGTTATGAGCAGTTAGCAGCTAGTCTACACGCATACGTCTAGTCGCACGCACACAAACACCGTGCCGAAGTCTGCCGAACTGACTGTCTGCCGAAGTCTTCCGAACTGTGTTAGGTTTATTTTCGTTACGGAATTTCTTGATTCGGTCGCCGCGCTCAAAGCCCGCGATAAAAGCTATGCAATAGCTTAAAAAAACGCTCTAACTTGATTTAATAAAATTTACACGTATTAAAACCTGATAGTTCAAAAAATATTTCCTACATTACCTATTTATAAAACTCGTCTATATTTTGATTACGAAAGATTTAAATAAGAGCAATAAAATAAATATTTTTAAAAGAAACATTTAACATTATATGACACACAAAAGATAAATGCACACTAGCCAGTATATTCCACAATAAAAGGCATATTGATATATTATATAACAAAAATGTATTAAAGACACAATAGAATCATGAATATATTACGTAATACATAATTGAATTAAAACATATTAAAAAAACTACTGTATTATTTAAATTTTACTGTGATTTATTTATATGTTTTAAAATTTTAACGACATCAAATAGATAAAAGTGGCAACAATTCTCCAGTTTGCGATATATATGTACTGTTCATTTATTTTTGCATAAACATGACAGTATTCTTCGTATTCCGAGAACTTATTGCCGTTTTCTTTCTTTGAATGCTAAGGTACTCTCTTACTGTTTCCCTAGAAATAAACGACTAACTTCATTGTCGTCAAGTGTCAGAATATTCCTCTGAGTGTAATTTATCTTTAAAAGCTTTATGTGAACAATATTTTTTTACAGAGTTATTATCCTGTTTTATTCTATATTTCTGAAAAGTTAGCTTTTATGCTTTCGATTTAATAACACGAATTCTATGAATTCATTTTATTAAATAAGAAAAATATCTATGTATTGTTTTCAGAATTATTATATGATATAAAATTTTACGTTTTCTATTGCTTACGAATTTATATTGTATCGTTTTAAGAATAAAAAAAAAAAAATAAAAGAACACTGTTAGTTAGGTTTCTCAAAAATGAGCAAAATTATCTCAAAATAGTCCCGAAACAATATATACTTAAATTTGAAAATCCCATGTACTCTTTTTTGAGTATATTGGCATGCTCAAAAATGAGGTTGAACACTAAGAATACCAATATCCCCATTTTTTAGGACTTTTTTTTTTTTTATTGTCCTTTTCGTGCGAATAATTTCTCCACAAAGTGTTATAAAATATTCTTTCAACCTTCTAACCCTCTCAGCGTGTAGCCGCAAATGACATTTCTGCTTAAAAAGTAATCTCATTGTCTAAAAAAATAATCTTATTCACTACTTTAGCTTCACCATTTTAAGTTAGAATTTTACGTCTCGAACGATTTGGAGAGAGTTTTTTGCTTTACAAAAATGAGTCTCAAACCATTTGAAAGCTGTCTATTTGAGTTACAAAATTACGGTATGCTTATTTTATTTCCGTAACAATAAATATGTAACTTTGAACTGAATTTCTTATTGACTTTTTCCTATATTCCCCTATTGTACATAATTGACATAGACTTAATTAAGAGAAAGTGCTTTTAACACTTTACAAAATTAATTTCGTGAATACCATAAATATGCAAAGATACAAAATGTATTTGGATTGTCGGGAAAGATGCCAAAATATTTCTTTCCTATTTTGTTTGTAAAGTAAAGAATGCATATATTTAAACAAAACGAAATAAAAATTTATGTGAATTAAAATTAAAAATAAGCAAATATATAAAATCACCATCAAATTTTCGTTTGAAAAAATAATATTGTGTAAAATGCATTCCCTATTCTTTTACAGGGAGATAAAAATAATATTTGAGGAATTGGTGCTATGTTTAGAAATAGCTAAATGAATTTCAATTTGAATCATTTTTATTTTCTGTGTCAAATTTATATATACAATTTAGTACGTATATAGTTTACAGATAATATAGAGGGTTAGTCAAAATTAATCGAATGAGTTTGAACAAGCTGTATGTATGGCTATTCAACAAACATTTTGATTTTTTAACCCATTCATGGTCAGGGCATTTTCATGTTTTCTCTTTCAAAGTGATTTTACTAGGACGTGCTTTATATTTTTGTAAGTGGTTAAGCAGTAAAAATATTAAAGGTTTAGCAGTAATACTTTGATTAACACCAACCTCCCCATGTGTAGCAACAATTCAGTAATGGATAAACCATTCAGACATAAAAAAAACTCTAAAAGCGTATACACGTTTATGACCATAAAAGAGTTAAAATTTAAGAACAGTCTTAAAAGTATTATGAACACTGAGAAAAAAATATGCCGCCTTCATCTACAATGAATAAGTTCCATTTTCTAAATCCCTTAACTAGAAATATATTCTTCAGAGCTATGCGCATAAAACACGCCAATAAACTGAACAGACGAAATGATCGATAATTTCTAGTCTAGACATTTCTAGAGGGAGAAAAGATAGTCAGAATCGTTTGTATAGCGAGAAATTCTCGCTTGATTATCCAGAATTGGTTCATAATGCAGTATTATATTTTCTGAAACCCTCCTCTTGTGTTCGCATTTATTTGGAGATATTTTCAAGTAGGTTTGACCTCGATAATAGAGACAAACTCTCTAAAATTCTAACAGGGGTTTCTAAAACGCGATTTTAAAGGGGACTAGGTTTTTTTTAGGATGACATGAAACTATTTTTTCTAGAGCCACAATTTAGATTCCAGATGTCATTTGCAGAATTTTATCTCAGTGAATATAGCTACAGTCACTGAGAAAATATATATATATACCGCCTTCATCTTGAAGGAATAAGTGGTCATTTTCTACATACCTAAAATATAGATTTCCGAGTTATCGTATAAAATAAGCAAATGAATCGAATACAAGAAATGGTCGAGAATTTCTAGCCTATACTTTTCAAGATGGTAAAACAATATTATGAATAATATGAATCCTTTATATTGCAAGAAATTCTGGGTTGATTTCCTATAGCTGGGACATAAACAAAAGCTATAGTTACTAGATCTCGATTCTTGTGTTTCCATTTATTTGTTGTAATTTTTAAATATATTTGACTCCGATAGTATAGGAAAACGATCTAGAATTCTAATAATGGTTTTTAGAACTCGATAGTGAGGGAAGCTAGAATTTATAAAGATGACATGGGACTATTTTTACTAAAGCCACAATTTAGCTTCTAGATGTCAGAGATCAGACATGGTTCTACGTCTTTTTTCCCTGATATTCGTACGGGGAGGAGGTTTGAGGGAAAAGGAGCCATATTTTACGCAGAAATGTATTTCGAATAAAATTGTTTGTGAAAGAATGTAGAATGTTTATTTGATGTACTTGACATGTAGGTTTCTTATGTTCAACATCAAACTGTAATAATATGTCTATAGTAATGTATGGTAAAAGACTATACTGTGAGTGTCACACAGATTATTTATAGAAAATTAATTAAAAATGGCAATTATTCTCGCCATATATTCGTGGTTGGTATATACATATATTAATGTGTGTGGGTGTGTGCTCTTTTAAGAAAAAATATTTGGCTAAGCAATGTAGATACCAAACTAATGCTAAAGAGTAAAAAAAAAAAAAAATTCAAGTTACACTTTTTGAACGTGGTGACCGATAAGAAAACAATTTTTATTTCTTTTATTGAATAAATGAGAAGTTAATATTGTTTAAAATATTTTTATTATCTTACAATACATGTAGGTTATTCAGGAATTTTTATCATTGAAACTATAGGTTTATGGTAACTGAAATAAGAAACATAAGTTTAAGCCTTGATATCCTCTAAATATCTCGAAAATACCGCGTCAATGGTGGTCCCATATTTTGTTGTTGATTCTTGTGGATCATTATTCATTTTCAAATTTTTCCGAAAGAAAAGTTGTCAACCGCTCTGATTTTTTATCAGCGAAGTTGATGTTGAAATCGCCAGCCAAGATAAGTGGAAATTTATTACCATTTGTACCAAGTATTTTCGAACCATGTTTAGTGTACTCCAGTAAAGTGCGATGAATAAAATGCTCTAACTCATCCAATTTTGGATTCGGAGAAATGTCAATTGCTACCATGACTATGTGTAGGCCATTTCGACTATCGAAAATCTCTATACACCAATTTTGAACGATCTAAATGTATTTTTATTTTTTTGCCCCCCCCTCTCCCCTCCCCCCTTCTCGCCCCTCCTAATAACTTTATACTTTCGAAAATATCCCCATTCGACTTGCAGGCCTCTTAAACCTATCTGTACCAATTTTGAACGGCCTAACTGTATTTCTATTTCCCCATAGCTCCCCTTACCGCCCTACCCACCTACCCGCCCCTCCTAATAATTTTACAAATTCAAAATCATCCGCAATCGATTTGTAAGTATCGAAAACCTCTATGTACCAATTTTGAAAGATCTGTAACAATTTTTATTTTTTTTGCCCCCCCCCTCCCCCCTTCTCGCCCCTCCTAATAACTTTACACAATCGAAAATATCCCCATTCGACTTGCAGGCCTCTTAAACCTATCTGTACCAATTTTGAACGGCCTAACTGTATTTCTATTTGTTTTTACCCCATAGCCCCCCCTTATCGCCCTACCCTCCTACCCGCCCCTCCTAATAATTTCACAAATTCAAAATCATCCGCAATCGATTTGTAAGTATCGAAAACCTCTATGTACCAATTTTGAACGATCTGACACTATTTTTAATTTTGCTGCTGCAAACAGGTGCTTACGTTTCACAAACAGCTGCTTACGTATTCGTCCGATTTCGGAGCAGCTCGTCTCGATCCGTGCGAGCTTCGTACAGTCGTACCATATACATACACGTTAAGGTTCAACTAGTCACGGGCTCGAACTCACTCGTGGACGCGGCCAAAGAGCACGCTGTCTCACCTAGCATTGTGTCTAAAACAGATAGAATCAGTTATGAGCAGTTAGCAGCTAGTCTACACGCATACGTCTAGTCGCACGCACACAAACACCGTGCCGAAGTCTGCCGAACTGACTGTCTGCCGAAGTCTTCCGAACTGTGTTAGGTTTATTTTCGTTACGGAATTTCTTGATTCGGTCGCCGCGCTCAAAGCCCGCGATAAAAGCTATGCAATAGCTTAAAAAAACGCTCTAACTTGATTTAATAAAATTTACACGTATTAAAACCTGATAGTTCAAAAAATATTTCCTACATTACCTATTTATAAAACTCGTCTATATTTTGATTACGAAAGATTTAAATAAGAGCAATAAAGTAAATATTTTTAAAAGAAACATTTAACATTATATGACACACAAAAGATAAATGCACACTAGCCAGTATATTCCACAATAAAAGGCATATTGATATATTATATAACAAAAATGTATTAAAGACACAATAGAATCATGAATATATTACGTAATACATAATTGAATTAAAACATATTAAAAAAACTACTGTATTATTTAAATTTTACTGTGATTTATTTATATGTTTTAAAATTTTAACGACATCAAATAGATAAAAGTGGCAACAATTCTCCAGTTTGCGATATATATGTACTGTTCATTTATTTTTGCATAAACATATGACAGTATTCTTCGTATTCCGAGAATTTATTGCCGTTTTCTTTCTTTGAATGCTAAGGTACTCTCTTACTGTTTCCCTAGAAATAAACGACTAACTTCATTGTCGTCAAGTGTCAGAATATTCCTCTGAGTGTAATTTATCATTAAAAGCTTTATGTGAACAATATTTTTTTACAGAGTTATTATCCTGTTTTATTCTATATTTCTGAAAAGTTAGCTTTTATGCTTTCGATTTAATAACACGAATTCTATGAATTCATTTTATTAAAAAAGAAAAATATCTATGTATTGTTTTCAGAATTATTATATGATATAAAATTTTACGTTTTCTATTGCTTACGAATTTATATTGTATCGTTTTAAGAATAAAAAAAAAAAAAAAATAAAAGAACACTGTTAGTTAGGTTTCTCAAAAATGAGCAAAATTATCTCAAAATAGTCCCGAAACAATATATACTTAAATTTGAAAATCCCATGTACTCTTTTTTGAGTATATTGGCATGCTCAAAAATGAGGTTGAACACTAAGAATACCAATATCCCCATTTTTTAGGACTTTTTTTTTTTTTATTGTCCTTTTCGTGCGAATAATTTCTCCACAAAGTGTTATAAAATATTCTTTCAACCTTCTAACCCTCTCAGCGTGTAGCCGCAAATGACATTTCTGCTTAAAAAGTAATCTCATTGTCTAAAAAAATAATCTTATTCACTACTTTAGCTTCACCATTTTAAGTTAGAATTTTACGTCTCGAACGATTTGGAGAGAGTTTTTTGCTTTACAAAAATGAGTCTCAAACCATTTGAAAGCTGTCTATTTGAGTTACAAAATTACGGTATGCTTATTTTATTTCCGTAACAATAAATATGTAACTTTGAACTGAATTTCTTATTGACTTTTTCCTATATTCCCCTATTGTACATAATTGACATAGACTTAATTAAGAGAAAGTGCTTTTAACACTTTACAAAATTAATTTCGTGAATACCATAAATATGCAAAGATACAAAATGTATTTGGATTGTCGGGAAAGATGCCAAAATATTTCTTTCCTATTTTGTTTGTAAAGTAAAGAATGCATATATTTAAACAAAACGAAATAAAAATTTATGTGAATTAAAATTAAAAATAGGCAAATAAATAAAATCACCATCAAATTTTCGTTTGAAAAAATAATATTGTGTAAAATGCATTCCCTATTATTTTACAGGGAGATAAAAATAATATTTGAGGAATTGGTGCTATGTTTAGAAATAGCTAAATGAATTTCAATTTGAATCATTTTTATTTTCTGTGTCAAATTTATATATACAATTTAGTACGTATATAGTTTACAGATAATATAGAGGGTTAGTCAAAATTAAACGAATGAGTTTGAACAAGCTGTATGTATGGCTATTCAACAAACATTTTGATTTTTTAACCCATTCATGGTCAGGGCATTTTCATGTTTTCTCTTTCAAAGTGATTTTACTAGGACGTGCTTTATATTTTTGTAAGTGGTTAAGCAGTAAAAATATTAAAGGTTTAGCAGTAATACTTTGATTAACACCAACCTCCCCATGTGTAGCAACAATTCAGTAATGGATAAACCATTCAGACATAAAAAAAACTCTAAAAGCGTATACACGTTTATGACCACAAAAGAGTTAAAATTTAAGAACAGTCTTAAAAGTATTATGAACACTGAGAAAAAAATATGCCGCCTTCATCTACAATGAATAAGTTTCATTTTCTAAATCCCTTAACTAGAAATATATTCTTCAGAGCTATGCGCATAAAACACGCCAATAAACTGAACAGACGAAATGATCGATAATTTCTAGTCTACACATTTCTAGAGGGTGAAAAGATAGTCAGAATCGTTTGTATAGCGAGAAATTCTCGCTTGATTATCCAGAATTGGTTCATAATGCAGTATTATATTTTCTGAAACCCTCCTCTTGTGTTCGCATTTATTTGGAGATATTTTCAAGTAGGTTTGACCTCGATAATAGAGACAAACTCTCTAAAATTCTAACAGGGGTTTCTAAAACGCGATTTTAAAGGGGACTAGGTTTTTTTTAGGATGACATGAAACTATTTTTTCTAGAGCCACAATTTAGATTCCAGATGTCATTTGCAGAATTTTATCTCAGTGAATATAGCTACAGTCACTGAGAAAATATATATATATACCGCCTTCATCTTGAAGGAATAAGTGGTCAGTTTCAACATACCTAAAATATAGATTTCCGAGTTATCGTATAAAATAAGCAAATGAATCGAATACAAGAAATGGTCGAGAATTTCTAGCCTATACTTTTCAAGATGGTAAAACAATATTATGAATAATATGAATCCTTTATATTGCAAGAAATTCTGGGTTGATTTCCTATAGCTGGGACATAAACAAAAGCTATAGTTACTAGATCTCGATTCTTGTGTTTCCATTTATTTGTTGTAATTTTTAAATATATTTGACTCCGATAGTATAGGAAAACGATCTAGAATTCTAATAATGGTTTTTAGAACTCGATAGTGAGGGAAGCTAGAATTTATAAAGATGACATGGGACTATTTTTACTAAAGCCACAATTTAGCTTCTAGATGTCAGAGATCAGACATGGTTCTACGTCTTTTTTCCCTGATATTCGTACGGGGAGGAGGTTTGAGGGAAAAGGAGCCATATTTTACGCAGAAATGTATTTCGAATAAAATTGTTTGTGAAAGAATGTAGAATGTTTATTTGATGTACTTGACATGTAGGTTTCTTATGTTCAACATCAAACTGTAATAATATGTCTATAGTAATGTATGGTAAAAGACTATACTGTGAGTGTCACACAGATTATTTATAGAAAATTAATTAAAAATGGCAATTATTCTCGCCATATATTCGTGGTTGGTATATACATATATTAATGTGTGTGGGTGTGTGCTCTTTTAAGAAAAAATATTTGGCTAAGCAATGTAGATACCAAACTAATGCTAAAGAGTAAAAAAAAAAAAAAAATTCAAGTTACACTTTTTGAACGTGGTGACCGATAAGAAAACAATTTTTATTTCTTTTATTGAATAAATGAGAAGTTAATATTGTTTAAAATATTTTTATTATCTTACAATACATGTAGGTTATTCAGGAATTTTTATCATTGAAACTATAGGTTTATGGTAACTGAAATAAGAAACATAAGTTTAAGCCTTGATATCCTCTAAATATCTCGAAAATACCGCGTCAATGGTGGTCCCATATTTTGTTGTTGATTCTTGTGGATCATTATTCATTTTCAAATTTTTCCGAAAGAAAAGTTGTCAACCGCTCTGATTTTTTATCAGCGAAGTTGATGTTGAAATCGCCAGCCAAGATAAGTGGAAATTTATTACCATTTGTACAAAGTATTTTCGAACCATGTTTAGTGTACTCCAGTAAAGTGCGATGAATAAAATGCTCTAACTCGTCCAATTTTGGATTCGGAGAAATGTCAATTGCTACCATGACTATGTGTAGGCCATTTCGACTATCGAAAACCTCTATACACCAATTTTGAACGATCTAAATGTATTTTTATTTTTTTGCCCCCCCCTCTCCCCTCCCCCCTTCTCGCCCCTCCTAATAACTTTATACTTTCGAAAATATCCCCATTCGACTTGCAGGCCTCTTAAACCTATCTGTACCAATTTTGAACGGCCTAACTGTATTTCTATTTCCCCATAGCCCCCCTTACCGCCCTACCCACCTACCCGCCCCTCCTAATAATTTTACAAATTCAAAATCATCCGCAATCGATTTGTAAGTATCGAAAACCTCTATGTACCAATTTTGAAAGATCTGTAACAATTTTTATTTTTTTTGCCCCCCCCTCCCCCCTTCTCGCCCCTCCTAATAACTTTACACAATCGAAAATATCCCCATTCGACTTGCAGGCCTCTTAAACCTATCTGTACCAATTTTGAACGGCCTAACTGTATTTCTATTTGTTTTTACCCCATAGCCCCCCCTTATCGCCCTACCCTCCTACCCGCCCCTCCTAATAATTTCACAAATTCAAAATCATCCGCAATCGATTTGTAAGTATCGAAAACCTCTATGTACCAATTTTGAACGATCTGACACTATTTTTAATTTTGCTGCTGCAAACAGGTGCTTACGTTTCACAAACAGCTGCTTACGTATTCGTCCGATTTCGGAGCAGCTCGTCTCGATCCGTGCGAGCTTCGTACAGTCGTACCATATACATACACGTTAAGGTTCAACTAGTCGCGGGCTCGAACTCACTCGTGGACGCGGCCAAAGAGCACGCTGTCTCACCTAGCATTGTGTCTAAAACAGATAGAATCAGTTATGAGCAGTTAGCAGCTAGTCTACACGCATACGTCTAGTCGCACGCACACAAACACCGTGCCGAAGTCTGCCGAACTGACTGTCTGCCGAAGTCTTCCGAACTGTGTTAGGTTTATTTTCGTTACGGAATTTCTTGATTCGGTCGCCGCGCTCAAAGCCCGCGATAAAAGCTATGCAATAGCTTAAAAAAACGCTCTAACTTGATTTAATAAAATTTACACGTATTAAAACCTGATAGTTCAAAAAATATTTCCTACATTACCTATTTATAAAACTCGTCTATATTTTGATTACGAAAGATTTAAATAAGAGCAATAAAATAAATGTTTTTAAAAGAAACATTTAACATTATATGACACACAAAAGATAAATGCACACTAGCCAGTATATTCCACAATAAAAAGCATATGGATATATTATATAATAAAAACATATTAAAGACACAATAGAATCATGAATATATTACATAATACGCAATTGAATTAAAACATATTAAAAAAACTACTTTATTATTTAAATTTTACTGTGATTTATTTATATGTTTTAAAACTTTAATGTCATCAAATAGATAAAAGTAGCAAAAATTCTCCAGTTTGCGAAATATATGTACTGTTCATTTATTTTTGCATAAACATATGACTGTATTCTGCGTTTTCTGAGAATTTATTGCCGTTTTCTTTCTTTGAATGCTAAGGTACTCTTTTACTGTTTCCCTAGAAATAAACGACTAACTTCATTGTCGTCAAGTGTCAGAATATTCCTCTGAGTGTAATTTATCATTAAAAGCTTTATGTGAACAATATTTTTTTACAGAGTTATTACCCTGTTTTATTCTATATTTCCGAAAAGTTAGCTTTTATGCTTTCGATTTAATAACACGAATTCTATGAATTCATTTTATTAAATAAGAAAAATATCTATGTATTGTTTTCAGAATTATTATATGATATAAAATTTTACGTTTTCTATTGCTTACGAATTTATATTGTATCGTTTTAAGAATAAAAAAAAAAATAAAAGAACACTGTTAGTTAGGTTTCTCAAAAATGAGCCAAATTATCTCAAAATAGTCCCGAAACAATATATACTTAAATTTGAAAATCCCATGTACTCTTTTTTGAGTATATTGGCATGCTCAAAAATGAGGTTGAACACTAAGAATACCAATATCCCCATTTTTTAGGACTTTTTTTTTTTTTTTATTGTCCTTTTCGTGCGAATAATTTCTCCACAAAGTGTTATAAAATATTCTTTCAACCTTCTAACCCTCTCAGCGTGTAGCCGCAAATGACATTTCTGCTTAAAAAGTAATCTCATTGTCTAAAAAAATAATCTTATTCACTACTTTAGCTTCACCATTTTAAGTTAGAATTTTACGTCTCGAACGATTTGGAGAGAGTTTTTTGCTTTACAAAAATGAGTCTCAAACCATTTGAAAGCTGTCTATTTGAGTTACAAAATTACGGTATGCTTATTTTATTTCCGTAACAATAAATATGTAACTTTGAACTGAATTTCTTATTGACTTTTTCCTAAATTCCCCTATTGTACATAATTGACATAGACTTAATTAAGAGAAAGTGCTTTTAACACTTTACAAAATTAATTTCGTGAATACCATAAATATGCAAAGATACAAAATGTATTTGGATTGTCGGGAAAGATGCCAAAATATTTCTTTCCTATTTTGTTTGTAAAGTAAAGAATGCATATATTTAAACAAAACGAAATAAAAATTTATGTGAATTAAAATTAAAAATAGGCAAATAAATAAAATCACCATCAAATTTTCGTTTGAAAAAATAATATTGTGTAAAATGCATTCCCTATTCTTTTACAGGGAGATAAAAATAATATTTGAGGAATTGGTGCTATGTTTAGAAATAGCTAAATGAATTTAAATTTGAATCATTTTTATTTTCTGTGTCAAATTTATATATACAATTTAGTACGTATATAGTTTACAGATAATATAGAGGGTTAGTCAAAATTAATCGAATGAGTTTGAACAAGCTGTATGTATGGCTATTCAACAAACATTTTGATTTTTTAACCCATTCATGGTCAGGGCATTTTCATGTTTTCTCTTTCAAAGTGATTTTACTAGGACGTGCTTTATATTTTTGTAAGTGGTTAAGCAGTAAAAATATTAAAGGTTTAGCAGTAATACTTTGATTAACACCAACCTCCCCATGTGTAGCAACAATTCAGTAATGGATAAACCATTCAGACATAAAAAAAACTCTAAAAGCGTATACACGTTTATGACCATAAAAGAGTTAAAATTTAAGAACAGTCTTAAAAGTATTATGAACACTGAGAAAAAAATATGCCGCCTTCATCTACAATGAATAAGTTCCATTTTCTAAATCCCTTAACTAGAAATATATTCTTCAGAGCTATGCGCATAAAACACGCCAATAAACTGAACAGACGAAATGATCGATAATTTCTAGTCTAGACATTTCTAGAGGGAGAAAAGATAGTCAGAATCGTTTGTATAGCGAGAAATTCTCGCTTGATTATCCAGAATTGGTTCATAATGCAGTATTATATTTTCTGAAACCCTCCTCTTGTGTTCGCATTTATTTGGAGATATTTTCAAGTAGGTTTGACCTCGATAATAGAGACAAACTCTCTAAAATTCTAACAGGGGTTTCTAAAACGCGATTTTAAAGGGGACTAGGTTTTTTTTAGGATGACATGAAACTATTTTTTCTAGAGCCACAATTTAGATTCCAGATGTCATTTGCAGAATTTTATCTCAGTGAATATAGCTACAGTCACTGAGAAAATATATATATATACCGCCTTCATCTTGAAGGAATAAGTGGTCATTTTCTACATACCTAAAATATAGATTTCCGAGTTATCGTATAAAATAAGCAAATGAATCGAATACAAGAAATGGTCGAGAATTTCTAGCCTATACTTTTCAAGATGGTAAAACAATATTATGAATAATATGAATCCTTTATATTGCAAGAAATTCTGGGTTGATTTCCTATAGCTGGGACATAAACAAAAGCTATAGTTACTAGATCTCGATTCTTGTGTTTCCATTTATTTGTTGTAATTTTTAAATATATTTGACTCCGATAGTATAGGAAAACGATCTAGAATTCTAATAATGGTTTTTAGAACTCGATAGTGAGGGAAGCTAGAATTTATAAAGATGACATGGGACTATTTTTACTAAAGCCACAATTTAGCTTCTAGATGTCAGAGATCAGACATGGTTCTACGTCTTTTTTCCCTGATATTCGTACGGGGAGGAGGTTTGAGGGAAAAGGAGCCATATTTTACGCAGAAATGTATTTCGAATAAAATTGTTTGTGAAAGAATGTAGAATGTTTATTTGATGTACTTGACATGTAGGTTTCTTATGTTCAACATCAAACTGTAATAATATGTCTATAGTAATGTATGGTAAAAGACTATACTGTGAGTGTCACACAGATTATTTATAGAAAATTAATTAAAAATGGCAATTATTCTCGCCATATATTCGTGGTTGGTATATACATATATTAATGTGTGTGGGTGTGTGCTCTTTTAAGAAAAAATATTTGGCTAAGCAATGTAGATACCAAACTAATGCTAAAGAGTAAAAAAAAAAAAAAATTCAAGTTACACTTTTTGAACGTGGTGACCGATAAGAAAACAATTTTTATTTCTTTTATTGAATAAATGAGAAGTTAATATTGTTTAAAATATTTTTATTATCTTACAATACATGTAGGTTATTCAGGAATTTTTATCATTGAAACTATAGGTTTATGGTAACTGAAATAAGAAACATAAGTTTAAGCCTTGATATCCTCTAAATATCTCGAAAATACCGCGTCAATGGTGGTCCCATATTTTGTTGTTGATTCTTGTGGATCATTATTCATTTTCAAATTTTTCCGAAAGAAAAGTTGTCAACCGCTCTGATTTTTTATCAGCGAAGTTGATGTTGAAATCGCCAGCCAAGATAAGTGGAAATTTATTACCATTTGTACCAAGTATTTTCGAACCATGTTTAGTGTACTCCAGTAAAGTGCGATGAATAAAATGCTCTAACTCATCCAATTTTGGATTCGGAGAAATGTCAATTGCTACCATGACTATGTGTAGGCCATTTCGACTATCGAAAATCTCTATACACCAATTTTGAACGATCTAAATGTATTTTTATTTTTTTGCCCCCCCCTCTCCCCTCCCCCCTTCTCGCCCCTCCTAATAACTTTATACTTTCGAAAATATCCCCATTCGACTTGCAGGCCTCTTAAACCTATCTGTACCAATTTTGAACGGCCTAACTGTATTTCTATTTCCCCATAGCTCCCCTTACCGCCCTACCCACCTACCCGCCCCTCCTAATAATTTTACAAATTCAAAATCATCCGCAATCGATTTGTAAGTATCGAAAACCTCTATGTACCAATTTTGAAAGATCTGTAACAATTTTTATTTTTTTTGCCCCCCCCCTCCCCCCTTCTCGCCCCTCCTAATAACTTTACACAATCGAAAATATCCCCATTCGACTTGCAGGCCTCTTAAACCTATCTGTACCAATTTTGAACGGCCTAACTGTATTTCTATTTGTTTTTACCCCATAGCCCCCCCTTATCGCCCTACCCTCCTACCCGCCCCTCCTAATAATTTCACAAATTCAAAATCATCCGCAATCGATTTGTAAGTATCGAAAACCTCTATGTACCAATTTTGAACGATCTGACACTATTTTTAATTTTGCTGCTGCAAACAGGTGCTTACGTTTCACAAACAGCTGCTTACGTATTCGTCCGATTTCGGAGCAGCTCGTCTCGATCCGTGCGAGCTTCGTACAGTCGTACCATATACATACACGTTAAGGTTCAACTAGTCACGGGCTCGAACTCACTCGTGGACGCGGCCAAAGAGCACGCTGTCTCACCTAGCATTGTGTCTAAAACAGATAGAATCAGTTATGAGCAGTTAGCAGCTAGTCTACACGCATACGTCTAGTCGCACGCACACAAACACCGTGCCGAAGTCTGCCGAACTGACTGTCTGCCGAAGTCTTCCGAACTGTGTTAGGTTTATTTTCGTTACGGAATTTCTTGATTCGGTCGCCGCGCTCAAAGCCCGCGATAAAAGCTATGCAATAGCTTAAAAAAACGCTCTAACTTGATTTAATAAAATTTACACGTATTAAAACCTGATAGTTCAAAAAATATTTCCTACATTACCTATTTATAAAACTCGTCTATATTTTGATTACGAAAGATTTAAATAAGAGCAATAAAGTAAATATTTTTAAAAGAAACATTTAACATTATATGACACACAAAAGATAAATGCACACTAGCCAGTATATTCCACAATAAAAGGCATATTGATATATTATATAACAAAAATGTATTAAAGACACAATAGAATCATGAATATATTACGTAATACATAATTGAATTAAAACATATTAAAAAAACTACTGTATTATTTAAATTTTACTGTGATTTATTTATATGTTTTAAAATTTTAACGACATCAAATAGATAAAAGTGGCAACAATTCTCCAGTTTGCGATATATATGTACTGTTCATTTATTTTTGCATAAACATATGACAGTATTCTT
Organism: Salticus scenicus; assembly: GCA_963930645.1. Lineage (NCBI taxonomy): Eukaryota > Metazoa > Arthropoda > Arachnida > Araneae > Salticidae > Salticus > Salticus scenicus. The sequence continues at coordinate 77,422,941 of OZ005650.1, forward strand.
CGTATTCCGAGAATTTATTGTTGTTTTCTTTCTTTGAATGCTAAGGTACTCTCTTACTGTTTCCCTAGAAATAAACGACTAACTTCATTGTCGTCAAGTGTCAGAATATTCCTCTGAGTGTAATTTATCATTAAAAGCTTTATGTGAACAATATTTTTTTACAGAGTTATTATCCTGTTTTATTCTATATTTCTGAAAAGTTAGCTTTTATGCTTTCGATTTAATAACACGAATTCTATGAATTCATTTTATTAAAAAAGAAAAATATCTATGTATTGTTTTCAGAATTATTATATGATATAAAATTTTACGTTTTCTATTGCTTACGAATTTATATTGTATCGTTTTAAGAATAAAAAAAAAAAAAAAATAAAAGAACACTGTTAGTTAGGTTTCTCAAAAATGAGCAAAATTATCTCAAAATAGTCCCGAAACAATATATACTTAAATTTGAAAATCCCATGTACTCTTTTTTGAGTATATTGGCATGCTCAAAAATGAGGTTGAACACTAAGAATACCAATATCCCCATTTTTTAGGACTTTTTTTTTTTTTATTGTCCTTTTCGTGCGAATAATTTCTCCACAAAGTGTTATAAAATATTCTTTCAACCTTCTAACCCTCTCAGCGTGTAGCCGCAAATGACATTTCTGCTTAAAAAGTAATCTCATTGTCTAAAAAAATAATCTTATTCACTACTTTAGCTTCACCATTTTAAGTTAGAATTTTACGTCTCGAACGATTTGGAGAGAGTTTTTTGCTTTACAAAAATGAGTCTCAAACCATTTGAAAGCTGTCTATTTGAGTTACAAAATTACGGTATGCTTATTTTATTTCCGTAACAATAAATATGTAACTTTGAACTGAATTTCTTATTGACTTTTTCCTATATTCCCCTATTGTACATAATTGACATAGACTTAATTAAGAGAAAGTGCTTTTAACACTTTACAAAATTAATTTCGTGAATACCATAAATATGCAAAGATACAAAATGTATTTGGATTGTCGGGAAAGATGCCAAAATATTTCTTTCCTATTTTGTTTGTAAAGTAAAGAATGCATATATTTAAACAAAACGAAATAAAAATTTATGTGAATTAAAATTAAAAATAGGCAAATAAATAAAATCACCATCAAATTTTCGTTTGAAAAAATAATATTGTGTAAAATGCATTCCCTATTATTTTACAGGGAGATAAAAATAATATTTGAGGAATTGGTGCTATGTTTAGAAATAGCTAAATGAATTTCAATTTGAATCATTTTTATTTTCTGTGTCAAATTTATATATACAATTTAGTACGTATATAGTTTACAGATAATATAGAGGGTTAGTCAAAATTAAACGAATGAGTTTGAACAAGCTGTATGTATGGCTATTCAACAAACATTTTGATTTTTTAACCCATTCATGGTCAGGGCATTTTCATGTTTTCTCTTTCAAAGTGATTTTACTAGGACGTGCTTTATATTTTTGTAAGTGGTTAAGCAGTAAAAATATTAAAGGTTTAGCAGTAATACTTTGATTAACACCAACCTCCCCATGTGTAGCAACAATTCAGTAATGGATAAACCATTCAGACATAAAAAAAACTCTAAAAGCGTATACACGTTTATGACCACAAAAGAGTTAAAATTTAAGAACAGTCTTAAAAGTATTATGAACACTGAGAAAAAAATATGCCGCCTTCATCTACAATGAATAAGTTTCATTTTCTAAATCCCTTAACTAGAAATATATTCTTCAGAGCTATGCGCATAAAACACGCCAATAAACTGAACAGACGAAATGATCGATAATTTCTAGTCTACACATTTCTAGAGGGTGAAAAGATAGTCAGAATCGTTTGTATAGCGAGAAATTCTCGCTTGATTATCCAGAATTGGTTCATAATGCAGTATTATATTTTCTGAAACCCTCCTCTTGTGTTCGCATTTATTTGGAGATATTTTCAAGTAGGTTTGACCTCGATAATAGAGACAAACTCTCTAAAATTCTAACAGGGGTTTCTAAAACGCGATTTTAAAGGGGACTAGGTTTTTTTTAGGATGACATGAAACTATTTTTTCTAGAGCCACAATTTAGATTCCAGATGTCATTTGCAGAATTTTATCTCAGTGAATATAGCTACAGTCACTGAGAAAATATATATATATACCGCCTTCATCTTGAAGGAATAAGTGGTCAGTTTCAACATACCTAAAATATAGATTTCCGAGTTATCGTATAAAATAAGCAAATGAATCGAATACAAGAAATGGTCGAGAATTTCTAGCCTATACTTTTCAAGATGGTAAAACAATATTATGAATAATATGAATCCTTTATATTGCAAGAAATTCTGGGTTGATTTCCTATAGCTGGGACATAAACAAAAGCTATAGTTACTAGATCTCGATTCTTGTGTTTCCATTTATTTGTTGTAATTTTTAAATATATTTGACTCCGATAGTATAGGAAAACGATCTAGAATTCTAATAATGGTTTTTAGAACTCGATAGTGAGGGAAGCTAGAATTTATAAAGATGACATGGGACTATTTTTACTAAAGCCACAATTTAGCTTCTAGATGTCAGAGATCAGACATGGTTCTACGTCTTTTTTCCCTGATATTCGTACGGGGAGGAGGTTTGAGGGAAAAGGAGCCATATTTTACGCAGAAATGTATTTCGAATAAAATTGTTTGTGAAAGAATGTAGAATGTTTATTTGATGTACTTGACATGTAGGTTTCTTATGTTCAACATCAAACTGTAATAATATGTCTATAGTAATGTATGGTAAAAGACTATACTGTGAGTGTCACACAGATTATTTATAGAAAATTAATTAAAAATGGCAATTATTCTCGCCATATATTCGTGGTTGGTATATACATATATTAATGTGTGTGGGTGTGTGCTCTTTTAAGAAAAAATATTTGGCTAAGCAATGTAGATACCAAACTAATGCTAAAGAGTAAAAAAAAAAAAAAAATTCAAGTTACACTTTTTGAACGTGGTGACCGATAAGAAAACAATTTTTATTTCTTTTATTGAATAAATGAGAAGTTAATATTGTTTAAAATATTTTTATTATCTTACAATACATGTAGGTTATTCAGGAATTTTTATCATTGAAACTATAGGTTTATGGTAACTGAAATAAGAAACATAAGTTTAAGCCTTGATATCCTCTAAATATCTCGAAAATACCGCGTCAATGGTGGTCCCATATTTTGTTGTTGATTCTTGTGGATCATTATTCATTTTCAAATTTTTCCGAAAGAAAAGTTGTCAACCGCTCTGATTTTTTATCAGCGAAGTTGATGTTGAAATCGCCAGCCAAGATAAGTGGAAATTTATTACCATTTGTACAAAGTATTTTCGAACCATGTTTAGTGTACTCCAGTAAAGTGCGATGAATAAAATGCTCTAACTCGTCCAATTTTGGATTCGGAGAAATGTCAATTGCTACCATGACTATGTGTAGGCCATTTCGACTATCGAAAACCTCTATACACCAATTTTGAACGATCTAAATGTATTTTTATTTTTTTGCCCCCCCCTCTCCCCTCCCCCCTTCTCGCCCCTCCTAATAACTTTATACTTTCGAAAATATCCCCATTCGACTTGCAGGCCTCTTAAACCTATCTGTACCAATTTTGAACGGCCTAACTGTATTTCTATTTCCCCATAGCCCCCCTTACCGCCCTACCCACCTACCCGCCCCTCCTAATAATTTTACAAATTCAAAATCATCCGCAATCGATTTGTAAGTATCGAAAACCTCTATGTACCAATTTTGAAAGATCTGTAACAATTTTTATTTTTTTTGCCCCCCCCTCCCCCCTTCTCGCCCCTCCTAATAACTTTACACAATCGAAAATATCCCCATTCGACTTGCAGGCCTCTTAAACCTATCTGTACCAATTTTGAACGGCCTAACTGTATTTCTATTTGTTTTTACCCCATAGCCCCCCCTTATCGCCCTACCCTCCTACCCGCCCCTCCTAATAATTTCACAAATTCAAAATCATCCGCAATCGATTTGTAAGTATCGAAAACCTCTATGTACCAATTTTGAACGATCTGACACTATTTTTAATTTTGCTGCTGCAAACAGGTGCTTACGTTTCACAAACAGCTGCTTACGTATTCGTCCGATTTCGGAGCAGCTCGTCTCGATCCGTGCGAGCTTCGTACAGTCGTACCATATACATACACGTTAAGGTTCAACTAGTCGCGGGCTCGAACTCACTCGTGGACGCGGCCAAAGAGCACGCTGTCTCACCTAGCATTGTGTCTAAAACAGATAGAATCAGTTATGAGCAGTTAGCAGCTAGTCTACACGCATACGTCTAGTCGCACGCACACAAACACCGTGCCGAAGTCTGCCGAACTGACTGTCTGCCGAAGTCTTCCGAACTGTGTTAGGTTTATTTTCGTTACGGAATTTCTTGATTCGGTCGCCGCGCTCAAAGCCCGCGATAAAAGCTATGCAATAGCTTAAAAAAACGCTCTAACTTGATTTAATAAAATTTACACGTATTAAAACCTGATAGTTCAAAAAATATTTCCTACATTACCTATTTATAAAACTCGTCTATATTTTGATTACGAAAGATTTAAATAAGAGCAATAAAATAAATGTTTTTAAAAGAAACATTTAACATTATATGACACACAAAAGATAAATGCACACTAGCCAGTATATTCCACAATAAAAAGCATATGGATATATTATATAATAAAAACATATTAAAGACACAATAGAATCATGAATATATTACATAATACGCAATTGAATTAAAACATATTAAAAAAACTACTTTATTATTTAAATTTTACTGTGATTTATTTATATGTTTTAAAACTTTAATGTCATCAAATAGATAAAAGTAGCAAAAATTCTCCAGTTTGCGAAATATATGTACTGTTCATTTATTTTTGCATAAACATATGACTGTATTCTGCGTTTTCTGAGAATTTATTGCCGTTTTCTTTCTTTGAATGCTAAGGTACTCTTTTACTGTTTCCCTAGAAATAAACGACTAACTTCATTGTCGTCAAGTGTCAGAATATTCCTCTGAGTGTAATTTATCATTAAAAGCTTTATGTGAACAATATTTTTTTACAGAGTTATTACCCTGTTTTATTCTATATTTCCGAAAAGTTAGCTTTTATGCTTTCGATTTAATAACACGAATTCTATGAATTCATTTTATTAAATAAGAAAAATATCTATGTATTGTTTTCAGAATTATTATATGATATAAAATTTTACGTTTTCTATTGCTTACGAATTTATATTGTATCGTTTTAAGAATAAAAAAAAAAATAAAAGAACACTGTTAGTTAGGTTTCTCAAAAATGAGCCAAATTATCTCAAAATAGTCCCGAAACAATATATACTTAAATTTGAAAATCCCATGTACTCTTTTTTGAGTATATTGGCATGCTCAAAAATGAGGTTGAACACTAAGAATACCAATATCCCCATTTTTTAGGACTTTTTTTTTTTTTTTATTGTCCTTTTCGTGCGAATAATTTCTCCACAAAGTGTTATAAAATATTCTTTCAACCTTCTAACCCTCTCAGCGTGTAGCCGCAAATGACATTTCTGCTTAAAAAGTAATCTCATTGTCTAAAAAAATAATCTTATTCACTACTTTAGCTTCACCATTTTAAGTTAGAATTTTACGTCTCGAACGATTTGGAGAGAGTTTTTTGCTTTACAAAAATGAGTCTCAAACCATTTGAAAGCTGTCTATTTGAGTTACAAAATTACGGTATGCTTATTTTATTTCCGTAACAATAAATATGTAACTTTGAACTGAATTTCTTATTGACTTTTTCCTAAATTCCCCTATTGTACATAATTGACATAGACTTAATTAAGAGAAAGTGCTTTTAACACTTTACAAAATTAATTTCGTGAATACCATAAATATGCAAAGATACAAAATGTATTTGGATTGTCGGGAAAGATGCCAAAATATTTCTTTCCTATTTTGTTTGTAAAGTAAAGAATGCATATATTTAAACAAAACGAAATAAAAATTTATGTGAATTAAAATTAAAAATAGGCAAATAAATAAAATCACCATCAAATTTTCGTTTGAAAAAATAATATTGTGTAAAATGCATTCCCTATTATTTTACAGGGAGATAAAAATAATATTTGAGGAATTGGTGCTATGTTTAGAAATAGCTAAATGAATTTAAATTTGAATCATTTTTATTTTCTGTGTCAAATTTATATATACAATTTAGTACGTATATAGTTTACAGATAATATAGAGGGTTAGTCAAAATTAATCGAATGAGTTTGAACAAGCTGTATGTATGGCTATTCAACAAACATTTTGATTTTTTAACCCATTCATGGTCAGGGCATTTTCATGTTTTCTCTTTCAAAGTGATTTTACTAGGACGTGCTTTATATTTTTGTAAGTGGTTATGCAGTAAAAATATTAAAGGTTTAGCAGTAATACTTTGATTAACACCAACCTCCCCATGTGTAGCAACAATTCAGTAATGGATAAACCATTCAGACATAAAAAAAACTCTAAAAGCGTATACACGTTTATGACCACAAAAGAGTTAAAATTTAAGAACAGTCTTAAAAGTATTATGAACACTGAGAAAAAAATATGCCGCCTTCATCTACAATGAATAAGTTCCATTTTCTAAATCCCTTAACTAGAAATATATTCTTCAGAGCTATGCGCATAAAACACGCCAATAAACTGAACAGACGAAATGATCGATAATTTCTAGTCTACACATTTCTAGAGGGTGAAAAGATAGTCAGAATCTTTTGTATAGCGAGAAATTCTCGCTTGATTATCCAGAATTGGTTCATAATGCAGTATTATATTTTCTGAAACCCTCCTCTTGTGTTCGCATTTATTTGGAGATATTTTCAAGTAGGTTTGACCTCGATAATAGAGACAAACTCTCTAAAATTCTAACAGGGGTTTCTAAAACGCGATTTTAAAGGGGACTAGGTTTTTTTTAGGATTACATGAAACTATTTTTTCTAGAGCCACACTTTAGATTCCAGATGTCATTTGCAGAATTTTATCTCAGTGAATATAGCTACAGTCACTGAGAAAATATATATATATACCGCCTTCATCTTGAAGGAATAAGTGGTCATTTTCTACATACCTAAAATATAGATTTCCGAGTTATCGTATAAAATAAGCAAATGAATCGAATACAAGAAATGGTCGAGAATTTCTAGCCTATACTTTTCAAGATGGTAAAACAATATTATGAATAATATGAATCCTTTATATTGCAAGAAATTCTGGGTTGATTTCCTATAGCTGGGACATAAACAAAAGCTATAGTTACTAGATCTCGATTCTTGTGTTTCCATTTATTTGTTGTAATTTTTAAATATATTTGACTCCGATAGTATAGGAAAACGATCTAGAATTCTAATAATGGTTTTTAGAACTCGATAGTGAGGGAAGCTAGAATTTATAAAGATGACATGGGACTATTTTTACTAAAGCCACAATTTAGCTTCTAGATGTCAGAGATCAGACATGGTTCTACGTCTTTTTTCCCTGATATTCGTACGGGGAGGAGGTTTGAGGGAAAAGGAGCCATATTTTACGCAGAAATGTATTTCGAATAAAATTGTTTGTGAAAGAATGTAGAATGTTTATTTGATGTACTTGACATGTAGGTTTCTTATGTTCAACATCAAACTGTAATAATATGTCTATAGTAATGTATGGTAAAAGACTATACTGTGAGTGTCACACAGATTATTTATAGAAGATTAATTAAAAATGGCAATTATTATCGCCATATATTCGTGGTTGGTATATACATATATTAATGTGTGTGGGTGTGTGCTCTTTTAAGAAAAAATATTTGGCTAAGCAATGTAGATACCAAACTAATGCTAAAGAGAAAAAAAAAAAAAAAAAATTCAAGTTACACTTTTTGAACGTGGTGACCGATAAGAAAACAATTTTTATTTCTTTTATTGAATAAATGAGAAGTTAATATTGTTTAAAATATTTTTATTATCTTACAATACATGTAGGTTATTCAGGAATTTTTATCATTGAAACTATAGGTTTATGGTAACTGAAATAAGAAACATAAGTTTAAGCCTTGATATCCTCTAAATATCTCGAAAATACCGCGTCAATGGTGGTCCCATATTTTGTTGTTGATTCTTGTGGATCATTATTCATTTTCAAATTTTTCCCAAAGAAAAGTTGTCAACCGCTCTGATTTTTTATCAGCGAAGTTGATGTTGAAATCGCCAGCCAAGATAAGTGGAAATTTATTACGATTTGTACCAAGTATTTTCGAACCATGTTTAGTGTACTCCAGTAAAGTGCGATGAATAAAATGCTCTAACTCGTCCAATTTTGGATTCGGAGAAATGTCAATTGCTACCATGACTATGTGTAGGCCATTTCGACTATCGAAAACCTCTATACACCAATTTTGAACGATCTAAATGTATTTTTATTTTTTTGCCCCCCCCTCTCCCCTCCCCCCTTCTCGCCCCTCCTAATAACTTTATACTTTCGAAAATATCCCCATTCGACTTGCAGGCCTCTTAAACCTATCTGTACCAATTTTGAACGGCCTAACTGTATTTCTATTTCCCCATAGCCCCCCTTACCGCCCTACCCCCCTACCCGCCCCTCCTAATAATTTTACAAATTCAAAATCATCCGCAATCGATTTGTAAGTATCGAAAACCTCTATGTACCAATTTTGAAAGATCTGTAACTATTTTTATTTTTTTTGCCCCCCCCTCCCCCCTTCTCGCCCCTCCTAATAACTTTACACAATCGAAAATATCCCCATTCGACTTGCAGGCCTCTTAAACCTATCTGTACCAATTTTGAACGGCCTAACTGTATTTCTATTTGTTTTTACCCCATAGCCCCCCTTATCGCCCTACCCCCCTACCCGCCCCTCCTAATAATTTCACAAATTCAAAATCATCCGCAATCGATTTGTAAGTATCGAAAACCTCTATGTACCAATTTTGAACGATCTGACACTATTTTTAATTTTGCTGCTGCAAACAGGTGCTTACGTTTCACAAACAGCTGCTTACGTATTCGTCCGATTTCGGAGCAGCTCGTCTCGATCCGTGCGAGCTTCGTACAGTCGTACCATATACATACACGTTAAGGTTCAACTAATCCCGGGCTCGAACTCACTCGTGGACGCGGCCAAAGAGCACGCTGTCTCACCTAGCATTGTGTCTAAAACAGATAGAATCAGTTATGAGAAGTTAGCAGCTAGTCTACACGCATACGTCTAGTCGCACGCACACAAACACCGTGCCGAAGTCTGCCGAACTGACTGTCTGCCGAAGTCTTCCGAACTGTGTTAGGTTTATTTTCGTTACGGAATTTCTTGATTCGGTCGCCGCGCTCAAAGCCCGCGATAAAAGCTATGCAATAGCTTAAAAAAACGCTCTAACTTGATTTAATAAAATTTACACGTATTAAAACCTGATAGTTCAAAAAATATTTCCTACATTACCTATTTATAAAACTCGTCTATATTTTGATTACGAAAGATTTAAATAAGAGCAATAAAATAAATATTTTTAAAAGAAACATTTAACATTATATGACACACAAAAGATAAATGCACACTAGCCAGTATATTCCAGAATAAAAAGCATATGGATATATTATATAATAAAAACATATTAAAGACACAATAGAATCATGAATATATTACATAATACGCAATTGAATTAAAACATATTAAAAAAACTACTTTATTATTTAAATTTTACTGTGATTTATTTATATGTTTTAAAACTTTAATGTCATCAAATAGATAAAAGTAGCAAAAATTCTCCAGTTTGCGAAATATATGTACTGTTCATTTATTTTTGCATAAACATATGACTGTATTCTGCGTTTTCTGAGAATTTATTGCCGTTTTCTTTCTTTGAATGCTAAGGTACTCTTTTACTGTTTCCCTAGAAATAAACGACTAACTTCATTGTCGTCAAGTGTCAGAATATTCCTCTGAGTGTAATTTATCATTAAAAGCTTTATGTGAACAATATTTTTTTACAGAGTTATTATCCTGTTTTATTCTATATTTCCGAAAAGTTAGCTTTTATGCTTTCGATTTAATAACACGAATTCTATGAATTCATTTTATTAAATAAGAAAAATATCTATGTATTGTTTTCAGAATTATTATATGATATAAAATTTTACGTTTTCTATTGCTTACGAATTTATATTGTATCGTTTTAAGAATAAAAAAAAAAATAAAAGAACACCGTTAGTTAGGTTTCTCAAAAATGAGCAAAATTATCTCAAAATAGTCCCGAAACAATATATACTTAAATTTGAAAATCCCATGTACTCTTTTTTGAGTATATTGGCATGCTCAAAAATGAGGTTGAACACTAAGAATACCAATATCCCCATTTTTTAGGACTTTTTTTTTTTTATTGTCCTTTTCGTGCGAATAATTTCTCCACAAAGTGTTATAAAATATTCTTTCAACCTTCTAACCCTCTCAGCGTGTAGCCGCAAATGACATTTCTGCTTAAAAAGTAATCTCATTGTCTAAAAAAATAATCTTATTCACTACTTTAGCTTCACCATTTTAAGTTAGAATTTTACGTCTCGAACGATTTGGAGAGAGTTTTTTGCTTTACAAAAATGAGTCTCAAACCATTTGAAAGCTGTCAATTTGAGTTACAAAATTACGGTATGCTTATTTTATTTCCGTAACAATAAATATGTAACTTTGAACTGAATTTCTTATTGACTTTTTTCTAAATTCCCCTATTGTACATAATTGACATAGACTTAATTAAGAGAAAGTGCTTTTAACACTTTACAAAATTATTTTCGTGAATACCATAAATATGCAAAGATACAAAATGTATTTGGATTGTCGGGAAAGATGCCAAAATATTTCTTTCCTATTTTGTTTGTAAAGTAAAGAATGCATATATTTAAACAAAACGAAATAAAAATTTATGTGAATTAAAATTAAAAATAAGCAAATAAATAAAATCACCATCAAATTTTCGTTTGAAAAAATAATATTGTGTAAAATGCATTCCCTATTATTTTACAGGGAGATAAAAATAATATTTGAGGAATTGGTGCTATGTTTAGAAATAGCTAAATGAATTTCAATTTGAATCATTTTTATTTTCTGTGTCAAATTTATATATACAATTTAGTACGTATATAGTTTACAGATAATATAGAGGGTTAGTCAAAATTAATCGAATGAGTTTGAACAAGCTGTATGTATGGCTATTCAACAAACATTTTGATTTTTTAACCCATTCATGGTCAGGGCATTTTCATGTTTTCTCTTTCAAAGTGATTTTACTAGGACGTGCTTTATATTTTTGTAAGTGGTTAAGCAGTAAAAATATTAAAGGTTTAGCAGTAATACTTTGATTAACACCAACCTCCCCATGTGTAGCAACAATTCAGTAATGGATAAACCATTCACACATAAAAAAAACTCTAAAAGCGTATACACGTTTATGACCACAAAAGAGTTAAAATTTAAGAACAGTCTTAAAAGTATTATGAACACTGAGAAAAAAATATGCCGCCTTCATCTACAATGAATAAGTTCCATTTTCTAAATCCCTTAACTAGAAATATATTCTTCAGAGCTATGCGCATAAAACACGCCAATAAACTGAACAGACGAAATGATCGATAATTTCTAGTCTACACATTTCTAGAGGGTGAAAAGATAGTCAGAATCTTTTGTATAGCGAGAAATTCTCGCTTGATTATCCAGAATTGGTTCATAATGCAGTATTATATTTTCTGAAACCCTCCTCTTGTGTTCGCATTTATTTGGAGATATTTTCAAGTAGGTTTGACCTCGATAATAGAGACAAACTCTCTAAAATTCTAACAGGGGTTTCTAAAACGCGATTTTAAAGGGGACTAGGTTTTTTTTAGGATGACATGAAACTATTTTTTCTAGAGCCACAATTTAGATTCCAGATGTCATTTGTAGAATTTTATCTCAGTGAATATAGCTACAGTCACTGAGAAAATATATATATATACCGCCTTCATCTTGAAGGAATAAGTGGTCATTTTCTACATACCTAAAATATAGATTTCCGAGTTATCGTATAAAATAAGCAAATGAATCGAATACAAGAAATGGTCGAGAATTTCTAGCCTATACTTTTCAAGATGGTAAAACAATATTATGAATAATATGAATCCTTTATATTGCAAGAAATTCTGGGTTGATTTCCTATAGCTGGGACATAAACAAAAGCTATAGTTACTAGATCTCGATTCTTGTGTTTCCATTTATTTGTTGTAATTTTTAAATATATTTGACTCCGATAGTATAGGAAAACGATCTAGAATTCTAATAATGGTTTTTAGAACTCGATAGTGAGGGAAGCTAGAATTTATAAAGATGACATGGGACTATTTTTACTAAAGCCACAATTTAGTTTCTAGATGTCAGAGATCAGACATGGTTCTATGTCTTTTTTCCCTGATATTCGTACGGGGAGGAGGTTTGAGGGAAAAGGAGCCATATCTTACGCAGAAATGTATTTCGAATAAAATTGTTTGTGAAAGAATGTAGAATGTTTATTTGATGTACTTGACATGTAGGTTTCTTATGTTCAACATCAAACTGTAATAATATGTCTATAGTAATGTATGGTAAAAGACTATACTGTGAGTGTCACACAGATTATTTATAGAAAATTAATTAAAAATGGCAATTATTCTCGCCATATATTCGTGGTTGGTATATATATATATTAATGTGTGTGGGTGTGTGCTCTTTTAAGAAAAAATATTTGGCTAAGCAATGTAGATACCAAACTAATGCTAAAGAGTAAAAAAAAAAAAAAAAATCAAGTTACACTTTTTGAACGTGGTGACCGATAAGAAAACAATTTTTATTTCTTTTATTGAATAAATGAGAAGTTAATATTGTTTAAAATATTTTTATTATCTTACAATACATGTAGGTTATTCAGGAATTTTTATCATTGAAACTATAGGTTTATGGTAACTGAAATAAGAAACATAAGTTTAAGACTTGATATCCTCTAAATATCTCGAAAATACCGCGTCCATGGTGGTCCCATATTTTGTTGTTGATTCTTGTGGATCATTATTCATTTTCAAATTTTTCCGAAAGAAAAGTTGTCAACCGCTCTGATTTTTTATCAGCGAAGTTGATGTTGAAATCGCCAGCCAAGATAAGTGGAAATTTATTACCATTTGTACCAAGTATTTTCGAACCATGTTTAGTGTACTCCAGTAAAGTGCGATGAATAAAATGCTCTAACTCGTCCAATTTTGGATTCGGAGAAATGTAAATTGCTACCATGACTATGTGTAGGCCATTTCGACTATCGAAAACCTCTATATACCAATTTTGAACGATCTAACTGTATTTTTATTTTTTTGCCCCCCCTCTCCCCTCCCCCCTTCTCGCCCCTCCTAATAACTTTATACTTTCGAAAATATCCCCATTCGACTTGCAGGCCTCTTAAACCTATCTGTACCAATTTTGAACGGCCTAACTGTATTTCTATTTCCCCATTGCCCCCCTTACCGCCCTACCCCCCTACCCGCCCCTCCTAATAATTTTACAAATTCAAAATCATCCGCAATCGATTTGTAAGTATCGAAAACCTCTATGTACCAATTTTGAACGATCTGTAACTATTTTTATTTTTTTTTGCCCCCCATCCCCCTTCTCGCCCCTCCTAATAACTTTACACAATCGAAAATATCCCCATTCGACTTGCAGGCCTCTTAAACCTATCTGTACCAATTTTGAACGGCCTAACTGTATTTCTATTTATTTTTACCCCATAGCCCCCCTTATCGCCCCACCCCCCTACCCGCCCCTCCTAATAATTTCACAAATTCAAAATCATCCGCAATCGATTTGTAAGTATCGAAAACCTCTATGTACCAATTTTGAACGATATGACACTATTTTTAATTTTGCTGCTGCAAACAGCTGCTTACGTTTCACAAACAGCTGCTTACGTATTCGTCCGATTTCGGAGCAGCTCGTCTCGATCCGTGCGAGCTTCGTACAGTCGTACCATATACATACACGTTAAGGTTCAACTAGTCGCGGGCTCGAACTCACTCGTGGACGCGGCCAAAGAGCACGCTGTCTCACCTAGCATTGTGTCTAAAACAGATAGAATCAGTTATGAGCAGTTAGCAGCTAGTCTACACGCATACGTCTAGTCGCACGCACACAAACACCGTGCCGAAGTCTGCCGAACTGACTGTCTGCCGAAGTCTTCCGAACTGTGTTAGGTTTATTTTCGTTACGGAATTTCTTGATTCGGTCGCCGCGCTCAAAGCCCGCGATAAAAGCTATGCAATAGCTTAAAAAAACGCTCTAACTTGATTTAATAAAATTTACACGTATTAAAACCTGATAGTTCAAAAAAATATTTCCTACATTACCTATTTATAAAACTCGTCTATATTTTGATTACGAAAGATTTAAATAAGAGCAATAAAATAAATATTTTTAAAAGAAACATTTAACATTATATGACACACAAAAGATAAATGCACACTAGCCAGTATATTCCACAATAAAAGGCATATTGATATATTATATAACAAAAATGTATTAAAGACACAATAGAATCATGAATATATTACGTAATACATAATTGAATTAAAACATATTAAAAAAACTACTGTATTATTTAAATTTTACTGTGATTTATTTATATGTTTTAAAATTTTAACGACATCAAATAGATAAAAGTGGCAACAATTCTCCAGTTTGCGATATATATGTACTGTTCATTTATTTTTGCATAAACATATGACAGTATTCTTCGTATTCCGAGAATTTATTGCCGTTTTCTTTCTTTAAATGCTAAGGTACTCTCTTACTGTTTCCCTAGAAATAAACGACTAACTTCATTGTCGTCAAGTGTCAGAATATTCCTCTGAGTGTAGTTTATCATCAAAAGGTTTATGTGAAGAATCTTTTTTACAGAGTTATTATCCTGTTTTATTCTATATTTCCGAAAAGTTAGCTTTTATGCCTTCAATTTAATAACACGAATTCTATGAATTCGTTTTATTAAATAAGAAAAATATCTATGTATTGTTTTCAGAATTATTATATGGTATAAAATTTTACGTTTTCTATTGCTTACGAATTTATATTGTATCGTTTTAAGAATTAAAAATATAATAAAAGAACACTGTTAAAATAGGTTTCTCAAAAATGAGCAAAATTATCTCAAAATAGTCCCGAAACAATATATACTTAAATTTGAAAATCCCATGTACTCCTTTTTGAGTATATTGGCATGCTCAAAAATGAGGTTGGACACTATGAATCCCAATATCCCCATTTTTGAGCATGTCAATATACTCAAAAAGGAGTACATGGGTTTTCAAATTTAAGTATATATATCGTTCCAGAGATATTTTGAGACAATTTTCCTCATTTTTGAGAAACAAATTTTACCAGTGAGTATTCAGTTCATGATGGTCTACTATTCCACAGACCTTATATACCTTCCATAGACCTTCTATAGATCGTATATAAGGTCTATGTACTATTCACATCTAGGTGGGGTCCAGATATAAACCATTATAATTTCCATACACTGCGAATGAGATGTTGCTTTCGCTTCGATAACCTCCATTTATACCAACGAGATTTCTATTGGCTATCTGTGATATTCATTTGTATGCAATTTTCTGTATAGCATATGAACTGGCTAACATAAATAACACGGCTCTTCAGAATTCTCTTCAACACTTACTGATTGGTTTTTATTCAAACGTCAAACATTGATCTGAATATCATTCCTGGACTTTATTTTGCTTCAGATACGACAGAAACAATCAAAGGTTGTTTTTAAAATGAAAAAAATAATAATAATCAAGTTTTTCTCAAAGTTCTACTAAATTTTTCGAAGTGTCTGTGCATAAGGGATACTGAAGTGTTTTCGAAATGTGATTTTAAACAAAGTGGTCTTTGAAATGTTTCATTCCATTCATATTCCACTTGGTTTGAATAAGTTAGTGTTTTTTAAATTAACCTATGCAATGATTTATCTTACCTATTTGCGTACTCTGTGAAGTTTGCGTTGATGCAAACTCCATCTTAATAACTTAAATAGATAAATAAATGGTAAGTAAGAGAGTACAAGGCTTGAATTAGACAGTAAATATAAGTTTATTTGAACAGATTTAACGGGAGGGCGGTCTGGCAATCAAAATAGCTCAGTCAGCGTATTTAATTAATCAAAATATATGTATCAGAAATTAAATTAGATAATCTTAAATATCTCACCCCAGCAAATAGACGAAGGTGTAGAGACGGTTGCACTCGTATACTCCGCTACTATGACTTCTCCATGGATCAGAGGATTCCCTTCAGATCCAACTTTACCTCTACGAATGCTAGTAGATACTCGTACCTACACTCATCACAACTTAATCTCCATACAACTAAATCTCCACTAATTCACTATAATATACATCACCATCCACTATAATATACTCCAACATCCACACTCATCTAGTAAAACCATCTCCATCTTATACTTTTTCCTACTAACCTCCTTTCTCTTCATTTCAATCAATACTTTTAAAATCACTTCTAATTCCTTCGTTGCAGCACCCTGCCGACACAAAACTAACCCGACCTCAACTTTCGCCGAGTCACTGGCGTCGAAGTAATTTAACCGTCCCCACTTTCTACTTTGCTGCATCCAGCTTAATTTTACACAAACTGTGGTGACGTTCTGACGTCTCAACCTCACAACTCTACTAATATGTACACGGAAACCAGATACAAATATTTATCGTGTTTTCTATTGCCTTGTCATCATTGAGAAAAAAAATCCTGCAACTGACGTCTAGAATCTAAATTGTGGCTGTAGAAAAAAATAGTTCCTTGTCATCCTTATAAATTTTAGTCCCCTTTGTAAGCGAGTTCTAGAAATCCCTATTAGAATTATAGAGCGTTTGCCTATATTATCGAGGGCAAACATATTTAAAAATCTCTGCAACCAAATGTGAATACAAGAGGCGGGTTTCAGCAACTATAATCTTGGTTTATTTCCCAATTCCAGAAAATCAAGCGAGAATTTCTCGCAATAAAATTGATTAAGAATATTCAGAATATTGTTTCACCAACTAGAAATATGTAGACTAGAAATTATCGATCATGTCGTCTATTTAGTTTATTGGCGTGCCTTATGCGCATAGCTCGGAAATCTATATTTCTAGTTTTGGGATTTAGAAAGTGATCACTTATTCATTATAGATGAAGGCATTATATAATATATATCTATATATATATATTTAGTGATTAAAATATTAATATACATTGTTTTAAAACCAAACTGCTATTTATGTTGGTAATTTGTAAATTACGTGTTCTCCAGTTTGATAATAATGTGTTTGTAAGATATCAACAGCTATCCTAAACATTTATTGTCTGTGTAGTCTTCTAAAATACAGAATGCTCTAGAAGGATAATTTATAATTTACAACTTTCAAACGATAAACTTTACCCAAATGTAAGTAGAAGATATTCAAATTTTTCTACTAATATTTTACTGATGTAGTTTTTATCTGAATAAATACAGTCGTGTTGAAAAATCAAGAGAGCTTCTAGTTTATATTGAAGTTTTTGGAAACTTAATTCGAAATAGAAGGAAATGCAAAGTAATACGTTCATTCTAAAGAAATCAATGCAAACAGGGTAAAATCATCAATAGTATAAAAAGCAAAATATTGCAAATACAGGGTGATTGATTATAATTAAAGTTGACATTTCAAACTCTGTAATTTTAAATCTACTGGCCGGAACGATTTGATATTTTATCAGAAAAATCGTGACACAATGGAATTTTTTTGGCGAAGGAAAAGAGTAGTTCCAAAATGTGCCTACAGATGAGACTGTCGGGTTAATGTCATCGAAACCTTTGGACATCCCCTGCCTGCCTTCGGGTTAATGTCAGGGAAAACGCCTAAAAGGATTCATTATACACAGGAATGTTATTAGCAATAAAATAAAATAGCAGAAAACGATACAATCCAATGGTTTACGACAAGTTTTTATTATCAAAAAGATAAGAATGTGTGCTTACGCCGAAAACACCGATGATGACAAAAGAAAAAGAGGAGCTTCATGAAATAAATACTTTAAGGATGATTAACTGCACATTTTGGAACTACTTTTTTCTCCTTTGCCAAGCAAATTCTCATCGCCTTACGATTGTTCTGGTAAAATATCAAGTCATCCTGACCGGTAATTTTAAACATATAGCATTTGGAAATCATACCTTTAATTATAATCACCCTGTATATAAAACTATAATTTTTAAACTTTCAGAAGAAGAACGATCAAAACATTGTCATGCTGTTCTTTATTACTATGAAAACAGAAGTGATGGTGTATTTAAGAACCCAGATTGCCACATATATTATACTACAATTTTTGACACTTTCAATGAAGGTTATCATGAATTATATTCCGGAACTTGAAGAAATTATATATGAGATTATATGAATTATATGTCTTATAAAACATAAAGCAAAACTCGCTGCCGCGGAAACCGTTAAGCAGCACAGTTATATAAGAAATTCTGCATTGTTATTGTGAAATTCTTTATATGGATCATTCGAGATAAAAGTCATTTTAGCTATAGGTCTCCAACCTGTCAAATAAATAAAATAACACAGTACTAGCCAGTGTTTTGGTAGAATCAATATGGCTTCTGGGATAGCCTTGGCTGCTATTGCGGCAGCCATTTTGCGTAGACAACGGTTAACTTCATTTGCCCTTCATGGTGATACGCCTTATGCAAACTCCTATTATATCATTCCTCCGAAGGTTGAAAATATTTATTGTTATTGTGAAATTTGCTTGTGGAGAAAATTGAAAGAAATCTGGACAAATTATGGATAACTACAAAATATGTTACACCGAGGAAAAAAAAATAGTCCGCCTTCATCTAGAACGAATAAGTGGTCATTTTCTAAATCCATAACTAGAAAAATAGATTTTCGAACTATGCGTATAAAGTACGCCAATAAGCTGAATAGACGAAATGATCGAAAACTTCTAGTCTATTTATTTCTAGACGGTGGAACAACATTCTGAATATTCTGAATATCATGAATCCTTTGTACTGCGAGAATTTCTCACTTGATTTCCTAGAATTAGGTTGTACATTATAGTTTCTAAAACTCGCCTATTGTGCTCACATTTATTTACAGGTATTTTTAAATAGGTGTGACCTCGATGATATAGGAACGCTCTAGAATTCTAATAGGGGTTTCTAGAACTCGCTTTTAAAAGGAACTAGAATTTATAAGGATGACATGGACTATTATTTCTAGAGCCACAGTTTAGATTCTAGATGTCAGTTACAGAAGTTTTTCTCAGTGTAAGATGATACACAAAATATGCTCTCTAGGTTTTACATTTAAAAATATCTAGTCCTTTATATTTTCTGAATATCTTCGGTTTTTCGGAAGACATTGACCATAGAAAAATTAGTGAGATTGCTTAGTAATATTCATGAACAGAAAACAAAGACTAACATCACCTAGAATTATTTGAACTTTCGGACGAAAATCTATCTGTGTCACAGACCAATAACTGATCATCTGTAAATGTGGAATAGCTGTCCATCCAGACCATGATATGTACTGGTTGATAACAATGTGCATGAGCGTTCGTTCCTAGCTAAAAAATGCCAGCTACCGACTCTCTAAACCGCTAAAATAAAATACATATTTTTAGAATAAATTTGATTCGCACATGAAGTTTCTACGCACACTTAATACATGGAGGGGTATTTTATACATTTAATTACCAGTTAAGGCATGAAAGATTCACTTTACACAACAACTTTCTTCCTGTATGGATTATATTTTAATATTTATGTTTCTTTTTGTCCCTTAAAAATTTTAATCACCATATAAAAGACAGAAAATAAAGTTATTTTTCTCTAGTAATTATATTATAATTTTTATAAACGTAATTGAAAATTAATTACAAATTGCAGATATAATATATGTTAAACGTTTTATATCATAACGTCATCACTGCTCGGCATGAAAATTGTCTCTGACACCATTTCAGCATAATCTTATGTAAAATGACCTCCTGAATCCGAATATGACGCCGATTTTGTCCTATCACCCACCGTTTTTTAGGAATGGTCCCCTATTTTTATCATTTTTCGGTGATTTTACAACTATAAATTTGATTTTTAGGAGGGGAATGATTGTTTTAAGTGTTAAATATCTTCTGAGGGACTACAGAGTTGGTAAATTGTAAAACATAAACATTTGCGACAAGGTTTTTTTTTTTTGGGGGGGTGGGGGGGGTGGGGGTAGGGAGGGGGGGGGATTGCCTCTGAAATTATGCATTACATATCTTATATATTTTTAATATGTTATTAATGTTATTTTTTAAACTTTATATTTTAGGTTTCAAATTAATTATTTTTGAGTCTTCAAATCACATTCATGTTCATAAAATTATCGAACAAGGAAAGAAATTGAGGAAGGGCTAGATGTTTCTAGAAAACGATGGGTAACTGGGCAAAATGAGAGTCATATTCGGATTCATGAGGTCATTTTACATAAGAATCAACAAGAATGGTATCAAATCTCGACTTTTTTTTTTTTTTTTTTTTTTTTCCAGAGCAATGTTATTCACTATTGAAAGGAGCAATTCAACCTCCTAACTGAAACTATATTTAAGCATATGCTTTGATAGATGAAAATTTATGGATGTTGATTAAATATGATAACATTATATATTTCGTACATGCATCAAACAAAATTCTCTTTTATTTAGTGCTCAAAAGTTTAGCATACTTTGCAAATGGTCAGGTTTTTTTTTTTTTTTTTTTTTTTTTTTTTTTAATTTATCTCTCGATGAAATGTTTTCAAACATTAGGTATTTAAATAACTCGGTCTTCCTCATGTTTTTCAGTGAAGACTGGTTTAAGACAACATTCAGGAAGCTGGTGAAAATTTGAGCAAAATCAATAAAGTTTGTGATTACCCTGTATCATTAAATGAACGAAATAACCTGTAACTTTAGAATGTGTCAATATAGACCCAGTACAATTTGTAAATGAATTTGTGTGACGACAGCATGTTAAATAATGGAGGTATAGCATTTATTTTAAAATTCTAAAAAAAATCAGTATGTTTTTTATTTATAATAGAAAGTGTTTTAAACGAAAATTATTCCCACTTTCAGATTTAAAAAGAAAAAAATCTTATGAAGCAATATACTGTAATTGGAAAAGAAATATTTTAAATATTTCATGAAATATGAGAATTTACATTAAAAAAAAATCACTGCGCGTACACGAACGATAGGAAATATTTTATTAGAAAGGTTTAATGCTAAATATACTGCTCAAATTTTATCAACAGTTCATTTGAATAGAGTAAAAATTAAGCAAATTGTCGGCAAAAGAATAAGCTGGAAATTAATTATTTTCCAAGACTTTAAATTTCATAAGGGGTTTTTCACAAGCTGCATAATTAATTTGAAGATCCAATTATTTTAATCGCGTTCCAAAAGTACTTTTTGTAAAAACCCCTTATAAGCTTGTAACCCTAACTTATTTTTGTTATTTACTAACATATGTGTGATCATTAGGGGTTTCTCACATTTCACAAAAAATTCTTTATTGTGAAAGGTAAGTTTTGGCATGGAAATTAAAGGGTTACACTGTGAACCGAGCCACAAGTCTTAAGGCAGTTTTTTAAAACTATTTTTGCGAATGTTTGGCGGTGTACTACATAATTTCCCTGTTAATCTACGAATTTCGCACATTTTCATAAAGCTTATACCAAAATACCCGATTATTAAAGCACAAATACATTATACTTATTATTATAATTGTTTATTTATTTATTTATTTTTATTAATTTAATTAATTTATCTGCTACTGCTATAGTAGTTTATGATATTATGTATAAATGTAAATATTTAAGCATTTAAATAAATTACCTTATCCTGCAAAGTTTTGTTTAGATCTATTAAAAAAAAAAGAAAAAAAAAATTAAACTACTTGATTTTCTATTGTTATAAAAAACTTTTCTTAAGATCGTCGATTTTCGTAAGAAAATTAGTTTCAAAGTCACGTTTTGTTTAAAAAAAAAAAAAAAGACAATTGTAACCAAGTTTATATTTATTACTTTCTCTTACCCATAGGGTCGAGAAAGTATTGTTTTAGGGTCAAATTTTCGAATGTGAGTTTTTGTTATATTTGCATTTTCTGAGGTCCCCTGAATACGAAAATCATGTTTTTAAAGAATGGTTTGTGTGTCTGTCTGTGTGCATGGATGGATGGATGTGGTCTGTGTGTCTGTTATCAGCATATCTCAAAGACAAATAGTAGCAGAAATCCCAAACTAGGTATTCTAAATGTGTATCATGTAGGGATGCTACAGTAAGCTTTTCGTTGAGATGAAACAAATGGTTCGTGTGCCGGGACACTCAAAAATATTCAAATACATTACGTCTATGGGGGAAATTGCAGGTACAGTGCGACCACGTTTCCTACGACTAGCAGTGAGGCCGAGTCCAAAAGTTTGGAGGGATGCAAAATTGGCCAAGAGATAGTTATTTGGCAAACATCCAGTTATTCGGTGTTCCCTTATCGCTTGTTTTCTCTCAGTCACCCCTATTTTAACACTGGACTCGTTCAATCCGCACTTGCGCAGAAGCTTCCATGGTCGCACGAAATGCGGTTAAAGAATAAGTAGAGTTTAACATCTATAGACTGCACTAAACCAAATAAAACGAATATATATTTTTTGTAATAGAGATAGTCAACTGGGAAAATTTTTTTGTGTATGAAGGATCCCCGCCTCCCCCCGCTGGGGGGATGTCCTCCCTCGAGGGGAGTAAATTTTCGTGATGGGTATCTTTCAAAAGAGCTCGCCAATACCTTTAAAACGAATGGTTGAATCATCGATCTGCGATAATTTAAAATAAAGTTATCGATTGTTTTTTAATGTAATATCGAGAATAAATTCAACTTTTTTTTTACATTTAGTGTTATACTACTTCTCTAATATGAAAATCGTCTGCATTATCATAAAAGATACTTTTTTATATAATAATTTTAATAAATTATTTTTTAAAAACAGAATTGTTTTTAATAACCGAATTAAATTCTATATAAATGTAGGTGCATTAATGAATCGGGGGGTCAAGGGGGGCGGTAGCCCGCCTATACACAGAACTAATTATCATATAAAACTCTTCCGAAGCCTAATTTGAACTGTTTAACACAGGTTTACATAAAAGTACTCGTTATCTTACCTCTTAATCTGCAACCTGTATATATAGTATTAAATTTCAGGGTAAGAGATAGTCGTGTGAGTGACACACCATATTATTTACTTATTTTTTAATCGGCAGTTTTTAAAAGTTCATTAAAGTTTATTTATTTATTTTTATATATTTGTTTATTTTATCTGCTACTGCTATATTAGTTTATGATATTATGTATAAATGTAAATATTTAAATATTTAAATAAATTACCGTATCCTGCAATTTTTTGTTTAGATCTATTAAAAAAAAAAAAATTAAATTACCTGATTTTCTATTGTTATAAAAGACTTTTCTGTAGATCGTCGATTTTCGTAAGGAAATTAGTTTCAAAGTTACGTTTTGTATTAAAAAAAAAAAAAGACAATTGTAACCAAGTTTATATTTATTTACTTATTATTATTATTTTTTTTTTAATCGGCAGTTTTTTAAAGTTGATTGTAACATCCTTTCATTTACAATGTAAAATTATATGAATGAAAAAAAAATCAACTCATAAAAATGGCACAGCATAGATTTTTAAAAACGAATTTCTTGTAATAAAAATAAGTGTATTGATTTGTTTAAAAAATTAAATAAATTTTAGAAGAATAATGCAAATTTATATGCAATTGAATATATATTGAATAATGCAAACAATATTTTCTAATAAATAATAATAATAATAATAAATGTAGTGCACGTAAAACAGTCTAAAAATAGGACAGCAATTTGTTTTTCAATTAGCTTTATAAATAAAACTAGCATTTTGACGCAATTATAAAATTCTCTCCTGTATTTTTCACGCAAATTCACACACAACAAATTATTAATTGAAATTATTATTTATTAAATATATTTTCCGTGATGACTGCAGACGATTTTTATCAGAGAAAAGTGTAACAATGTTGAAATAAAATGAATTTTATTCTCTACAGACGAATACTTATTAAAAAAAAAAATTGGTTTTCTTTTAAGACGAAAAATTAAATCGATAACTTTCTTCAACCAATTGTTTCATATTTATTGACAAGTTATTTTATAAAAAATACTCATACTGAATATTTACACCCAACAGGAGTAAACAACGCTCCTGCATATATACAGTAGACTCTCGTATATCGCGGGGGATACGTTCCGCGTAATTGAAAATCGCGTTATAGGGGACATACATTGAGCAGACGATTTCATTCCGCAAAGAGACCAAAAGCGTCGGGTTCTGGCATAGTAACGGAACAATCCTTCCTTGAACAGGTTGAAAGTAGAAAAGATGTCGTCACGTGCTTCTTTTATTTCACGCGTTATACGAGACTCTTTATCGCGTTGTATGAGTAATAGTCGCAGATTTTTCGTCGCGTTATGTGGGAGCGCGCATTGCACGAGATTCTACTTCACATATTTCTAGCTGCTATTACTGATAGAATTAATTATTTTTAATTTCATACTGATTTATTTAAAAAAATAAAAAAATAAAAAATCATTATGCACATTTGAACTAAATTTTATCCTATATTGGCAATTGGCATACTAAAAATTTAGAAAATCGGAATGGCATCATCGAAATCTGCTAGGTGATTTTCACCAGAATTTGGTAGGCACTAATTTATGTCATGTTGCACCTACATATATATTTGTATGAAATTCTAAGTATTAGTTCTCGAGAAAGAGTTGTGACAATTTTTTTGTTGCACACACAGAGAGAGACATTTTATAAAAATGTTCGAATGACGTTTTGAACCTCTCAAATTGCGTAAATGCATCGAAATCTACTGGAAAAAAATTATAAAGCTAATGCTTTCTTCTATTGGATATAAAGAAAATAATAATCAATAGTTTGATTTTAATTAAAACATCTTTAAAATAAATCTGAATTATATCTCATATCTCATTAAGAAAAGGTTATTTTATAATCATAAAAAAATTATGTATAGTCGGTAACAAAAGTGTCCGAACACTAGTAAAAATTCCTATGTAAAAAAAGTACACTTCATACGGTTTTGTTAAATAAATCCTTATCGAATCATGTTCTTACACTGACTAAGAACAGGATTCGACAAGGATTTATTTAACAAAACCCTATGAAGTGTACTTTTTTTACATAGGAATTTTTGCTAGTGTTCGGACACTTTTGTTACCGACTGAAACTTTTTTTTTTTTTTTTGTCTTTTAATAATTTGCAACTCTATTTCTAAACTTTTCCCATAATGAAATTTTACTAAATTAACATGTTGTAAGTTTATTAGTTTAGAAAAATATTCGGTTCATTTAACTGTAAGATTAATTTCGTAATAATTTATTTCTTGTAAGTTCATTTGAAATCCAAGCCTGCATCAAGAGAAAATGTCATGAGGGATGCTCAAAATAATGCTTCATTTTAAGAAATCTGTGCTTTTCTTTGGATGTATTTATCTGAGATGATATGCACGTACAGTCGGTAACAAAAGTATCCGAACGCTAGCAAAAATTCCTATCTAAAAAATGGACCACTTCTAGGGGTGAGTCCCAGACCGTCGCCAATTGCCCATCTGCGCAGCACTAGTGCGACGTAAAACTCAAACATCCATCCATCCATCCATCCACTGTAAGATTTTCCCTTAGAGTACAAACCATTGACTACATATTAGAGTAGATCTCGGGTTAATAACACTTTTGTTCCCGAACATTGCATCCCCACCAATCCACCAATTCATTCGCTAAAGTGACATTCTACTTCCACCAGAGTAGGTTTCTTTCATGTTCCTCTGTCACGGATTTCTGTGCAGTGTCCTAACAACCAGTTGCCAAGAAAGTGATTATCGCCAAAAGAAGCCGCGGATTGACCCAAAAACTGCAGTGATGTTCACAGACATTTTCTCCAGACATGTTTGTTTGTGCGTGACGTCACCTGCGCTTTCCTTATTAACGGTAGTCACTGGCATTCGGTTTTATAAGTTCAATATTTGGGGAATTAAAAATTAAAGTTGGTGACAGTAGAAACACTGCAATTGAGGTTGAGCACGTGTAACGTCCCACTAGAACTACGCAGTGGAAAATTGGCGACGGTCTGGGATACATCCCTAGCGATAGTCCTTATATCTGCTTTCAAAGTTTTTTTTTTTTTTTTTTTTTTCGTGAAGGGCATGGGCTTACGCATTGGTAGAAATACTTAAAAAATGTATTTTTATTCGGCAAAAAAAAAAAAAAAAAAAAAAAAATGATTTTGTTCAATTTCAAAATTCAACTAAAAATTTAGCACCAAACCATTCGATAAATAGCTTGTGTTTATCGGATATTTGGATATTAAACTCTCGGCGTACAGATGCAAAAATTTTAAAAATAATACATACCTAAAGTTTTCACATAAAAAATAAATAAATAAAAATAATAATAATAATACTCTTTTTTATTAAAGAATTATTTTTCGTATAGTCACTTTTTTCCTATAAATCAGGATTGCGCAGCTCTAGTGTGACGTAAAACCCAACAACTAACAACCAAACCTTCTATAAATCAGCAATTTAAATAAATAATCAGTTTTGGCACATTTCCAAAATTGCTTTTCGCAAATGAGAAATTTTTGAATGAAGTGGTGCTATTGCATACGAGTGAAATTTGCATAAATCTCAAGCAAATTGACCAATAGGAAGTGTTTATTTGGGTGCGAGCACATGTTTTGTAAATGACGTCAGATTTAGTTTTTGCAATGATCTCGCAAATTTAACTGAATCTTGAACATTTAATTGAAAAAGAAATTGATCTCGAACATAAATTTTAATTTATTCGTAAATTTACCGTATTGTAGCGAATGGCAACAGTATGATATTTGATTATCGTTACTTTTGTGGTGGGAAAAAGTGATTAGTTGAAATATGCAATGAATTTGAGTGTTTTAATTCGTTTACGTTAAGAAATGGAAAAATATTTTTTTGTTAACTTCGAGAACTGTTGTATATTTTTTTTATGAATAATTTAAATTTGTATGAATGACTATTTTGTGGTTTTCGTAATTTTTCAACTAACTTATGAACTTCATTTACTGAGTGAAAGTAATAACATCAAGATGTGTAGAAGTGAAAGATGGCTATGATACTTAAGCAGCTTTAATTTCATAGATTTCCAGGTAAGTCTGTTTTTATTGCTTACAACAATTTTAAGAAATATTTTTCAAATTATCTATATTTAACATTATAAAATATTTAAGTTGAGATGATAGTTGAAAATGAATTTTATACGTAAACGTTAATTTCATTTAAACCAAATACTATATAGGGAGTTGATTTTACTTAAAAAAAAAAAAAAAAATACATGTTGATAAAATGTAATGTTTCGCTAAAAAAGAAGAAAAAAAAAAAAAAAGATTGATATTTTACTCTACTGTAGGAATGTTTATTTATATTTTAACATAGATTTTTTTAATTTTTGCATCCAAAATTGTGGGTAGGTTTAAAAATGTTTAGTATTGTGTGTTGATTTTTTTAAATCGTGTTCATATTTACTAAATATGAGAATTTTTAATGGTATGACGTTTGTTTATGGGGCTATTTAATTTTGTGAATTTTATAATTTGTATGAAACCTCTTAACATATACGCAGTATTGAATTGAAAATAAATTGAGTGTTTATAGATGAATTTTTTGGACTTCCTGTATTTTTATGCGATATTTTGATGTATTATGAGACTTTGAAAGTTAAAGTTAAGGTAGTGTTCAGATTAATCTTACACCAATACGAATAATTTGAAAAAGTTTAAATATTTAGAGTTAGTTACAAAAATAATTTAAGGGCCTACTCTAAGCTAAATTTAACTTTAGTTAAAATATACCAAACATAATCAACTTGGCTATAATATGAAGGGATATTGTGCCAAATTCGCGATTTTTGAAAACCTTAAGTATTCTGATTTTTTTTTTTTTCTCGGTTTAATGTTTCTATATCTTAAATTTGGTAAATATTAAGTACATTTCTATTATACTTTCAAGTATGGATGAATTGTAGTGATAATACGTATTTTCTATGGGGAAGATTTTGATAACGAAACACTGAAAAATATTAGAAATTTCTTTTGACATTTGCTTAAAAACTTTTTAGAAATATCTAACGAAGTTGAAAAGTTATAAACTACGGTCGGTCTGTGTGTCCGTCTGACTGCGCATTAACTCCCGTAAATATTTATGCAATTTGTTTAAATTGATACGTTATTAAAATTCACTATTGAATGGTTTTACTTTCTTCTATATGTAATATAGAGAAAGTATTTGATTCGCGAAAATTTTCGACCTCCGTTTTTTGACGGATCTACACGTTTTGGGATGTCCTGAACACGAATTGATAATTTTTAGAAAATGTCTATCATTTATTTGTGGACGCTGTATCTCACGAACCAATGAATGAAATTTTACCAAAATTGGTATTTGGTTGCACCCTGACATGAACTGGTGCTGATTAGATTTGGGGATCAATATCTGTACAGGGGGTACATATCTGTTGGGGATCAATATCTGTGATCGCATTTTATGCAAATTTTTAACATGGCAGCATAGGACAAAATTCCGTATAAATGTACATAATGAGCGTTATTTTAAACTTGTGATTGTAAAATAATATGAGTTATTGATAATAGTAATAGTTAACTAGGAAAAAATTTCTGTGCATGTGGGGGCAGCGCTTCGTCCCCTGGGGGGGGAAGTACCCCCTCCGGGGGGGGGGTTAAATTTTCAAGATGGGTATATTTCGAAAGATCTCGTCAATACCTTTAAAACGAATGGTTGAACTATAAATCTGTGATAATTTAAAACAAAGTTATCGATTTTTTTTTTTTACTTTTAACAAAAAAAACAAACTTAGAAAAATCGTATTTTTTTTTTTTCTAAATATTGCTACTGGTTGAATATGATATAGGAAAATATAGAAGAATCTTGTGGTGGCCACAACATACTAGTTTGAAAATGGGGTAAATGCCACCATTGGATTGTCTACAGGGACACCCGAAACGAATAAATTTGAAAGCATTGCGTTCTATGGGGAAATATTTTTACAAGCCATATTTTAATATTGTTTTGCATAAATAATGAAATAATACACATGCACAAGAATGTGCTTTCCATTGCACATAGTATGGTTAGAATTAAGATTTACAGGGTTAATCAAATATTAATTTACATTAATGGCTATAATTTGGATTTGTCGAAAACTTTGTTAATCATTTTTAACATTTTCTAACTATGAAATGATTTGAATTTGTTTGATTTGCTAGCCCGTAAACATTCTCAAAATTTCTTGAAACTTATGTGATTCAAATTAACTATGTGATGTTTCTTATTGAAAATACGGTAAATATCACACTGGTCTATACATAGGGACATCCAAGAATATTCCAAAGCATTGCGCTGTAAAGTGTTGCAAGATTTTGAGACATTTCTATTCGATAGTTACGAATAATTTTTTGAAGTGAAATTCGATAAACATAAGATTATTAATCTTCAAAATGATTAGACAACCGTTACATTTAATTCAGGGGCTGATTTTCATTAAAGTAGAATTTTGTAACACTGGTTGTAGGAGTTATTTTTTTATACCATATTTTAATCCTTTTTATTTTGCACAAATCATAATGAAATTGATGTTGATAATAAATATGCACCAAATAATGGTTTTTATTTAATATATTAGCATTAATGTTTACAGGGTCACAAAAAAATAATTCACAATAAAGGCTAAATGTTTGATATCGATATGACTGTCCGTCCGTCTGCCCGCTTTCTAACTCCGTAAATAGTATGGAATATTTTGAAAAAGATATTTAAGTTAACTAAAGCATGTTACCTATTGCAAAATAGAGTAAATACTATCGGTTTCTTGTATACAGGACACTCAAAAATATTCCAATACATTGCGTTTTATGAGAAGTATTGATATAAGCCATATTTTTATAACTACTTTAAACAAATCTTGACAAAATTGAAATATGTCATTTATATGCACTAAATAATGCTTCTTATTGTATATAATGGAATTAGAGTTATGATTTACAGGGCCACACAAAAGTATTAATTTACATTAAAAACTGTATTTTGAAAATCCTTAATTTGCATTTTCGTTTGCGTTAATAGTTTGTAACGTAATGTTTTGAATTAGTCTGAGTTTGACTACTTGCACTCTAACTTTCATAAATATTAATCGAATTTCTCGAAATAGATATGTTATTAAAGTTTACTGCACAAATGATCCCTACTAAAACTGAAGGAACAACCACTACTAATTATGTACAGGGCCACCCGAAAGATTCCAAAACATTGCGTTCTATGAGAATTATTTTTATAAACCCTATTTTTAATACATTTTACTTTGCACATATCTTAATGAAATTGAAATATTTATTTAAATTAACTATTCGATGTTCTTTATTGAAAGTGGAGTAATTTTCACCGCTAGTTTATGTAAAGCACCCAAAAGTATCCCTAACCAGTGCATTCTATGAGAGGTGCATATATAAAAATGTTTTTAAAAATTTGCTTTTCACAAATCATATTAAAATACGTTATTCACATGCACAATTTTTTTCTTCTATATTATATAGTACAATTAGCATTAAGATTTAGGGCCACACAAACGTATTAAGCTACATTAAGGGCTATAATTTGGAACTATTGAAATCGCATCTTAGTTCACATTAATAGTTTTAACACTGATTATGATTTGAATTAATCTGTCTATGCGTCTGTCCGCTTCCAGTGTCAGTATTTTCAGACTTTATTCAAAATCATAGTCATTAAATATAACTGTGGAATGTTCCGTATTTAAAATGACGTTAAGACCTGTATAAGGACAGCCCATGAATATTCCAAAGCAATGAGTTTCAGGAGAGATTTTTATAAATCACGTTTAAATAAATTTATGCTGAAAAAAAAATATAATGGAACAGACATTTCATTTTAATGTGCTAAAATATTTTAAAATTAATTTTTAAGCGTTCAAGTTTAGAGCTACACTAAAATCGGATACATTAGGGGCTACAATTGAAAACTGTTGAATTATTTAAGCGATTGTGAAATAAATTAGCCCATCTTTTACTATCCGTTGTGTAATAGCATAGCCATCTTTTAACTTTCAAGGCTAAAAGATTAAGCCATAACTTAGATTGAGTTAATAATGAAACTGAACCGCATGATTTTTCGTTCTTGTTTATTGTTGACGTGATATAAAACTTTCTTTCTTATTGAACCTTTATTTACAAGTCTTACGCAACGTGTTTCCGCGAATGCTTATTACTTTCTTCTATCTTCAATAGAAGAAAGTATTGGATTCGTAAATATTTTCGATTTCGGGTTTTTGATGGATTTACACGTTTTGAGAGCTGTAGAACACGATTTTACCATTTTTAGAAAATGTCTGTCTATCTCTGTGTGTGTGTGTGACAAAATTTGTGGCAACTGTATCTCTGGAACTACTACACAGAATTTCATACAAATTGGTATGTAGTTGCACCTTGACATAAATTAGTGCCTATCAACTTTTGGTAATAAATCGTCTTGCAGGTTGCGTTGCCATCCCGCTTTTTCTAAATTTTTAACAGGGTGATATAGGGCAAAAACTTTAAAGATGGGTATCTTTCGAAAGGTCTCGTCAGTACCTTTAAAACGAATGGTTGAACTATAAATCTGTGATAATTTAAAACAAAGTTATCGATTTTTTTACTTTTTACGAAACCAAACTTAGAAGAAAATCTTTTTTTTCTCTCCCCTTAATTCTATCAAACTCCCACGGTTTCCGTGTTCTGACAAACTTAACAAATTTTTGCATTTTTCCCCCAATTTTCAGTCCCACGGTTTCCGTGTTTTGACAAACTTAGAATAATTTTCACATTTTACCCAAAATTTGTCAAAGTCCCACTTTTTTTTTTTTTTTTTTGTTACGGAGTGAATTGAATTTGTATAGGAAAATATAGAAGAAAGTCTCGTGGTAGACACAACATACTAGTTTTTTACTTATAATTATGGTATTCAATAGAAGCATTTCATAATTTTTTTTAATTTCCTGTTTTCCATGGATTTTCTTATTTTTGAGATGTCGGAAACACTAACCCTTTTTTTTTTTTTTTTTTAAATAGAAGTACTGGATTCGTAAATTTTTTCGGCATCGGGTTTTTGATAGATTTATACGTTTTGAGAGATGGAAAACACCATTTGACACATTTTTAGAAAATGCGTGTGACCAAATTTTGTGGCAACTGTATCTCGGGTACTACTGTACAGAATTGCATACAAATTGGTATGCAGTTACACATTGATATAAATTAGTGCCTATCAACTTTTGATAAAAATTGTACAACAGCTTGCGTTGCCATCCCGCTTTTTTTTTTTAATGTTTAACATGGTGGTATACGACAAAATTTTGTATAAATGTGGATGAAGAGAATTTTTTCTTTTTTAATAATCGTTATGAAATTTAAAAGAATTATTTATAATAGTCGACTGGGAAACAAAAATCGTGTATGTATATCGTATCGTATCCTCACCTCCCCTCTTGGGGAGAGGGAAGTCCCCCCCCCCTCCCCTCGAGGGAAGTAAATTTTCATGATGGGTATCTTTCAAACGAGCTCGCCAATACCTTTAAAACGAATGGTTGAAACACCGATCTGAGATAATTTAAAATAGTTATCGTTTTTTTTTTTTCATTTTTAACACTCTTTTAATGTAATATTGGGAATAAAAAAATTGACTTTTTTTATATTTATTGTTATACTACTTCCCTAATATGGAAGTCGTCTGCATTATCATGGAAGATAAATTTTTAAAACATTGAGTAAATTTGTATAGGAAATATATAAAAGAAAGTCATGTGGTGGCCACAACATACTAGTTTTAGAAATGTGTGTATGGCAAGCATTTTCTGGAATTTGTATCTCGGGAAGTACTGCACAAAATTTTTTAGTTGCACCGTAACATAAATTAACTCAGCTTTTATTGGAAATCTTTTAACGTATACGAATTGCTATAACTTTTTTTTTTCTAAAATTTTTAGAATGAACATAACATTTATGTAAATGAGGGCAATAAATATTTTTAAGAATTATGAAAGTAAAATTTTACTTATCGTAATCATCTAGGAAAAAAAATTATATGTAGAAATATAGCTCCCAACCCCCTCTGGTATTGTAAAATTTGATAAGGGTATTGTTAAAAGGGACTCATTACGTTTATATAAATTGTTGTGGTTGAACCCCAGATCTGCAAAATGAAAAAAATTGTATAGAATTTTATCAGTTAAAAAAAAAAAAAAAAAAAAAAAAAAAAAAAAAAAAATTCTCAGAAATGTGGCACAAATTTGACTTTTTTGAACATTGTGTTTTATCTCCCGAAGATAAAAATCTTCTGCATTGATCAAGGAGAATAATTTTAGGAAAATTGTACTGGGTGAATTTGAATTGGAAAATATTAAAAAAAAAAGTATTTTGAGATTTCATAAAAAAAAAAAAAAAAAAAAAAAAAACCAATTTCATACCAAAAAATAATAATAAATAAAAATGTTATATATAATTTGAATAATTTAATTCCTTTACAACGCTCAGCCAATGATAGATGAAAATATCAACATATGAAATTTTAAATCAGATGTATTTCGAGTAAAATTATTGTCACGATGATAATTTAAGTGCATTGAGTAGTAAAAACACGTTAAAGTACTTATGTAGAAGAGAAATAACACATAAACCTAACAATGAGATAATTTGCATAATCCATTAATCCAATAGAAACATTCATCAAATAAAAATGGAAAGAGATAAATTAACCAAAAGGATCTGTTAAAAGTAAAGAGAATTCATGAAAGGAAAAAATTTTAAATGCTGAAAACCAGAAATGATCACCCATCAGGAACTTGCATGTCTGTCAGCATTATGCAACATTTCGGATCGCTGTATAGCTAATTCAAGCAATATACAACTCAAGTCTCTATCTTGCAACAAAACAAAGTAAAAAATGAAATTAGATTAAGCAGTAACACAACCAAAATTGAAAAATGGAATTAGTATTTTTCATAAGTCCACATGAAACAATTTCAGAGATAATAGAAATAAACAGGTTGCCAAATCAAGCATTAGTGAAAAGAAAAGATTAAAACTAAAGAAACGATTAATCGATCTAGTTGCTTCTGAAATAAAATAAATGAATGCATGAAGTGATAGTTATTAATCTTTAAAATTTAAAACTTAAAAGCACTATTGAAATGACTATTTAACAGGGTTATTTAATTTTAACGTTGAGCTTTTCTATTTTCAGTTTAGATTTAACGTTCAACATAACATGATCTAGCGCCATCTTACGTAAAAAAAAGTGATTTACTGTTAAGTAATTATAGAAAATGTACGATTTGACTTCCAATTTGCACTCCAGTTTAAATTTTATTCTTAAGTAATCCCATCAAAAGGCCAACAAGTGATGATTAAGACATTATGTTATTTTGTGAATTATATAATATAACCCATTCATTGTTCTTTATATATTTTGTATTCGTCCTAATGTATATAACAAAATCTTTCTTTTGCATACGCGTTATCTACACAAGTTTCTTTATTAACGGTGAAGTTATACGCTTTTTACATTTATTACATTAACATACTGCAAAATTACAAAACTACCAATTTCTACGAGCTTAATTTTTGCCCTGTGTTTTATCAAATTTAGACTATGATTGTAATCTTGGATACTTTTTATAGAACCAATAATTGCTTTTTTAAGTTTCGGCTAATAAATACACAGAAACAAGCCACATTGCAGAAAAAATGATTTTTTTTATTATTCATAACTTCAAAACTAATGGTTGAAACAAAAGAACAAAAAAAAATTATCCTGTTTGCATAATACCAAAAGGATTAAATGATACCTATCTACCTTTTTGACTTAGTAATTCGCTTTTATTACACTCCGTGAATTATTTAACAAAAATCTTCATGAAACTTTCGATTTAAACGTAATATAATAAACATATACTTTGTATTATATTATTTATTGTATGAAATAAACATGTTATATTTTAATATGAAACAAAACTACTTATTTCTTAGATATAAAGACTTTATCAGACTTAGATCTGAAGACTTTATTCTTTTAATTCTTCTTAATAATAGCTTTTTTGCTGATCTGCTTTTAACCTGCTTTTTTATTTTTTTTCTGTGCTGTTTTTGAAGAAATTATTTTACTAAACTTTTTTTTCTAAATATTTTTTCAAGTTTTGAACATGATACAAATAGATTTTTTAAACACTTGATTTTTAACTTGTGGGCACGTAACGTGGATGAGCAATAAGACCGCCTAAAGCCAAATTTCCAGTTTCAACTGCCTTTGAAAAAAAAAAAAAAAAAAAAATCTCGCCAATATTTCGTTAACATTTATTTTGCCATCTTGCGTATTAAAATATGTTTTAATTTTTCATTCTAAAATTAATACTTTTTGTTGCATCGTTAATTACCTTATCTGTATTTTTGAAATATATTATAAAATGTCAATTTTCCTGACAACTTCATATTGCTTTAAACAATGGACGAAATATTACCGACGAAATTTTCTGAACCACGTATTGACTTTAGGCATTTTCTACCTCTTTCAAAAACAAAATCATCGGTATTTTTTGAGTTTTTTTAATGTTTAATTAAAATTTCGTAAGGTGTAAATCACCCCCATATAAAATGTGGGGGATTCTTCAGATTTATTGCAAATATATCGATAATGCCTGTTCTGAAATCTTAAATCTAAGCAGGAAAAGGTGACTAAGTGACCTATCAACGACCTTTCTTCCTTAAGTATTTTTTAAAAGCCTTTTAAACTGATATGTTCGTCAAGTTTTTTCATTATATTCTTGTTGAAAACTGTAAGACTTCGAATACTTTTAAGTGTTCCTGTATACATATTTGTCTAAGGTTTTTTTTTTTTTTAAAGTAATATTTTGATTACTTTCTTCTGTATAATAATAAAACATAAGGGAATTAACAAATTATCTATATGCATAAGAAATTGTTCTATGTAGCATGAAATTTGTAATTGGTTGATAAGGCGAAAGAAAATTAATACAAGTTCCTCTAATGATATCTAAATGTGGTTTTTATCCTTAAAACAATGCTGAATTTTTTTTACATTAGTTCGGCTATTTGAACTAATTAGTTCGGCTATTTGAACTAATTAGTTCGGCTATTCATATGAACATACATTGTTCATATGAATTTGTCTCATTTTTATAAATACTTGAATTTCAAAGTGTCTTCTTGAAACTTGATTAGGTTTACTGTATAGAATCTTTATAGTTTAAAATGGTACGTCTAGTTTAAATAAATTACAGCTGCTTTATTTATTTTTAACTTTCTGAACATACATTATTTAAAAAAAGTATTGTAATCATGAAAAAGTTAGATTATGGGATTTTACTTTACACGTTTTGTACTTTACACGTTTTCATTTTTATTTTTACGTCGGTGTGTGTGCGAGTGATTACTATAATATCTAAACGTTTTGATTGAACTGAATGTTTATAGGTATATTATAGTTTAGTCACAAGAACTGTAGATTTTGGCGAGCCAAATTAGTTTATCTACGGGTTTACAAAGAACTATTGTCCTTATGGCCTATGGATTCAAATTATTTGAAATGCGATTGCGTCTAGCCTTATTCAATCGAGATAAAAGTTGATAGGAATGTTATTGGTTTCCGCCGCCCAAAGTGTATGAATTTTGATGAATGTAGCATTTAAATGTTTACTTTCTGCTATATTTAATAGAAGAAAATGTTTTCGTAAAAGTTTTCGATGGATTTAGCCGTTTTGAGAAGTCTGGGACACTATTTTTTTATTCCGTTTATATGTCGGACTGTCTCTGTGTTTGAGTGACATAATTTTGTAGCAACTGTATTTTAGGAACTTCTATACAAAAATCCGTACAAGTTAATATAAAGTTTACCTTGACATGAACTAGTACCTATGAACTTTTAGTAAAAATCATCCAACAGTTGGTATTGCCATCAGATTTTTTCGAACACTGTAGTATAGGACAAAATTTTGTGTAAATGTGCATAAGTATTTTTAACGAATTGGTATGAAATTAAAAGGAATTTGAACTGGGGGAAAAAAATTGCATTCGTTTGTAGAAAGTAAAACTGCTTTCATTTTGGATATTTCTTGAATTGCTCTAGAATATCAATCTTCATTCACCATGGAAAATAGGTTAATAAATGATGATTTTTAATAAATTTCGTATAATGAGTGAATTTGTACAAGAAAATAAAGTCTTGCTATATTTACCCCATAGTAGTTTTTACAGGGACACAAACGATTATCATTATGGCCGATGGACTGAAATTGTTTAAAGTGCTATACCACCTAAGCGCCTTATCAGACTGAATTAAAAATCCAGATAGGCTATAGGTCAGTCAGACAATTTGTATAGATTTTGATTAGCACTTTTTTTTTTACAGGAATACAAATTCATCTTTATGGTTAACGATGGAAAATGTTTAAGGCATTTTCTCAACTCTACGTTCAAATAAGTTATAAATCAATAGGTATATTAAATAATCATATGGATATGATATGTGTGTTACTTTTTTACTTTTTACTGGTATACAAAAAATTTTATGCATTGCGTTCTTTTGTCTTAAACATTGCTTAAGGGAACTTTATTTGCTTTTTAAAATTTATAATCATTTCAACTTATTTAAACAACCGTTTATTACAAAATTTTCGAGAAAACTGGTAAAGTCACTCTAGATTTTTTTTTTTTTTTTTTAAGGAAACAGCGTTTATTTATTTTTACTAATTTAAAAACACAACTATTGTAATAAGCAGATTTTCAATTAATCTGCATAAGATGGCTATTTTTTCCCAGTTATAATTTAGTTCTTTATAATTTAAGAGTGTCGTACCCTGTTCGATCCGTTCTTTAAACCCCGACTGGCTTTACATGCCTATCTCTGGTGCTCTAATGCCTGATCGCAGCTTTGCCGTTAAATGAATAGTGTATCTCGTGGATGGTTTTTAGTGAATACTTAGGTACGTTGAGCAATTTTGGATGAACAAAAATAATGAAATTCGCGTCATCGTCAGCGAAGGCTTTCCATGAGAAGTAAATTTTTTTTTTTACTAATTTATATTATCTAAAGTGGAATTCGAGATTTCAGCTGATTTACGTTTTGATGTGTCCTGAATGGGTTTTCTTACTAATTAAAATAATTTCATGAGTAATAAATCATTTGAAAGCTTTGTTGAGTTAGAATCGAACAGTAGCTTACAGAAATTTCTACCGCCAGATAGCGCTGTAATATATTAAAATTTCAATATTTCAATTTCTAATTATGATTCAATTATTTTTAATACATCATTCGAAAGATATTTTAAAGTTATTTTTTATATTATCGAAAGTGGAATTCGAGATTTCACCTGATTTACACGTTTTGAGGAGTCCTGAATCGGTTTTCTTTTGTATCTCGGCTACTAATTAAAATTTCATAAGTAATCAAAATTTTTAACTAATATAAAGCTTAGTTCATTTAATATGGGTAGCTACAAATATTGTGCCGAATCATATAATACGGATCATAAACACTTCTTTACAAACCAAAAATAATTCGAAAATAATAATCTAATAGCTCGATGATACAACTCACAAGTTACTTAGTTTTCACTTCTATCGGCAGTCCCCAAAGACTGTTTTGATTTTTTTTTTTTTTTTTTTCTTTTGACTTACGTCAGACTAGGGAAAAAAAATAAAAATATATTAAATAAATGAATAAATAAATAAAGTAAGTAAAAAATATTTGCAAGTTGGTAAAAAGAGAGGCTTTATTAAAAAGTTTTTTTAATTTATAACTTCAAATTTAAAACAAAGATAAACGCGGTTCTTGGATTACTCTGTAAATATTCTACTCTTGCGACACTGAAACCTTCTTGTTCGTGAGAGAAAAAGTCGCCATTTTTTTTTTTTTCTTATAGGGATATATGTAAGACCCGTATCTCTTTTACAGTGCATAAATACAAATACTTGATATTTTAAACGGCTATTAAGAGAAAACTGTGCTTTTTTAATCTGGGGGAATATCAGCGCTGTTTGGGCAACTTTATTCGCTGGGCAGCTATATCTCGACTTCTGTGGCATGGAATCTCCTCAAAATTTATACAGAATTCTTATTCTGGAAAATCATTCTAAATTTTGTCACATACCACTTGAGAGATAGTGGGCTATTGCTTAGCAGAGTCTTTAATCATTTTTGAATTA
The DNA here is from genome assembly GCA_963930645.1 of Salticus scenicus. NCBI lineage: Eukaryota > Metazoa > Arthropoda > Arachnida > Araneae > Salticidae > Salticus > Salticus scenicus. The sequence continues at coordinate 77,462,524 of OZ005650.1, forward strand.
TTGTTTTCTATGTTTTGTTTTTTATATTTAGTGAATATAATCACATGAAACTTGATGAAATTGATGCATATTTTTCAGAAGTGATATTTTTCTTTCAGTACGTATCACACAAGCTGTGGCGCTGCTGTTCTTTTTATATTTTTCGTTGACTATCTTGGCCTGTGTTTAATGAAATTTTATGAAAATTTGCATATATATAATATTTAATGTGAAAAATTAGGTCGACTAAAGTTTTGTGCAAGGTGGCACTTTTAAGTTGAATGTTTTGAAATACAACATATCAGCTCCTTTCCAATATCTTATTAGTCGTATATATTTTGTATTACTTAATGTCGTTCCACGCTTATCCATTTTATTTTTAGTTACATTAGGCACAATGTCCAGGTGCTTATAGATAAGAAAGATTTCGAATATATTTTTAAAAGTAAATCTGAAAGTTCGGGATTTTAGTATTATAATAAACATAGGGAATTTGAGAAACTACATTCAAATTAATTTTACTTCCATTACCCTACTGCCATAGGTAATGTAAGTATTGTATTCGGAGAAAAAAAATTCGATATAGTTTTCACCTGTAAGTCCTTTCTCCAAAAAAGTAGTTCTTGGCAATTGGTCAGTGTGTGTATGTGTGGAATCTTCTGACTATCATATCTTCGAAACTAATAGAGATAGCACTATGAAACTTCAGAATTGATACGTGTCTGGTGTACAGTCGGTAACAAGTCTCCGAACACTAGCAAAAATTCCTATGTAAAAAAGGTACACTTCATACGGTTTTGTTAAATAAATCCTTGTCGAATCCTGTTCCTAGTCTGTGTAAGAACACGATTCGATAACGATTTATTTAACAAAACCGTATGGATTGTACTTTTTTTAACATAGGAATTTTTGCTAGTGTTCGGACACTTGTTACCGACTGTACAGATGAAGTTTCAAAATTTTAGAGAAAATTGAAAAACGGAACTGGGTCATCGTAAACCGAAAATAGGACCGCAAGTCCGTATCTCAAGAACAGCTCTAACGATTTTCTTCAAATTTGCTATATAAACACTCAATTAAATATAATTTCCAATAATATAGTTGGTTATTTCAGGAAAATTCATAGGCATCCTGTATCAATAGCTTAATTTCAGGTCTCGCAAGTGCATGCTTTTAAAAACAGCTGTACGGATTTTTTCAATCTCGCCATACTAACCTTTTTAAATATCCTTTTGATTGTAATTGTTCTCCGGTCAATAATTGAGTATGTTAAGTTGTCATAAAAGTTGGTATCTCAAAAACGGCTCTAACAATTTTCCTGAAAATTGTTACAAAAATAAATCTTAGATACCCTTTCTCATGTATTATGTGGTTATCGCAGGGAAATTAACGGTTATTGTGATTAGATAGTTTAGTTTTAGATATAATAAATTGGTGTTTTAAAAAAATAACTATCCTTTTTTTTTCTCATTTTTTAACTCGCTGTGTAAACTGTTCTATGTCTTTACACAAGTTTCTTTTAGTGTAAAATTCCAAAAAATGCATGTAATATCTACAAAAAATGTATGTGTGTAATAGTTGGTAATGGAATTCGCGTGGTTTCGCACCAAACTATTTTTTTTTTTGAATGTTAATGCAATGTAATTTGTAGAAGTATATCATAACATTATTATATATAAAAAAAAAATATTCCTAAGTGAGTTTTTATTAAATGAGATTAAACGATTTATTCAAAAATAAATCAAGGAATAATAAAAATCTCGTAGTTTCTATCGCACATGGAAAATCCTTTATTTATGTAAAGTAACTTTATACATTAAAATTACGAAATATTTCAAAACTAGGTCTTCCCTGAAAGGATTAGTGAGATAATTTCTGAAAACATAAATTTACTAATAACATTTAAGTCGAGAAAATCAAATGTTACGGACTACGAATGCAAATAAGAAAACTGAGAAAATACTGAAATATAATTATTAGGTAATATAATTTGTAAAATTCTCTATTTTTAGTTATTATAAAAGCTTTTCCTTTTCCCCCCTTAGATTACAATTTACTTTTAATAAACTATTGGTAATTTTAGAACAGAATATCACCATGAATTTGGTGAAATCGTGGATTATAGCAGCTTCTTTTGATGACAATTCCTAACAACCACGCCTACAAAAAATTATTTGTTTAAACAAGTATCTCTAACATTCGCTTTCTAGGAGAATAAATCCTATATATGGGCCGTTCATTGTAAAAGGGAATTATCTCCTTGTAAATAAATTTCGAAATAACGAGCTTTCTTCCGAATTTATGTGCAAGAGAAAAGTAGAGTCAGTAAGCGTTTAGTTGATTTTTAGCTTCTAATACAAATCAGAGTTAGTGTTTATAAATTGCGTGAAAAATAATTTGAAATATCTTAGAAACTTCATATTTATAATAAATATTTAGTTTTTTAGTTTTTTGAATAAAACAAGTAACGCCATTTATGGGATTTTAGTGCAATTATTGGAGTTCTTTTCACTTTTATAATGAAAGATGTGACTAAATGTAATACAATTAAGCAAAAATATACATATATTAAAAATATGGAGTTGCACATCATTTACTATGAAGCGTCCGTATAGCAATAGTCAAAATTGGTACAGATAGGTTTCAGAGGCCTGCAAGTCGAATGGGGATATTTTCGAAAGTGTAAAGTTAATAGGAGGGTCGGGAAAGGGGGAGGGGAGAGGGGGGGGGCAAAAAATAAAAATAGAGTTCGATCGTTCAAAACTGGTATATAGAGGTTTTCGATACTTACAAATCGATTGCGGATATTTTCGAATTTGTAAAATTATTAGGTGGGGCGGTAAGGGGTGGGCTATGGGCAAAAACAAATAGAAATACAGTTAGGCCGTTCAAAATTGGTACAGATAGGTTTTAGAGGCCTGCAAGTCGAATGGGGATATTTTCGAAAGTGTAAAGTTATTAGGAGGGCCGGGAAGAGGGGGGGCAGAGGGGCAAAAAAATAGATTATTCAAAATTGGTACATAGAGGTTTCCAATACCTACAAATCGATTGCGGATATTTTCGAATTTTTAAAATAATTGTTAGGGGCGGATTGGTGGGGCAAAAAAATAAAAATAGAGATGGATCGTTCAAAACTGGTGCATAGAGGTTTTTGATACGTACAAATCGATCGCGGATATTTTTGAATTTGTAAAATTATTGGAATAGACGGGTAGGGGGGGAAAAGGGGGGAGATAATAGAAATACGAGTTAGAGCATTTTGGGAATTTTTTCCGAAGGCAGTGAGAACCCGGTGCGACATTTTTCCTTATCGGATTTTGTTTCCCTTTTTTTTCCACGTGATAAAAATTAATGCAATTTTGAGAATTCAGTAATTATAGTGATTCATTTAAAAATAGGGACCAGCGAAGCGGGCGTTGCCTGCTAGTTATCATATAAAACACTTCAGAAGCTTTTAATCTGCAACCTGTATTTATAGTATTAAATTTCAGAGTAAGAGAAAGGCGTGAGTGACACACCAGATTATTTACTTATACACAACATAAAAGAGAATTGTAATTATGATTAGCAAAATGAATTTTGTATCTCCCATAGGTCCAAAACAAATGATGTAAGAATATTACAAATTTATATTTATGACTCATATCTGGTTGTACATCTGAAATTTTAGTCTTAATACGAGCTCCCGTATTAGATATCTACTTCTTTACATGACTTTTCGTGACCAGTGCTGCCAGATTGAGGGGAAATTTTTATTTAACACCCACCACTAAAATTTAATTGGAAAGGTTTCGCAATTGTTTCGAAACATCTTTCACGGAAATCGTCGACGTAATTAGTTAACAGTTAAAAGTTAAATTTAACGGTGGTTATTGAATAAAAATTTCCCTCAAATCTGGCTCCACTGTTCGTGACGTGTGTCAGTCTCACATAACCAGTGCCCGATTATCCAAAAGGCTCAGGAAGCACAAGCTTCCCCTCTAAAATTTAAGAGGGCCCCCCATAAAGATAAAAAAAAAATTGTCTTGAATTTTTTGAGTGTTTTGTCTTGTTTTTGAAAACAAGACAAAACACTCACTATTTCGGGAAAAATGTATTTTTTAATCTCCAAAATTCTGAATGTTCTTGATTAAAAAGTTGTGAGATTTTAATGTTCTGTGTAAAAACTACCCAGATGTATGGGGAAAAAAAAACACTATTTTTTGGTCTATAGCAATTTTATATTAAAATATGTAACAGGAAAACAAGATTTTTCCGAAATGAAAGGGGGACCCGAAATGATGCTGAGCTTCAAAGCTTAATCGGGCCTTCCACATATCTCAAAAATGGTTGGGCGTAGAACGTTGCATATTGGTACATAGGTTTGTTATAACATCTAGTGGTGCACCTTTCTTTTTGGTCTCTATGTGACTTTTAGAGATTTATGAAAATTATATTCATAATGATCAAAAATACAAAAGTTTTGGCCATTTATATATAACCTAACAACATAGATTTTAACAGAAACTGATGATAGAGCCCGTAATGTTATTGCAATGAAAGTTGTCGACATTTTTACGTATAAAAAGTAATTTTTAAAGACATAAGTAGGTTCTAGTCATCGAATGTACTTTAATGAATATTCAGCCCGTGTATAGCGCCTGTAATGACATTGTTATGAAAATTATCGACATTTTTGCATCCAGAAAGTACGTTTTAAAAACATAAGCAGGTTCTAGTCAACGAATACAATTTTCTTAATGAATATGTAGGAAAAATGTGAGTAAAACACTTTTCTATGCCCAAAAATCAATCGGCGAATATTCTCGAAACAATCGTCATTTTTATTAAAAAATCATCATATAAACCTTGTTAAATACACAACACAACAGAATTTTCGTTAATTCAGGAAAATCTGAAAATTTTAAAATCTGAATGGAATTTGAATTCATTGATGGTATTGACAGTGGTTTTAGAATTTTTGTGGCAGTTCTGTTCTAGAAACCAATCAATCATTACAACAAATTTTAGAACTCGACTCCTATTGAAGTTGGTTTCTAAATTTTGGAAATCCTGAACTACCTCTCTTCTCCATATTTGAATGCCTAATTTGATGCTATGTCAATTTCCATCCTTCGGGGAAATGAAAAAACAATCATGTTTCCACTTTTACTGTAGTACCATGTAGAACGTAGTCTACAATCATCAATTAATCTTATTAAAGTTAGATTTCAAACTTTGACAACCCTAAACTACAAATATTTGTCATTCAGTCACAAAGTGTGTCAAATTTGACAACAAAATGCCAGAACTGATGCCAATACCAAAGTCTGCGTTAAGCCTTGGTTTTTAAGAAGCAAACGTGAACGTATTTTAAGCAAACGTGAACGTTCCCGAGGCCACGACGCTCCAACCTGAGTCCTTGATATCGGCACTGCCGTTGAAATAACAGAGCAGAATTGTGACGCATGCGCAAATTGAAAATCTCGAGGCCGAATACGTTGACGTTCGCGTTTTGTGTTCTTAAAAACCAGGGCTTTAGCTACAAAATTGACCGCTTGGCGAGATTAGCGATCAAATTTGGCGGCAAATATTTTTTCATGGTTGCCAGAGTTAATAAACCCTTTCTCCAATTTTAACGGAGTACATTTTTTTGGTAAATTGTATCATTTCTGGACGCTTCAACCAAAAAAGAAAGTTGGCCATCTATACTCGAATTATTTTCATTGAACTCTAAGCCGTACATTTGACAGTCAGATTTTGTAGTAAGACGTTGAGTACTACATTCCCGAAAAAAACTACTGTATTTGTTTCTGCAGTATATATAATCTTATTATCGTGATTTGTGGTTGGGGTAGGGTATTTTTTGCTTGCTTGTTTTTCAAATGTATTCGAGGACTAGAATCTGTTTGTTCATTTACGAATGATCTACATCCCAGAAGTGCGAGAGCTATATGTATTGTATTTTAAATGGCATGTCTTTTAAATTAAATATGAATCTTGTGGTGTTAGAAACAGCTTATAATTACATTTTTGAGGTCAATATATCTGTAAAATTCTTTAAAAGATCTGGTTATAAATTTAGTAACTCATAAAGGACCGAAAAGAACTCTTAGGCGCTGTTAATTGAATGAATCAATGAGTCATTCGTGCAAGTCCATGGATATATTTGTAGTTTCTAAAATGATTTGATAATATTCTCACAAAACTATGCATTTTTCTTATCAAATAAATCAAAGATTTTTTTTTATTTATAAAACTTTATCATGAAAAGAAATAACTTTTTTTTCTTTTAATTTGAAGATTTTGCAGAAATATTCTTCATCGTAAAATTCTAACACGAATAAAGAAACTATTTGCTTTTTTGAACGATTGTACGAGTGTACGCAAAACAGTGTCGTTTAATATTTTTACCAGTTTATTTGCTATAATTTTGGTAATTTTTCTTTATTAGACTTTATTTTGAAAATCTCTAATTACTGGATGTATATTCCTTTTCGTTTCATTAAACATCAAATGTCAGTGCAGTTTGTTCATACGTATGTATACTTTAGTCTATATATTAAAAAAAAAAGTCACTTCTATTGCCCCGATTTTTTTTTCTTTAAGTTTTAATTTGCGAAACATTTCTTAGATCTTTTGAAGAAATTTGAATTACAGCTAATAATAATAGAAGTTGTAAAAATGAAGTTTGTCAAATTCTGGTTTCAGTTTAATTTTATTTTTAAACATTATGAGAACTTTGTTATTGTTTTTTACTTCCATTACCCTACTACCGTAGATAATGAAAGTATTGTATTCGGTTCAAAAATTCGATATTAAGTTTCACCTGATTTACACGTTTTAGGGCCTCATGAATCCATAAAAGTAGATTTTGGAAATTGGTCAGTGTGTATGTCAGTGTTACTAGAGTGGGAGCATTTTTTATTCAACTACCACCAATAATTTTGAGATAATAGGCGATAAATCGTCGAAGGTATTAGGCAATCGTTACAATTTAAACTTCAGTGGTGGTAGTTGAATTAAAGTCTCCAATCTGGCAACACTGGTGTATGTATGTGCAGAATCTTCTGGCTGTCATATCTCCTAAACTAATGAAGGCAGAACTACAAAACTTCAGAATTGTGACAAGTATAGTGTACAGATGAGTTTGAAAAACTCATGTGTTCCAAGTTTGGTGAAAATTGGAAAACCGGAAGTTGCTCATCGGAAACAGGAAGTGGATCGTAAGTTAGTATCTCCATAAACGGCTCTAACGATTTTCTTAATGTTGCTATATAAACTCTATTAGATGTCCTTTCGAATGACAAAGCGGATAGTTCAGGAACATTGATAGGCGTCCTGTATAAATAGCTCAACTTCTGGTATCGCAAGTGCGTTCCTTTAAAAAGGCTGTATAGTTTTTTTTTTTTTTTAACTCGCCACATTAACTCTATTTTAAATATACTTTCGTGTGTAGTTATTGTTTTCCTGTCAATAATTGAGTACGCCAAGTTCTTGTGAAAGTTGGTATCTCAAAAATGACTCTAACGATTTTCTTCAAAGTTGTTATATAAATCCATATTAGATATGTTCCCATGTATTACGCGGTTATTGCTAGGAAATTAAGTTATCCTACTTAGGTATGTTAGTTTTAGATATAGGTAAATGGTATTTCAAAAAAAATTCTGACACTTTTGTTATTTTTTAACTCGCTATATAAACTTTGTTTTTATGTCTTTACACGTGCATCAAGTTTCTTTTACTGAAATAAGTTTAGGTATCTACATTATTACGTCAATTTTATGTCTTCTGGTCACATTCTTTCCAAAAAAAATGCACATAATACTTGTAATAGTGGATGATGGAAATTGTGTGGTTATTTCACACCAGATTTTTTTTTCTTTCTTTATATGAAGAAGGCATGTAGAGCTGAAAAAAAATTGCGATGTACAGCGAACAAATTAAACTAAATTTAAAACTTCTTTAATTTTTTTGAATAAAAATGCATAAATATATTTTTTTTAATGTACTAATAAAATACAAAAAATAACCACCATTCGTTTCACCAACCTTGAAGTCTGCAAATGGAGTGAAAATGTTATTAAAGTAAAAGTATAAAAGGTAAATTCATGCATCCGTTATGTATTATGAAATCTTCCCGATTTACGGGATATAATAATTAGAATAAAACTAAAAATATTGTTGAAAAATAAAATTATACTTCACTTTTAAATTGTGAAACATTTTCCATGTTACCGTTATGAAACTGCCTGAGTTTTACCTGCAATACGTGTCGGCGTGAGGTCCAACAAAAAGTTAACGCAAGGAAGACTCTGCTGAATGCAGTGATAACACAAGCCTAATTGTATACAAATTATTTTTCTTTTTTAGGATCTATTCTATCGAGATACATATAATTTTTTTCAGAAGTTAAATACTTTCTCGAGAAAATAATTGTGCATGTAAGTCAGTCAAAGAGAGATGGGCCATGATCAGTTATTATTTATAGGCTTAAATGCTATAAAAGGTACAGTGAGGCGAAGCACGTCCGGGAAAGACGTTGCCGAAGGCAGTCGGTTCATGCCCCTTTTGCTTTTCAAGAACTAATTCACCAATTTAAGTGTTTTTTTTTTTTTTTTTTTTTTTTTACCAAGTTTTTTAGTTATAAATTCATTTAAATGTAGTGACTGGTGAAGCCGGCTAGGCTCTTTAATTTATTTAGATTTAGTAAATGGATTATAACTTTTGGTTCTTCGACGAATCTCGCAGGTGGCTTTAAGGATAAATTATATACAAGAGAATTTTTTTTTCGAGGGGGGGGGGGTTACAGTTTGCTGAAAAGATCACTGTCCTCATTTTAGATTTTTTAAACACATCATGTAATACTGACATCTCGTTTACTGCCGGGGCAAATTCAGTGCAAATTTAAAGGTTTCAGAGAACGACAAACTTGGATTTGATAAATTTCTAGTCATCTGCAATTCCCTTATAGCTTATTTTCTGTCGATCGCAAAGGTTATCTCTATTTCGATACTAGGCTCATTGAGTGAGCACGTGTGCAGAGGCTCCCATAGTCGTGAGAAACATGGTTGAAGTGTAAAATGAATGAATTAAATACTGCAACAAAAGTGATTTTTCTTTTTTTCTTAAGAGTGAGGTTTGTAAAGTGTAAATGCAAAATTATCATTCATTAAAAATGTTACTAAAGGAATCTATCTGTTAATGTCGCGTATTTAGTTTTATACACAGAAGTAGCAGTCATAGATATAGTAAGTGGAAATATAAGGTTTTATTGTAAACCCACTTTACTCGGGCCGTCAGAAGTGCGAAGTTACTTAACTGATGACAGTACAATGTTGAAGTATTTTGAGGAATCTTTCTTAGCAGAGGCCGCGCGACCGTTTCCAAGGGCAAATGCGTGTTAGCGTTTCACAAATTTTGCGGTTTATTTTTAAGAAAATATTACTATAAAATCAAGAGAAACGCATTAAATTTTAAAAGCATTTAAATTTTTAAAACATATATACAGAAAACAGACGATTCAAGCCTTTTTAGCTCATCACTCAAGATGCATCAAAAATGAAACACATGTAAGGATTTATAGGGACAAAATATCACTGCACATGCCTCATTCAAAGAATAAGGTTGAAGTTTGGAATACTTTCCTTCCAGGAAATTCCTGGTATGGTACTCTGAATAATTAGAAACAGTAATTTTAATGCTGTCAATCAAATGATCCGTCGCTATGGCACATCTGTTAAACAAATTCGACAATTTTTGAATTGATATCACGGTTTTTAAAGTTTAATTTATGTTCTAGAACGCTGCTTTGAGGGGGGGGGGGCGGCATGTTTTACCTATAGAAACATAATTGCATGAGGCACATGGAATATCATACGAGACTGATACGCGCAAAAGAGTATAGGGGGATAATTGCTTTAAAACTGCATAGAAAAGTAAGAATTCAATGTTGCGGTTTAAAGACTTCGGATACATCAACAGTACATTAAATTTTTGCAACAGATTAAGAGACTTTAAAAAAAAAAAAAGGGGCAGAAATGAAAGAAAAATAGGAGTTTATTATGGATTTATTAGATTATGGTTTATTTAATTAAACATTCTTTTAAATTAGCGAGAAGAGTAATTTAGTTTGAAGTCGAAAAAAATATTTTTAATTCTAATTGAAAAATTTCAGAATTACAATATGATTTAGCACGGTAAATGAGAAATAGCAATTTACAAGTACACGTGAAAAAGGGATTTTGTGAAGAAGGGTTAACAGAACTGAAATTCAAATATCGGCTTAAACAGAAATATATGAAGTTTTAATTGAGCATCAAAAAGGGACACGCCCGATTAAGATGTCCAAAATTTCTTATACATTTCTTCTACAGCAAATTGAATTAAGATGATTCACATAATCTAAAGTTCTTGAAATAATGATCATTAGAAGACACAATCCACATACCAACGCCAAAGATAAATTTGATTTCTAATAAATCGCTTAACAATTTTTGCAATACGAACTGAAAACTGGGTCTAATCGTGACTCCAACTTGTTGATAGAAGGTATTAAGGTTAAAACATAAGTTAAAGAGAAGGATGGTAAATTTAAGGTATCAATATTTAAAAATAAATTGGAGGAATAATATAAATTCTACGGATATCTTTGACAAGCATAAGAAATAAGGATAGATGTAAAATGAAAAATTATATTGAGTAAAATGATCAGTCAGTCACAATGAACATAATTTTGTTTTAAACCTACAAGAAAACTATAAGCAGAGATTAAACTAAACTGAGAATTTATAGCAAGGAGTTAAAGAAAATCGGAGAAAGGACGGGGAAAGCTTAGAGGAAATAATGAATTATAGGATGAAGAGAGGAACCAGAATTATGTATTTTAGGCAAGTCGTAGAAACCACTGGAGAATCTTAGCATTTTAATTTATTTGCAGATCAAAAACAAAGTTTTCCATTTTTACTATCTGGAGATATCAGATTCTCTTGCATGGCAAAAGTAACATTTTTATTAAAGTCTATATGCAGTATCACAGTTTTTATCGCATTCAGTTCTGTCAAAAGTTTTAAGCCTTTATCAGCGCGAGTAAAAATGATCTAAAAATCGCCATACAATTACATTTTACCATTTTTAATCATAAGAATAAAAGGGGAAGTAAAGGGGGATCAGTATTACGTAAATTAACGTGTAATTTACGTAATAAAAGTTTTGAAGTTTATGTTCAAATTGAATGTTTCTTATGAAAATAAACATTAATAGTAAGTTCGACAGTGGCGAAAACCTTAGGATTATTATTTTTTAATAGTTTTGCTGAAACGCTTTTTCTCAAATTTTAGACGTTACTAGATGACGTTACAATGTGTAAGCATTTTCAGAGATCTGTCTAATCAGGTCAATATCAAATATAGAAATTACCCGTTTACTACTCTAAATTGGATTTGTATAAACATTTTTATATAAAAGCAGGTTTTTATTTTTTTTAATTTTTGTAGAATCACTGATGTTATATTTCGTTGGTGAGATGCTTTAATTTTCAATAATTCCTGCACAGAAACAAGTACAGAAAAATTCACTTTTAATTCCTTTTACCCCTATAATCGGAGGGAAAGTATTGTTTCTGGGTCAAATTTTATAAAATATATGTTTGCTATGTTTCAGTTTTGGGGTCCTCTGAATTCAAAAATCAGTTTCTAAATGGTTAGTCTTTTTTTCTGTTATGAATATGAAAACATTAGCAGGCATTCCAAAATCACTATACTAAATCTTTATCATATAGGGTTACTAAGACTTTTTATGAAAGTTGGATAAATTGTTAATGTACAGGAACATCCAAAAAAAAAATCTATGGTCGAAATTATTGATAAAAAGAGTAATTCCTTTAAATTGCCCCTATAAAAACGATCATATATTTTTATATACACAAACGCCCGATTCGCTTGATTATTTACCATTCATTTACTTAACCTAATATATATACACATATATCTGATATATCAGTGTATTACTAGGAAAATTACTGAAAATGAAATTCAAATTTTTTTATATATTTTGAATATCGCGCTAAATTTGTTCTGTATTTAATTATACTATGTCATATGTACATAACCTATAAATACTATACAGATTTACCCAAAATAAAGTTAAAACATTATTATTTTTTGAATGGGATTGATGCTGATGCTTTATTAATTTTTACTAGTTACAGGAACATTGCTTATAAATAAGAATCAATTTCTGATACTCGTAGTAATGAAAGCATTAATTTGAAATTTAACACCTTATCTGCCGAGGAAAACTTAATAGATTAGTTTCCCAGTGCTACTGTTGTCTCTCAACTCTGAAATAAGTAAATCTTTCGAAACCACTATCGAGGTCCCTTTCAAGATCCTTTTTAATGCATTGTCAAGCCGTATGAGTGATTTCACTGGTAGCAGTAAAATGCAGAAGATCATACTTCGGAAAAACGCATTTATACGCCTGGTGCAGGTAAGGGTTTAATTTTCAACGTTGATTTTAACCTATAATTGGATATTTTAAGGTTCTATGAATACTTTTTTTTTTTTTAGCTATTAATATATGCCAGTTACCAGCATAAGCACAGAATTCAAAGAAATTCAAATTGAGTATTTTGAATATTATATGAATTTGTCACATGAAATGTTTGAGATTGCTAAGTTTCAATGAGTGGTGCGTTTAGAAAGTTGTCCGGATAATTTGTAATAAACTTTAAACTTAACATTCTTCGTTATTTTATTTATTTTGGATTTGTGTGCTATTCTCAAACGAGGGGGGGGAGGGGTTGAGAAGGACGGTAGTCCCCATCAAATATAAACGAATAGTGAATAAATCTTTCTGAAACGACTTTCAACTGCTTTTAGCATTCATATACATAGAATGCTTGTTATGCTACACCTTGATCTGTAACTTATCTTTATAAAATTCAAATACGGAATAAGAGAAACGTGTGAATGCCACAAGATATTTTCAATGTATTTCTATTTTATTAGAAACATTCATATTTCATGAAGTAATCTCTAAAACGAACTATAGCGCATTATAAAAACGTGAATAACTGTGAAAATATGGAAGGAATTTAATGAATCTACTTTGCAGATACTTGAGTGTACAGTAGTGCTGGGCGATGTTGACATTTCTTAAATCGATATATCGTTCGTCTAAAATACAGATATAAGGATATATCGATTTAATGCAGCGTTACCAATTGTAGGGTATAATCCCTACACGTAAGGACTTTTAGCAGTTTTCTTTAGAATGTAGAGACGGTTTATAGATAGTTTGTTGGGTTTAATGTCTCAGTAGTACAGCGTTACAATATAAAAAGTTTGCTGTTAGTTTGAACCAAAACTTGGTACTGAAGTAGCTGCAACCACCTCATGGTTTAACTTTTTACCATCATTTGTTAATTTTAGATAAACCAAATATTAGTATTATGGGGAAAAAAAAAAAAAAAAAAGATCAAAATTTGCAGAGACGGGGATTGAACTGAAGATCTTGTCTGAAGTCAAACACCCTGACACTGTGCCGCGCTTTTTTGTCCTCTTATTATATTTCGTTGATTTTCATAAAAGGGATTAAATTTTCTAGGGTCTTATCTTAACCCAGAAGTGAATTGTTGCTCAAAATTTGCCATTTAGCCTATGTTTTCGACCTCTTTTAATTTAATCTTGGTTTGGTTTCAATAGGAATTTTACTGATTTATACTTCCCTTGTGAGTGGATGTATGGTAGCTCCAATTTTGGTGCAACTTAAATTCAATTGCAGGAAGTAGAAAACTTAAAAATGAGGTTGAGCCATATAATGGTATTGCTTATAACATTACTCCATATATAGTCGGATATAAAATTATTCGAGCGCTAGCAATATTTTCTATATAAAAAAATGTACACTTAATACTGCTTTGTAAAATGAATTCTTGTCAAATCATGTTCTTAGTCCGTCTAAGAAACAGCTTTCTGATAAAGATATGCTTTAATACTAATTATTATAAAATTATTCATTATTTTCCACAGTTCAAAATGTGTACATCAGTATAATTAATATAGCACAGTTTTGTTTTATCACAAATTATATGGACTCGTGACGTGACATTTCATGAGTAACATTCAGAACATTTAAAACACCCCAATTTATTATTATTATTTTAACTAATTGATAAATTCAGAATTTTACTAAGTCGTACTACTTTGTAATGCACTGAAATATTTATATGCCCCACTTACATGCGAATAAATTGCAAAATTGCAAGTATCAGCAGAAAATTGCTAATTAAGAGAAGCGCTTCACACATGTTATTAAATTTCTAGTGCCTTGAATCTCCTAATAAATATAATTCTTAATTAAAAATATAATTTTTAAAAAGTTTACAAGATTTACATTCTTTGTTAATTGAAATTTTATATTTTTTACTTATTTTATATTAAATTACATGAAATATTACAAAAGACAAAGACTTAAATAGCTAACTCAGTACAGGGAAATAAATTTGATAGAAAGAACAATTTGGTGCATTTGAAGAGGGGGAAAAAATAAATTTTCACAGCATTTAAAATTATTTTTAAATACTCATACTGTTCGAAATACCCATACCTTCGAGTACGCATACCCTTTAAATACGCATGCCTTCCAAATAAATAAAAATAGATATTAAAATAATCATATCTAAAATTACGCCGTTGTTTGAATTAATTTATTTTTGACAATATGACAATGTCGTATTCTATACAAATATTAATGAATTTAATGAAGAAATATTAATTACATAAAATATTAATAAAGAATAGTTAATTCACTAAGATAATAGACATAAACTGGGATTTCTTATTTATAAATTATAGGAACTGGCAAAAAATATAACAAAAAATAGCAGAAGAAAATACTAATATTGACAAAATAAATCTCTTGTAATCAAACGAATTTTGAATGAACGAATAATCCTATTTCATCTACCCAAACTTAACCGGAATGCTTGTATCAGAAATCAGAATCTGTTTTCATTTTGCTTCTGCAATCTGCACATGCGTTAGAACCGCAATCATGGGTCATCGAAAGAATGCATCTTTTAAACCGATATTCTCTTTTTCCCAGTGCGCCTGCGTAACACTAAATCGAAACGGCATTTCGAATGAATATTATTCGCTTGATTTTTTGCGGTTTCATTCAGTCAAGATTTTTATGATTTAATTGTCAGAGTGCGCATGCTTGACTAAATCGTTATCCCGTTGAATGAATATGACTAGCTATCTGGCATTATTCCAGCATAGAATCGGTTTAGTCTGGAATCAGATTTTCCCGTGCTTTGATGTTTCTGCATCGATATTTTACGGAAGATGAACTTTTTAAATCGGATAAACGATATTAGCATTAAATCGATATTTTATTTTACATCGATATAAAACCCAGTCCTAGTGTAGAGGTGTTACACAAAATAATGGAAATATTTTCACTTTTGTTACAATACTTTAATACTTTCACGTTATTAAATAGTTTTTTTTTTTTTTTTTTTTTTTTCCAGAATTTAACTTGATATTTAATTTAAAAGTACTAGCTTTGTGTAATTAAAAACATTAGTATGTTGGTTGATATTAACTATAGTATATATTACGTTTTGTAAATTAAACTTCTATAATTGAATAGAAATTCTAAAATACAAATTTTAAGGCATAATTCTAAATATAAATTCTGAAAGACATTTTACTGATAAAAACAAAAGCGTATAGCCATAATTCTAAATATAAATTCTAAAAGGCATTTACTGAAAAGCCTACAGGGGCTTTGTATTACCACTGAGTGAAATATTAGTTTTATTAAGAACATTTATAGCTTTTATTTGAATAAATCATTTACACACGCAAAATAAAGTCAATAAATGTAATTAAATTATATTATACAACCGTTGTTGCTTTCATTAATAATTAATGTTTTAGTGACTCAATTCATTAAATGTATTAACAGAATTTTAAGTATAATTCATTAACTATGATAAATAAGCTGATATTTATCCGTGCTTTTTTAGAAGATTGTAAATGTATTATTCATGTAAACAGGGATAGATGTAAAGTTGACAGCATTATATTTCTTGGAAATTTCAGGGATTGTTAATTGATGTAGAAAACAATCTTAGACTTTTAATGCTTACAATATTTTGTTTATAATTGAAATTCGCTATAAATTGAATGCTGCAGCTGAAATGAATGAGCGGATTGCCACCAATCTTATGTCGACCGCTCATAAAATGCACCCAATAAATTACAAAAGTAAATCTGGTTAAAAAAACAGTTAATATAATTGGCGATCTGCATAGAAACATAGCAAATTTAATCATTCGAATGACTCATAAGTAATTAATAAAAAACAGTCCAGAAAAAGTTTAAATTTTTTATGAATCCAGTCGTTCTCAGGACAAAAATACAGGGTGACTATAATTAAAGTTACGATTTCAAAACTAACTTTTAAACTACCCGTCAGAGCGATTTTATATTTTACCAGAGCAATCATGAAGCAATGAAATTTTGTTTGCCAAAAAAAAGTTCCAAAATGTGTCGTTAATTATCCGTAAAGTATATTTGTTTCATGAAGCTCCTGTCTTTCTCTTTTCACTATGGCTGTAAATACGTATTCTCGTCTTTTTGCTAAAGAAATTGTAAACCCTTCACGTCTATTGTTTCTTGCTATTCCATTGTGTTTCTAACAACATTCCTGTGATTAATGAGTCCCTTTAGGCATTTCCCCAGGCAGCGCCATCTATAAGAACATGTTGGAACTACTTTTTTCCTTTCTCAAACAAAATAGTGCCTCACGATTGCTCTGGTGAAATATGAAACCGTTCCGATGGGTAGTTTTTTAATTTTTTATAGCGTTTTGAAATCGTAACTTTACTTATCTCCCTGTATATTAATTCAATAAGACAAAAAATGAAAGAATGTAAACAAATATTTCATTACATTTGTTCACTTTTCATTTTATAGTACTTAATCAATTTGTTCTATGAATGGCTCATTTTCATATGTGGCCTTTTTGTTATTTTCAGTTTTTCATACAAATCGCAACTTCGTACATATTTCTGAACTTGATGAAATTCATTGAGATTATCTTATTCAAAATTCGCATACAAAGTTTGCTGTTAACCCAAGAAACTGCAGAAGTTGTTTATTGACGTAATCATAAATATCCATATGTAAACTGGAACTAATAAAATTCATTATAATTCTTTGCTCGTACACTGAAGAAACCTACCCTTTTTTGTGCAGTGTATCTGCCTTCTGAATCTTATAAAATATTTTAAACAAGATTTTATATATTTTTTTAATAGTAAAAAAAAAGTTTGATTTAATTAGTATTCAAACAGTTGTATTTGGAATTTGTGTTTTGAGCTTGGAACTTGTGTTTTCTTGGGTGATTTTATTAATAAGGTACATGTTGTCGAACAAAACTGCGAGAGATTTTCAGTTAAGTTTTAGCAGGATAAACCTGACTTCAATTCCCAGCATCATTGCTAAAATTTAATAAAAACAATTGCTGTACATTTTTATTAATTAGATAGAAAAAAATAAATCCTTAAAAAAATTGTTTAGTTGTAATACCCTACTACTATTTAAAACTGAATAAAAGTAAGTTCTAAGTAGAGGTTTCCACAAGGTGGAAACAAGAAACCATACCAAAGTCAATCCACCTCTGTGCGATTTGCATTTGAAAATCACGATGTATTGCAAAACAGGTCAAATCCTATGACTGGTATGTTTCAAAAGTCATCTTCCATATTTGTGAGACCACGAAGAGCAGCATACTTGTTGAGTAGGTTTGTGTTATCGTATTTTCTCTCGCTTGTTAAAGCTGTTTCTTTGTGCACACAAAATTTTTAATTGAATTTTGTGTTTCCTTCGACTAAGGGAAAAATTTATAGAAGTATCTCCTAATCGATCAAGAAAGAGGAATGATGATCCTACAACGGGGAAAACTAAAAAGGCCTAAGTTCAAAGGTAATGTACTATATTTTCGTAATATCATAATATTAATTAATAGCGTATGATTTATTAATCATATATTTAGTAACATATGTATAAGATCCTGATGTTTATAACCATATGTTTATGTAAGTTTGTTTAACGCTTATGATTTCTCACTGTATTAAAGAATAGCTCATAATAAATTATGAGCCAATTTGTAATTTTATAATTTTATAGAATTTCTGTTTTAACCATGTTTTATTAATTCTCTTTCTGGTTTGTTTGTACATTCTGGATTGTCCAGTACAAATCTTGCAATCCATTTTTAACTAACTTCCTGACTAGCTAGACATTTGAAACTTTTAGAATAGCTCAGAACACAATGAAAATGCATTATTTTAATGCTTTTATTCAATTAATAAAAGTTTGAAAATTTCTTATTGCTCTCTTTATTACGCATTTGATACTTTTCTTTCAACTTGGTGGGGGTAATTCATCAATAAAGAAATTAGTATTAATAAATAGAATTGTAAAATTTGATTCTAATAGAAAATTTAAAAACGTGTATATAAAGATTTTTTTATATTGTAATTTTTGTTGTATTTATGGATAACAAATATATTTTATCGAATTTTGTTTTTATTTTTTGCTATTCCTTAAACTGACATTAGAAATCAGCTAGTTTAAAATTTAAATTGAATAAAATATTTTGTGTATTTGTAACCCTAAAGTTCTAATAGTCACATTTACTTTAACTAAAATTAATTTCTCGTTTGTTACAAAACCGGCAAATTCCAATGTAAGTTTCAGAGGGCAGCAGAGTCCAAAGTAAATACTGAAGTAACTCCTACCTTCACCTGGCTATGCCACTTTTTTTCGTGTCTTCAAACACATTACCTTAATGACTATAAAACTAAAGAATTTTGGTTCCAATCTTATTTAGACTAAATGCGGTAAAAATCAGTTTTCACCCCAAAATTTCAATTTTTAGAAAAAGCCAAATTTACAACTAACACAATTAATGAGTACTTTTTACTTTCTCTTACCCACGAGGTAGAGAAAGTATTGTTTTTTGGTATCATTTACAAAATTGAGTTTTTGTTATATTTACATGTTCCGAGGTTCCCTGAATCAGATTTTTGCAGTTAGGCTGATAACACACACACAACTACAGACCATCTCAAAAATAATTTATAGCAGAAAGTCCAAACTAAATGTGTATGATACAGAGATGCTACACTAAGCTTTTTATTGTGATCAAGCAAATGGTTCGTGTACATCGGCACCAAGAGAATTCAAACACATTAGGTCTACGGGGAAATTGCAGTTAAGTACAATTTAACATGTATAGGCTGCACTAAACCAAATGAAACGAATATATATATATATACACACACACACATTAAAACATGTTACATGTAGAATACGGTACAAAAATCATTCGCTGTTCGTTTACAGGGCTACGCAAAAGAAATTGACTGTAGTACGACAATACTTGAAAATCGATGGAAGTGTACTACAGGTTGTGCTGTGTGTTATTAATATTGGATTATATCATGTCCTCGACGTGATTTGTACAGAAGTTTTAGAAGATATACAGGGCTACCAATATTTAGGCCATAACATTTTTTAAATTGTTAGGGGAAGTGTTTTACAGTAATATTTTACCATGTCCAAGAGAGCTGCTCAGGAATTGAAATCAATTCCTCATAGCCATTTGGTAAATATTTTTTAAGCTACATGGTCATCGCTTAGTTTTTTGTATATTTAGACGTTTTCAGGCTTCCTGAATACCGAAGTCAAGTTTTTAACGTTCGAATTTTGTCCCTGTCTGCGAGAATAAATTAAAAACAAATAATTTTAGGCAATTCAAATGCTGTTTTTTGAAGTTAATGTGTTACTAGAAAATTTTGATCAAGATTAATAAATTTCGAGGAATGTGTTGGTGTGAAAGTTGTCTCAATAGTTTTAAATGAACTTTTGAATATAAAAATATTCGAATTTCCTATAAATATAGGAGCAGTAATGAAACGGTAGGGACAGAATGTTCCTCACACAGAATGATTTGCCAAATAAAGCTGTTCCGAAGCCTAATTTGAATTGTTTTAACATTGGTTTGCATAACAGTACTTATTATCTTACCCCTTAATTTCCAATCTGTATTTATTGTATTAAATGTCAGGGTAAGAGAAAGCCGTGTGAGAGGCACACCAGATTATTATTGTTAGCGGAAATGCTTTATTTTAATATTTAACCATGCCCAGGAAAGCTGCTGAGAAATTTTAAAATTCCTCATAGCTATAGAGTAAATTTATTTTTTAAAGATAAATATTTCTCGTTTGGTTTTTTGTATATTTCCGCGTTCTAAGGTTTCCTGGATACTGAAGTAAAGTTTTTAACATTTTGATCTTTGTATATATTTACAATAAATTAAAAACAAATAATTTCAGGCAATCCAAATGTTATATTTTGAAGTTAATACATTTGTTACTAGAAAAGCTTGATCAAGATATGTAAATTTCAAGGAATGCTGTGTGTGAAACTTGTCTGAGTAATTTTAAATGACACTTGTATTTAATAATAGATTTAAATTTTATATAAATGTAGGTACAATAATAAAACAGAGGTTGAGGGGGGGGGGGTGGTATCTAGTCCTCACTTAGAATTATTTGTGAAATAAAGCTGTTCCGAAGCCTAATTTGAATTGTTTAAACGTAGTTTTACATAATAGTACTCTTTATTTTACCCCTCAATTTAGTCTTTTGATTATAGTATTGAATTTCAGGATAAAAGAAAGTAGTAAGATTGACACACCAAATTTTTCTTAATTTAAGCAGAAGATCTGAGGCTATTTTGAATTTTTAAAAAAAATATAAGATGAATATAGTACTGAAATAAATGACATTGTTCCAATGTATTTGCACTACATTTAAAGCAATGATAACAAGTTTAAGATTGATATTTTTTCTTATTTTCTTTGTCTTCGTAATTACTTCCTCCTTTTTCATACATATGGTAGAAAAAGTATTTTGGGGTCAAATTCTTTGAAATAGTTTTGGTTATGTTTACACCCCTCACCCGAAAAGCTCGATTTGAGCGATTAGTCTAATCTGTGTGCCAGTCCTTTATCAGCATACTTCAAGAGCAAAAAGTAACATGAATTATAAACTGTTTTCAAAAGTGTACCGTATAGTGGTGCTACACAAAACCTTTCGTTGAGATCAAGCAAATGGTTCGTGTACAGGGATATCCAAGAAAATCCAAATTCATTGTCTATTGGCGAAATTTGTGGTAGGTAACATTTACAGGAAACGCTAAACAAAATGAAAAGAATAGATATTTTTAGTATGCATAAAATAATCTTGCGCGTATAATACGGTAGTGAAATCATTCACTATGCGTTTGTATAGCTATCCAATGTAACTAGTATATGAGAAATATTTGGAAATCACAAAGTGCATTTCATGTTGAGCTAAACGTTTTTAATAATGGTCTATATTTAATTAAACAATATTGTGTGTACTTTATTCATTAAAAAAAAAAAAAAAAAGCTACCAATTAAGCGAAATCATTTTTTGTTGATTGTAATTGGTGGAAGTGCTGTACTATATTTTACTATGCCCAGAGAAAATGAAAATGTTTTCCTCATACCAATACGGTAAGTATTTCTAAGTTAGTTTGAATACTTGCTTTTTGTATAACTACACGCTTTGAGGTTACTTTAATACTAAAGCCAATATTTAACGATAACTGCCTAACCTAAAAACAAATAAATGCAGGTAATGTATTTTGAAGTTCATAGGAAATTTACAAAAAAAATGTTTGATCAAGATTGCTAAATATCATGGAAGAGGGGGGAGGGCTGCGGATGAAAGTTGTATGAATAATTTGGAGTAAACTTTTAAACATTGTGAAACGTACGTAAATGTAGATACTGTATGTAAGCAGCAGTTAATGGAGAGTATCCCTCCTTACATAGAATAATTTGCTAAATAAAACTTTTTCTAAACCTAGTGGGAATTCTTTTTCTATCGTAGGTTAAAAGACGGTACTTATCTTTCATACTTCTTAATCTGCAATCGGTCTTTACAGTATTGAAATGCTCGGTAAGAGAAAGTTGCGAGTGCCACACCAGAATCTTTTTTAAATCCTAGTACTTTTATAGTAAATCATCATTGAATTAAATTTTTTGCTTTAATCTTATGCTGTTCGCATATTTTGATCATACAATGAAATGAATATACATATTTTTAATGTAAATTTATTTTAAAACATAAGTGTAATCGTGAAAATTGTTTATTTAAAATATAAAACTATATCTCTTCAATTCAGATTAATACAGTTGATATCAAAGGAGTTCATAGCAAGAACAAAATTCATGGTTTTATGTAGGGAGGGGGATGCCACGAAAACCACAAACTTTTGCGGCGTTAATAGATTAACTTCACAAATTGTTTCAGGTTCTTTTTACAGCCCTTTTTCTGCCCGGATGGCACTGTTTAATGCCAAAATAAGTTTTGCTACAATACTAAACCCACATTGAGATTACACATATCATAAAAATTGATGTTTTGGAGTTAAAAATTTTCATATTTTTTTTCTAACAATGAATAAAATATTGGTGCCCCTAAAACTTTAGTGCCCCGGCCTCTGATCGACTGGGCCGTTTGAACAGGCACTGACACCTATGGATAGCGCGGTCTCTGCCGGTCATTGGCCGTTAGACGTTAGCCCTAGTCTCATATCCGTCAGAGGCCCCAGGATGAAGAACTTGAAGTACCCGATATTTATAATAAGAAACGTAACCTGGACACTTGATTCAGATGACTTTCGAAACCCTTATTTTTTTTTTTTATCATACCTGGTATTTATTTTATTTATAATTTTTATTTTTGTGGTGGCAAGAAAAAATATGGAAACAAAGATGTTCGTTAACCAAATAAAATTCAATGAGGTGCTTTCGTAACATGATTTTTTTTTTTTTAATTGCGCTGCATAATTATCACTGGTAAAAGGAATTGAAAAATAAGAGCAAAGTTTGGGGGGGGGGGACTTATCGCTTGATATTCGGTACCGAATTTTATAAAATTCTTTCATGGCTAAAAATAAAATTCTCAAATGAATTTTTAGGATAGATATGTAAAACAGAGTTGTGGTTAAATATCTGACTTAAACTTTTTAAATAAATCAACAACAGAATCTGCATCTGTTTCGTAACACATTCTTCCGCTACGCATGTATTGTATTTATTACGCATTAGGCATATTTGTGCAAATGCGTATCGTCAAAGTATTCTAGTTACCATTCGGTATCAGTTACCAACAAATTGTAGCAGAAATATTTCGTATATCTTTTGTAGCGGTTTTCTATGACCAAAAATGAATGCTATACTGAGAAAAAGTTATAAATATTTTAGCATTTGTTAGACATGAAAAAATTTTTGCATTTCACAGTCGATGATACTAGCATAATCGGGTAATGTCACAAATGAAATTTCTATAGTTATTATTTGTAAAACATAGTTCAAATAAAAACAGCTCCCTGGCTCATTGAATAATTTTATTTAGATTCGTAATTTATGTATGACCAATTATGTGGATAATTTAATCTGATAATGAAAATATTGAATTTAAAAAGTAAACTTTGCAAATAAACGCCATAAATTATAATTTTATGTTGTCTTTACAAAGTTTGCTAATCATCTTTTAATATCATTCAGATTCCATTTATATTGGAGTTCTTATTAGTTTAGAAATCCTAGGCAGTGTCGAAACCAATACTTTGTATGTACAGTTTCACTCCAAAAGCTTATAAACCGTAAATATCTTAAAACTTGAACCTTTAAATACCGAAAGTACCAAACTTGATGCCGGATTCCAAAATCAAATTGTACGCTTTCAATTGGCTTGTATTTAGTATTTGGCTGTATGTATGTTAACATTGCATAATGTTCTTTTAACAAATGCAAAAATAAAAAATAAACATCAGCTGTCAACATTGTTCAAATAATACTCCACTACAAACCCATCTTCAGAGGACAATTATAGGACATCTTGAGGATGAAATAGACATCTTTAGGATGAACTGTGGATAAGTGTTTCTGTCGGATCCCTTAAATGACGTGTTGCCTTCCGGTAACATACCTAATTTTGTATTATTAAATACTATTAGAAAAATATTGAAGCTCTAGTGCCTAATGTTGCTAATATATAACATACTGAAAGTATTATTAAATCAATTTTCAACATGGAGAGGCAACGCTAGTGTTAAAAATTATATGGTAAAATATGTAGTCCAAATTTAGAATTTTTTATCAAAGAAAAATTATTTCAATTAAAAATTATAGTTGATGATTGGCAACAAATTACTTCTTAGCCGGAAACCATAAAGATATGATTTTTTAAAAGTATTTTTCCCATAATTTAAGAAATAAAAACTAAAAACATGTTTGAATTGATTTTTTTTTTTTTTTTTTTTTTTTTGAGCATTTAACGGTTAATGAACGTACACTTTTTATTCAATTAAATTTTGAAATGCAAGTTTTTATTTTGTTTTCTCCACGATTGAAAACATTTTCTGAAATTCAGTTAAATCTGTGCAAAAATAAACACATTTTTAAAAAGAAATAGTTGCGACAAATATTTCGTATCTTAATCTAAGAAAATATTGCGCATTTAATTAAATTTTTCCCTCTTTTTTATTTCTAAAGTGCAATTTTTTTTTTCAATACCCTCCTTCTACACTTCAAAAACATCTGCACTTCGTAAAGTAATTTTTAAAAACAATTGATGAAAATTAAAATTCTCTTCTTTCATTCTAATTGCACTTAGAAATCTGTATTCATTTCCTGAGGGGGGGGGGGGTGAGAAATAAATTATATATATATATATATATATATATATATATATAAATAATAGTTGGAAACTATATAAGATTTTTCTGGATCTTTGATACTAGTACAATACGGAGGGAATTCGAACATAAAACAACTTACTCTAAACCTTGTAGCACAGTTTTTATTTTAAAAAAATTGAATTTCTTGTATACCACGAAAATTTCACTATATATATATATATATATATATATATATATATATATATATATATATATATATATATATATATATATATATATATATATATATATATATATATATATATATATATATATAACTTTTTCAAACATAGCAGTAGATGAATGAAAACAAGTATCACTTGAAGAACTAGAAAGACATGAATAAAGATTTCGAAAGATCGATCATCCTGATATTAAAACATACCCCATCGTTACTTTTTTAAGGGCATAGAATGAATGTTACATGAAAATTAGGTGATATTTCTACCATGCTGTATGTAATTTGCTAAAAATGTACAGCACTCTATACACAATACCACCCTTAAAACATGAAAATAATTTAAAACTCAAATAGAAAGGAAATAACCAAATGAGACATATTGATCAACAAATACCAATATAACTTAACCCGCTAGCCCCCAGTGTCCTCATTTAACGACAGCTAATGAAATGGCAAGTATATTTTTTGTGGTTTCTTGGAATAATTTCTGGTTTTTAGTGACAATTTATAGCGTCACTCTAAATGATCCCTGAAAAATTTATGTGCCTACTATTTATTATTTCATAATTTGAATAGACACTTTATGATTTTTCATTCGTCGCACATATTTCCTTTTTGCGCAGGTATACTAGATTAAATAAGTTGAATAATAATATGTATTATAATACTTTGCTTTCGAGATCTTTGTCAACATGTAAGAGGAAATTAATCTGTTTTCTCAAAGTTTTTCTCTCTCGAAGTTTTTTTTCGCTAGAACATTAAACGACAAAAAATGAGGATAGACTTTAAATTTAAAACTATCAGAAGAATTGTTTAAGTAAATATATTTTACTGTCAATTGTCTATATTAATTTAGAAGTGAGATAATCAACTAATATTTTGATAAATTAATTCAGGCGTTAACGGGTTAATAAATAAATATTCATTAGATTTAATAATAAAACCAAAATTATTACTCTCTACAACTGGAAAATCCGCCGAAGGCAGTTGAAACGCACAGCCATGAGGCTGAATATAATTAAATTTACAGTTAGTCGTACTTATCTACTGACCTATTAAGCAAATAAATTTTTAGTTAAAAAAAATTTCTGCTGATTTTAAATAACTAATAAACCTTAAAATTAAAATTTGATTAAATTTTAATTTATAACTTACATTAATTTGAGATACGTAAATACGCAATTCATAAGTAACAAGCGAATAGGCGTTACCTATGTATGGGGGAAAAAAACAAGATAGGGTAAAATGAATGCGCCCTCTGTTAGGGTCATGCCCTTATTTTTGTTTCACTCTTTTCTTTCTTTTTTCTTTTTTTTTTTTTTTTTTTGTTAATATTGCTTAATAAAACCTAAACAAATGGTAGTTTTTTTTATTTATCCTATTAGAGATTTGGATACTTAAAAAAAATAAATAAATAAAAAAATAAAAAATATGAATAAAAACTCAAAAGTTGAGAAAATTTATTTAGAAAGTCAGAATAATTAAATTCACCATACTAAAAGTTTATATATATTAAAAATTTTGATAATTATTACTAATTTTAAAATTGACTAATTTGATAGTTAATAATGAAGCATTAAAAGCTGTTAGAATATGTTTATATTTAATTGCTAAAATTTAAATTTAAAAACCATATTTTTTGCGTGTGTCTAATAAACACCGTAACAAGGATTAGAAGAAATTAGAAATAAGATTAAATTGTTGAATTTGCTAGAAATTTAGGATAACGATAAAGCCTAGCCTGAAAAAAGATTTAACGTTTTTACTTTTAAATTCATCAGAACATAGATGTTTTATTCTATATAGGAAGTTAATGAGAATATTTTTGAAAATAGTTTTATGTAAACATGATTTGTATTGAGTAAATAAATTAACTTTAAAGGAATTTTTCAGTCTTATCAAACATATCAAAGTTGTCATTATGTATTTTTTAATTTAGAAAGTTTGTAGTTGAAAAGAAAAATAATCCCTTTTTCTCCGTTATATTTTGACATAATGTTTTAAAGTATAAAGTGACTTTAAAGTAGATACTTCTGACGAAAGGCAAAACTATGAATATATATATATACTATTAAATAGAAAACTATCCAACTAATTATTATATTTAAAAAATTAGTAATATATTTCAATACATGCATACCCACATTCGAAGAGTTAGTTGCAGACTTCAAATATTCATACTATGTCTTACTAAAGTTTCATCTTTTTATATATATATAGATATATATCAATACGAAAGTCCAAATATAAAATAAATATTGCATATGTACTTTTTTTTACGGCAATATAAATATTTTATAAAATGGCTAACATAACTTCTGTTTTATGATTATCTTGATGTTAAACTAATACCATATTCATCCTTTATAAATAGTCTGAAGTCTAAAAAAAATACCTTTTTTCTGTATTTGAACAAAGATGATTATTTTTATAAGAATTTTCTGGGCTTTTGATTTATACTAGTACAATAAGGAGAGAATACGAACAAAAAACAACTTACTCTAAACCTTATTTTTAAAATCGGGGAAAAAAAAAAAAAAAAAAAAAAACTTCCATGTCGGTGTATTTTGCGAAATTCTATGCTATATACTTACATACGGTTAAGATACTCATTGTATATTAAATATATATATATATATAAATTAGTAGTAGTGCAAGGTTGTTCCGATTTTATATAATTCACTTCATTATCACGCGGAAATTAATCGAAATACGAAAATACATGCTATTTTAGAAAATTTTCTTTTATATATAATTTAATTGAAATTTTTTAACACACAGTATATTATAATTCTACAACAATTAGAAACAATGTGTTTCAAATGTGTACGTATTTCTGACCGTAAGAGTATAACAACTAAAATGTGCAGATTAAACTAGTTAATATTCTCCAAGCATGAAAGATTGATTTATATATTTTCAAAAGTTAAGTGTGCAAATATTTTATACATAGCTGCCAACCTAATCTGGAGTATTGTTAAATCACGCATTTTCTTCTGTACCGAATTTTTATAATAATTCTTTTAATTGTATTTAAGATGAAATATAAAGAAAAAGAGAGGAGTAGCGGAAGGAGGGGGGAAAAATATACTAACAATTCTCCAGGTTATTACTTTAGGAGCTCTGTATATATTTCAGATATACTGAAAACAAATAAAGTGTTTGTGCTTTAGTTATTCATTATACACAATTATTTAACCCTTCCAGAGAAAATGTATATTTTTCAAACCTAATTTTAATTTCCAGTTTAATGAAATTTTAATCTAATTTCAATAGAATGTTATGTGAATTTAGGGGGGGATCTGTTCTTCTATATTTGATCTTAAATACTGGTGGTATTCAATGTTAAATTGGCGCAATTAAATTCCCCATTAAAAAGCCAATTAATGTTAGTTGTAAGCATTGTTTATGATTAATGAGGCATTTTCTATGATAAAACATTTTTCGTTTTTAATATAGTACCCTAAATTTTTATTGTGTTTTTTTAATATACAAAATGTTTCAATGTTTAAGAAAGTTTTTCTTTCTAGAATTGAAACACATTTTTTTTTTCTTTTTACTACTACTTATAAAGATGTTAAAAGAATAATTAAAATTTAAAAAAAAAAAAAAAAATATATATATATATATATATATATATATCGTACTTGCCAACCTAACCCGGTAGATTGTTAGTCCCGCCCATTTCCGCCTATTTTTTCAAACCATTCTTTTTGAGTATTTTTTTCTCATTTAATCGTAGATATATTTGAAGAGAATTATTCTTAAAAATTAAGTGGTGTACAAAAAGGGGCGGGAACTAAAAAAATCTTCCCGGTTAGTTTGGCAAGTATGCTAATCTATGAATTTCCATTATAAAAAAATAATTGACACACTGAAAGTTTGAAATTATTTTTCTAAAATTAATTTTAATCTCTGCATAAAATATGAAACAGCTTATTTATTCGTAGATATTCCAAATGTTTCTATTCTGGAATATTGTTAGCTCCGCCATTTGTTTCTCCACCGTAATCTTTTTAGAGTAATTTTCTTTTTAGAGTGATTTTCATATTTAATCGTAGTTATATGTTGAAGCAAATTTTCCTACAAATATTACGGTGTGAAAAAGGGCGGGACTAACAACATTCCGGAATAAATTAAACTTGGCAGTTATGTTTACAAAACGCTTTAAACAGTGTTTATAAAAAAATGAAAAGTTGAGTGTTTTGCAATATTTAAAAAAGTCATATTCTGTTTAAAATCATTAGTTTCTCACATTGCTTATTATACGTTTTGTAGATACTTTGTATATATGATTTATATGGAATTGTTTATTTATATTAATATTTTTATATTATGTATGTAAAATGATTTATTGTAAAGTTATATGCTTTGTAAAACTTAAGTTTTTCCCATGGCGTATACTTTTATTTTCAACCACATTCATGGCTACTTATTTTTATCCCCTGACTGTTTTGATCTGTTTAAAATTATGAAATCGTGGTTCATTATGTTACATTTATAAACAAGAACCAAAAACTATGTAATGGTGATTTCTCTCCTGCCTTGTAAAATCAAATAGTATGTATAATAAAAACAACTTTTAAAGGAAAATATTTAAGCTTTCGCATTAAAAGTGATCGTGTTTAGTATGCTTTAAAAATGAAATAAATGAACGAATTATTTACACATCTCAAATAAATATTTTTTTTTGTGTGTGTGTAAATTGTGCAAAAAAAAAGTTTTTTTTTTTTTTTTTTTTTCCTTATTTTAACTAAAACAGTAAAGATGAAAATGTCTGCCTGAATAAATTTAAAGTATGCTTATTTAATTTAGCCGAAATTTTATTCTTAAATTTATAATACTAATAAAAAAAAAAAAAAAAAAAAATGGCCTCTTTATATAATCTTAAACATATCCTTGCTATATTTAAGCTTTAATTCTTAATTTATATAGAGCTTAAAAACACTCCCCCCCCACACCAACTCTGTGTAATTTTTAGTTTCACACGGTTAAATTTACGAAAATTCTTTATTACATATGTGTTATATAAATATGAGTAAGTATTGTGCATTTTTACAATAAAGAAAATTCAGGCAGATATTTCATATCTTATCGTAAATGGAATCCGTTATAACATATGTATATATACCAACCATAAAAAGCTTTAAATATAATTAATATAGATAGAAAAGAAGAAAAAATAGAGTATAAACTTTCTATTTTAAAACATAATTGAATATTTTCAAGCGCTTTTTTTTTTTTTTTTTTTTTTTTGTATTTCATACTTTCATTATTTTCATAATCATTTTTACGATTAAATGAGTTAAAAGTATCTGAAAATAACGGTAATAAATGTTTTAAGAAAAGACAAAGAATTTGCATGTGAATGGCTAAAATATATACACATTTCACGCGCAATGCGCATGCAAGTAAAAATGTGTAGTATTGTACAATAATGCATAAAAGTCAGTGTAATTTCCATAAATGTAACTTTATAAAAGTTATAAAAATGTTCATATGAAAAATAAAAGTACAGATGCGTTAAATTAAGAAAAAGAAACTA
The DNA here is from genome assembly GCA_963930645.1 of Salticus scenicus. NCBI lineage: Eukaryota > Metazoa > Arthropoda > Arachnida > Araneae > Salticidae > Salticus > Salticus scenicus. Next base: position 77,493,068 of record OZ005650.1, read on the forward strand.
TAGAAATGTGTAAATTTGGTACAAAACTATGCATCAATAAAAAGTATATAAATTGTATTAATAGCTGTAAAATAATAAATGTAGTTGTATGCAATCTGAAGCAAAATTTTACATTTTGCATAAAAATTGTGACAATGTATATACAGTATAAAACATTGAAATTTTATAAAATGTATTAATTATATAAAATGTATTTTTTTTTTTTTTATTAAATTTGCTATAATGAGAAAAAAAGCAAAATACTCATGTGTACCGATACATAACTGAAAATATAGATATACATATATATTTGTAAATGTAGTGGAAAATGTAAACTATATTCATATATATGAACAAATCCTTTGACTTCATTTTATAATTATTGTATGAAATCATGAAAATACATGAAATTGTCAATTAAACCGTGTAATTACGTGTAATGTATATAATATATGAAAGTGCATTTATTTTTTGCAAAATATTTGTAAAATTAAGAACTGTAAAATAATTATTGCAAAAAGCATAACTTAAAAGCGCTAATTCTAAAGTGTATTGGAAGTAAAATATACGCTAAAACTTTAAAAATACACACCCTTTATAAAGGTGTTAAAAAGTTGTAAAACATTGTATAAAATTAAAAATGCATGTATTATCAAGAAAATTGTACAAAATTGTAAAAATATGTATTAAAACTATGCAGTAAATGTTTACTTATATTGTAATCACAATTGTACAAACTTGTAAAAATGCATATGCATGCATTTTTTCTAAATATAAGATTTTTACTTTAAAAATAAAAGTTAAAAATTTTTATAATTAAAGGAATATTGCTTGAAACTTCTAAAAATATATATAAATAATTTAAATATGGGAATAATTAAAGAAATTAAAGCAAAACTCCCTCCCCCCCCCCAAAAAAAAAACTCTTTTCAAAATTATAAAACTGTATCGTCGAACAAAGATATTCAACTCTTAAGAAATATAATTTACTTATGCATTTAACTATTTGCAATCGGGAAATATTTCTACATACAGTTTTAATTGAGAATTAACAATAGTAAATAAAATGATTGCGCATTGTTAGAAGGTATAAATGGCGGGAGGGGGGGGGGCAGCTTAATCATAATAATAAACTGTACAATATTTTTATTTAAAAAAATGCTTAATATATATTTAATAAAAAGATTGTACAATTTATTATGTTTAAGCTTTTTGCATTAATACCATATATTATATACACCATATATTATATAAATTTACAATGCGCAATTACTCAATTTACTACATAAACATAAAATGTAATATGTATGTTTATTATTATTTTTTAAAAATCGCTTATTTTTAAATTGTAAATATTTTTGTTTAGTACCAAATTCCCCCCCCCCTCTCCCAAAAAAAAAAAAAAAATCCTTATTTCATATTTTTACATTTGTTCACTATATGCTGTGAATTATCCTTTTTTTAAACTGCTTCAAATGCGGATTTTAAAATGTTTTATTGTGTAAACGATTTAACAATTGATAGAATTCTTATTAATACGTAAAATAGTTATTAAAGGAATTATTAAAAATTGCATAATGAACCATAATTGTAAATGTATTAACTCTTTACTATTAATGCTTTTTATTTTTTATTTTTAAGAGTTTTAATACATTTTAAATTGTGGTTCATTTTGCAATTTTTTAACATATTTTTTAATAACAATTTTCCGTATTAATAAGAATTCTATCAATTATTAAATTGTTTACACAATAAAACATTTTTATAAGCCGTTTTGGAGCAGTTTAAAAAATATATAATGGCACAGCGCATAGTCAAAAAATGTAAAACATAAATTAAGAATATGATTTAAACTTTGTTTTTTTTAACTACTTCATACAACTTTACCAATAGTGTATTTTTTTTTTTTTTTTTTTTTTTAACAAGTTGTAGTTTTATGAAGTAGTAAAAAAACGATGTATTAAAAAAAAAGTATATAAAATTGTAGGGGATAATGTAAAATATATCCATCTATATGAACAAATCCTTAGACTTCATTTTATAATTATTGTATAAATTCATGAAAATGTATGTAATTGTCAATTTAACCGTGTAATTACATGTAATGTATATAATATATGAAAATGCATTAGTTAACTTTTCGCAAGATATTTATAAAATTAAGAACTGTAAAAAAAAAATATTGCAAAAAGCATAACTTAAATGTGCTAAAATGTATTGAAAGTAAAATATACACTAAAACTTTAAAAATATACATGCTTTATAAAGTTTTATAAAGGTGGTGTTAAAAAGTTCTAAAACATTGTATAAAGTTAAAAATGTCTATATTATAAAGAAAATTGTACAAAATTGTAAAAATATATATTAAAACTATGCAATAAATGTTTACTTATATTGTAAACGCAATTGTACAAACTTGTAAAAATGCTTACGCATGCATGTTTTCTAAAAATAAGATTTTTACTTTTATCTTTAAAGTTAAAAGATTTTATAATTAAAAGAATATAATATATGAAAATGAATGCTTGAAACTTCTAAAAATATATATAATTTAAATATGGAAATAATTAAAAAAATAAAACAAAACTTCAGGGGAAAAAAAAAAAAAAAAAAAAAAAAAAAACTTTTCAAAATTATAAAACCTGTATCGAACAAAGATATTAAACTCTAATGAAATATAATTAACGTATGCATTTAACTATTTGCAAACTGGAAATATCTCTATCTGTATAAAGAAACTGTTTTTAATTGAGAATTAATAGTAGTAAATTGATTGCGCATTGTTGAAAGTATTAATGGTGTAAAAAAAAAAAAAAAAAAAAAAAAAAAAAAAAGCTTAAACATAATAATTGTACAATAGTTTTATAAAAAAAAAAAAAGCTTAATATATATATCTATATATATATTTTTTTAATAAAGATTGTACAATGTATTATGTTTAAGCTTTTCTCTTTTTTTTTTTTTTTTTTTTTTATTAATACGTCTACACCATATATTAACTTACGATGCGCAATTACTACATCATTTACTACATGAACATAATATAAAATTGTGTAATATGTTTATTATTTTTAATGAGATTTCTTTTTTAATTGCTTATTTGTTTTTAAATTGTAAATATTTTTGTATAGTACCCTCCCCCCCCCCCCAAAAAAAAGGGGGGAAAAATGAAGATTTGTGAACTTTAATTTTACAAAGTTATTAAACCCTTAAGAAACATAATTAACGTATGCATTTAACTATTTGAAAACGGAAATATTTCTATCTGTATAAAAAAAGTGTTTTAATTGAGAAATAACAGTAGTAAATAAAGTGACTGCGCATTGTTAAAAGTATTAATGGTACAAAAAAAAAATGCTTAATGTTTTTTACTTTAAGCTTTTCATATTACATTTTTTAAAAGAAGCTTTTTATAAAAAAAAAAAAAAAAATCTTATAAAACATTTTATATATATCATATATAAACATCTTATATATATATATATATATATAAGATTCTACAATTTATTATGTTTTTTTTCTTCTTTGCATTAATACTTCTACATCATATATTAATTTACAATGCGCAATTACTACATCATTTACTACATGAACATAATATAAAATTGTGTAATATGTTTATTTATTATTATTTTTTTTAATAAGATTTTTTTGAAATTGATTATTTGTTTTGAAATTGTAAATATTTTTGTATAGTAACTCCTCTCCCCTATAAACTTTAATTTTACTGAATAATAATAAATTATTTCATATTTTACATTTCTTCACTATATGCTGTGACATTATCTTTTTTAAACTGTTTCAAATGCGGATTATAAAATGTTTTATTGTGTAAACAATTTAATAATTGATATAATTCTTATTAATAAGTAAAATTGTTATTAAAAAAATATTAAAAATTGCAAAATGAACCATAATTGAAAAAGTATTCACTCTTTACTGTTCGTGCATCTTATTTTTATTTTTTAAGAGTTTTAATACATTTCAAAAAATGGTTCATTTTGCATTTATGTATGTATGTATGTATGTATGTATGTATGTATGTATGTATGTATGTATGTATGTATGTATGTATGTATGTATGTATGTATGTATGTATGTATGTATGTATGTATGTATGTATGTATGTATGTATGTATGTATGTATGTATGTATGTATGTATGTATGTATGTATGTATGTATGTATGTATGTATGTATGTATGTATGTATGTATGTATGTATGTATGTATGTATGTATGTATGTATGTATGTATGTATGTATGTATGTATGTATGTATGTATGTATGTATGTATGTATGTATGTATGTATGTATGTATGTATGTATGTATGTATGTATGTATGTATGTATGTATGTATGTATGTATGTATGTATGTATGTATGTATGTATGTATGTATGTATGTATGTATGTATGTATGTATGTATGTATGTATGTATGTATGTATGTATGTATGTATGTATGTATGTATGTATGTATGTATGTATGTATGTATGTATGTATGTATGTATGTATGTATGTATGTATGTATGTATGTATGTATGTATGTATGTATGTATGTATGTATGTATGTATGTATGTATGTATGTATGTATGTATGTATGTATGTATGTATGTATGTATGTATGTATGTATGTATGTATGTATGTATGTATGTATGTATGTATGTATGTATGTATGTATGTATGTATGTATGTATGTATGTATGTATGTATGTATGTATGTATGTATGTATGTATGTATGTATGTATGTATGTATGTATGTATGTATGTATGTATGTATGTATGTATGTATGTATGTATGTATGTATGTATGTATGTATGTATGTATGTATGTATGTATGTATGTATGTATGTATGTATGTATGTATGTATGTATGTATGTATGTATGTATGTATGTATGTATGTATGTATGTATGTATGTATGTATGTATGTATGTATGTATGTATGTATGTATGTATGTATGTATGTATGTATGTATGTATGTATGTATGTATGTATGTATGTATGTATGTATGTATGTATGTATGTATGTATGTATGTATGTATGTATGTATGTATGTATGTATGTATGTATGTATGTATGTATGTATGTATGTATGTATGTATGTATGTATGTATGTATGTATGTATGTATGTATGTATGTATGTATGTATGTATGTATGTATGTATGTATGTATGTATGTATGTATGTATGTATGTATGTATGTATGTATGTATGATTCAGTTCTATATTTTAGTGTGCTGTTATTGTTTTAGTTCTATTAATTGCTAAATTTTAAGATTAAATTTTATTACGTTATCTATTTTATATATATATATTTTACGTATTAGTAAGAATTCAATAAATTATTAAATTGTTTACACAATAAAACATTTTATAAACCGCATTTGAAGCAGTTTAAAAAATATATAAAGACACAGCATATAGCCAAAAAATGTAAAATATTAATTAAGAATGGAATTTTTTTTTTTTTGCTGCTACTTCATACACCATTAGTGTATTTTTTTTTTTTTTTTTTTTTTACAGTTATATAAAGTAGTGAAAAACCTAGATATTTAATATATATAGAAACTGTGTATGCATGCATTATAAACACAACTATAACAACCAGTGAAAAATGCATACAGGGAAAATCTATTAATTTAACTGTGAAAAAGAATATTTAAATTTTTTCTCAAATAGAGTATAATGAAGATTAAAATTAGAGAGAAAAAATATACATAAAGTAAATGCATGAAATGTTTATAGAAATATATAAAATTGATAAAATGTAAAAGTTAGCAAATTAAATAAAAGTAATTTGCAAAGATTAAAAAACGAAAATTTAAAAAGACCAATTAAAGTATATATTCATATATAAAAGTAACTTAATTTTATTTCATTCAAATCAATTTAACTGTATGCATTTTTATAAATATTTTAGGTTGTACTTGTATCTAAAATTCTTCTTTAAAAATTACCTGTATTGTGTATTTAATGCATTTAAGTGATCATGCGCTGTTAATTTTTGATTCTTTAAATTTTATGTAATAGAAATATCATTTAAAAGTATATAAATATGTATTTTTACAGTAATTTTAAAAAAGTGCAATTAATAAAAATAAAATGTGTTGTCAAATTGTATCTTTTTTTTTTTTTTTTTTTTTTTTTTTTTTTAAACTTTTGTTATTAAAATAGATTTTATTTATTGTATTAACGAATTCTTTTAACAAGCATAAATAAATGCTATGAAATTATATTTAAAAAATGATTATATATGTGCAATAGTAATAAAACTGTCATAACTGCAAAATTGTTAATAAATGTATGTAAATTGTATAATGAAGCATAATTTAAAAATGTATAAAAGCTATTAAAAAAAAAAATAATAATTGCTAATATTGCATAAATATGTTTGCATTTTGCAAAATGATTGCATAAAACTGTTTAAAACAAATTAATTTTTTTTAAAAAGTGCATAAATCTGTAAAAATACTTGCATTGTTGAGGGAAAAAAAAGGCTTCTAAAAAAGTTATAAGTATATAAATAAATATTTTAACTTTAAGATTAAAACTCATAGATTGTAAAAAAAAGTTTGACAGTTTTTAATATATTTTCTTGAACACTATGTTATCGTAGTTAAATTTGGCTTCTTCCGAGCACTCGTAGCTCTAAATATAGAATACAGATGAGTTGAGTTTGTAGATAAACAGTTCACTGTTTTCGCTAAATAGTACCAAAAAATTCCACAAGGGAGCGCATTTCTTTAAAGTACAAACTACACAATCCAACAAAAGTATTGTGAATTTGCTACAGACTGGAATAACAAGGAAAAGCATATTGTTCAATGTGGGCCAGCCCATGAAGGTGTGCACATGCAGGCGATGAAAAATGCAACCAACAGCTGATCGCTACTAATGTTGCACATGCAACTTTACCGGACATATAGTGGTTTTTACAGAAGTCCATTTTATGTGTGGCGAACAGCTTTAAATGTCAATGTTTGAAAATGTTTCAATAGCCCACAATCGTTTTATTTCATGCCTTTTGGCCGTAAAGCTCCCTTAGCGGAAAATTTTAACCATTTCTGGAATCATTTAGCTCATTCTTTGAATTGTCTATCACAAACTTTTGACTCATTTTAGATAAAACTGGGTAGTGCTCTAAATATGAAAGTTTAATAATGATGACCTGGTACTTAACATAAAAAAAAAGTAGTGAAAAAACTAACAACAAGTATTTTAAGGAAAAAAGCTACAAGAAAAAAATTTAAAAATTGTTTAAATTTGTTTGAAATAAATAAATGTTTGCAAAAGTGTATATAAACACTTTAAGAAAATATTTTTTGCATTTTTTAAACAGATTTTATGCAGTTGTTTAGTTTAAAAAAAAGTTACATTACTTTAATGTTAACTCTGTTATTAATTGTAATTTAAATTTATGTAAAATATGAATGAAAATATATAAATTTGCACTAAGAAATATAAAAGGAAAAATAAAAAATATGAAAAAAAAAGAAAAAAATTAAATATATATATATATATATATATGAAAGAAAAGAAATAGAAAAAAAAAAGAAATAGAAAAAAATGAAAAGAAAAAAAAATAGAAAAAAGAAATGAAAAAAGAAAAAAAAAAGAAAATAGAAAAAAAAATTGCATAATATTAAAAAAAAAAAAAAAAAAAAAAATGCAAGTAAAAATGGGAGAATTGTAAAGGAAACATTCTTCCGTAAAATTTTGTGAAATATTGTAATCTCAAATATGATTGTACGAAATATTCTTAAATTGTAATCTACACACATTTGCCAAAAATGTTTGAATTAAAAGATTTATAACCAATTGTATGAAATATAACATTGTAAAACAAAGATTATAACATTAAATGCATGTAAGTGTAAAAAAGGCTTAAACGCTAACAGAAGCATTTGTTAAAAATTGTAGTTGTAAAATATCTATGTTGTAAAGTTTATTTTTATATAAGTAAATTGGGAGAATATTCTTCCATTGAATTTTGTGAAAATTTGTAGCCTAAAATATAAATGTAAAAAATATTCTTAAATTGTTACCTATAATATTTGCATACAATTTAAATTTATTTAATATTATGATCTATAAGTAATTGTATGAAAATGTAGTATAATATTGTAAAACACAATATGTAAATTGTAACGTTAAAAGTATTAAATGCAAGCCTTAATACTGTTACAGATGCGACTATAAAATTAGTATAAAATAGAATATTTTTTGTATATATATTGAAATCCAATAAATATGCAGAATGCTTAATCTTGGGGAGGAACAGAAAAGAAAAATTACAAATAAAAGTGTAAAATGGTTAAATCAGGCCTTTAATCGTTTATAAAATTTTATATTGCCACATATATATGATATGTTAACATCAGACCATTTTTAAAAAAGGCTAAACACCAAAATATTAAAAAAAATTTCTTACTGACGACAGTGGTGTCAATGTAATAAACTGCTAGTAAAATTTTAGAAACACTTAGAGGCCTGCTTAAATGAAATAGGTATTTAGTATATTCATAAATTTTTAGTTATTACTAGAATAAAAAGTGCATAAAATTTCTTTTTTATTGTATAACATCATGAAACGTGATTAAATAACTGTAAGAAAATTTAAAAAAAAAAATATATAAATTACAAAAATTGGACAATTTTGTAAGCTTTTAACCTTTTTAGAATTATATGCATATTTTACACTTTTTTATACAATAGCTTTTTTATCTAATAAAATTGCAAAGAATTTTTGTAAAAACATTAAAAATGTAGAGGAAAAAAAATCGAATTCAGGTTATTGTTAAATTTAACTGTGTGGGTTAGATCAATTCATAATAAATTGATAGTCACTAGGTTCCAGACTTGGCTTGATCACTTTTTCTGCTGGCTAAAATTTGTTTGGCCTTTCTAGTAATAAGTATAATTTTTAATTGTTAAAACACAGAGAAAGTTTTAATAAGAAAATGATGACCTGGAAGAGTTTATTCAAATTTTTATATTCATGTTTTGGATTTTTTTTTTTTTTTGCGATTTTGTAGAAATTTCCAAAAATCTAAATTTTTCATTTTAAGCGTACGAAGTAAAAGCAATCAAATTTATACGAACTTTAAAAATATTTTCTTTTTTATAAGTGCCGTATTTATGATGAAATGTATAATATGACATGAGTACAAATTTTTAAGAAATTTATTTAAATGAATATGACAGGCATTGTATTGTTCCTTAAATTTTACATGTGTCTTGTATTTTCCCTAGTATAGCCAAAATGATTTTTTACTTGAAAATTTCAATGATTAAATACTATGTAAAAAAAAAAAAAAAAAAAAAAAAAAAAAAAACTATTTTAAATTTGTGGTGATAATATAATGAATGTAAAATTTAAGGAAGACTAGAAGGTCCGCTATTGAAATATCTTACAAGAGAATGTTGAAATTATGAAATGTTTATTAATTGTTTTCTTGGTATACTTTAAATGATTTTACAATTGCCTCAATTAGATAAATATTTATTGCCGATGGCATTTTAGAAAACGGTATTCAATTGTAATGGGTTTTTATACTTTATAATCGGAATTAATAGTATGATTTAATAATCGCATTATTATCAGATATTTACAAGGACTTTTCTGATAGTTATGCAGTTTTTTGTACAAGTGTAACTAATAAAGAAACGTGTAAAAACAGGGTTGCAACAGACGACTTTTTAGTATTTTCGTACCGCTATTTCATAACACAGAATTTATAATAAATTTATGCTGTAAAAGTGCAAATTTACATGCAAAAATATAATAAATGTTATTTTCTGGAAATAGTGGTGCGAAAAGAATATATATATTAAAAATAAATAAAAGCCTGTGCTAGCCCTGTAAACATTGTTCTTGTTACCTTAAATTGTACAAGAAGTGTTTGTGATACAAGAATGAAAGAGAATGTAAAAGAATGTTGAAAAGATGTCTCTCTGCTTTAAAGAAACGAGTTCATCCCATTCGCAAATCTAAAAGATAAAGAACTGTTTATAGCGAGTGAAAGCTCATGGACACTACTCATCATGGACTTCACAATCTCTGTTATTATGCTGAATGCGCCGAGTGTAGCACGCAGTAACTGGAAACTAACACAATTTGTACGACTGAATGAAATGCTTTAGTTTTTTAGTATTTTCATATTCAATATAAATAACTATTCTTTCAGTATGATAACTATTTATAATGTAACAATTCTTTAATATAATAACTATTTGTAAAATTATTATAATTTATTCGAATATTTAAAATGTAGTGTAAGATATTAATATTTTTTGCAACCTCTTCTCTTTAATTTTGAAAATTAAAAAATAGTTTGAGACTGAAGCAAAAATAATACATTGTATTCATAAAATATTCCCAATTTGCTTTAATGTGTCATTTAAAAAAAAAAAAAAAAAAAAAAAAAAAACTAGGTTTGTTTTATACATAAAGGTCTATTATGTATATAAATGTAAATATTTTAAATGAACTTAATTTTAAAATTTTTGAGTATCTGATGATAAACTTTCTGAAAAGAGCACTGAAATAAATGCTCTCTGATTATATTGAGGCATTTCATTTTATTTCTTTATATGTTTGATACATAAAAATGTTGAAAAATATATATAACTGTCAGAAAATTTTTTAAATTTCCCATAGAGATATTTGATATTTAGCAAAAAATAAATAAAGCCTATATATTTAAATGATAAAAATGAAATGTTTTAAAGTTCTCTTAAATCCTTCATATAAAAAAAAACTTTTTTAACTTGAGAAATCCAATTAAATTATATTTATTTTTCAATGCAATTTTACAGAAATGTTAAAATTCTAGGTCTGCACCTAAGTGTTATCTATATATAAACGTGTCATATTTTGAGTGACTCAATGTTTGTTTGATACTATGAAATAGAAAATAAATAAAATATTTATTTTCTATTCGGGATAAGTTTGTAATTTATTAATATAAGAGTTAAATTATTTCAAATTAAAGGAATTATGAGTTTTTATTTCGTTTATCTAACTTTTTAATATAAAAGGCAAATTTCGTATAGTTTAGAAACAAACTTTGAGTTGCTTTTGTTTAATAGTCTCCTTTTAATTCATGAACAAATGATAAAATTTGAAAAAAAATTCAAATGCTTTTGAAAGCTACTTTTTATGTTAGATGACTGCAAATGTTAAGAAAAAGACCTTTATATAGAAAAGTATCTTTCTATATTATATTATTTTATTTTGAAATATAATTTATATTTGTAAATATTTAAGTAGATGTGAAAAAAAAAGTTTTATCTCTCTATTACAATTCTAAATAAATATAAATAAAAGAGAATTTTTTTGTTTGTGCACATGAAACTCCATGATGATTACTCAGAATTTAATGGAAGTTTAGTTTTTACATGATTTAAAAACATAACACTGAGCTTAGGAAAAAAAAAAAAAAAAAAAAAAAGAGCCTTGATACATATTTTTGCCGGTTCTTATTTAAAATTACCTCCTGAATTCGAATATGACTCCCATTTTGCCCAGCCACCCACCGTTTTCTCGGGACCCCTACTCCAATTTTTATCACTGTTCGGTAATTTTTGTGGCCGTGAATTTTATTTGGAAAATGAAAAAGAATTGATTTAACACTTAAAAACAAATAAAAATATTCTGTTTAATAAATAAGATTAATAATAGACATAAAAAAAAAATAATACATAATTTCAGTAGCAAATCCCACACTAAATTTTACCCTTTCCAAAAATGCTCATGTTTTAGAATTATTCAACTCTGTATAGCCCCATAGATGATATTTAATAGTTAAAATAATCCTTTTCCCCTAAAAATCAAATTTATAGCTATAAAATTTCTGAAAACTGATAAAAAAAAAAAAAGAGGAAAAAAAAAAGTATGTGTGATAGGGCAAAATTGGCGTCGAATTCGGATTCAGGAGATCATTTTACATAAGAATTCTCAAAAATGGGGGGGGGGGGGAGGTCATGCAGAGCAGTGTAATCGTAACAGTGTTACGCACCTTTAAAACACGCCTTTTCTTCCACACCACTGTAATTTTAGAGTAAATTCTCCAAATATAGTTAAGATTAAATAAGAATAAAATTACTCTAAAAAAATACTGGTGTGAAAAAAAAGGCGTTTACTAAAAATGTTAAGAAAAAAAAAAAAAAAAATCGTACAAGTTTTCTGAGAGCTGTAATAGAGAGGAAAAAACTTTTATTAATACTTCTTAAAAGTTTTTAAAGTTATTCTTTTTCAAGTTATTGTAAAAGCTTTTTACTTGTAAAAATTTGTTACTGATATTTATTGTTAAAAAAAAAAAAAAAAAAAAAAAACTTATTTCCACCACCCAAAGGTATCCGATACCTTAGGATATTTAAACACCAATTACTGCTTAGTTGTTTTCTTAGTTTCATCTTTTACATTACGTGGGGAAATTATTCATGAAGAAAGTAGAAAAATATGTTTTTTATCATAATTCAAATGTTTTACAGTCTTATTTATATTCTAAAATTAATGAAATTTATGTAAAATAAAGTGAAATATAAACTCAATATTTCTTAGCTTTTTTTTTTTCTTCTTTTCTTTGTAAAATTTGTTTGTAGGTTATCTGAAAAATTTTTGTATATCACCTTATTCAAAAGTAATGCATCAAAAAAATAGTTGAGAATTTTTTTTTTTTTTTTTTTTTTTTTTACTTCCATTAAAATTCAAGGAAAAGTAAGGGAAAAACAAGAGAATTATCCTTTATTAATTATTAAATTTAGAAATTTTATATGAATTCTTCTAAATTTTAAATAATAAATTGATAGTATGGGTATAAAAAAGTTTTTAAAATATTAATTGCATCAATATCTCATTCTTTTAAAATTTTCCCATAATGGTTTTTGATATAAAACTGTTTAAAAAGTTTCATTTTTCAAAACAGGAGAGAAATGGAAGTGGCCAACACAAAAGAAGCTCTGTGAAATAAAGATAAAGCATGGTATTATGCAGGCGATAACTATATTTCACAGGACCTCTTTTTACAGTGGCCACCCTGTATAATTATACTAATTTAAAAAAATGGTTAATCCTTTTTTAGTATTACATTATTTTTAAAAAAAATTTAATTAGATTTATAATAAGAAAATACTAATTATTCAGAGTGTATTCAAAATATTTTTATTATCTAAATGAATTACTACGTGTACAGTTACAAATATTGGAAAAAGGATTGATTGAGATATTTAATTTTGACATTTTTACGAGAAATTATATTCAGAAATAGTTAAGTGTTGAAATTGTATAAGTACTCATAAATAATTATGAGAAATATTTCAATAAATGCTTAAAAGTAGAATAAAATGAAACTTTTCAGATTTTTTTTTTTCTTCTTAAATGTACTATCTGTATGGAACATAAAGGCTTTAAAAAAAAAAAAAAAAAAAAAAAGGTGATTTGAAATGGTAATTAAAAATTCTGAAAATGCCTTATTAATCATATTCCATATCATTAAAAAAAATGTTTCTTTTTCATTAGAATATCGAAGTTTTGGAGATTTAACTGTTCTAAAATAATGGGTAATTTTGATCAATTATTTAAATAAATTAACTCTAATAATACCAAATGTAAATATGTCTGGTAAGAATCGCTCAAATTCTTTAAATACAAAAATAATGACACATAAAACTCCCCAAAAAACCCTCTTAACTTTTGAAAGTATATGTGAAAAATTATATTTTTGCAATATTTGAATGTGTTATCTTATTCTAATTAAGTAGAATCTTAATGGAATTTCATCACTCTTTTAACATCGCTAAAATAACTTGCAACATTGTTTCTAAAACCTTAATAAATATACATTATGTGGATAATTATAAGGTTTTATCAGTGATGTATTATAGGCAGCTGTAAATAAAGACGAAATATAACTAAACATTTGGCTTTGCTTTTAAAAAGCAAAGTTAGTGTGAAGTATTTATTATCAATTATAAACTGCACTATTACTAATTTATCTGTCTATAAAACTTTATAATATAACCAAATAAAAATCCTTTTCACTTCTTCCGTATGTTTAAAGGAATTTGAAAAAAGTATACTTACATATAAAAAAATTTTGTTACATTTTAGACATCGAATTTTAAAATGTTTTTATATCTTTTCTTATCATACCGCAAAATCATATATACATACACTCTATTTAGTATAATATGTTTGATAAATATCTGGCCAAGATTTCACTTACTATAATTAATTCTCTACAATTTAAATAATTGTACAGCAATCGTGTAATTGGGAAAAAAAAAAAAAAAAAAGGTTAATTTCTTATAACTAGACATTAATTAAATATCTCACTGCAATCGCAATATTCGATTTTGCTGCAATTTTTGAAAATATTAGCATACGTAAAGAAATTATATTATAAAAAATACTTTTTTTTTTTTTTTTTTTTTTTATTATTATTATTATTTTTTATTATTAAAGATTAATTATGAAACAGGGGTTATTCTAACTGCGTGTTTGAACAAATTGATAAAAATTCGCTTAAATATAAACTCGGAAGCAAGTTTATATTCCCCGAGGTAAAACATTTTGAGAAGATTGTATGTATACATGTAGAATAATTTTAGATGATTTTAAAAATAATTTTAGGCAGACGTAGTTTATAAATGTATAAAAGTTTATTTTATCTACCAATACTTACACTGACATATTATGTATTGCATAGATGTTCCGAAACCTGAAGATTGTGAAAATTAGTTTTTTAATGCTTCGAGAACATATTTAACATGTACTTTTATCATTAAAACGAAAGTTCCTTTGAAACAATCCATTCAAACAGAATTCTAATTTTTTTTTTTTGTCTTACGCCCCCCCCCCCCCCAAAAAAAAAAAAAAAAAAAAAAAAAAAAAAAAAAACTTATATATATATTTCATATAAAAATATGTATGAAATATATATATAATTTTTTTTTTTTTTTTTTATACATATTTTTTATGCCAGTTTACTTAAATTAAGGGTTACATATTTGCATTTTTGTTTATTTAATGTATTTACAAATATCAAGTTAAAAGTTTTCTTTTGAGTGGGGTTTGTATTTAAACTTGATTTTAAATAAAAATATATTAACACGTAATATAAAGGAACATACAGTGGATATTGAAAGACCAAATAATGTTATCCATGATTTTTTTAACCCTTAATTTCCTACTGTCTCAAAAACGAAACACTGTCTTTAACTCTTAATTTTAGTATTAACCATAGTGAAAGGGTTTTTTTTTTTTTTTTTTTTTTTTTTTTTTTAACTACAGTAGTTTTCTCTATTCAAACTATATTTAAAAAAACAAAAAAGTTTGAAAAGTTTACGAATTTACATTTTTCAAGTGAAACTCAGATTGACGAATTGTTTTGGCGCATCTGCAGAAGTTTGTAAAGGTTAGGAAGGACAAATTTTGTTTTTTGAAGATTTATTACAGAATATAAATGTTATTCTTTATTGCACGTTATTTTGAAAGTAATTATATGCATACTTTTTCGTAATAATTGAACGCTATATATATTAGTGCATGATATATGAATTTTGAATCACCTAAATTTTTATTAATAAATTAAATTAAAACAAGCATACTAATTTTTATTTTTCTATAACCTTCTAAAAATACTATTACAGGTAGATTATTGTATATCAAATTATATATATACGAATCTCTAATATTGGGTTTTTTTTTTTTTTTTTTTTTTTTTTTTTTTTTTTTTTTTTTTAAGCTACCATTTGTTTAGGTGCTATTAAACACAAAAAAGTCAAAAAAAAAAAGTCATTACCTTTTTTTCAATCCAATAGATGGCGCTCATTCCTCTTTACCTTGTTCTTTTGAATCAAAGAAACGTCGCAATTTTTGCATGACACTTATGAATTGCGAATTTACGTAAATCAAATTAATCTTTTTTAAATCAAAATTTAATTTGATTTTTTAAAAATAACTTTAAGGATTATTAGTAAATAATAAGAAGAAAGAAATTACTAAATTTTATTAACTTAAACTATCAGATGATAAATACGATTCCATAATTAACTGTAACTTACTTTACTTCTGAAAAAAACCATCTGAATTTAACTTTAACACACAACATCCATGAGACTGAATACAGTTAAATTTAAACTTTAGTTTTATTTAAATATTCTTCGGATTAAATTTAATTATGAAAAAAATGTGATGTTTTGAAGTTAAATATGTTTATTTTTTAACTTGTTTTTTTTCCCCCCTATTATTCTTTGAGATTTGTTTCTTGTATTTTAGGTGTTATTGGGCATAGCTTGTTATAAATGTTGCAGCACATACAGCATAGCAATTTGCAACACATACAGCAATTTGCATACAGCAAGACAGAAATAACACCTAATTTACATGCAACATTCATTCTATGCCCTTGAAAAATTAATGATGTTGTATGTTTCAATTTAAGGATGCTTGATTTTAGTAATCATTCATGTTTTTCTAGCTTCATGTGATGCATGGTTTCACCTAATTCAATGTTTGAAAAGGTTTTCAATATATATATATATATATATATATATATATATATATATATATATATATATATATATATAATAAAATTTGTGTGTGCATTTTTAAGTGTTATGCACTTAAATAAAGTAGTAAAATTTCGTAAATCCCTTTTGTTAGATAGTCGTAATGAATAGTTAGCTGTAATTGGTATTGTATGTATGGCATTTTCATTCAGATAACTATAAATCCATCCGTAGATGGTCTAAAATCCCAGTTATTTAAAAAATTAATAATAAATTACTTTACTTTTCTGTGTCCGTGGAGTGCAATATTAAGTAAAATATGTAACAGATATGATGTTTATATCCGGAGCAAGATATTGTGCTTAATCTTTTGAAATATAATCCAATCTTAAGTTAAACTACAGTCGGTAACAAGTGTCCGAACACTAGCAGAAATTCCCATGTAAAAAAAGTACACTTCATACGGTTTTGTTAAATAAATCCTTGTCGTATCCTGTTCTTAGTCAGACTAAAAACAAGATTCGACAAGGATTTATTTAACAAAGCTGTATTACGTGTACCTTTTTTATATAGGAATTTTTGCTAGTGTTCGGAGATTTTTGTTACCGACTGTACATTTTAAGTTGTAATTGAATACCGAATTTGAGATTTGACTTCGAATAAAATTGATATCCTTTTAAAGTGATTTTTTGTTAAATTTGTCTTAAGATATTATATTAAAAGAATGTCTACGCTAGGAAGAAAAACAGAGCGAACTGTTCATACAAAAGTATCAACTTTGTATTGAATGCAATCTTAACAATATTTGTAGTTCATACAAATATATATATACTTTAGCATTAAAATACCCTTTTATGTATAGGTAATGTGATTTTGAATAAATCAGAAAGATGCAAGAAATAAGCTGATACATGATTTGCGTATTATAATTGTATACCTTTCCCTAGGGGGAAAAATTCACACGTTTTATTTTTATATTTTCAATAAAACAATTCTACAGGTTACTTCAAGAAAAATAATCTAGTTTATCACTCACATAACTTTCTACTATCCTGAAATCAAATACTATAAAGAGTGGTTGTAGATTAAAACGTAAAATAAAGTAAGTTCATAGTCAAATCTACTTTTAAATTAATATAAAATAGGTTACAGAACAGTTTTATTTAACATATACCTGTGTCAAAAAGGAGGAGCTGCCCACACTCCTGCTTTGCAATGCATTAATCATTTATTGTACAAACATTTATTAAACAAAAAAGCAAGTTATTAATTTGCCTGGAAAATATTAAACTTTTTAAATGGCAGCTTTAAGACGCCATATGAGAATTTCCTGCAGCAATTTGTGTTAAAGTTATACTGATAAAAAGATGCACATACATATCAACCGCCAAATAGTTGACTTTCATATTGAGGTACCACAAAAGAGAACTTAAAAATTATTTTGTTTACAATATGGGTACACAATATTATTTTTCCTTCAACACTGTTCATCGACATAGAGAAATATATCTAAATACTTCCATAAACTACATTCAACTGGAAAGAACAGTTTAATTTTTGGCAGTCCTGTATATTGTCTAAAATCTATATAAACATAACATCGTGCACTTAAATTCAGCCTTATATGAAAAATACTTAAAGCAAAATAAAATAATTCCAGCAATTTCCAAGTGCTGCCCCAATATATCCAAATACTTTTAACAGCTCTGTAAATGCATGATTTCCTTTCCATAATTTACACTAAACATGCTTTCATACACATAAAGAAACTTGTTCATTCTGTTTAGAGGAGTGTATATATGTCACACTGTACTTATGAGAAATTTTCCCTAAGATGTAATATATTTCAATTTTCTTAGATAACCTTAAACGCGAATCATTTGCTTGATCTCAACGAAAAGTTTAGTATAACGTCCTATAAGATATAAATTTAGAATACAGAGTTTGGTTCTCTTATTTGTTTTGAGATGTTGCTAACACACGTACTCTCTCATACAAATGACCCACCAGCGGCAGAGCGGTTCTGTGCTCAAAGCTGGTAGACGTGAGGTGCTGGGTTCGATCCTAGGTCGCGCCGTCGTTCTAGTCGTTCGACGTTTTCCGTGGTTTTCTCCTAAACTTACATAAATACGGTCTAGGACCCCTTAGCAAGACCCCCCCCCATGGAGGGCACTCCTCCTCAGGCCTAGGACCTACAGCAGTCAATCGGCCTTAATCCCCAGTCTAATCCTCTCATACAAATCAACAGCTAAAAATAAAATTTTTGGATTCAGAACTTCGAAACTAGTAAATGGAAAGGGTATTTAGTATAATTTTATTACTTTATTCTAAGCTATGAGGACAAAACTTCAACATTCGTTTCTAATCATATAATATGCAATGGCCTAGTATCACTGCGATCAAAAACTACCACAAATTTTAAAGTTTATTTTTTTTTTCCCCCAGAAAACATATTTTATGGGGGAAAAAAATAAAGAAATCATTCCTTAACGTGTCGTTAACAATGTTAAAAATACAGACACATGGCAAATTCGTTTTCAAGTATTGAGATATTAAATAGTACACAATTAATTCGAAAATTTTTAATAAAACAAATTTTAAACATCTTTTAAACGTATTAAGACTACCATCATATCTAAATAAATAAGTTTTGAAATGTCTTATGATAAAATGTCTTTAAAATATAAAGTCATCGTACTTCACTCGATTTTTCTTTACTTTTATTATATAGTAAATGTAGCTATATTTCTATGCGTAGCTATATTTCTATGCAAGATCATAACAAACGTAACATTCAATATTCAACTGTAATAGATTTCTGCCATAAAACAAAATCAAATTTCCATAAAAATTTTAAAAAATACAAACTAAATTTTTTTACTGTTTTTATTACGTTTAAAAACAAATCAGATAATATTTCTTTCTGAGTCAAAAATTGTTATCTATAACAAATAAAACGCACTGCATGAATTCTATTTGAAAACTGTTTTTCAGTAAAAATATGCATAATTAATCGATGTTGATATCAAGCATACATTGAAATATGATTTGTTAAAAATTGAACTTCCATATTCAGATTACCTCTAAACACAATACTTACCAAAATATTAGAGCTGAAATTTGAATTTTGGATAATTCATCTATAGTGTTGGGTAATCAAAGTTAATTTTCATTCCTGAACAATTTTCGTCGACCTGTTAAAATTTATAGAAAAGCATTTTCATAAATTACATTTAACAGAAAAGAAAGTTTATGCTTGGTTTTGGGTAATCCTGTGTGTTGTCTCTAAGTTATATACATACCAAACTGTGCACTTAAATTTAGTCCTATATGAAAAGCACATAGCGCAATCTGAAATGCATTTTGAGAAATATCCAAGTATGGCCCAAGTATATCCAAATTCTTTTGGTTAGCCCTGTAAACGAATGATCAATGACTTCTACACCATGTTCTACACAAAACATAATTTTATACATACAGAGAATATGTACTCGTCTTATTTTCTTTAGTGTATCTGATAGATGTTAAACTGCACTTATTACAATTTTCTAAATGTATGATATGTGATTGAGCACGATGTGATTGTACACGAAAAAATTGCTTGATCTGAACGAAAAGTTTAGGCAAGAATTTTTATGATACATATTTAGAATGCTAAGACTGGACTTCTTGAGGTTACTGATATTTGTCCTTGAGGTACACTGATAAGACATAAAAAGACTAAAAACCAACGTCTTTTTTTTTTTTTTTTTTTTTTAAAGGGAGGTTTAAGGGACATAAAAGCATGTAAATATAACAATCTCAATTTCGAAAAATTTACCGTAAGTTATACTTCCTCTATAATATTTAGTAAGGAATAATAAATATATATATAAAATGATACTGTCATTGTGACTGACGTTAAATACAAAGAAGATTATGTGCTATAAAGGGTAAGTATAAATAGAAGGTATTTTATAATATGCATACTGCATTTTTTTTTCTGTTAACATTAAGATATTAATACAATGTCAAGAATTTTGCTAAAATTTGATTTATCTAGACTACAAAGCAATACTGTTTTTATGTATCATATATATATATATATATTAAAAAAGAAAAAAGAATGGAAGCGATATTTTTGAAATATGTCCATGAATTAACTAAGTCATACAAATAACAAGTTATGCAATAAGTGGTATTTATCTAAAGTGAGCTTTCACTTATGGTTATCCAATCCTTCAGTGTAGAATATGCTGGGGGTTTTTGTATTCTTGTACTAGAGAACTGAACGTTAAAATTTTCGCAACTGTATGGACTCTAAACGAGAACTTTACACACTTTACATTGTTAATTATGTATTTTACTTAACATGTTTAATGTGTAAAAGTTTTTCATATGCGACTACTAAAATGCGGAGCAATATGCAAAATTAGTCAAACTAAAAAAATTGCATCCTCGGGTAATCTGGATGAAAACGTGTTTTATACACAAACTCTCAATAATAATAATAATAATAATAATAAAGTTTACTAAATTCTGTTATAGTTAGTGTTCATGCACACCTAAGCAACCAACAAACCAAAATCCGTGACTAAAATATCCATAGTTTACACCAGGCAAATTTAACCCAGAAAAGTGAACTGCCCAATTTACCTTTTCGTAATCTCCCTAACAAATCCGCAAAACGCTCAAAATTAATTTTTGGAAATGTTCTCCAGAAGGCGCACAGTCGTTTTCAAACTCTTTGTACTTTTTAGTAGAGTTCTCGAAATTTTGGATTTCGCAAAACTAACACTTACATCATTAAAAAAAAAAAAATCGACAAAATCTTTTAGTTTTTTTTTTCCATATGAAATTTATTTTCCATGAAGTAATTTAGAGTGCAGTTACACTCGTAAACTAGGCTTCTAAATCCGCAATGTGATGGGCGACTTTCATGAGAATCATCATCAGGCATTGGGATTACTTTTAATAAAATGCTATTAACATTGCTTTATTTCTTAACAATATGGTTCTCCTTTTACAGATTGAAATACAGTGTCATCGGCTGGTGAATATGTATTATTTATTTATTTTCGTACGTACTAAAATTATCGGATACTGTTTTGCATTTTAGTAAAAACCACATAGTCTTACAAACAAGTTTTAACACTTTTCATTGTGTTTTTTTTTTTTTTTTTTTTTTTTACTTTTGGGTCACTCTGTATTTTATTGATAACTGATAATTGATCAGTCTGGAAGAAAAAAAATGTATTTCCGAAAACAGACATATATATACATAAGGTAAAGTTCAAGGTGAAACATAAAATTTTTGTCAATTTTGTTACTGAATAGGCAACAAAACCATTAAATATCACAAGTATTGATCTCTGGAATCATACTAATGAGAAAGTTCAATTGCAATTGTGTGGTTTTTAACCCTTTATATTTTATAGGTCCCCTAAATGTCAGAAAAATGACATTTTAAGACCCCATAAACCAATTTTTGTTTAATAAAATTAGTCATGTCTTTCTACGGAAGTTGTATGCAATCGGCATTATTACTAATTTCAATGATCCATTTAAGTGTTCTAAGGAAACTGAATGAAATGAATATTAGGTAAGTTTTAATTTATACTTCTTTAGCCATTATCTCGCTTTGTATTTAGCTTTCCTTTAAGCTATTTAATTTATATAATATAAATTGTTTATTTCATTTTTTATTTATTTATTTATTTATTTTAATTTTTTTTTTTTTTTTTTTAAGAAACATTTAGTATTTCTTCAAGAATATGTTTTTAAACATTTCCAGACAAACAATATTTCTGTTTGAATAATATTTACATTCATTACACGCTTTTAATGTAGGGGGGAAAAACGGAATTTTTTAATTATAAATTAATTATTTACACGCTAAGCATATTACTATTGAACGGCTTAATGATAGACAGATAGAACTCTGATGGACAGGAAAGACTTTTAAGCTGAACATTCTTAGAACCTCTTTGTAGAACTATTTATGAACGTTTTATTTCTACAAGAGATAAGTGTGCTTTCTTTCTTTCTTTTTTCTTTTTTTTTTACAAGAATAAAGGAAAATCTTCAAAATACAATTTACCTTTATAAGCATTTACAACCTGAAAAAATTTATTAATTTGCTTTTCGATGTAAATATTTTTTTCTTGTTGACATTTAATTCAATAATAATAAAAAATAAAATTTTAGGTTAAAGTCTTTAATCTATTTAATTTTATGTCCCAGTATTTTATCCTTAATTTATTAGTTCAAAAAAATTATTATAAATTTACACAAGCATTTACTTTTACTTGAAGTGTCCGAAAGTCCTTTCTAAATGTATACATACAAAAATAATGATTTTTATTTTGGGCCACATAAGGAATTTAACCAATTTTATTAATGAATTTAATGCATCATTTATATTCAATATGATTGATATCTTAAATTAAGGGGCCACTTGCAAAAGTTATCGTGAGGACAAATTTTAAATTCTGATTTAATTAGAATCATAGTTGGACTTCAGGATTTATAATAAAAATATATTTGAGTCAGGCGGACAGATTCTCCAACATTTTGCGGCCAAGTTACGGCCACTTTAAATCACGCTGCTAAAAAGGTTTCGTATAACGATAACTTCTGAAATGCGAATCAAATTTGAATTCCAAACAAATTTGTATGGTGAACTTATTTTCCAAATACATTTGAATAATTCGCTGAGAAACTTGTTCCATCACTTTCTGTCAAGTGGCAGTCGCTTGGAAATTTATCATCGCCATAAAACTTATTAATTCGAACAAATTTGTACCGTAGTCTTCTCTTAGAAAAACTTCATATATTTTCATTATTCATCTTGAATCCAAGGACCGGACACCTGAAAACTGAAAATTCACTTTAATAAAATTATACTTTTAAAAAGTTAAAGAACACGCTTTTATTGAAATGTGAACTAGAAAGCACAAAATATCTATCTTTATATAGTATTAAAATGCAGGGTAAGAAAAAAATTGTGAGAGTGACTCACCATATTACAGGGTGATCATAAAATAATTTAGAATTAAACAAAAAACATTTTTTTTTAAATCTCCCTTGACTGGGCTCGAACGGTTAGACCTTTTGGTTCGTAGTCCGGAGCTTTACCTCACAGCCACAACGTTCACATAGGGAAAGTCTCTTTTTACAATATAGATTCTTTTGTTTGCTTCCAGAGCTGTTACAAACATATATACAGGTGAAGCTAATAAAAGCGTGTTAAAAAGATATTTATGAATAGAATTTTTTTTTAAACTCTATATTTATACATCCCACATTGATATCTTCATAAAGTTGATAAATAAATTTTAACCACCACCTTGTTTCGAAATGGAAGGAGACTTGATAAGAAAAAAGAAATCCAATCTATTTTTCCGAATAAAATGGAACGACTTGTTTTTTCATTTTGGTAAGATGTCTAAATTTATTAAATTTTCTTCTAAATACGGTCTATTCTTACTTGAAATTTTCTGATGATACAACTATTAAAAAAAAAAATAATAGTTTAGTGTCATAAAAATACAAAGAAATATTTTGTTCAGTATACATTATATAAATACTTACAATTAAAATCCTCATATTTTAAATTTATTTTAAAAATGTATTTACTTTTGTTAACGTATGTAACGAATAATATATTAAATAGTATACTAATCAATTAAAAAGTTTTTTAAATAAAATGTGCTTATCAAATAAAAGCTAGAAGTACTTTACCTTGACCTTTTTAAAGTAACTAACGTTGATTGAATTATCTGAACATTTATTTAGATAAATACCTAATTAATGGCAGTATTGTTATTAATCATCTGATTATGTTCTTTTCATATTGATTTTCATTACATTAAGTGACATGATTTTATTATCTTTAGTAAAATAACAACAAATAATACATTCAGGAAACATTCGTTATAAAAACTTCTATTATTTATCTGCCGCTATCTAGTGGCCTTGTTAATTACTAGTATTAAATTCCCGTTTTCTACATTATAATATAAACAGTACTGAACGTGAACTATAGTTTTTTTTAAAGAAAATATACAAACTGTAAAAAATGTACTATATTTGATTTTAAGCATTTTTAAAAAAAATTTAGAATTATTTCCTTAACATTTTTTTTTTTTTTTTTTTTTTTTTTGTAATATAAAATATGTATTTTTTAGAATACATTCATGATTCAAAAACCCGTATTTACCGTGTATACCAACGCAACTTTCTCTTAACTGAATTATAATACACATATTACAGATCGAGGTGTAAGATATGCGCTGTATGTGAATGCACATTATAACTGTTAATAATAGTATTAGAAACGTATTTATTTGATGTATTTATTTACTTGAAATATTGGGTTGTTCGGAAAATAATTTCGGTTTTTTCCTTTGAAAATAAAAGACGATTTTCTTATATTGTATAAATATTTTATTGAATAATATATTCTCCACTTTGATCGGCTTCTTAGCGATCTCACGATTTCTTATTTGGCAGTTTTCATAAGTCAATACTTTATTTTGTCTTCATTAGCATAAACTGGCTTTCCAGAACGTAATGAATCTTCAGCGTCAAAATTGTCGGAACAAAATTTGGTAAACCAGTTATGACACTGACGTTCTTTAAACAAATTTTCTGTATGCACATCGTATGCTTTTCCTCTTGTTTGAACAGTATTTTCGCCTTTTTGATAGCAAAAACAAAATATACCAAAAATGTCGCTTCCGATTTACTTTATTTCATAGTGCACCAATCAAAACCTATTGAGCAGAATAAAGTGAACTTTTTCACAAGCAAGCCTTCTTATATCAACTGTCACAATATATAATGGTAAGGCAGCTTAATTGTGAAGATGGTATAAAAAAAAAAAAAAAATAAGTCCTGTGCTGAGAAAAACGAAATTACTTTCCGAACAACCCAATATAATTATTTGATGTCTGAGTCACAGGATTCACCGACCCCTTAACCTCTCTTTAGTGCTTACATTCATAAAAATATTTCACTTTGTTATTTAATTTAAAAAATTATTCGAAACTATATATTTAAAAAAAAAAAAAAAACACTCCTTGAAATTTACCAGTCTTAGGTAAACTTTCAAGTGGCAACTTCATTTGATTTAAAAAAAAAAAAAAAAAAAAAAAAAAAAAAAAAAATACCAAACAAGAATTCCCTACGTTTCTCTCTAATTTGTGCTGATAACATATAGCCATGCAGATAAATTTCTAAAAATCTTGATTTTCTTACAAGAGGAGCTGCGAAACGCGTGAATATAGCAAAATATTAAAATTGGACTTCAAACAGTATTTTGCCAATTAGGAGTGTAAAAAAGGAATTATCATTCACAGAAGATTTACTACACTTGGAAAAAGTTTAGTTAAGCTTTCCAAAAAATGCCTTTAATACATCTATATATAACCCTACGATAACTTATTTTTTTATACCACTGTAAAAGAATAATCTTCTATTTTTATACCATATTCAATGCGAAACATGTTTTTTTTTTTTTTTTTTTTCTTCTTCTATAAAAAAGTATTTTTTTTAGTTTATTCCAGACTTAAAATGTTAAAATTTTACCTACCTACGGTAAAACTCTCCAATAGTCGTAACGTGTTTAAATTATTTCAGGTGTTCTTGTACGCGAACCACTTGTCCAACTTCAATGAAAACCTTAGGCACCCCCATATGATACAGATTTAAAGTACAATGAGAGTTCCCAGAAAAAATTGGGTTTGATTTATTGTTAAGTCTTACAGACAGACAAACGGAACAACTGTGAAAAATGAGTTTTTCGAATTCATGAAATCTTAAAAAAAAAAAAAAAAAAAAAAAAAAAAAAAAAATGTAAAGGATGTAAACAAAGAAAAAACTGAATTTTTAAAAACTTTCCCTAGAAAAATACTTTCATTGCCGTTATTTAGATAGAAGAGTATACTAAGTATGTGCAATATTGATAACCATCCATTTATTCTTAAACTGAAAAAAATATATATATATAAAATCAATGAAATATATGGGGCAAGTATGTATTTTCTCCGAGACATCATCAACATGAACCGTTATACGTGTATAACTGTTATCTGCCTCTAAGATTTTACATTTATTCTAGTCTAGTTTAATTATGTACTTTTAGGACACATGCACCACTGTTAGATCTCCAAATATTGATAAGGAAGGTTTGCTTCTGAGTATTTTTTATTGAGATTGATTAGATGATATCATTTACATTCAAAAGCACGTAATTTGATTTTTTTTTTTTTTTTTTTTTTTTTTTTTTGGGGGGGGGGGTGTATTCTTCCCAATGTATTTATATTCTCAGGATGCTTTAATTACTTATTCATTAATTCTTGTATTACACACATGGTCGTATTTCTTACGGTTATTTATAAATTGGGAATTCTAATAGCGTACTCTTCCTCTAGATTTCTCCATATTGATATGCACTGTTGAGTTTTATCTTAATAATATATTCGTAAGTCTGTACAGATTATTTCAATCTTTGTTTAAACTTATTATTTTTCTTTTTTGTTGTTGTTCTTCTTTTTATTTCTTCTTTCGTGAATAGTAAATAGTTCGTATTTGGATGAAAAAAAAAATTAGTTTATTCTCTTTGCAAAAGAAAGTTATTTGCTTTAGCATATTTTGTGTTCTACCAAGTCCTTGATAACGTTAGAATACAAACATGCTGTTATATATTTTCTATTACCTTTTTTTATTTCAACTTTCGTTCGTTTGCGGTTGCTTTTGGGATTGATCATATTTATTGTTAAAACTACTAATAATATTAAAATTGAAAAGTGTTCATATTTCTTATATATATTTATATATAATAATAAACCTTGTATCACATTCATAGTTGTTTTTTTTCTTTTTTTAGGACTGAGGGCCTATTAGTCTCAATCTATGATTTTAGCGTTGTCGATTTCGATATTTGAACATTTGTCGAAATCTAAAATTTATCGAAAATATAATTGAATAATTTGAAAGCGATGTTATAATTTGAAAAAAGAAAAAAAAGAAAAGAAATCTAATAGTCATCCGTCCTAAACTAAATTCTGCTTTTGCCAGAATTTCATGAAAATCTTTATTATTGAAAGAAAAAGAAAAGAAAATTAATAATAATCAGTATCGTTACAAGCGATATCGAAAAAGTTTTTTTTTTTTAATAATTTTGAATTAGGAAATAAAAAGTGCGCGTGAAATCATATGAAATAAAAATAAGTAAAAAAATGAATTTAATGTTTTTGTTTTTCGGGTGCTGCTCATGCATATAAAAAATGCGTATTAAAACGAGTCGAAGAAGGAAGCGAAATAAGTATTGAGTTATATTACGATAAATACGATATATAATATGATACGATATATTAGACCTATCGTCCAGGGTTAGTAGGCATTTTCGTTGAAAGAAATAGTTTGTTCGTTCGGTGCAACTTTCACATAAGTCCCTTGCGGTACAACTTTCACATAAGTCCCTTGCGGTATTTATGTGTATATGTATGTGATTATGTATATGTATTATGTATATGTATATGTATGTGATATGCTGATAACAGACACAAAGGCCAATTACTAAAATCTCGATTTTCCGGATTCAGGGGACTCCCTAAACAGATATTATAGTAAAGACTAAGTTTCGAAAATATGACCCAAAAACAATACTTTCTTTCTATATATTTATGTATTAAAAAATGTAAAAAAAAAAAAAAAAAAAAAAAAAAAAAAATTACAAAGTGAAACGAGAATCAACAATTATACTGATCTTGGATGAATATTCGCCAGATGATTCGCATTTAATCGAAGGAAAGTAAGTACTTTTGTCGTTTGGTGGAGGATGCTACTTAATAACTTATTGTGTTTGCTTTCAAAGTTTTTAATCACTTTTCACAACTAGCATTTCGGTGCATTTTTAAGCACGCAATTAATGTATGTATTTTATTTCATTTTTTTAATCAGATTATTATATAGTTTAAAAATATGATTAAAACTTTATTATATTTTCAGTGATCTTTTTTATTATCGTTTGCACGAGACATAAGCATCAGATTATAAATTTTTTATTTATTTTTATTTATTTTTTTTTGGAGAGGGGGGGGGGGGAAGACGATCACATTTCTAATACAAGATTACCGAAAGAGAATGATATAATAATGTACACACGCATACACAAAGAAAAGCACATACGCATACACAAACGGGACCTGATTAACTTCATGTTAGGCCCCGGGGAACACGTGCTTTCGTGGGCCAGCCTCCGTCTCGCTCTGTGCTCCAATCGGCACAAGTACATATATACCTGTTGATAGGACTAATAGGGCAGAAAGTCCATTATATACTATTTTTTCCCAATTTTAGGCATGGAAGGTAAAATGGTATTTTCTGGGCCAGTTTTATGGCATTCTGCTACTCAGGCCGCATGCCTCTTGTTTTTTAATATCTATCAAATTTAAACATTAATTTTTATTTCATGCATTAAATTTTCAATTTTATATTTCCTTTTGATTAAAAGAATGGAACGTAGAAATATTTACATGTCAAATAACTTATATTAGAATTATTGTTAATAAGAAACGGTTCAACGAAATATTGTGTTTTGGTAGAAAATGTAAATTTTAAATCGTAGTCTTTGACTAATATCCTCTAAAATAAATTAAAAAAATAAATATGAAATCGAATTAAATACGTACCGAGTAGAACTGTTAATTTAGTATGCAAAAGAAGAAAAAATGAATAGAATAAAATATAGCCATAAACAAAACAATTCTGGCTCACAAACGGGAGAATATAAATAGCTGATAAAAGCTTCCAACAGTAAATATAAAAAAAAATATATATATGTATGTCGTTACTGGTTCAATATTCGCTCGAGAGATTATTTTTATTTTTTTGCTGGCTTTAACAGTGAACCGTTAATTGTAGCCGACGAAACAGATTTCCTTTGCCACTGTTAACTTTTGCCATCACCGAACCAAAAGTGGCTGTTTTTGGCAATCGTCATAGCCATCATTTCAGGTTTTTTTGAGATGATATTCTTATTCAAAAATATATAGTTCTTTACATTCTTATTTTATTTATTAAAATTTTTTTTTTACGAATTTTTTTTTTTTTTTTTTTTTTTTTTTTTACGAATTTTATTTTAATTTGTTCTTTTTTAAAAAAAAGAACACTTTTTTTTTCTACGTTGGACATGCATAAAAATTTCGAATAAGATAAATTCCATACCCTAAAATTTTAAATAAAATCTAAGTTATGGCAGTCCAATAATACTTAGTTTATTGATTTGTAAATTAAAATATAAACTGGTTGTATATTACATATATTTTTAACCATTATAAAATTATCTATATATGATGGGGGGGGGGGGATCTTAAAAAAATAATTTAGTTGAACTGTCAAATTAAATTACTGAGAAATAGTATCTTAATTATTATTATTATTTCTGATTAATTGATTTCTACATAGAAGTTGGTTTGAGATAATATATACTATTCGTCTTTTTTTTTTTTTTTTTTTTTTTTTTTTTTTAAAGTTATTCAAAATGCAGAATCGCATGGCAGCTGTATATGCACAAATGTAAGTTATGCAGATAAATTCCTTTCAAAAACTATGAAATATTACTTAGCGTTGAAACACTTCAAAATAAATATTATAACTATAAAAAAAAGCTTAATTTTTATCCTATAAGAGAAAAAGATGAAAAAATGTGTTGTTTCAAGCTAGTTAACAAATTGCAGTATTTTTGTGTGTGTGAATAATAAAAATAATTACAAGTTTTAATGTATCGTGCATTTACATAATTCTACAGTTTGTTTGTTTTTTGGAAATTTATTAAGCATTTAAAAATAAATACCTAAAAAAAAGGAGTAATTATCCAAGAAAAATAATCTTAAGCTTTTTTGAACCTTTTTTTTAATTTATTCATTCCTTTGGGGAATAAAACAATTTGCGTTTGATTTAAAAAAAAGATCTAAATGTTTTACACATTTTTTAGTTCATCACTTCTAAGCAAATTCAAAGGCTTCGATAGTTTTAATTTAAAGAAAAAAGATCTTTTATTTTATTTTATTTTATTTTATTTTATTTATTTTTTTTTTTTTTACGGAAAAAAGGGACGTTTCTTTGAAAGTCATAATGTCATTAGCGTGAAAAAAAAAAAAAAAAAAACTTTTTGTAAAACTTTTTTTTTTTTTTTTTTTTTTTTTTTATGTTAAAGGCACTTCTGCTTAAAATAGTATATATTATTAACGTCCCTAAATGCGTTAAGTTTAGAATATTGCATGTGCATATGACACTAAATATCACTTTTATTTTTATCCCATAACTATATCATAATCCTATAATTTATTATTATAATTACTGCTTAAAAACAATCTGGTGTGAAATAACCACACGACTCCCATTACCCACTATCACACATATATGCATTTTTGAGAGATAATGTGATCAGAAAACATAAAAGTGAATTAAAGAAGTAGAAACCTAAAATTTTTCCGGTAAATGGAACTTATGAAGACATGTAAAACGAAGCTTACATTTAGCGAGCTTTAAAAAAAAAAAAAGAAAAGAAAAAGAAAAAAGAAAAGAAATGGCTGAGTATTTTTTTTTTTTTTTTAACACAAATTTCCAAGATTTGAAGATGACCTACCTAAGCAGGAATACTGTTAATTTTCCTCTAATAACCACGTAATACATGAGAAAGAAACGGGTTTATATAAAAATTTTCAAGAAAATCGTTAGAGCCGTTTTTGAGAAAGCAACTTTTACAAAAAATAAATTACTGACAGGAAAACAATTACATACAAAAGTATATATAAAAGTGAGTTAATATGGCGAGTTTGAAGAAAATCCGTACAGCCCTTTTTAAAGGAACGCACTTCCAAGACCTGAAATTGAACTATTTATACAGGACGCCTATCAATTTTCCTGAACTAACAAACTGCATCGTTCGAAAGGAAATCTAATAGTGTTTATATAGCTACTTTGAAGAAAATCGCTTCAACGGTTATGAGATACGGACTTACTCTCCCACTTCAAATTTTCATCAAAATTTTGAAATTTAATATGTACACCAGACCTGTGTCAATTCTGAAGTTTAGTAGTTGTATCTTTAATAGTTTCGGATATATGATAGTCAGAAGATTTCAGAAGATAGTCAATCATGTTCAAACAAATTCATAAATCAATGTAACACTTAAAAATGAGATAAAAGATACAAAAATTTAAAACTTTAAAAATACATTTTAATTAAAAAACATTTAAAACACAAGACAGACGTTTCGGCTAGAACACTAGCCCTCCTCAGTGTCAAACATACAAACACAACATTTACAAAAATTCTAAATACATCATATCAAGATTAAATATTCAGGAGGAATAGCTTTAGCCTCGTTCAAGGAAGAATGTTGCATTTTAGTGAAAGCGCCCTCTAGAAAAATACGGGATTCATAAATATTTATATTGGAAGCTACATTGGTTTTAATATATTAATGAGACGTATAAATTATGTTTAATTTTATTAAATTCATAAATGTTATTTTGAAGTTGTCTGATATATTTGTGATCCTCAAAATGGACGTTTATGCTCAATTTTGCCCTATTCTGCTATTTTAAGTAAATAAATTTCAAATAACTTACGAAATTTTTAAATTGGAAAATTCATAGTCTGTGATATTCATGACAGTATCCTAAATACTTAAAAAAGGGTCTGACATTTTTATGATGAAAAATACCCCTCAAGATTGACAAAAAATTGTAAAAAGTTAAATTATGCATCTCACAAAAATTCACGTCATTGTCATTTTAAAGATTTTATAAACATTGATAAAAACAAAGATAGATCTATAGCTATGATTCAACAGAAAATTTAAAAACATGGTATGTAAAAAATATAATTTTTTAATTTTTTTGTAGATTTTTTTTTTTTTTTAATATAATTTTTTGTAATCGCATTTTCTTTTTCATTATAAATGAAAACTAAATAAAATTATACCCGAAATCGCTTTGAATCTCGCTTCGGGTACCCACTTCTACGGCAGCTTTTTCGCTCGCACTGTATCGGGTCCACGTTTCTACCCAGGTCTTTCCTGGGCAGTTCAATCAAGGAATTTATTGACGAAAGGTGGGTCTGTTATTATTTAAAAACTACAATTTTAAAGATGACTGTATCAGCATCTATTAAATATTTTAGTTTTTGAAACATGTATTTTACAGCCTCACTCTTTTATCATGTCACTCTTTATACTAAATTACCATATGATTCTGACTAGTATAATAAATAAAAAGAATTAATAAAAATGAAATTTTAATTAAATTTTAATTAAACTTAATATTTTCTACTATATACTAGTTTTTTTCCGACAAACGCTATAAATTAAAAGGAAAAGAAAATCTCTTTCAAATGAATTAATTCAAAAAATTAAAAATTATTATGCTACAAAAATTATACATTATGCATAAACATAACTGTTATTTATAACTGAAAAGCAGTAGCAAAGGTATATATTTATGAATGAAAACATACATATGAGAAGATGAAGTGAAGCCGAGTTCAATAAAGAAAGGGCATGAAAACAATCCAAAAGTAGAATTGCAGCGTGCACTGATTACGGGCGGGATGGCGCTCGAAATGTGTATGCACAATTAAAAAGGATGATAATGTAGGATAGTTATTTATATTTTTAAGTTATTAACTTTTTAAATTTAAAATTAAACATACTTACTTTTTTCTACTGCAATATCAATTGATTTTCAATAAATATATTTAAAAAACAGAAAAAAAATCGTCTTTTTAAATAAATGCATTAAATAAATGAATAGTGAAATAACAGTTGCTAAGATACGCAGACGAAAATTTTTAGAAAAATGAAACATAGAAATGATTTTTTTAAATTTAAAGAAAAATTTAAATTTGGAAAACAACTGATGCATTGCACACCTTCACAGTCCCAGCTACCCATCTGCCAAGTTTTGCAGCTCTGTAATCAGAAGTGTGAGTACCAGAGCGCAGACACATACACATATACTTCTTTTCATTTTTATAGATATATTTTAGTGAATGACATATTCATTGCATTTATTTAACAATACTTAACGTCTTCCAAAAATAAATTGTATTCTTCAAAGGAAACATTTTAATTGAAAAAAACTGGTTTAGTATGTAAAAGTTGAATAATATGATTGCTTTATGCAAATAGAAATATCAAAGTTTTTCGCCTATACAAATAAATGTGCGGTTAAATAGTTAGGTGTACATTAAGATGGTTTATAGCCTGTTTGAAGTAGAGTAACAAGTGTCTTTAATTAAAAAAAAATTCTTGAACAGTTAATAAACTTAAACACTATATATATAAAATACCTTGATCATATATAGTTTAACAGTGCTCAGTCTTGCATTGTTAAATTGTAATTTATTATTTTGAAGAACTGATTTTAATTAAACGATTTCGAAAAACATTTAAAAATTTAATAGAATATTTTTAGGAAATTTTAATTATTGTAAAATATTGTTTAGGAAATTTTATATTGTATAAAGATAATAAATCACTTTATGAAGTATTTTTTTCTGACGATTGTATAGTTATATTTCAGAATTCAAGCGATAGTATTAAGCACATTTATCAGATATTACGTTAAACACCTTTTATATATCTTATTTTTTATTACTTACATCAGATATTGCCATTTCCTGTGTTTTTATATCTGTTGTCATAAATGATAACTATCGCAATCGTTACAAGAAATATTTGTCCATAAATTGGATTTTATTAATATCAACATTTTACGACCAACGTTTATAGCATTTAGAAATCGAAATGCTAAGTTTACGTCTTCTTGTATTAATATATATTATTAATCACGATGTTACTATTAAGTAAATATATCTGTTGTATACAGAAGTAATAAACAATGAAATATAAGTTACCTTTTCTAAGAAAATTTCCCTACTTTTAAAATTAGGATTAATAGAATCCTTCGAATTTTAATAATTCTTTTAAACATTAAAAAAAAAAACGTCCAGTATATTATAAGTTTTTAAAAAGCGTTAAAATCTGCAAAAAGTTCATTTACAAAATAGGGAACATAAACATTGCGAAATCGATTGCAATATTTTATTTATTTATTTATTTATTTTTTTTTTTTTTTGTAATTCAAAATAATTTGATTTTATTTCAATCGAGAATGTGGAATAAAATAGAATATTGTTTAAATGTGTCTTAATTTATGCTTCGCTTGCAGTGTTAATGTATAAATTATCCATGTTTTGGATACAACTTCCTTTGTTTATAAACTTAAATAAAGATCATGGTATTGGTAAAAATATTAAAATTTGTTATTAAAAAATAATCATTTATTATAAAATATTATTATATTTATTTATAATGTTTGATATAAAATAAGTTATTTATTTATTGATATATAAAGTTATTTAAGAGTTAATTGCTTAAATTAATAGGTATAGGCAGACTTCAACAAAAAACATTGCAGAATGTACTGTGGGGTTTTACTTCCTAGCACGGGTTCGTGATTCGATAGTTTTTTTTTTTTTTCCCAAAAATATGTAATGTTTAGCCTTATACCTTTTTGGAATGGGAGATGACCTCACATTAAATCTACACGTGAGATCTTCATTAATGTACGAATCGTCATCGGTACAAAGGAAATGCGCTTTATCTCGAGTAGTAACCACTGGAATCCCACACAGTTAGGATAAGTCTATGTGAAGTCTTCTTGAGATCCTTTCAGATTAAAAGAATATAAATTTTCCTCATTCAGTATCTGCCCGGTGGTGCATTGCAAAACGTTAGCGTGTTAGTGTGGTACCTAATTCGTTGGAATTTGGTTGGTACCTTAGCTTCGACAGGAACTGTCATATCGATTGGCGGTATCCTCTGTAATATTTTTGATATATTTTCCGATATATCCCTAATTATTTTTAGCATGATACAAACACTGCAGTCGTATTTTACACATTGATGCCATTTTGTGCTTATTTACACTTAACTTTCACCCTACCCCCGTTTCGTCTTCCTTTTCTTTGAATTCTACTTATTGTAAACAGGTTTTCAGTCGGTTTAATTCGCATGCCCCGAGTTCAATTACAAAAATGTTCAAAGTTCATCCTGATTTCCTTATGTATATAATAGATATATCCAAAATACATATACTGTAAATTCACAGTTTAATCTGGTTCAAATTAATTAAACATTTTAAAAATTTATCGTGATGAAAGATTTTTCACTATAAAATTGTAAGAGTAAAGAAACTTAAAAAAAAAAAAAAAAAAAATGGTCAATTTCTAAAAGCAGTCAACCTAATAAACTATACAAAATGAAAGAAATAAAATCAAACAATTAGGTTAAAAAATTAAGGGGCCATACTTTTTCTTCTTTAACTACATTTCTTGCTACTATGGGAGTCTCCATAGTAGCAGTGAAGACTCAACGAGCCCAGTGTTTTAATAAGGGTAATAACCCTTTTTTAAAGAGAAAATAAGCTATCAGGAAACACTGAATGACTGGATGTTTACCAAACCCCAATCTGTCTATCAGTTTATTACCATTCCCAGCCTTGAAACGTGGTCACGCAATAAGATTTAACATGGCTGGGAGATTTAATATCAGAATTTTCTATTCTTTTCCGGTATTTTTAATTCCCAATAAGAGGTCAGAGAAAAGGCTTTATTATTATTATTGAGTTCTGTATAATTTCAAAATTGCAATATTTACTTTGTGTACGGCTTTTAAAATTCTGTTCAAACTTTAAAATGAAATGTAGTCAATTTTAATCGTAGGATTTCTTTCTTTTTTAATGTTAGAGTATAAATATAAATTTTATGAAATATTAAGTTGTTCGTGTATATATATATATTTTTTTTTTGTTTTTGTAAGATCTTGGCTGGGCGTCTAGAGGTGGGGTCAATGATGAGATGGGGATTAAACTACTGCACATTTATTTGAAGACACTTAAAATATCAATTACACAGAAATACACATAGGAATTATAATAACCGCCGGTATTCACTATTTATCATTTGCTGAATCATTGGCTTAGCACACGAATCAAGAAGCTCACAACATTAAATGACTATCACAAACAACATTTAAGCACCTACTCGTACTATAATACATTGCAGACTTAAGGTAAAGCCTCCCAAGGCTCTACCCAACTAATCTGAGCATTTCATGCTCTAACTATGGTGTAACGACTGGATCAGCCTACGCACTGATGGTCTGGCCAGCTTTTCACTCTCGCCGGATAACAACTCCTCTGCCTGTCACATCGTTCCTGGTTACATCAGACAGCGCCATCTGTTGATTGGTGGAAGAGATACTTCCTATATATGTAGTTACTTCCGTTGTCGTCATTTTTTTTTCTCGTGAACGGGAGTGTCCTCAGCATCGTGAAAGATATCGATGTTTGACAAATACTAAGTAGATATTTCCGTTGGCTAAAAATGTGTCTCTTTAATTAACGAAGTTATCAATTAAAAACTTCGAGTTAACAAAGATACTCTATTTGTCAACATGCAAATGGTTTCTCCAAATTGTTGTTCTTCCAGTCTTATGACATTTTCTACAAAAAATGAGATCACCAATGTTGTTAAAAATTAGTGTTGCAATCAGTAACAAAGGAATTTATCGTTTGTAATTAAATAAAATCATTAGCTTAAATATTTTCAATGAAAAAATGAATTGTAATTTATCGTCTGCAGATATATTTTCTCTACTTTTCGAAAATTAAATGTATATTAAACTTTTTTAGATAATTGAATGAAGAAAAAAAAATATTTAGAATGGTGAAAACATTTTAAAAATAACCAATATATTTTTTAATATTAAGCAAAAATTTAATGCAGATGAAATGAAAATTAGTTTATATATTTCAACATAATGTGAAAAATATTTAGTAATGAAGTATCATTAAATTAAATATAATATACATGATAACTATTGCTATGCACTTTTAAGTTAAGCCCAGAAATTTTTGAAATGAAATATAAGAGGCAACTTAGATCAGTTTGTATAAAGATATAGTTTTTTAACTCAAAACATATTTAAACGATTATCTAAATCGGAATATTTTTTTCTGTAAATAATTTAGCGATTTTTAAAATTTAGAGATGAAGTAGCTTGGGCGTTTTTCGCAAATGGTTCGTTTCCTCAACCACGACAGCTTTTAACTCTAGTCATGTCTTAAATATATAGATAAATTATAAAATGATGCAAAAATATTATTTAAAATGATACAAAAATGATGTTTAAGATATTTATAATAATCACGTAAGTTATTTTCAATGAGTCTGACTAAATCATATTCTATAAAACAATAACTTTAAAAAGTTGCATCTTTACTGCTAAAAGCATCATTTTAAACCTAACTGGTACATTAGAAATGAATATAGAATATTACATATTGTGTCCTAAATTAATTAAAATGTAATAGTAAAAAATATAGGCATTAGAAAAAAATTTGGTGTGAAACAACCACACGACTTCCATTATACACTATTACATGCAGGGGAAAGTTGGGCAAAACGGGATACCATTGTTGTTGTTTTTTTACTACGGAAAATATGTTGAAGAAAACCACACACTTTTTTTTTTTAATAACTACAAAATTTATTGAAGAACACAAAAAAAATATTTTTAACTAATTGTAATGATTTCAAAATAGTAAAAAAAAAGTATTTTCCAAACTCTTACACATCCCGTTTTAGCATACCTGGGTTGGATAAAACGGGATAGGGATTACAATGTTTAATTTTTTGTGTAAAAACTAACTGAAAAGCATAATTAACTGACAGAAAACTGTAAAGCAAAATTTCCACTTGAAAGAACAATGTCTTCAGTAATCAGAGACTTAAAATAAGAGTTTTTTATGTTTTTATTTACAAAATGGGAAAGCTTTTATTTAGGCCTATAGCAGAAGAAAAGTCGCATAAAAAAGGCATTGGAACACGCTTCGTGAGCCCCTTCTTGGCATCCAGAACATTGTATCCAACCTTCAACAGCCTTGGAATCGACGTACAGTGTATTACAATATATGCAGGTTTCTCCTCCCTCTGTTTCATCTTCAGAGAATGGCGACATGCATTCTTGGCTACTTGCTGAAGGTTCATTAAACTTTTCTATGTTTTCACTTTTAACATCAGGATTAGGCGTTCTTTTGGATTCTTTTATAGGCCTACTCTCAGGTTTGGATGGACCTGGGTAGCTCTTTTCTTCCTCATTTCCTTTTCTTATAAACTTCTTTTTGGAATTTTTAGAAGGATTTCTTATCAGCCTTTTCTTTAATTTTCTTGGTTCTTTCTTGTAGTTTTATCATCCTTTCTATTTCCTCCATTTCTAACTCACTGTTATATGGAAATGATGTTATTACTACAGTTTCTTTTTTCTCTTATCAGCCTTGTTTTCTGGGCGAGGTCCTTTTACTTGCGGTACAGGTAGAACAAACTTTGGAGAGATGGAAAAGGGTAGCTTAGGTCGATAAAGAGTTCTAATTCTTTCTTCCCTGAGGATGTTGCATGTTGGTCTGTCCGTAGGCTGTCTCCTGACAGGTTTGTTGACTGGTCTACTCCTACGATGTCCCTTGAGAAAAGTATATAAAAACTGTATCCCGTTTTATCCAACTCATAAGTGTCCTGTTTTGTCCAACTCCGACATTTTTCAAAATAAGCATGGCTGCTGCCTAAATGTGAAAGGAAAATTAGGTAGACTACACATGAGAATATTCACTAATAAAGGCTTAATCAAATGTAATATTCACCGGAATTGTGTTTCCATATATGTAGGCAGAATAATGTAGAAAACAACGCATGTAAATGTAGAAAGTGTTAAGAAAACAGAATAAAAAAATTTCTAAGAACTACAACTTTTTATCAACTAGTGGTCTCGATACGGGACGAACTGAGAATGATGTAATGATGGCCAAGAACAAGTTTCTGTCGTCATTCGCTCCATAGCAGTACTAGCCGTGTACCTAGGCGACGTACCCCGTTTTGTCCGACTATCCCGTTTTATCAAACTTTCCTCTATTATATGCATTTTTTTTTGGAGATAATGTGATCATAAGACCTAACGAAGTAGAAACCTAATTTTTTTTTTTTTTTCAGTAGAAGGAACTTGATACACGTGTAAACACATATAGAACATAGTTTACAAAGCGCGATAAAAAATAAGAAGAAAATAATTATAAAAAAATATGTCTTTAACAGAGTTTAATTTAGTACGACAGGACTAATTTTTATATTGCAACCTTGTAACTGCCAAAAAAAATCGTCTGAATTGATGAAGGTTTTTATACATCACCATTAAGATCATTAGCTATTATCAAAACATATTCAGAAGAAATAGCCAACATATATTTAGAAGCCATAATCCATGCATATCCTAGTGGCCTCAACGACAAATATTCAGAAACAATCTATACATAATTTCAAGTTATTGCCAACAAATATTCAAAAGATATATTCAATACATATTCAGAAAGATGTCACCAACACATATAAGAAGCCATAATGAATAAGTACTCCAAAGATATTGCCATGATGTATTCAGAAGCCATCGTTAATATATATTCGGAAGATATTGCCGACAAATATGCAAAAGCCATTATTAATGTATTTGTAGAAGATATCGTCAATAATATCGAGAAACCATAATCAACATATATCTGGAAGATATAGCCAGCATATATTCAGAAGCCGTACAATGCATGAATATTGACGGTTTCTAATACAAAGATCGGCAACTAGTTTCTACATGTGAGCAAGGAAGAATCTCTAGCTTAAAAGTAGTTTTTAAAAAATGTAACAGTTTTTACGGGTTTGACAAAATATGTTAAGATATTTTAACTAGTTAGGAGTATAAGGTTGATTTTTTTTTTTTTTTTTTTTTTTTATACCAACATAG
Organism: Salticus scenicus; assembly: GCA_963930645.1. Lineage (NCBI taxonomy): Eukaryota > Metazoa > Arthropoda > Arachnida > Araneae > Salticidae > Salticus > Salticus scenicus. The sequence continues at coordinate 77,533,472 of OZ005650.1, forward strand.
AGGAAAATGCGAGATTTTGGAATCGAACCCGAGGCCTCCGCTTAACGTACGGATTCTCTTCCACTGAGCCCCTTCAGGTTGATAACAAGCTCGACTTCCACTGAGCCCCCTGCTGATAACCAGCTCCACATTTCTCACCTAATAACCTTTGGTAAGGCCACTGTAGCTGCAAACACAAATGTGGCGGTTATTATGTGAGAATTGTCGATTTGGTTTTGAGTCAGGGTGGCACAATGGAAACGCATCCGCACATTAATCTGGGGACCCGGGTTTGATTCCTGGCTCTGGCATTCTTCACACTGTTGGTATAAAAAAAATCAACTTTTATACTCCAAACTACTTAAAATGAATTTTCACGGTTGATGCGTTTATTATAAAAATTTCAAAATATTATAAGTCAGTTTAGGAAATTAAATGGTGAAATTGGATATTGACAGGCATCCTGGCATAGGAACACCACAGAATAGTAACAAAGCAAAATCGCTCTCTGAAAGAAATAATCCTGTTATACTAAAAATTGGTCGAGTTATTTTTTGAAAATACAAATTTCTGAAGTCAAAAACTGACCTAGCTAAGCAGGATGGCTGGTTATTCTCCTGTAATAACCACGTAATGCATGATAAAGGATATCTAAAATGGATTTATATAACAATCTTCATGAAAATCGTTATTGCCATTTGAGATACCAAATTTTACAAAAACGTGGCATACTCAATTATTGAACGGAAAAGAATAATTACATATAAAAGTATATTTAAAAGAGTCAATATGGCGAGTTTAAAAAAAAATCTCTGAAGCAGTTTAAAAAGGAACACGCGAGATCTGAAATTGAGCTATTTATACAGAACGCTTATCAATTTTCTTGAATTAACCAACTACATCATTCGAAAGGACATCTAATAGAGTGTTTATTTAGAACGTTGATGAAAATCGTGTAGAGCCGTTTCTGAGATACGGACTTACGGTCCTAGTTCCAGTTTCCGACGTCCCATTTCCGGTTTTCTTATTTTCACCAAAATTTGGAAACTTCATATGTACACCAGACCAGTCTTAATTCTGAAGATTCGTAGTTCTATCTTTATTAGTTTCGAAGATATTATAGTCAGAAGATTCCCCATATACGTACACATTGACCAATTGTCCAAAACTACGTTTTGAACTCAGGAGACTTTAAAGCGTGTAAATGATGTGAAAAATCGATATTGAATTTTTGGACCGAATACTTACGGTAGTCGGGTAATGGAAGTAAGATATTCATAATTTATTTAAGCAAGTAATTATACATAAAAATTCATCGGCAAATAATGTCAATTTAGGTGTTTAAGTGGGGGGGGGGGGGGGGTATATACTAAAGCTGTAACACTAAATGGTTTATATATTAAAAATTTATCTTAGTTCTAAAAAAAAAAAAAAAATAAAAAATAAAAAATGATACCGTTCTTGTTTTTTTTTTTTGTGTGTGTGTCTAGCTGTCCATTATAAGTTTTCGCCCAAAATTAACGCAAATTGTTCAGTCGTCGGGCGTTAAAACAGATTTTTGACATAATATAAATCATATAATATTAAATATTATGTACTTTAATGTGATATACAATATTTGAGTATCTATAATATTGTTGTTCTTTTGTTTTCTGTTATATATTATTAATATTCCTATTTAATGAGTGGCAAATTTGTGAATAGGCAAGTAGAGCTCTGTAGGTGTTAATGAGCGAAACGAATTGGGAGGGGATGAAGCCTTCCTCAGGGGATAGTGAGCGGAGCGAGCAAGGGCCAGACATTCCTGGAGTGTGAGTGTGAATATATATATAAAATGTGTGCGTATAAATTGATTGAGGAATTTTTTTTTCTTTCAGAAAACATTTTTTTTTTTTTAGTGAGAAATATTCCCTTTTGAGGGAACAGTTATGGAAAATATAGTCTGAATAGAACACTTTGTACCCAACATAACAAATAATTCGTTTCTGTAATAAAAAGTTTATGTAACTCAAATTATTCATTTATGGTTTAGTATAATTTTTTATCATATAACAGATTGAATTTTAAACCTATACACATTTTCATCATAAATTTATACCTTTGATGGTTAGTTGGGTTTAACGTTGCACAAGATTATACCTTTGAAAGCTAATGAGATATTTTTTTTTCTTTACATATCACATTGCTTCAAAAATTTAATTCTGCTGTTTAAAATATTTGACATGATCTATTTATGCGCGGAAGATTATACAAATTAAGATTTCATAGATAAAAATAATCTCTTAAAAATATTTTTATCTATTTTAAATGTTAATTAAAATTAAATTCTGAATTCACAAAACTTTCGCCTTTTAAATTATATAATATGTACATAAAATAAAAACTTTCATACGGTATAAATCTGTAACTTATAGAATAAGAGAAAAAACAATAACGAAATATTCTTATAGGCTATATATATTGTATAACAATTGATGCTGAAAAGTTATTTTCAATGAATACGGCATGGCGCCTCTTTTATATCTAAGGAGTTATATTATTCCCATTACGCTCGAAAACTGTTATGTTCTTTAGGAGTGTAAGATATATAAAAGGATCGATATTGTATGTAAAGATACATAAAACTGTGAATAAGCTAAGAAAATAAGCTTAATATTTTAATTGAAACTTTCACTATACTTAGAAAATACGTGTGTGAAATAAGCAGTTAAATCCAGAAATGAAATTCATTATTTATAGCAACAATATGAAGTAAAGCGCGCGCACACACACACAAACAAACAAACAAAAAAAAAAAAATAAATAAATATTTCAGGGGATATACAAACATTAATTTTTTAGAGAAAGATTTTCCTGATTGGGCGAATTCTTTCACTCAAAGAAAATTTCAACCGAACATTATGATTATCATTACTTTTTGTACAAAATGAAGCATATCAATAAAAAGCATATCAAAAAACAAAACCTTATTGTTCATATTTTAGTCTCAGTGTTCTAGAAGGTTACTAGCAACAACTTTTTTTTTCTTTTAATTACGCAACATCAATTAGATTTTTTGTCTCTTATTATTGCCTGAAATTTTCCTTCTGCGTTCAACATACAAAAATCTCATTTATGTCTGCTTTTGAATTAATAACGTGTAACTTACATATAAATAGGTAACGTATGTTACAGGTAATTTGAACAATTTGAATTTTAACTACGTACTCAATAAATTCTAATTCTGAAAAATTTGCACCGACTCAGTCGTATTGTAGTAAATGAAAGAACTGGTTTATGTAATAATATTCAAACTTAAATTTCTTCACACAAACACTACCGGTTTCGAAAGGCGCTCTTTCGAAAACAGTAATGCTTTTATTAGTTTTATGGTGTGTGAAGAAGTTTTAATTTGAATATCCATTGTATAGGTAAATATATTGACATTTTTCTCACAAGTATCATTAGATTAATTTTATTGTAGCAGTAATTGAAGTACAACGAAATCTTTTCGTATTACAGTTAGTCCCACAAGTTGTGTATTTTTGTGTAGCACACTACGGAGTTTCAGAGAAATCTGGTATTAAGCTAAAAGATATGACATCAAAATGTGTTTATTAAATTTAGGCTTATTGTGTTATTCTTTTGTGCAATTTTCATAATAAATTGTTATGAAGTTATTAAAATTTCTTGAGCTTCTTTTATCACAAACATAATTGATTACAGTTCATAATTGATGAGGTATCAGAATAGTTCGTGAAACTAAGCAATATTGGAAGTTCTTTGGAATAGTCTGGTAACGTATGTTACAGGAATTATAGGTAAGGTACGTTACAGGTAACTTTGAACAATTTGATTATTGGAAGTTCTTTGGAATAGTCTGGTAACGTATGTTACAGGAACGATAGGTAGCGCATGTTACAGGTAACTTTGAACAATTCGAATTTCAACTACGTACTCAATAAATTCTAATTCTGAAAAATTTGCACCGACTCAGTTGTATTGTACTAAATGAAAGAATTGGTTTGTATAATAATATTGAAACTTAAACTTCTTCACACAAACATTACCGGTTTTGAAAGGGCGCCCTTTTGACACCAGTAGTGTTTTTAATAATTGTATGGTGTGTGAAGAAGTTTTTAATTTGAATATCCATTGTATAGGTAAATATATTTGACATATGTCTCCCAAATATCCTTAGACTAATTTTATTGAAGCAGTAATCGATGTATAAGAAAATCGTTTCGTAATACAATTAGTTTCACAAGTTTTGTATTTTTGTGTAGCACACTACAGTTTCACATTAGCTCATACATGTTTTTTAAATTTAGGCTTATTGCGTTCTTTTTACAATTTTCACAATAAAATGTTGCTAAAAATTGTTCAGCTTTTTTTACCACAAACATAGTAGATTACAGTTGATTATAGATAAAATTTCAGAATAGTTTATGAAATTAAACAATATAGGAGTTTCTCTGGAATAGTATCTTTTTCTCTGTGTCTGTATGCGCGCAATCTACCAATAAGTATTTGGACGCATTCGAATTTAAACACATTGTGAAATATCTATAAAATTTCTTTTGGAATCATCTTGAGCGTAAAGAACATGTTATACTTCATTGTGTATTTCAGCAAAAGTTATGTTCTGAAAAAAAAAGGGGGCAATTAATTTGTAGATAAGATAACAAAATCTGGTGTGAAACAACCACACCCCACCCCTTCCATTATTCCCTATTGCATGTATTATATACATATTTTGACAATATTATATGCATTTTTGGAATTTTGCAGTAAGAGAAACTTGTTACATGTGTAAAGACATATAAACAGGTCTTTTACAGCAAGTTGAAAAGAAAAACTAGTTGGCATAGGTGGACTCCGCGCAGTTCCCAATCATGTATTTGTTTCCACACATTTTAATTATTGTTAAAAACTATCAAAGTAAAATTGACATATCGCATCCCGGCAAGAAACAGGACACAACTTTAAAATGCAGTATTTGAGAAGAATCAACTTAAAGATGGTATAAAGAATGAACTTGACTATAATAAAACTAACAAGTGCCTCTCAGGTGGATGAATTGAGAGTTATAGATGCGACATTTTCCGCGCTCTTTGAGGGCATTTTATACGCATTTTTGAATAACATAAACACAAATTTCCCATAGGTTGATTTCTTGGAAATCGAAATATTCTAATCACTTCGTTTATCTATCTCCCTCTCTCCTTTATTTATATATATGTATATGTGTGTGTGTAGAATCTTGGCTGGGCGTCAAGAGGTGGGACAATGATGAGATGCAACTTAGAGAACTACGCGTTTATTGAAGACACACAAAATATACAAAGATAATATTATAAAAGTAGAATTTCCATCCATAACCATTTGCTGGTTTCGAGGCCTAATACACATAACAAGCTCTCTTCATCATTAGAACTAACACAAAGTAACATATGAGCACTTGCTCGCTCTAATAATTCACATTAGCACCTATGCGTACTATTTCAAATGTGAGATTGTGGTATAGAGCCCTCCATGGCTCTACCCAACTATTAAGAGCACTACAAGCTCTAATTAGAAGAAAATGACCACATGAGCCTTCGCGCTGACGGTCTCAACAGCTGTTCATGGCAGGCAGATCCCAACTGACTTCCGTTCGTCATGTCGTTGAAAGATGAGCATCAGAGGCAGCGCCATCTGTTGACTGTACAAGGAATGCGTCCCACAAAGTTTTCTATATATATATATATATATATATATATATATATATATATATATATATATATATATATATATATATATATATATATATATATATATATAATCGAAAGTTTATCATCACGATAACGCCGTAAGTAATACTCCAAATCGAACCAATTTTGAACAGCAAATTTATCTTATAAATATCTTTGTTAACCAAGTTGCTCCACATTTTTGTTTTCAAGTGGCGATGTATGCATAAACTATATAAGGGTCTCAATCAAGTTTATAAATGAATTTTATCCGTCATGGTATTTCCAATCATTTTTTTCTCCCCAAACAATCCGTAACTCTAAACTTTCATTAAAATCGCTCTGTCCATTTCCGTGTAAACCCTATTTCTGCCAAACATTGCAATTGGCCTTTAAATGTTTATTGGCCTTTAAATGTTATGTAATGCAATTGGCCTTTAAAAAAAAACGACGGCAGAGAAATTTTTTTAAAGACCACTTTCAGAGTTCTAAAACTGAACTACCTAATCAGAATGACCATTTAATTTTTCTGTAACAACCACGTGAAACATCCTAAATTATATCTAAAATGGATTTATGCAACAATTTCCTATAAAATCCTTAGAGCCGTTTTTTGAGATACCAACTTTTACCAAAACTTGGCATACTCTATTATTGACCAGAGAACAATAATTACATACAAAACGATATTTAAAAAGTTAATATGGCGAGTTTGAAAAAAGAAGAAAAAAAAAAAAAGAAAAAAAAGTAGTCATTTTTAAAGAAACGCTCTTGCGAGTCCGGAAATTCAGCTATTTATACAGGACACCTATCAATTTTCCTGAACTAAACAAGTATATCATTCGTAAGGACATCTAATAGTGTTTACATAGCAACTTTGAAGAAAATCGTTCAGCCATTTTTGGGGTATAGACAGACGGTCGCACTTCCGGATTCCGATGACCCACTTCCGTGTTTCCCAATTTTCATCAAAATTTGGAAAATTTATTTGTACACCAGATCTGTATCAGTTGTGAAGTTTCGTAGTTCTATCTTTATTAGTTTCTGATATATGATAGCCAGAGGGTTCCACACATACATACTCACACTGACCAGTTGTCATAAACTACTATTTTGGTCTCATGAGGCCTTAAAATCAGGTGAAAACTCGATATCGAATTTTTAGACCGAATAGAATACTTCTTACGGTAGTAAGGCAATGGAAGTAAAAAGATAAAGTGTATGAAATAAAATATTATAAACAAAATGATAAAGGCAAAATATTAGAAGAAAAATATTTAATTTGCTTTTTTGTATGATACGTAAAAAAAAAAAAAAAAAAAATTAAAAGATTGCTGATATAACGTGAAAATTTCCCCAAATATAAATAAAATTATTAACACATATATGGAGTCTTAATTCTACATTTTATCGAAATAGTCCAACGCTTAGCGAGGCTATATATGTAAATTTTACGAATATATCTTTGTATTTTTATTGAACAAACCTTAAATATGAAATCGTAACTAAATGCTATATAAAATAATTTGTGATACCATAATAAAACATCGCATTGATGGGAAATTTAGAAAGATTTGAATCTATTTTCACCTAATTTTTATAAAAATGCATTTAAATATGAAGTATTGGAACATACTAATCAAAAACAAATATTTGTTATTTAAAAACAGTATATCTTTGTTTGAACTTAATTTATACACCAAATATTTAGTTAAAATTAATTATTGAATATAAATTTAAATAGTATTTTAATTTTCATTGCTAAAGTATGCGAATTAAATCTGTACATTTTCATTTGTAATAAATGTATTAATAGAATGTAATAATTATATAAACAAACTCTACCGCCTTAATTAAGTTCATAATTAAGACAATTTTATAAAATGTAATTAGTTTTGTTGAGTAAGATTTTATCGTCATGTCCTTTAATATCTGAAATATGAAAAGATTTGAAGTGTGATGTAGAAGAATCTGTTTTTGATTGATGAAAATAATTATCAGTTAATTACCTGTCAACGTATTGTAAATTAAGTAATTGAAAATCATGGATTATTTTCTCTGACGGTTTATGACATTTTACATAATGTATGTTAAGGAATATTTAAAAAAAAAAAAAAAAAAAAAAAAAGGCTCATGAATTTTTCAGTAATTGGTATTTTGTTCATTTAATTTTATAAACTTACGCAGTAAATATTTTATATGAATAAATTATTATATGTGTGTATGTTGGTGCATCTACATCTCCTCCTGAACCACTGAACTGATTTCAAGCATAATTGAACAGTTATTGCTTACTACCAGGTTGAGCTATGGTTTTGAGGCTAATTGGCTACTCTAGTGTCCTAAGCCTGTAGGTAGAATTCCCTCCCTGGAGGGGGGGGGGTTATTTTAAAGGGGTAATAGCCCGTATTTACGGGAGTTTGAGAGAAAACCACTGCTCCGAATGCCTACGTCGATGAGCGCGACCTGGGATCAAGCCTGGCTCTTTTCATCTACCAGCTTTGAGCGCAGAACCACTCGGCCGCTGTTTAGCTGAGCTATTATGGGAGTTTCGTATCTGTTGTGCATCCACTATGGGAGGGTGTGATAATGACAGAATTACCACTAGGAAAATTAATTTTTCAAAAATGCAGCTAGAAACATTAATTTTTATATAGAGGCTATTTCTAATGTGTACTATTTCCTAAAATATTTTTAAAAGAAATCGAAATTAGAAAGAGAGGAATTGAATAAAAATTTTAATTAAAAACGTAAAATTATGGTTTCTTCAAATTTTGATGCAAGCGATTAAAACATTTTATTTTGAATTCGTTACGATGACGTTGTGTATTAAAAAATATTTTAACTATATTTAAACATGTTAAATGCTATCAGGTCCAGAAAGTATCCCAAGTTAAATTTCTATAGTCTTTTAAAATTGTTATTTTTAGATGACATTCGATGGAAAACGTGCATTTTCATAGAGAAAACTGATACACCTTTATGCGATTGTGTAGGGATTTTATTTACTAGCTGTGGAAAAAAGTTTAAAATATAGTAATATAAACTCTAAATTATAATATAATACCAGAAGGATTTTGCATGTTTTCTATTACATTTTGTTTGCCCCCTCCTCCCCCCAAAAAAAATAATTAAAAAAAAAAAAATAAAAGTACGTTTTCTTTTCACGTTATGTTCAAGAAGTTAATTATTTAAAAAAATAATTAATTTGTAACAAATATTTTCAAGGTATGATGATAAATATAGTATTTTTTTTAAATGCCGCATTGTATCTGACTCATCCAGACACACAAATAGACATTTTCTATGAAAATGGTTCAAATATTACTCAGGACATCTTAAAACATCGAAATCCATCGAAAAGTAAATGTCAAAAATATTTATAAATATGTTATTTTCGTCTAAGTTAAAAGATTTCATGACAAAATAAAGTAGGTTGCAATTTCGTTTATGAAGCGAATAATGAAAAGACCCCCCCCCCTCCCACCCGAAAAAAAAATAATTATTTGATTTTGTTATATTTAATGTTTTTAAAATAAAATTAGAACACGACGAATAAATCTTTTAACTAGTCATTAAAGTTTTAATTGTAAATATTTTTTTTTCTTACCTTAAGTGTAATAAGGTTTAATGGTTAGCCACATAGAGAAATTCAACATAATTACTTATCTCTCACTGAAGTTTAGAAACGAGTTGCAGATAGATTCTTATTCTACGTGATTATCCTCTGTGGGAGGGGAGAGAAAAGGTCTAGAAAAATCACATTTTTTCTTTAATTTATTTAGCAACAATGCAGCTATACAATTTTTTATTAAAATCGCACAATCAACTGTGGAAGAAAATCATATTTATTGAAATTGTTATTTTTCCGACTGAGTGAAAATAATGCCTGGACCGGGAGTCGAACCCCGGATCATTGACTTACATGGTCAAGGCTCAACCAATTGAGCTATCCAGGCCGACAACCGGCCAGCATTACTTACTCAGACAACCTTTAGGCAGAAACATCTCTGGTCTATCATGTAGATAGCTCGACAGAAATAAGCCGCAGGAAATGGAAAACACCATTAAACAATGGGAGAAATAAATAAAATTTTTATTAAAATCGCACAATCAACTGTGGAAGAAAATCATATTATTAAATTTTTTTTTTTTTTTTTTTTTTGCCTAAAGGTTCTCTGAGTGAGTAATGCTGACCTGTTGTCGGCCTGGCTAGCTCAATTGGTAGAGCCTTGACCTTGTAAGTGAATGATCCGGGGTTCGACTCCCGGTCCAGGCGTTATATTCACTCAGTCGGAAAAATAAAAATTTCAATAAATGCAGCTATAGTTGCCAACTTAGCACCTTTTCTCTATCGGAAAACTTAATAAAATATTTTACCTTGTTTAAGTTTGCTGATTAAATGAAATAAATATTTCTATTAAATATTTCTGGTGGCCAAAAGGTGCTACGTTGGAAACTATGAATGCAGGTAGAAACTTCCATTTTGATATGTTGGCTATTTCTAACGTATACTATTTCCTAAAATATTGTTTAAAAAAAAAAAATCCAAATTAAATGGAAAGAAAAGAGGAAAAAAAAATCTCAAATTTTAGTTTCATCAAACTTTCGTGCAAGTGATTAAAACGTTTTATTGTGAATAAGTGAAAATGACATTGTGTCTAATAAATTTTAAAACATGTTAAAATGAAAACACTTTCAGAAAATATTCCAAGTAAATTACTAAAATCCCATGTAAATTAATAACTAGAAAGTAAGTAAATAATAGTTTTTCAAAATTGTCTATCGATGCGATTCGATGGGAAACGTGTATTTTCATCGAGAAAACTGCTATGCTTTTCTGAGATTGCGTGGAAATTTTATGTACGAGCGGTAGAAAAAGTGGTAAAAAATCGTAATATAAACTTTTAATTATAATATAATACGGCAAGGATTTTCATGTTACATATTACATTTCAATAGTCAGCATAAAAAAAAAGAACTTTTTATAGAATATTTTATTTTTTATGAACGTTTTCATTGTGGTTATGTACGAGAAGTCAATTATTTAAAAAATATGTATACCATTTGTAGCAAACGATATCCGTTCATATTTTCGAGGTAGGATAATAAATATAGGAATTAAGGGGGGGGATGAAATTTATTATTATGAAAATGATTCACTGAAATATAGTAAAGATCAAGGCGAGCAAATCCAGTTAGTCTCTACAAATAAGAAGAGGCGTGCACAGTGCAGCCACATATCCTAAAGCTAGCAGTGAGGACACGTCCAAAATGTTGGAGGGATGCCAGCTTGACCAAAAGTTTGAAATTTGGAAAAAATCCAGTAATTCCGCGTTCTGTGTTATTGCTCATTTTCTCTGAGTCAGATAACTGTCACCCCTATTTTAGCATTGGACTCGCTGAGTTAGCACTTGCGCAGATGCTTCCATGGTTTCATGAAATGTGGTCGAAGATTATGTCCGTCGCTTTGTTGGCAAACAATTAACCGTAGTGATACAGAACTTTTAATGGAGGTCCATTTTGACATTCGTGATATACCTTGAAGTCCAATTTCCGATGTATTTACTCATTAGCACAGTAGGTTACTGCATCATGTAAATAACTTGAAGGCCATGGTTTCAATCCTCTAAGGGCCAATATGTTACTTTCCGCAGATAATCAATAGAATATGGGTCAAGAATATCTAAAATCGCATGGATGGTGAGAAAAAACAAAATAGAAAATTTAGCCTTATAGATAAGTACTTGCCAAAGGCTGATCAGAGTCGCTGTATTTTACATGAAGGTCTATTTTGACCTCTCCTGGTGATCTGAAAGCCATACTTTCAAATTTTTCAAAGACGGTTTTAAATTAATTAAAATTTTTGCAGCTGAAGAGTTTGTATGGTGCTACCATCTGTTATCATAAACTGAATACTATAATCTGGTCGATGAACGTCTGTCCGAAAAACGTAAGTTGTAAATGACGCAGCGCCAGTTCTCGTTAGTTAGCACCTAAATTAGTGTCCAATTACAATGCATTTGAAAGTAGTGCGGACCCACAGCCAACACAGAGCACGTGAAAAAGACGCCATCTTTAGGGGATTCCAGTGGAATATTTAGTTTTTACTTTTTCAAGTGATTTAATGTATAGCGATTGTTATTTAAAAATAGATTTTTAAATATAATGGTTAGCAAGAAAGGCTAAGCATGTTAATAATGAAACAGTTATTATTAGTGATGACTTAATATAACGATAAGGATTCGTAAAATCCTATATATTATTATATTTTTAATTAAGGAAAGCAAAGTAAAATTAGTATGTTGCAGCTATCACAAAACTGCATAATTTTTGTACAACAGTGTACTGGTTAACGTAAACAAAAATTTAATCATAACCTCTCACAATAAAGATATTGTATAACATGTATGCATGTATTTGGTGTAACTTCAACCAAAAAATTCTGAGATGTCACCAAATGATAAATCGCGGAAGGTGAGTTACCAGTAGCGCCTTCTGTAGATAATTATGTACCCAAATTAAGTTAACACTTTCAGAATGAACATTTGAAATTTGGTGTATTTATACACAATAGAATCTGAGATATAGCCTCAAGACTGTTATAAAGAGATCAATGCAGTTTAGACCTGCCGTCTCTTTACGTATATGTACCAAATTTAATTCATTCAATTTTCTCATAATGACATAGTTAAATATGAAGTTTCGTGCAACTATACATAATTCAAACTAAAATACTGCCTACCAGTAAATCGAGGAAATTGGTTAGAATCATCTGTTGGGAGATGTGCATAAAGTGTTAGCAGATAAGAATTTATACCAAAGTGAGGATAAACATAAATTTGCATGATATTTAGTGATGTAGTAATTTAGGGTTGCCCAGACACACAGACATGCATTTTACTAAAAACAATATTTCAATTCTTATTCGGAATATCTTAGATCATCAAAATCTATCGAAAAGTTAATTTCAATACGAACACAAAAAATTCAATGAAAAAATTTGTCCTACAAATGTCCTATGGTATTAAATGTTTGTATGATATTCTTCTAAATATAGCATAGGTAGTGTTAATTAGTATGTCATACGTGATAACTAGATTGTTAGACACGATTATAAACAAAAAAAAGACCATGGGTTTTAGATCATCTTAGCGAAAAACTTATTTTTAGAAATTCTTTTCACAAATCTTCTAATTCCACTATCGTAACTATCAACATGATCCTATTACAGGAAATTTTTATGCTAGAATTAACTTTCATTAATACTTTCATATATTTCCTTAAGCTTGGAAATTTTTTCTTTTTATATTTTCCAAAATTCAGCTAATTTTTGAAGATTAATGCCTTTTTCAAAACTAAAAAAAATGTTTCAGCTATAAAAGCATGAATTATGATAAGCAAACAAAAATCAGTTTGTGAAATCATAGCTTTTATTATTTTCATAAATTGCAGATAATAATAAAATTTTAAAATCTTTAGGATTCATGTTTAAATTTATTATTGGATAAATCTTTTTGTTGTATAATATATTTATAACTTAAATTATTTTAAAATTCATAATATAAATAATGCATTCACTTGTGATTTTTTTTTTACAATTAATCTTACTGCTTACATATATATATATATATATATATATATATATATATATATATATATATTACAAAGCTATCGGTATAAGGTTATGTTTTTTGCTTCATTTCATGTTAAATTTCATGCGATTATTTCAATAAACATTTTTACTAATAATCCTTTTAATTTTAAATCATTATTTTCTAATATTTTAAAATACTAGATAATCGTCATATATTATCTACTGATAATATTAATTATAGGTAAGTGATAATAATTTTATAATATAATTGGTTATTTTGTTGAGGGTACAGATGTGTATTTACTGTACTTAATAATTTTTAAAATGTAGAAAATAAGATTTTTATAATAAGCTAACAAAATATATCTAAAAATAATCAGATATGAATATTTTAGTTTTATATTTTTACAGCTCCCATACTTTTAATTTGCTACAAATTTACGATAAAAATGAGCTTACATGTAGAAATTGTAAAATTGCGTACGTATAGAAAAATTGAACAATTTAAGTTACAGGTTATTTTTAATAGTAACCAAGAAAGAAATAAAATTGAGTTTTGAATAATAATAAAAGCTTCAAATACCGAGCTTCTACCAATTTTAAAGTCTCTGTGCATGAAGATTTTATGAATGATTATTCGTTTCACATATAAAGAAGGCTAGATCGAAATACGCCTCGCATGATTGATTAACCCTCACTTTCACAAGATGGGGTAGATGAAATTTAGTTAAGCCCGTTTCATTCAAAAAATGCGCTAATTCACCAGAGATAGCAAACATAACCAGTAGAATGTTGCACCATCTAAACGATACAAAAAGGCGCAGTGCTGGTGATTTTCGCCAAACGTGCCAAGCGGCACCTGAAAGCAATTTTTCTGCAGTAACGCCTTGATATTGGAAAAGCGATGGTTAATTAACTTTTAAATTAATTATTGAAACAGTTTATTTAAGGAATATTATATTTGTGTAATGAAACAAATATTTGCCCAGAATTCTAAATGTAAAAAGGAATTTTAAAAACATTATAAATAAAAATATCATTTAAAAATTTTATTATAAAAATAAAATTTTGTAAACTTTATATAAGAGAATGAATATTTTTAATCTTATATTCAATAGAAAATGTGAAGTCATTGAAGAAAAAACTTTTTACTACAACAAACAATTTGATAGCAGCATTTAATATTAAAAGTCCTGTAGACGCTATCAATCACACGTTTTAAACGGGACATACTTTTAAAAATTGTTTTATTCTATATATTCTATACTTATATAACTTATAGATTTATTGTCTTACAATTATCTTAAATATTATAGAAATTTGCACGCATATTCATTGGAATACATACAGATGTAAAAATAAATACCGAAAGTTAAAAGAAGCCACATAATCAAATACCACACGCTCAAAGCTTGTCAAACTTTGCTTTTAAAAGGCTGACCCAAACATTTTTACTTTCTTCTGTATTCAATAGAAAAAATCATTGGGTTTGTAAAAATTTTAGACTTCTGGTTTTCGACGAATTAGCATGTTTTGAGAGATCTAGAAAATGATTTCACCATTTTTAGAAAATGTCTGTTTGTGTGTGTGACAAAAATTTTGTTGGAACTGTATTTCCGGAACTACTGCTCCGAATTACATATAAATATATATGTAGAGGCACCTTGACCTAAATTGGTGCCTAGCAACTTTTGGTATCGACTGCTCAACAGGCGGTGCTGCTATACAACGATTTCTGTATTTTAAGGGGAAGTCACATCTCAGGTTCTATTGCGTATAATCAGACAAAACTTGATATATAAAAAGATAAGACTTTATACTGGTGTAATTTGAATGCTTATCGGTCAACAGGTGACGCTGTTGTACAGCTATATCTGATATTTAAGGTAAGGCTATATATCATTAACTACAGCACAGAAATGCATACAATTTTATATGTATTGCCTGCCTAAAGTATTGCCTGCCAACTGTTGGTGTAAAGCGCTCAACAGGTGTCTCTGCTATACAGCGATATCGACAATTTAAACGGAAGGCTATATCTCAGGTTCTATTGCGTCCAATCAAATTTTCATATGCCAGAAGGCCACTATGAGACCTCATATTAATTCAATTTGCTTATCGGCGGTGCTATACACAGATTTCCGCAATTTAAGGGAAGGTTATAGCTAAAGAGCTACTGCACAGAATTGCATATAAGTTTACGTGTAGATGCACCTTGACGTAGATTATCGCCTATAAACTTTTGCTGTCAATCGATCAACAGGCGGCGCTGCTACACAGCGATTTCCGCAATCTAAGGGAAGGTTATATCTCAGATTATATTGCGTATCATCAAAAAATACTTGATATTCGAGAAGGCCATTATGAGACATTTTTCTGACTCAAATTGGATGCATATCGGCTGACAGGTGGCGCTGTTATACTGAAAATTTCCTCGAAAACGGGATGGTTATATCTCAATTTCTATGGCATATAACAATACGAAATTTGATGTACGAGAGAACCGTTATGAAAATGCACTTTTAAGATCTTATTTACAGACAGTAAAACTGTCTTTCTTTGGATATTTAGTGTTAGTTTTCTCTAAGTTGAAAATTATTTGCATTCATTATATTGGATAATTTTAATAAATGGCAGTTTACTACATTATTTTCACCTAGTGAATTTGTATAGAAAAATATGGAATAAAGTTTTGTGGTGGCCACAACATACAATTTTCCCCTTTAATATTGTTACCATCGTGGAAATGGATGAGACATGTCCGTTACACGATGGAAGTTTCAAGAAAATCAGTCGTGTTTTTGTAAATATATGTATATTAGACAACTGAAAAAGTTCGGTCATTTAAGGCAAGATAGTTTGTTTCAAAAGGAATGCGTACCTGTTTGCTCGTACCATTTTTTTACACTATAATTTCTAATACCTTGTATAAACTTGTATGGGGTCTGCCATTGAAAAATTTTCCCAATTCCTTCAGGTTATAGTTGAACTCTCAAGAATTTAGTGATGCGGTACACGTCTGTCTGATATTGTTTGGAAAATCATCAATCTGTAGCACTCCCATTACCGTCAAGTTCACCAAACACGTTCAATCAATATCAGGGCTATTTTGTTCAACTACAAACCTAGAGCTAAGGGGAAAAACACTGACATTTTAAAGATGAAAAGGTCTTTTAATAGCTCAAACGAAAGGTCTTCTCAAAACAAACATTTTGGAAAAAGTTTGAAAAATTGGGTTAAAAAAAGAAGAAAAAAGATATTTAATGAATCTAAGGGCAATCTGGCTTGATTTTATAAAATTGGCGTGTGAGAGTATAGGGCAAAGAAGGCTTACTTAGATTTTGAAAGCTACGATTATGTCATCTCTTACAAATGTCTTTTTAAAAACAATCATTTAAAAAATCTTCGTGATAATTTTTAAGAAATTTATGAGTCATGAAAGTGCTTTTTCAAGCGGTAGGGGTAACGCCTTCAAATTTTTGAAAACTGTAAAAATCATGCAAATTTATTTTGAATCTTTAAAATCTGAAATAGAAGAAAAATTTGTTAGCTCTTTGAAAGAAATTCTTAATGTTCGCCTTCTTAGGCTTCACCGATTCCACAACAGCTCCATCTTTTACAAAATCAAAATTCCTGATTGGATTGCTATGGCATGTTTTTTTTTTTTTTTTTCTTATAAAGAAATTTCGCTGTGTTTTTTAAATAAAGGGTTGTAAGACGTGCACTTCTTTAAGGCCTTTTTTTCGGGATGAAAAATTTCTGCCTCTTTTCTTAGCACTAATTTTATACAATAATGACTATGCTGTTTAACCATGGCATATTGCTATAAAAATACAGTAAATATTTCTGTATGGAAATCGCGGACGGGTAAAGGTTGGGAAGTAAGGTAAGGAAAATTGTAATTTTCGAAATTGTAAGGAAAATTGTAATTTTCGAAAATATTTCAAAAACGTCAAGGATAAGGTAATTAACGATGTCAAAAAGTATTAATTTTATAATTAAAAAATATATATATTTTAATACATGAGATAGCAAATTAATTAAATGTTAATGAAATATTCGTGAGATGATGTTTAGTAAGACGTAAAATGTTTTGGATGTTTAAATTGGAAATTTGGCTTTAGGCGACCACGTCCCTGAACCAAGTGATTTGACCGCAAGTTATAAAGCAAATGTTTAAAAAACTGATTTGTATCATTTTCGGAACTTAGAAAATATTAAAAAAAAAGTGTATAGCAAATGCAAAATACGTTCTTCAAAAACAATGCTGGAACAATTAAACAAAGCAGGTGAAAGAACAGAACATATATGAAAAAAAAAACCATTATAAAGGAAAAGAATTAGAAAAAACAATACTTCGGTTGACGAAAAATTAAAAGAAAAGAAAAAAATTACATAATCACTAGATTGAAATGGTGTTTTATCTCACGAGTAAAATTTACTTTATTTTGAGCTGCTAATAAAAGCTGGTATGACGACGAAAATGTGACAATTTAATGAAAATTGCACACAAATTTTCCATACATTATGGTACGGAGGTGCACAACTTTTCATGGAATCGGGAAAATTTTCATGTTCAAGGGATACATTAACACGTTGAGCGCCATGACTGACAGTGTCAAATATGATATAAAGCCGCGTCAACCATGGGTGGTTGACAGTGTCAAATATGATATAAAACTAAAAATATAACGTTGTTTAATGTAGCTACTGAAAATTTATTTAAAATTTACTTAATTTTTATTTATTACAGGATAATATCATAAAAGAATTTTACTGGATTTTATTAAGAATTCGCGTGGCGCTCAATGTGTTAACTGGAAATAAAACACCGTTATTATAAAAATGACACCTTACCGATTATTTTGGAAATATCCGAGACTTTCTCGGAAACAGCATTTCAAGATAATTCACCTTCTTATACGGCGTCTGTGGTGTGTTTGATTCAAATTGTTCAAATTACCTATCTATTCCTATGAGTACCTATAATTATGTAAGCAATCATAACTTTTTTTCATTTTAAGTTAAATCCCACGACGTATATCGTAGAATGTCTTCTTTACCAGACATGGAAATAGCCCTAATCTCAATACGCTCAAAATGTTTAGCCTATAAAAAGGCTCGGGAAGAGGGAGGTGGATTTGAAGTTTGCCGCCTACAACTCTTCAAGAACTAGAAAAATTATTTACGATATTTGACACAGGGAATTTTTTTTTTTTTATGTAAAAAAAAAAACTGTACAATACTATGCCATTGCGCAATAAAGCAGTAATTCCATATAAATGTAGAATTAACCTAATGCAGAATACATATTTTTATTAAGTAATTGTTTAGATCTCGCAAATAATTTTATTTCGTATTGTAAAATATAATTTCATACAATAAATAATAATAGAATACAAAGTATATGCTTATTATATAACGTTTAAAAAGAAAGTTTCATGTAGATTTTTATTAAATACACCGTAGAAGGTAATAAAGTACATTACTAAATCGAAAATTTACATAAGTGTATCATCTCATCGATTTGGTGTTATGCAACCATGACAGTTTTATTTGTTTCAATCATTATTTTTGAAATTATTACAAATAAAGATGTAAGTGAATTTTTTCTGTAGTGGCTTTTTTTTTTCCCCTCTCAGTATATCTACATATTTACATCTATCAGTGCGTATAGTCTTTATATTTGATTTATATATAATGTGTGATTAAAAACTTTAAATATTTAAAACTTAACTCTCAATTCGTCTTTAAATTTTGAGTTACTGCAACAAAATAATTCGAATATATCGTTTTATTTTTATAAAGAAATATATTTTTTATGGAAAAATGAATTATTTCGTAGAAAAGTCTAAAATATATTTTCTACTATTTTTGAATTTATTTATTCGAATGACGGAACATGTATCTTCAATAGCTTGCTTTTTTCGATAAAAAATGAATTTTCAAAAAGAACAACATTCGAAATAGATTTATACTTTTACAAGTTTTATTATTGGATTCTGAATGATATGCAAACATTTATTTGCGTGTTTTTTGAGAATTAAATATAGACAAAGTATTTGTATGTGTAATACAGGGTTATTACAAATAAATCATCGGGTTTTGATACATTACTACGTCCGAACTTGGAAACGTATATGTTTTCATGACAACGCAAACGAGAGGGCGTTAACTACAGTTTCACGTTGCGTATCTGCAATGTGCGTGTGGTTGCCATGGTTGCTGCGCCAAGGTCATATTCAAAATGGCGACTGGAGAGCAGAAAGCATTTTGTGTACTAGAATTTTCAAAGTGTGAATCGCTCATAACCGTTCAGAGAGCATTCCGGCGGGCATACAAATGCAAACCACCAACACAGAAATCATTCTGCGCTGGTATCGACAGTTCAAAGAAACCCGTTGTTTATGTAAAGGCAAAAGTTCCGGCCGACCAAACGTTACTGAAGAAACAGTGAGCAGAGTTAGTTTCACCCGTAGTCCCCCACACACACGAGCACATATTGAACATCTATAATATAGACGTTAATTTTGGATGCTTTCAGTTTATTTTTATGTATAACTCATTGTTTTAACCCAATTATGTTCCGAAATAAACGCTTCGGAAACCCGATGATTCTTTTATAATAACTATGTATATTTAATTGATTAAAATGTTTAGGTCCAAGTGCTAAAGTACGTACGAGAAAAAGTATTGTTGCGTACTTAAGGTTCGTGAATGAATGAAAGGTCTTGCAGAGGCTTAAAACATTACATAATATTCCAAAAAATTAAGTCTCAATCAGGTATCAGCTTTACATTCACCAGAAAACACAGCGTAAATAACAGCTGACAACATAAGCATCACAGCATAAACTGTGTCATTTATGTAACATAGAATATAAGCTGTAATCAATAGTAGAGACTCCATCAGCGAGGGCCCTTAACACCACAAAACCTTGGTCTCAATTGAACTTTAGACGACAAAAATGAGATCCTATATTTGTAGTTCAACATATTTCTAGAATTTTTCAGGTATTTTGCGAAATATTCGATTTAGAGCATAAATAATCGATATATCAATAAGGATTATCTCACCAAAGTCGCTAAAAAAAATGCCAAAGGGCGATAAACTAGTCAACATTACGCCAAATTTGCCGACAAGGCCAACGTTGCCCTGGGGAAGCTATTTAACAGCTTTTTAAAGGAAAATGAGATATTTTAACACCAGTTCAAAGATGAATAGGAGAAACTTAACATTCTATAACCTGACCAAGACTCTTTAATCAAAATTACATAAAAATGATAACTACTATTTACAAATTCGTAACTATTTTAAAAGCACAATATTGATAAATTCTGTATTTGCAATTATATTTTGAATGCAATCATGACTTTGGTAGTAGAGTTGCCGTATGATATTCTGCGGCATAGATTTCCACGCATAATGCACTTGGCTAATCAAATCCGCAGAGGTTAATACTGACTGACAATGATTATGCATTTAACATCCGATCATATTCTTCTGTATATGTACACGATTGGATATGTACATGGAAATCTTGCAAGCCAATAATATGTAAACTTTCTGTAGATCATAACAGCAGCGGTGTAAAGGCGTTTGTATTAAAGTTGAAAAACACTCCTTTGAGCATTGTTCATAAAAGACAGCATTACCAGGTCTAATGTGTATTGCAAAATTTGCCGTCAACGTGCCTCAATTAACGTGCGAGAGCAAAACATTTGGTATAAATTCGTCATATCTACGATGCAACAGTTTGGTGCCAAGTGAAACCTGGCATTCGTAATACTAACATATGACCACCATTGGCACTAAAATTAAAATTACTATTGTTTGAGAACGTAAAATATTTTTTTTTCACTTTCAAGGGACTTACAGTGACAACTTTTAACATCGAAAGATTCATTAATTTTAATCTGGCCGAGAATGTTCCACAGGTTGATATGGAGTACCTTTAATGTTGCATTAGAACTATGCAGTAGGCAATACGCGATGGATTCTTCACAGTTGTGTATTATATCAATCAGTGTATTACTACACTTAACTAAGTGAACTGTAGTTTTTCTACTCAACATACCTTTTGTATGAATATATTTGGTTAAGTTCGATCCCAAATATAACGTAGTAAATAAAGAACTAGCTGCAATTAGTGCTTAAGATAAGGCATGAGATCTGGCACGTTCACCAAGATTCTAAGTGTATGACGATGGTTCGCACTAAGTTTCGATGCGCGGTCATGTACTTGACTCTGTGATTTGATCGCCCATTAAAATTAGATTACGGGGAGCTACACCCATTTTACAGGATCGAGATTGTGAAGGCAAATTTGTGACCACCCGTAGATGTGATTCTTACAAGGAGAGGTCACAACAGGGAAAATTCAGATCGGGACCAAATTACGCGGGACTGTAGTGTACTATGAAAATAACAACATATTAAAGCAGTAGCACCCACTAGCCGCAAAATTTCGAGAGAAAATCGTTTAAAGTTTCCGTAATCTTTAAATATAAGGTACTTCGCAAGCGAGTCAACACCCAGTGGTGTGAGCTTAAAGCACGAGGCTGTCACCCAGACGATCTGGGTTCGATGATACCTACGGGAGTTTCTTTTTTTCTTTAATTTTTTTTATGTAATCTAAACATTTTATTCATTTTTACTTACTTTTATAATTCAAAATTTGAAAATTTTAATAAAAGAATATTTAATTTTCTTGGATATAAAATATTTTTTTTTTTCTATTTTTAATATTTGTAACTTAAAAATACAATAAATTTTTACAACTTAAAAAATAAATTTTAGTTTTGCAAAACCCTAAATAACAAATATAAGGGAAAACAGATGATAAAAATTTTAAATAATAAGCAAGCTGTAAAACTAAGTGCAAAATAGTTAGCAGGTGTACTTAAATCTTAGTTTGAGCTTCCTGATTTGATTTTAATATGTATAAGTTACGTAACGCTTTTAGCTTGTAAATAATAGAGAGCAGCTAGAATTTTAGTTCGTGCACAAAAGGATTAAAAAAAAAAAAAATGTCGTTGTCGAAGAAGAAAGTATGTTGATTAACATTTTAAAATCTACATTTAAAGGTAACATTTATTTACCTATAATAATTAAATAGCGTCGTAATCCTATCCTATAATTTTTCAAGAAGCTGTATTGATTGGAGAAGTAATTATTTAATTTGGATAGTAATTATATATGCAATTAAAATCATCATTTCTCTATAATTTTATTTTTTGTAATTAAAAAACAAAATTTAGTATTGTTTTAAATGTACCCAAAATAAAATATTTGGTTAAATAATTAAAAAGAGTTTCTTTATCTTTACCTTATTTTATAGTTAAAACAAAACTAAAATTTATTTTGAAGTCATAGAAATTTATTGTATTTTTAAGTTATATATACAAGAAAATTAAATAATCTTTTAATTAAATTTAAAAATTTTGAATGGAATTATAAAATAAAGTAAAAATAAATAAAAGTTTAGATTACATAAAATAAAGAAGAAAAAAAAGTCCGGTAGGTAGAATTTAACTGAGGTCGTCTGGGTAGCAGCCGCGTGCTTTACGCTCACGCCACTGAAGCGCTGACAAACTTGCTAAATAACTTTTATTTTAAGATCGCTGAAACTTTAAATGCTTTTTTCTCTAAATTCTGTGGCTAGTGTGTGCTACTGCTTTAATACATTACCTTCATAGAATACTACTATCCTGCGCAATTTCATCCCGATCTAAATTTTCCACGTTGCGACTTCTCTTAGTTTGACAGTAACTGTTAATTCACAGCATAATTATTCTCGGATATTATTAGTCATTTGGCTGACTTTTTAAAAATTTACTCAGTATAGTCCACAGTTTATCTTTTCAGGTTTGAAGTATTCAAATATCACAATGTTTTTTATAACAGGAAACTAGCCGAACTCAATATTTATCTATTAAATCCTCTTGTTTATCTTTAAATGACAAAATGTCAGTATATTTTCATACACATTTAATTTTTTCTCATGAATTTTTTTATTAGAATAGTAAACTTTTCAATATTTTAATGAATTCTTGTTATATTTTAATAAAGAGATTTCAAAACTTCATGTTTCCACTATGAGTATTGGTGTTTCATAGCAGAATACATAAGTTATCTTTTTAATTAAAGATGCGTATACCTTGTTATTTTTTGCTTACTGAAAAGCATTAAAATGTTATTAAGAATCCTTTTTTCAAAATTTAAACAATTTTGAAATTTTATAACATTCTTAATCTCTATTTAACATATCGCTCTGAATAATCACGGGTTTTGTTTAGGAAATTTAGCAACGTATATTCAAATTTAACAATAATTCATTTATAACGCAAAACAATATCCGATACATGAATCATAATTAATAAAACATACTAAGCCGAAAATATTTCATAAAAAATATTTTCGAGAAATTACAATAAATATTAAATATTTTCTAAATATAACTTTATTCTTAATCTTATTTATTTATTATTATACTGAAACTATGAATATGCTACATATTTGACTTTTGTTCATATCTGTTTCATGTAATTACAGCAATTCATTCTAAAAAAAAAATCTTAAGTAATTTTTTATTACCTACGAAAAAAATCGATGGAAATGTGTTCCTAATAATAATTTCTAAGAGATTATTTAGTGATGATGGCTAAATGTAAAAGCTTTCGAGACAATTCCCCTCGCTAAATTTTTAGCAAATTATTGAATATAAAATTTTAATATTATTTAAATTTACATTCATATGTATTATGAAATAAAAATGATTAGAATTATAAAAATCTTGAAATAGAAATACAGAGTGTGATATTAATACTTTAATTTCTGAAATATAAGGGAAAATATTCCGTCATAACCGTATTTTTCAAATTTATACATATTTAAACGAATAAAATATGAACATGAAAATTCCATTACCGTTCTCAGCTATTTAATGTTTTTAAATCATCTAATGCAGTTAAATTTCAAAACAAATTTAAAATATTTAGCTTGAGATGGAAAATAGCTTTTGATACTAATAAGTCACTGGATAAATTTACAAAATTAGAAATTAATTCAATTATTTACTGTTTCAAAAATTAAATTGTTTGAAATTAATTAGCTAGATTATGCTGTAAGAATTTTTGAACCTTTTTTTGTAAAATGCAGTTTATTATATACAGTTGAGGTATTTAGTGAATTTTCATTACTTGTAATGCTTTATTATTCTCTTTTTCATTGTATTGTATTAAATTAAAGCTTTTTAAATCAATTTATATTATTTGATAAGATATAAAATAATGCTCGATAACTGAGAAATAATTAGCAACCGCTTAAAATATAGTCTTTGAAATACCACCGATTAGCTGAAAGTTTGAGTAGAAACTGAAATCATTGAGTGTTGTTATTGATTTTCAGAATTTCCAGGATAATTCAGCGCTAGAAACAACTGATGCATATTGGGAAATGTCCTAACTGAGATTCTATTGAAGCTAAGGATTCTAAATTTTGTTAAAACAAAAGTGTTTTTTTTTTTTTTTTTTTTTTTTTTTTGGGGGGGGGGGGGGCGGAAGCAAATTACGATTCTGAATTGACCGATTTCATGCAAAGTCGCATAATTTGAAGCTAACTGTTATTCCTCTTACAAAAAAGGATCTGTCAAAGACAATCGTTTAGCTTGAAGTCTAACAGAAACTACTCTCCTCGAGATTCTTGTTAGTGAGTTATATAGTTTTCGAGGTAGTTTTGCACTAAAAGCCAGTGGAGCGTACTGGAAAATTCCAGAACTCAGTTTTTATGGAAGTTGGAGATTCCAAACTTTTGCTACTAAAAACTATAACTTTTTCCCAAATTCTTATGTACTTACTGTCATTCACTACGGTAAGTTTGTGAATCTCAAGATAATAAAAAAAAAAAATGCGGCTTCACTTTAAGGCAAATATAAACTTTTTCATTTGCCTCTCCGTGGCTGTGGTAGTTAGAGCGCCATGTTAGTAATGCGGTGGTCGAGCGTTCGATACTCCGAAGGCCCGGAGTGTTAATTTTTGCAGATAATTAGTAGAAAAGATGTCAATTGATAAAAGATTTTTCGTTGACTACACAGTATCCTAAGAATTTTTGAAGAGATTCTAAAGAAGCCTTTTTTTAGGTTTGAATGCTGAAATTTAAGGCAAAAATGTAGTATTCAAGCATAAAAATGTTTTATAAAAATTAACTCATCGATAAATTCACAAAGTAGTACACAAACATATTTAAAATATTTTTTAAAACTCAAAATTAAAAAAATTGTTTGCAGGGAGCAACATTGTATGCATATTTTTATAATTCTAAAACAATTATGCAGTTATTTACAAAAAAAAAACAAAAAAAAAACATGCATATTTACGTTTGTAATGACCGATAGAGATGGCACAACCAGAGCAATAACTACTGGCAAATCATAGCAATGGACCAAAATGCCTCAGAAACGCTTAAGCAGGCGTGTATCGAATCTTCGACTGCCTGACCGCCTAGACTTTCGTGGTTTATAAAAGAGTACAAATTCTATGTTTCTACTTTAAATATAATACCGTGTAGAAAATAGTAGGTAAAGAAGTAGGCAGATTCTAGTCAACAATGATCAATAATATATCTTTCCATTTTATAATCTCGTTCCACTTCATAGCTGTTTTATACAGCTTTTGAGGAAGTTAGTTGTGCCAATGCAGCTTTCTAGAAAAAAAGTTTCATTACTTTCCCCTTTTCAAATGTTTTAACGTTGAATATTTGAAATAAAAATATTTAAAGTTAATCAAAAATATAAGGAAAAACTATATTTGCATTAAAAATGTCACGTTTTAAAAACATTATTGCTATATTTATTTTGGATGTGTAGTCATACAAAAAAGATAAACAATCCGTACCCTTTCATTCCCAAACAAAAATTAAAATCACTAAAACGTACAATTATTGCAAAACTTTGGTCCCACATTATAAGATTTAGTTTAAAATAAAATAACTTAAACGAAAACAAGCTTTTTATTTATTTTTTATTTTTTTTTACATATAGCATGAAATTTTACATTTGTAAGAGTTATATTACATTAATCGTTATATATGTGTGCCACAGAAAAATAATTTTACAACTAAATAAAACAAAATAAGATTTTTTTTTTTTACTATTTCTTATTTTTCATTACCAAATAACATTGTTCAGGAATTTTAACGCCGATTATAACAGTAAACTTTCTTCCAGATATTATTTACATTAGATGGCATACTACTGAAATTTTTGTAAGTCCTGTGTAAATTTTATAAATATTTTCTATTCTATAGATTATACTTAAATATATAAAATTTTTAATGTATCAAAATTTCTTAACCTACTCACAATCGCAATTGTTTTAGACCGTAATATTCCTTATTAATGCAATGCAGCTCTGTCAGAGTTAAGAATACTGTGTTCATAATATTTATGTATAATATATTGCGATAAATAGGAAACTTTTTTTTTTTAATTGGCTCCTTTTTACATTAAATAAAACCATTTAAGTTTTAATTAATTCTGTATATAAACTAGCATTATATCCGAATTAGTTACGCCTCTGTAAGCTAATCATAATAATTGCATGCACTAATTTCCATAAGGATCAGAGTGTTGTAACATCAATGACATGAATCAGTTGCATGGCAACCGAAGTATAGATGGGGGGGAGCGCTTACAGCAACCATACATAATCATTAATATTGTTTACTAATGTTAAAGAAGGTATTCGTTGATTTAGGTTAGTCATATAAGCTAAAGTAGAATCTACTTCTTAGAAATTGAATTATTTTTCCCTTAATAGATAGATTTAGTTTTGAAAACTGGCGATATTTAATGATTTTAGTTATGTTTAGGCAACTAATTTTACTTTTAGCAAAATGTTCTAAAATTAAAGTTATTAAATTTTAAGAGTTGAAATAATTTTATTTTTATTTTTCTGTTTTTTAAATAAAAATCTCATAACGATACTCACGAAAAATTATGATTTTTGATTAAAAATTTTCACCTGAGAATTAAGTGTAAATAATTGTTGAGATCTGTTACATTATGTGATCTAATGTAATAATGATTTAATGAATAAATTAATTTTTTGTTACATTATAAGTCTTCGTCTTTAAATATTTTATTGCATTTAATTTGCATACAAATGTACATTTATGAATTTTTCTTTTTTCTTTTTTTTCTTTTTTTTTTTTTTTTTTTTTTAAGGGTTCGTTATTTTAGTTATCTTTTAAAAATTGTTTTAGAAGCTGGTGTAAGAAGTGAAAAAAAATACTTAAATTTAATCATAGTTCAAAATACATTAAAATTTAACTAATATTTTATTTCTGATGTACAGGAAATCTTGCATAAATTGTGTATTTCATCTTCATTAACAATTTTCGCCTTTTTAAAATTTAAAAACCTATCTTGTTTCCAAGTACCGGCCACTTGAAAATTTAAATTCACATGAAGAGGTATTTATGAACAGATTTTCTTAAAACTGCATGTGTACATAGCAGACATCAATATTTCTACCAAGTCCATTAATATTTTGTAGCCGCAATTTTGTTTTAAAATGACGGCTACTTGATAAGAAAAATGAAATCAACCTACCTTTCCAAATGAGACGAAAGCACATTTTCCTAAATTCTTATGTACTTACTGTCATTCACTACGGTATGTTTGGGAATCTCAACCTAATAAAAAATGCGCCTCCATTTTAAGGTAAATATAAGCTTTTTCATTTGTCTCTCCGTGGCTCAGGTGATTAGAGCGCCATGTTTGTAACCCGGTGGTCCAGCGTTCGATTCCCCAAAGGTCCGGAGTGTTAATTTTTGCACAGTATTAGTAGAAAAGAATTGATAAAAGAAAATTTATTGTTTACAGTATCAATTTTTCAAGAGTTCATACACTACATGAACTCTTGAAAAGAGTTCAAGACTACATTGTAAATTTTTCAAGAGTTTTTTAAGGAGCCTTTTCCTCCAAATTCTTTTGTACTTATTGTCATTCACTACGGTATGTTTGTGAATCTCAAGCTAATAAAAAATGCGCCTCCATTTTAAAGTAAATATAAGCTTTTACATTTCTCTCCGTGGCTCAGTTGGTTAGAGGGCTATATTAGTAACACGGTAGTCGAGCGTTCGGTACCCCGAAGTGTTGTTTTTTGCAGATATCAATAGAAAAGAAGTCAATTGATAAAAGAATTTTTCGTTGACTACACAGTATCCTAAGAATTTTCGAAGTGTTTTTTTAAGAAGCCTTTTCCTTATCTTACATCTCTTTAGAAGCAAAAATGAGTTTTTTGCGGAATACAAGCGCCCTCTATTGGGCGGAATATTCACTAAAATGTCAATGAAACAATTAACAATACAAAATAAAAATGATTAGGAAAAACACATAACCATTAACCAAATCAGTAAAATATTAAGTTAAAATATAAATGAAATAATAAACTAAAATAACTAGTATGTTGTGGCCACCACATGACTTTCTTCTACATTTTGTTATACAAATTCACTCAGTAAAAATAATTTATAAAAATTATTATTAAAAAAAAATTATCTTCCATGATAATGCAGACGATTTCCATATCAGAGAAGTAGTATAACACTAAATATCCAAAAAAAGTCAATTTTATTGTCAATATTATATTAAAAAAAAAAAAAAAATCTATAACTCCGATTTAAATTATCGCAGATCTATGGTTCAACCATTCGTTTTAAAGGTACTGGCGAGCTGTTTTGAAAGATACCCATCATAAAAATTTACTCCTCGAGTGGGGACTCCCCCCCCCAGTGGGGAGGCGAGGATCCTACACATACAAAAAATAATAATAATAATAATAATAATAATCCCAGTTGACTATCTCAATTAGATATAATTCTGGTAAATTTCCTAATGATTATTAAAAAATAATTCACTTTATGCGCATTTATACAAAATTTTGTCCTATACCACCATGTTAAAAATTTAGAAAAAGCGGGATGGCCATGCAACCTGTAAGACAATTTTTACCAAAAGTTGATAGGCACTAATTTATGTCAAGGTGCAACTACATACCAATTTGTATGAAATTCTGTGCGGTAGTTCCTGAGATACAGTCGCCACAAAATTTTGTCACACACACACAGACATTTTCTAAAAATGGTAAAATCATGTTCTACAGCTATCAAAACGTGTAAATCCATCAAAAACCCGAGGTCGAAAATTTTACGAATCAAATACTTTCTTCTATTGAATGTAGAAGAAAGTAAAAAGGTGCCTGAAACGAATAATTAAACTGCAGATATTGGCTCTTAATCAAAAAATGAAATAACAAAAATTTTAGGCAATCGTGTGGTGCTGCCATGTATTATAAAATTTAAGAAATAATTTCTCTTTTCTTAACACACTTGAAAATTCCACACTTTCGGTTAATAAACAAAAAAGTTACAATTTTTTTTGCAAATTAAATTTTATTCTAACTTCGAAAAGATTTATGCGATACGCTATATTAAGAAATTGGGTTTTAAAAGTTTTTTTTTTTTTCTTTAAATAGATTATTCATTTTTATCTTACTACATTATTGATTTTAATAAAACCATTTGATAAAATAATTTTTAATTTTACGATATCATATTCTGAATAATATTGCGCTTAAACATCTAAAAGAATTTTAATTTAATTCAAACGCTCTTTTGTCTCGGATTTAATTTTTACTTTCCGAACACTATAGTGAGGAAAGTATTGTAATCATGTCAAAAATCCGAATTGGAGATTTTGATGTTTCTATACGTTTCGAGGTCCCCTGAGTCCGTTTCCACTATTTTTGAGATGATGTATGTATGTGTGTGTGTGTGTATGTGTGTATGTATGTGTGTATGTCTGTGAGTGAACACGCTAGCGTCTAAACGCTTTGTTCGAATAAGCTGAAAGTTGGTACGTATATTGTAAGTCACCATAGTACGAACCCTATAGATTTTGGTGAATCTAGCACTTATAGTTTTTTTACAGGGACACAAAGAAAAATTCTTTATCATTATGGCCTATGGGAGCAAAATCTTAAAAGTGCGATAGCATCTAAACGCCTTATTCAATTAAGTAAAAACTTTATACACATATTATACGTCACAGATACTCAATCTGTATAGATTTTGGTGAATCTAGCACTTAGTTTTTTTACAGGGACACAAAGAAAAATTCCTTATCATTATGGCCTATGGGGCCAAATTCTTAAAAGGTGTGATAGCGTCTAAACGCCTTATTAATCTGAGCAAAAAATTTGTACATATGTTATAGGTCACATTTGCACCAACTGTATAGATTTTGGTGAATCTAGCACTTACAGTTTTTTTACAGGGACACAAAGAAAAATTCTTTATCATTATGGCCAAGGGATCAAAATCTTAAAAGTGCGATAGCATCTAAACGCCTGATTCAATTGAGCGAAAACTTTATACACATGTTATAGATCACAGATACTCAATCTGTATAGATTTTGGAGAATCTAGTGCTTATAGTTTTTTTTACAAAGACACAAAGAAAAATTCTTTGCCAAATTTTTAAAAGTGTGATAGCGTCTAAACGCCTTATTAATCTGAGCAAAGAATTTGTACACATGTTATAGGTCACATTTGAACCAACTGTATAGATTTTGGTGTATCTCACTTACAGTTTTTTTAAAGGGACACAAAGAAAAATTCTTTATCATTATGGCCTATGGGACTAAATTTTTAAAAGTGCGATAGCATCTAAACGCCTTATTCAATTGAGCTGAAAATTTGTATGAATATTATAAATCACTGTTGCACTAACTATAAGCATTTTGGTGAATCTAGCATTTATAGATTTTTACAGAGACACAACGAAAAATTCTTTATCATTATGATCTAAGGGCTCAAAGTTCAGTAGCGTTAAATAAAACCTCGTGTGATATATGGAGAAAAATACTCAAACACTCTATTATGGTTTTCTCTCTTTTGTTTGTTTAGCAACTCCTCTTTCTTTATTTTATCTACAAAACTGTTAGTTACTCAATATTCGGAAAGTCGAGTGGAGTCACTCCAGATTTTTTTTTTAAATATAGAAGAGAGGGTAAAAAAAAAAAAAAAAAAAAAAAAAAAAAAAAAGCGCTTATGTTTTCCACAAATTTATCTTTCCCCTCTGTGTCCGATTTAAGGAAACAATAGGGAAACAATTCACCTGCCATTGGAAGGTAATAGATATATTTATCACATA
The DNA here is from genome assembly GCA_963930645.1 of Salticus scenicus. Classification (NCBI taxonomy): domain Eukaryota; kingdom Metazoa; phylum Arthropoda; class Arachnida; order Araneae; family Salticidae; genus Salticus; species Salticus scenicus. The sequence continues at coordinate 77,564,976 of OZ005650.1, forward strand.
AATGCTTCTGATAATAATTAATAATAATTCCTTTATATTAAAGAAATAAACATAAATCTACTCAGCTCGGATAGCTTTTTTTTTTTTTTTTTTTTTTTTTCTCCCAAGTGGTAAATTATTTAGATAAAAACAATGATTTAATTAATATTGTAAATTTATTATCTGTTTAAATGTTATTGTATTAAATTCAAGTAATAAATATAAATACACGTCTTTTTTTCTTGCGGCAGATTGTTTAAAATTATTTGATTTGGGCATATTTTGATAAATATATTTCAAATGTGGACAATATTAATAACAATTGAATAAACAAATACAATGAAAAGCGTAAACTGGCATTAATTGTTGGAAACTGAATTAACACTAATATTTAAATAAATAAATAGGGATATATAGCTAAATTTAAAATCTAAAAATTATGTTTATTTGTTTTATTTTTTTAATATACCTTCTTAATTTTAAATGTTTTTAATTATAAGGTTTTATTTTCTTATAGTTCTTATTGAATTTTGTGCACGAATAACTAAAGGTAATTTTAGTTTAAAAAAAAAAATCATTGAGTCTTACATATAAAAAGTATTTATCAAATCCTGATATTTCATAAGGATTTTTTTTTTTCCTCTTTCTTTCTTTTTTTTTTTTTTTTTTTTTTTTTTTTTTGTTGTCTATTTAAACGAAGCAATTCAGCAGTCATTTTAAAGTAACGATATAATTATTATAGAAATACTCCTGGGAAAATTAACAAGTAAGGAATTAATTCATTTTAATTGAATGAAATACTAGACCTTTATTAATTTTGAAATATTGAGATAAAGTTAGTTTGATTAATTATTTGAATTCATTATGTCTGGTTCAGACTTCCTCAGTACAATATAATTAAACATATTCTTTTCTTGCTATATATTTTTAAAAATATATTTGCTTTTTATATATAATTTGGGGGAAAAAATCCATATCGAAATAACAATAAAATTTAACTTTCATAAAATTAACATATATAATCGATTTAAAAATCAAAAAACTTATTTAACACGTTAATCGCCATGTCAGTCATATGTGCCTGACGCTAAGAAGTTCTACATGAGCCATGTCAGACATATGTCTGACATGGCTCATGTAGAACTTCTTAGCGTCAGGCACATATGACTGACATGGCGATTAACGTGCTAATACTTGTTGTATGTTGTTTGGATGCGTCAGACATATAAGACTGACACGGCTTGTCGAGAAAAAAAGTTTTAATATAGGGCCATGTCAGTCATATATGAGTGACATAAAAAATAGTGTTTTTCCGGGAATTTTGGCAAAAGAGAATTTTTCTGTGATACATTAAGTTTCCTTGATACATTTTTAACTAAATTATCTAATAAAGTTACCATGGCCCATGTGAAATTTTTTCTGATATTATCGTGGCGATTAACGTGTTAATAAACTCATGATTAAAAGCATTTTTTTTTTTTTTTTCAATTGTATCGAAAGGAGATTAAATACATGTATATTTTTTAATGATGCAAACTTTTACAGATGGTTTCAATTGAACAGTTAAAATAACGGTTAAATTGATACAAGTAAATTACTAACTTTTTAGATTTGAATTCGAAAAGAATAGGAATCAGTAAGACGTATAAATTTTAGAAAGGCCATTTTTATTCTTTGCATCTGTTTAAAAAAAAACAATAGCGAATTAATTCATCTGCTATTTAAAGTAGCGATATAATTATTAAAGAAATAAATTTTTCTGGGGATGTTTAATAAAAAAGATTGAATACTTTAAATTAAATGGAATAATTAGGAGTTATAATTCATCTTAGATATTTTTTTATAATATTGAAATCATGAAGATAGAATCATTGCTTTAATTAATGTTTTATATTTGTTTTATTGTATTCCTTCTAATTCAGTAAAAATGAATTAATTAAAAATATTTGAAAGTTTTCTTGATATAAATTATTTCTTAAAATTATTTGCCTGTTTACATTGTCAATAAGGTACTTTAATTATGCATATGAATATTAACAATAGCATAAATAAATAAATAAAATGAAAAAAATCACAAAACCCCAATTATTGCATTCTGTTGCAATAGCAATTATATTCAAGCAACGCAAGTTTAGTAAATGTATACAGATAATTACATGATCAAACAAAATGTTTTATTTTATGTTATGATGCAATGCATTTTTTTATTATTATTATTATTATTCAAATACTTCCTATTTAACATGAAATATATTTTTAATTATAAGATCAAAAAATGTTTTGCGACAATTACATTCAAACAACTAAGAGTAATCTTAATTACATTCAATAAAATTACCATTTTAAACTATTTCATGCGGAAATAAAAATATTTATCGAAATTAATGTTTTCAAAAGAAATTATTTCTTCCTCCCTACCAATTTTAAAGAAATTATCTTGAAAAGATTCAGCTGCTATTTGAAAATAACGATATATTTTTTTAACGGATGCTTCTGGGAATAATTATCCAATAAGAGTTTAATTTAATGAAATAATTAGAACTATATTCTTCTCAAAATTTTAATGGCCTATTAAGATTAAATCAACAGTTTAATTAATCATATAAATTTACTATTTCTAATTCTTAATCAGTAGAGTTTAACACGCTGAGCGCCATGTCAGCCATTCTAGATTCTAGACATTTTGTGATATCTCTAAGTACTGAAGGAATCATCTTGAAACTTTAGGAGTGTGCAGAAATTGTTATACTTCAAACACTTCAGTGAAAGTTTTACCACGAAAGTAAAAACAGTTTTAATAAAAAAAAATTAAAACGTTGAACACCATATCAGCCATTCGTGGCTGACTTTGTCAAATATGATATAAATCCGCGTCAACCATCGGTGGTGGATATAAAACTAAAAATATTACATTTAATGATTGAAAATTTATTTAAAAATATACTTATTTTTTATTTATTAGGTACAGGAGGAATCATTATGGAATTTTAATGGATTTTAAGAATTTGCGTGGCGCTCAATGTGTTAATTGGAAATATTTATTTCTTTAGTACGATACGTTGTACTATTTCTTTTAGACAGCGTCGTTAACAATTTTTATCTATCATACTGAATAAAAGCTCAAACATTTATATTTTTATCTAAATATATAAAGCTGACAGTTTTTATCTGTCGCATTTTTAGCACAGATTATTAGATTTTATCAAATTTTTTACAATTTTTAATCAAGATAAAATATAGCTAACACAGCAATTTTTTTGTTTAAACAGATAAATGTTTTAAAAAAAGATTATAAAATTTTAACTTTAAGTAAGTTTTAAGACGTTAAAAATAACTAAGTATATATATATATATATATATATATATAGATTGTCGAAAAACAAAATGAACATGCACACTTTTTTTTTTAAATAATTAAAGTGTTAAAGAAAATGGAACAGCTTCAGTATAGCACCCCTTAGCGAAATTTGAAATTTAACTCCGAAGTAGCTCGGACATTTCTCGTCAAGATCTTACCTTACACAACTCCCATAGCCATTTTAATTTATCGCCAAGAAAAGTTTAAAAGCCACCAAGGAAGTTTTATGCTAAATCTATGCCAAAGAAATTTTAAGAAATGAATATATTAAGCGATTTTTGCGAAACACTATTAATTAAAACACTTTATAGGGAAGAACATATTAAAGTAAAACCTGTCATACTAAATTAAATTCTGTTTGTGCAGATTTTTAATGTCAATTTTTTCGGGGTTTCCTTTTGTGTTTTTGTTTGCAATTATTTGATTTATGTACGCTGTAATGACGAAATTTAATAATTATCTGTTTAAATAGCAATAATTTTACAATACTATAGATATAATAACGATTTTTTGCTAATTAATTAATTATTATAAGAACTAAGATAATAGTGAAATCTTTAAATTCGTGATTTATTGTATTTTTTGAAATAAGGGTATATTGCTTTAACATTAAATCGTTCCAATTAGATTCCTTTTCTTATAAATTATTTATACTAAAAGCTACGAATTTTCTTAATTTTATTCAAATGCATTATCATTATTAAATTTTGAAAATCTAAGACAAATAGAAGTTTAAAGATCGCATTATGAGGGAAAGCTCGCAAGTATCTAAATTTAATTAAATTTTTATTTTTAATAAACTATTTTTAAGTAGGAAGAACGCTGCCTCATACATTACAAAATGACAACATGGGACTGGCATTAAATTAAATTAAAAATTACTTGTTAAAATTTCTTCTTATTAGCCTAATTTATCGACTTTTAAACCGTGAAATTCGAAATCACAATTTATGCGCAAGTGAAGTGATGACGTCACAGGTCGTTCGTGGGACTAAGCATACGATTTCCTATGTTAATCGTCCACCGGAATTTTTACATAAGGAAAATTATACCCCGATTTCAATCCCCATATTTGAGTATAGTTATATATATGCTAGTGTTTGTATAAGATTATTTTTTCTGTAAAATTTATGAAATTTTTATTATAAATTTCAAAACTCTGGAAAAATAAAATACTTTCATTTTAGCATATAAACATGAATATTTAATGTCAATGTAATCAGATTCATTTCAAAGGAACGAATTTGATATCTGCCATCCTTGACGGAAAAAAATAATAATAAAAGATCGCCAAATTATCTGGCGAACATATTTAATTATTTTCAAAAATCATGGTTATTTTAATACAGAGCAATCAATAAATATAAAACAATATTTCGTAGAATATATCTGTACTGATAAGTATAAAGGATTTAAGTCCAAAAATGTCGATTTTGAGTTAAGTTCATAGTCAGACTAAGAAAAAAATTCTCTATCGACTGGTCTAAAGGATTTAAATCCATGTCTTTCAGTCTTTGAGAAAATCCATTGGTAAAAAAAGATTCAAATCAGAAATTTAGCATTAATCTTTGGTATAAAATATTTAATTCAATTTTTTCCCTTTATTAAATGAAGGTTGACAATCACTGAATGGTATAAAGGGTATAAACCAACATAACATTTTCCTAATCGATTCTTCTGATTAGTTTTTAGTTAGTTTAACTTTATTTTTCGTCTCCTGAAAAATAAAGAATATGGACTTATATCTGTACTGATAAGTATAAAGGATTTATGTATTACGAAAATATATATCAGACATGTATGTTTTCATATTACGTTTTTCATCACGATATACACAAAACGGAAAGAACGAACAGATATCAAACCTATGTCCTTTTTGTTTCTAGAATTTTGAAACTTAAAATTTTGTCAATTTCACAGCAAAATAACTTCATACTTGCCAACCATCTCATTAATAACCGTACAATTGTTAACGCCCCCTGCAAAAACGCCCCTTTTCTCACACCACTATATTTTTATAGTAATTCTCTCCAAATGTTGTTACGATTAAATAAGACTAAAATTACTCTAAAAAATTATTGGTGTGATAAAAAAGGCGGGTACTAAAAATTGTGCGGTTCATAATGAGATGGTTAGCAAGTATGTAACTTAATCTAACACAAGTGCGCGATGACCAATTTTTAATTATACACAAATATGGCGATTAAAATCGGGAAATAATTTTCCTCAATTTTTAATACTTTTTTTACAGAAAATCCAATGAACGATTAACATAAAAAATCTTTTACTTGGCCGCAACGACGATTAGAGACCTCACAATTCGATTGCTTAAAAATGCTTATATATATATATATAATTTTTTTTCCCCACTTTTCAAAAAATCTGTTTCATTCGCGATTTTTTCCTTAAAAAGCGTCTTTTTACGCCTATCGGAAAACAAAATCACTTTATACAACATAATGTTGAAGTTGTAAGATAGCCAGGTCACAAGTTTAAATATAGCTTGAAAGTAGGTTGAAAAAATTCACATTTAAATGTTTCTAAAAAAAAAAAAAAAATATATCAAACTTACTTTTGTCAAACATCGCAAAGAATATATTCCCATTTCTACCAAATAGACATTCCAATAATGATGGTAATCTGGTGTGTCACTCACACGAGTTTCTCTTACCCTGAAATTTAATAGTATAAATACAGGTTGGAGATTAAGAGGTAAGATAACGAGTACTGTAATGTAAACTTATGTTAAACAACTCAAATTAGGCTTCCGAAGAGTTTATATGATGATTAGTTCTGTGTGAGGGGGGGGGGGCTACCGACCCCTCAACCCCCGTTTCATTAATGCAGCTACATTTATATAAAATTTAATTCTGTTATTAAAATTAAAAGTTTACTTAAAATTATACAGACAATTTTCACATGCAACATTCATTGAAACTTATCACTCTTGATCAAACTTTTCCAGCAACAAACTTGTATTAACTTCAAAATACAACATTTGGATCTCCTAAAACTATTCGTTTTTAAGTTACTCTAAGAGACACAGACAAAGATCAAACGTTAAAAAACTTGACTACGGTTATCAGGAAACCTCCAAACGTGTAAAAAAAAAACATATGCAAAAAATAATCTGTCACTCGCACTACTTTCTCTTACCCTGAAATTTAATACTATAAATACAGGTTGGAGATTAAGAGGTAATATAACGAGTACTGTTATGTAAACCTATGTTAAACAATTTAAATTAGGCTTCGGAAGAGATTTATATGATAATTACCTCTGTGTGAGGGGGGGGGGGCTACCGCCCCCCTCAACCCCCCGATTCATTAATGCACAAAAAAAGCGATGAATATTTAGCTTAAAACATACATTATTTACCATGTCTCTATGAGGAATTTATTTCAATTCCCGAACAGCTTTCCTGGAAATGATAAATTATTATTAGTAAAGCACATCCACTAACAACAAATAACAAGTGTGTTGTGGCCACCACACGACTTTCTTCTATATTTTTCTATACAAATTCAGTCAGTAAAAATAATTCATTAAAATTATTATTTAAAAAAAAAAAAAAAAATCTCCCATGATAATGCAGACAATTTCCATATTAGAGATGTACAACACTAAATATCCAAAAAAGGTGAATTTATTCTCAATATTACACACACACACACATATATATATATATATATATATATATATGTTAAAATGAAAAAAAAAATCGATAACTTTATTTTAAATTATCGCAGATCGATGGTTCAACCATTCGTTTTAAAGGTATTGGCAAGCTCTTTTGAAAGATATCCATGAAAATTTACTTCTCTCGAGGGGGGGGGGGAATTCCACCCCCACCCCCAGGGGGGAAGCGAGCTCCTACATACACAATGTTTTTCCCCTGTTGAGTTTCTGTGTATTCGTTTCATTTTGTTTAGTGCAGTCTGTAGATGTTACTCTATTTACCTGCAATTTCCCTCATAGACGTAATGTATTTGAATACTTTTGAGTGTCGCTGTACACGAACCATTTGTTTCATCTCAACGAAAAACTTAGTGTAGCATCCCTATATGATACACATTTAGCATACCGAGTTTGGAATTTCTGCTATTATTTGTTCTTGAGATATGCTGATCACAGACCATTCGCTAAAAACATGATTTTTGTATTCAGGGGACCTCAGAACATGTAAATATAACAAACACTCACGTTCGAAAATTTAACCCTAAAACAATACTTTCTCGACCCTATGGTTAAGAGAAAGTAATAATAATAGTATAAAACGCTTTGAAATCGGTCTGTTTGTTTGGAGGCTATAGTGTCAGAGACAGACCGCCCCCCCCCCCCCCCAAAAAAAAAAAAAAAAAAAAAAAAAAAAAAAAAACTTATAGCTCATAACATATTTCTCTGAGTTTAAAATCTTTTAGCTCCTCTGTTTAATGTTAGGGGGTTTAAAATTTATAGCAGTCACAAAACACTTTATTTTTTTTTTAAGTGTATTTATTTCTTTGTAGCTGTTTGAAAGAAACAATAATGAAAATCATTAACATGCCATTTAAAAAATGACAAATGAGTGATGTAATAAAAGGCGAGTGACTGGGGATTGGGAATTTATGCATAATAATTACAGCAATACTACTCATATTTAATAACAAACAAGACATTAATATACAGAAATTGAAAGAAAAAATAAAAACTTCATCCAAATTTTGTGTTTTATTTATTTTGGTAAATATTAAGATTAAAGCAACATTATAGTTAATTCTTCAAATCATCTAATATAGTTTTTTCCAATGTTAAAGTTAAATCAATAAAAGTTGCATACACATTTTGACGTATGATAATGGACCTCGAAATCCAAAACCCGGATTTATGATTATTATTATTATTATTTAAATTAATTTAAATATATAGATTTCTGAAATGACCAACTCTGGCGATACTAACGTAAATGTGATTTTTTCTTTTTTTTTTTTTTTTTTTCGTGACCTTGTGATTCAGTTTGTTAGAGCATCGTGTCAGTACCGCAAAGGACGTAGATTCTGTCCTCCAAGGGCCATTGTGTTACTTTTTGAGGATAATTAATAGAAAAAGTGTCAGTTGATAAAAAGGTATCTTTTCAGTGTCCTAAATCGTATGGATGACGAGAAAGTGACAAAAAACAAAGTTAAACTTATATATTTGTTGTTAAATTTGTTATATTATCTCTGTCTCTCTCTTAATATATGCATTGAGAGATTTATTTTATAGGTTCATGGTAGATGGTAGTGCCAATCATACACAAAATTATGAATTTTCAGTTTTATCCGCCACTATTTATATACAGAAATCTATCTAGCATTCACAGAATTTTTTCGCGGTTAAATAGGATATTTAATTATTGATAGGAAAAGATGGTGGAATCATAAATATATCTCTATGCGAGAGACACTACATTTAATATGGAATTATACATATATAGTTAAGCATACTATATGTTATAACTTTGCATACTCTTATTTGTATAATATAATAGGATAACTTAAAAAAAATCTAAAACGCATTCCATTCTTGAAATAAAAAAGAAAACCACTCATACATATATGCATATACTTGTTGTTAGGATATATATACTTTTTTTTATTGATATCACCTCTCAAACGTTTTTGAATGGAATGAAAACGATCATTATCTTCTGAAAGTTTCCTTGTTAATGGAAGATAAGTTTAAGCGATATTTTATTCGATTTTTTTTTTCAGTTAAAAACTCGGAAGACTGATAAATATCTTCAGGTTCATAACAGAAATCGATCGTTGAGTTACCGAACAATAGTTGTTGATAAATTTATAATGTTTAATAATTAATATTTTATTTATTATGTCATTTTTTGTGAGAATTAAGTGGAGACAATTGCAAAATAATTACTAATATATATATCTGAACAGAATATTAACATATTAAAATTTTTAGAACGTGAAATAAAACTCTGGGGTAGTAGTAAACTTTGTGAAGCATTAAAATCAAAGACGGTAATTTATTGTTCAGTACTACTTCGTACAATGAATTAATGTTATAGGAATTTACAAAATGCATGTTGCATCTCGCCTAACTGTAAAACATGTACCGTGGAATGTTAAAATATTGTATTTATGTCTATTGAAGCACTATGTTGTGAATCCCCAATTTCGATTATTGGATTGTTGATTCGAATTGTTAACATGTAGCAGTTCACCCAATTCTATGATCACCATGTGAATCTTCGTTTAAGGAATCTAGAGATAACACTGCTCGGCGTGAAAATTGCCCCCAAGACCATTTTTGCAAATTCTTATGTAAATTGACCTCCTGAAACCTAATGACGGCCATTTTGCCATATTACCCACCGTTTTTTGGAGATCCCCCCCCCCCTATTTTCACCACTTTTCGGTATTTTTATGGCTATAGATTTGATTAATAGTGGGGAAAAGAAATATTTTAACTGTTAAATACCTTCTGAGGGCCTAATGAGGTTTAAAAATTATATAACATGAACACTTGCAGCAAGAGGAAGATTTAAAAAGGAGGGGGGGGGGTTGCCATTGAAATTAAGAGTTACATTTATTGTGTTTCATTAATCATTTATTATTATCACTTATTATACAATATTTTTTTCTTATTTTTAAAATAATTATTTTCCATTCTCGAAATCAAATTCATGGCCATAAAATTACCGAAGTGTGATAAAAATTGGGGAATGAGGTGACGTTCCGAGATAACGGTGGTTGATGGGGCACAATAGGGGTCATATTAGGATTCAAGAGGTCAGTTTACTTAAGAATCAGCAGAAATGGTATCAGCGCTCTAAATTTTTCTTTTTCTTTTTTTCAGCTTAGTGTAATTAAACATTATTGGCTAATACATGATCTTCAGTTTTAAAGAAGGTTTTGACTCAATAATGTTATCTGAGGAAGTTTCTAAGTGCAATTTCAGACCTTGATTTACGCCTAGCACTGCAACTCTCTTTTTATCCTTATAAAAAAAATATACAAAAAAAAAAAAAAAAAAAAAAAAAAGTGCCTTTTCTAGCTATGTTAGTGCCTGTTTCTAGAATGCTTAAAAACAAATAGATAGATGTGAGTTATGAAATTAATAAAAGTTATTAAACCATACATTAAACTATTAAACATAAACTAATTGAAAACGAACCTGATATTTAATATTGTTAAGGAAAAAAAAAAAAAAAGATTAATTTTTTAGAGCATAAGTTGTAAGTAATATATGCGTGAAGATAAGGTAAAATATAATATCAGTTAACTTCTATGTATGTCAGGATTGGCGATAGACTGGAAATTTTCATGATAAAAATTAGGTGAAATTAAAACTTTTCGTTGCAAATTCTGTGAACGTGATTTCGATTAAGGATAGAAAGTATTCTTCTGTAAAAATCTACCTTCTCCCCGTAAGCTTCACCAAAGAGGAGCAATCTCTCTCGGGGAATCAATCTGCTCTATAGGAGCAATCTGCTCTCGAGGGACTTGAGGCGTGCATTTATCGTTTTAATTTTCTACTATAATCTTTTGGTCGTTTTTCTTGAATAAGCAGAATTGGTGTTTTTCTGTTTACAATACGCTGCTTTCGTTACTTTTCTTGTATGACTAATATTACTTTGCATTATTTCAAAGATATTTAATAACGTACATGACTAGATCATTTATTTACGAGTGTATATATAATGTTAGAAGAAGAAAATTGTGGTGTCAACATATGATTTATTTTATTATATAATTTCATTATCGTTTAACAATGTTTATAATTATATTTATAAATCTGATATTAGTTGGGAGAACTGAGTAACTGTGAGGATTTTGTAATAGCATACTAATCAATCTATTCAAGAATACTTTTCTTTCAATGTTAATCTATAAAAAGTATTACGCCATTCTTCACATAAAAAAAAAAAAAAAAAAAAACTACACAGGATTTGAAAAATTTATGCAACGACGTGCATTATTTTTCTTATGAATTACTTTAACAACTTTATCCTACTCTAACAATGCAAATTAATTTTACATTAGCTCTTAAGCTTTATGAAGGAAAGAAAATGTAATAATGAGTTCTAAGAAAGATTTTAAAATATCGTATACTTAAATATTTATTATTTAGGCGGCGTTCATGGTTTATAAATTAATAATTAAATATTTTTCCCAAGTCCATTATGGTAGAAAAATAAATGTGAATAAATGAAGAAAGTTTTTATTATTATTATTATTTAAATATTTGAGGCACATATATTTGTCTTACAATAACGCATTCTCGGTACCATTCTTCATATAATTATATAGATATTTTTTTTTTCTTCAATCTTTGAATACAGATTTCTAAGGGGTTTTTTAATTACTGTCTTAGAGTTATGAATTTTCGTCGATATATGAACTGAAGTAAAACAATATTAATTACATTAAGATTCCTAGAAAAATATTTAAAATTTAAAAAATAAAATTACAAAAATAAAATTAATGTTAAAAAAATCCCGTTAACTAGATTTTATTTTTTTCTATCAATTCTGCATTATTATAATTAAAAAATTCGTTTTTAATGTGTTTGGGAATTACTTTGTGATTTATTGATAAAGAATTGAAAAATTATCTCTTTTATATATGCTAAAAATTCTAGCATTGAATCATTAAAATGTTTAAAATTTTAACATAGTATTTAACAAAAAACAAAAAAAAAAAAAAAAAAAAAAAAAAAAAAGGTTGGAATATATTGTTAATATGTAAAAAAGGAAAACTTAATAATAAGAAAAAAAACTAGTATGTTGTGGCCACCACGAGACTTTCTTCTATATTTTCCTATACAAATTCACTCAGTAACAATAATAATAATAATAAAAAAAAAAAAAAAAAAAAAAAAAAGTGGGACTTTGACAAAATTTTGGGTAAAATGTGAAAATTATTCTAAGTTTGTCAAAACACGGAAACCGTGGGACTTCGACAAAATTGGGGGAATAATGTAAAAATTTGTTTAAGTTTGTCAGAACACGGAAACCGCGGGACTTTGATAGAATTAAGGGGAGAGAGAAAAAAAAAAAGTGGGACTTTGACAAAATATTGGGTAAAATGTGAAAATTTGTTAAAGTTTGTCAAGACACGGAAACCGTGGGAGTTTGATAAAATTAAGGGGAGAAAAAAAAAAAAAAATCGATAACTTTGTTTTAAATTATCACAGATTTATAGTTCAACCATTCGTTTTAAAGGTACTGACGAGACCTTTCGAAAGATACCCATCTTGAAAATTTTTGCCCTATATCACCCTGTTAAAAATTTAGAAAAAGCGGGATGGCAACGCAACCTGTAAGAGGATTTTTACCAAAAGCTGATAGGCACTAATTTATGTCAAGGTGCAACTACATACCAATTTGTATGAAATTCTGTGCAGTAGTTCCAGAGATACAGTTGCCACAAAATTTTGTCACACACACACACACACAGACAGACAGACAGACAGACATTTTCTAAAAATGGTAAAATCGTGTTCTACAGCTCTCAAAACGTGTAAATCCATCAAAAACCCGAAATCGAAAATTTTTACGAATCCAATACTTTCTTCTATTGAAGATAGAAGAAAGTAATAATAAGAAGAAATATAATAATGAAAATATAGCATTGTTTAGCACGGAAAGTTTTGAATTTTTACAATAAATAAATAAATATATAAATACATAAAATAAAATTCTGAATTTTTTGTAATGTTTGAAATGGTTGCTTATAAAAATATTCTACTTATTTATTTATTTTTTTATAACGCAACATATATATAGGGGATTTTTTTTTTTTTTTCGTTATAAAATAGTAATTTTCAAAACAATTTTAGAAAGTTCTCCAACTCCTAAGGTAAAGATTTTTTTCACAATTTACAAACTATTCTCGAAACGAAATTTTTGTAAAACTTAATCTATGACTTCTTAACTTATATATAATCCAAAATTTATGGCCCTGTGTTCCTTAATTTTTTTATTTAACTCAAAAGAAAATAATGAGAAAACAGACTGTCCATCATATGGAATAATTGTAGTTTTTGTTATATTTGAAATCAAGACAAACTTATCTCTGTGAAAGAAAAATGTAAGAAAAGTTATAGGTAATAATTTTTTTCTTTTAAATTTTGCTTACTAATTCCAAAGCTTTTAATTATAATACAAATTTTAAACTATTTTTTGGAGAATTTATTTTTTTAATTATTTAAATATATATTTGTATTGTTTGAGTTTTTAATATTATTAAACTGTATAAAAATATTTTAGTATAATTTTTTTGTGTATGAAGCCCATGTTTGATAAATAGACTGAAATCTTACTACTTGCATACACAAATATATACGCATATATAGATATCTATGTAAACACACATATTTAAGGTTTTATCAATTTTATTTCCTGTCAAGCTTACAAAAAGAGAAAAAATAAAAGTAATTACATCTAGTTGAGCCGGATTTAAATCAAATCGCATTACATTGCATGTGAAGCACAACTATTACAGATACAATGCAAGGCATTATACAGTAGTAAATCTAAATTACGTCAAAGTCGGGATACGTTATGAATTGAATGGCATGTTTTGGAAGTTAAGGAGCTTATTTTGACAGGAATGCACTTTCAATACATTACTTATTTAGTCTCTAACTATGTAACTAGTATTAGAAATGCATAATATTATCAGAATGCATTTCAGAATGTGTAGATTAGTAAATTTAATAAGATAATGTTTTCTGTTAAAAATTATGTAGCTAAAATGTTTGATTTCTCTTCTCGTATGTCATTTAAGTAAACATTTTTGAGAAAATATTTTCGTAAAAATTCTGCAAAGTACAAAAGTAATTTTAATCCGTGTATGGTTTTTGTGGAATAGTAATTTCTTACCATGAGAATAAGGATTGTGATATGTAACATAAATCTGTAAAATCACGCTTTTCAATTCTAAGTGAATGAGGGTTAAGAAGTTAATAATTATGGAAAAACAGTGCTTTGTTAGAAAATTTAAAAATTTAGAAAATCTGTTTCAAAATAAGGGCTGCCTGCGAAATTTAAGGACATGCACCCCGCGACAAAAAGATAGGTACAAAGGGTTTTTTGTTTGATTTTTCATAAAATAACATTATCTAAATTGGGCTTATCATTTATTATTATCATAAAATAACACTATTCCGGACAAATTTTTGATTCCAGACTAATTTAGAAAAGTTTTAAAACTAAAATTTTTCCCAATTTAAGACTACACACTGCGACAAAAAGATAACAAAGGTTTTTTTTTTCTTTTTTTTTGTTTTTTTTTAATTTTTCATAAAATAACATTATCTAAATTGTTCTGATCATTTCTTATCATAACAAAATATTATCATATCAAAAACATAATAAATATTTGAATCATATTCAAAATATTCATACTCAAAATAATCATATTAAAAAAAAAAAAAAAAAAAAATCTATCTTCCTATCTTTTTGTAGAGGCGTGTAGTCTTAAATTAGAACAATTTTAGTCTTAAATTTTTTCTAAATTAGTCTTAGAGCAAAAGTTAGTCCGGGAATAGTGTTATTTTATGATAATAAATGATAAGCACAATTTTTAGATAATGTAAATCAAAGAAAAAACCCTTTGTACCATCTTTTTGTTGTGAGGTGTATATCACCTTACCTTAAATTCAAATGTCCTAGGCACTGCACATAATGTGACGATACATGTAGTGAAAGTGGATATAACAGTGTATGCAATTGGAAAGTTAAAAAATTTTCACAATCAATTAATTCTGTATATTAATATTGATCATGTCAATTTTAATCATATTGTTGTAATAGACAATAAATCACAAAGCTAAGTACATGCAAAGCAAACAAGCGTGTACTTAATTTCTTTAAAATTACAAGACACAAGGGGCAAATTTGCAGTTCATTTCAATTATTTTTCAAACTATAGTTAATTTTTTTTTCTTGATTCGGTTTACGGGGCCGTCTCTTAACTATTCCACGACATAACGGAAAAAAAAGTCTTAAAATGTAACAGAAAAAAATAAGCAAAATGTACTAAACTCTTTAACTATGGGTAAAACTATATACAATACAATGTGAAACGCAAAATATATCAAAAAATGTTGATTTTAAACATGGGCGATAGCAAACCAGAATTCTTGTTTAACAAAGAAAACACACCACATTTTTCTTCGGTGTTCTCAAACTACGCAATATAGAAAAAGAAAAGTAATGTGTATTAACCACTTAACTTACGTTGCCAAATGTATACACGAGTTTCATTTATCACATCGACTGTTGATGATAAATTCTGATTCATTTAAGCATAAGTTGTTAATATCAACCAAATAAGTGGGGGATTATTGTTTAAATTAGAAAAGTAGGTGGACGTAAAAAAAATTTCAGTTGAGGTAAAAAGTAACGAACTGTTTATTCACAACCTAACTTGTTAAACCGCTTTTCACATCAGCCAAATTTAAAGGTTTATATAAAGATTTAGATTAAGCAATCCTCAATTTTTATTGTTATTTTAAGCAAATTTTAATCTTAAAAAATGAATTTTTTTTAACTTTTAAAAAATTTATATTTTATGAAAAATTAAAAAAATAAATAGTACAGTTCCATAGTTAATCTATGATAATTAGATTAAAAATGTGCAAGAAATATTGCATGTAGGTGTAAAAATGATACATGACAATAATTAATTATGAAATTTTGAAACTGTGCATTGTTGTTTTAAAATATCTGGCTTTCTCACAAATTTTTTATTCATTGTACACCAGAATTCACATAAGTATTTTCTTAAACATTTATGTATACGTATGTAATCGCTCTTTATTATGTGACGTCCACACAATACACAAAATATATTCTCTATTAAATTGAAAGAAAAGTTAAATTTTGTTTTTATTATTCCTTCGTATTTCCATGTTAGCAAATTTTTAATTATAAAATAAATAGAACTGTTTGAAATAATTCATACTCATTGTGAAACTAAGTGCTTTATCTTCGTAATTCAAGGCATAACATCAAAATTAAATGCGAAGTGAGTTCATGCACGAGATGGAATGCTTTTTTTTTTAAGTTAAGTTTAAAAAGTTCATTAATAGTAAAGTATCATCCAGTAGTAACCATGATCCACAAATCTTAGAAAGTATTACAAAAATAAAATTTATTTACGTGTATAAAGAATCTAGTTCAGTACAGCGTACTATTAATTTAAATTTGTAAAATTTTTAATTTTAATTTATTTTTTATCTCATTTTTTGACTGTAAAACTGGGCCACGTACTTTTTAAAATGACTAAAAGGAATTAAAATGAAGTGTGCCTCAAAAATTTCATACTTTAGTTAATTAAAAAAAAAATTATTACCGTGTCGAAAAACTGCATCCATCCCTGGATTCAGAAAAATCGTTCCTTTCATTTGGTACCAAATTTGTAACGATAGGACTGATATTTTTATTTTTTATTTTTTTATTACACAAAACTGGTCTACAAAAACTACAGGTAGAAACCAACAGTCCTCCGTCCTAAAACGTTATTTTGGGAAACTAAAATTTCATGTAGTCGAAATACATTAAAAGGGATATTATATAGGAAAAACGTATAATGGAAATATTCAGGATATGTTTAAATTTTGAAATTTACCCATATTGTAATTATATATTTCGACTGTAATATTTCTAAACTCCAAGTATAATACTTTTTGAAAGTAAATCCTGTTTTAGAAACTGTATTAAATTTTAAAACAGATTGATAGTTTTAATGTTTTATAAAAGTTAAATAATATTTGTTATTTTTATTTAGTTTAGTAATAATGATTTTTGTATTCGTTTATTTGCCCATGGGGGGGGGGGGGGGAATCATGCAGTACGCATTGATTAGTAACACTTCCCAACTGTACGCAATTGTTGTATCAAATAACTTTTAATATTCATTGCCTACGTTATCACACAACAGGCAGAAGGACTGAAAAACATGCAGATAGACTAATGGATTTTAAAATTACTCTTAGGCATTTTGGAAAGTGTTAAAAAGGCTTAACGCAAAAGAAGATGCAGCCGTTTGAATATAATTACAGATTTAATCTCTCTGAGTATTTTACTGTAGCCCTGTAAATCTGAAAATTAATCATATCAAATTCAAAACAAAACAATATTTCAGAATATTAATAATACATGTCAATGTTTTTATGATTTTTATAGTAGAAAGTTTTTTAAATATAACATTTAAAAAATTATGTCCTAAAACGTAATACATTGGCTTTTATTTTATTGTTGTTGTATCTGTAAACAAACTAGTTGTACAGGACCTATTAATGACATTTTAAATAGGGAACATTCCATAGGGAACTTGAGTGTTCATTTTTTAAAAATTCTCAAAATATTCACGGATCATAGGAGCCGGAGACAGATAGAAAGATAAACAATCGGATAGACAGATGCACAAATTGAAATCTTGTTCCCACCAAAATTATAAGAACGTGTTAATACGCGCATGTAAACAAAACTGCAATTCCAGCAATTTTTATTAATAGCTCTAAATTTAACTGATTATTTTTGTGTTGCCCTGTAAATCTAATGCTAACCATACTATATTACATAGAAGGCACTCTTTTGCGCATACGAATAATATATTTCAATTGCATTAAGCTTTGTGGAAAATAAAATTATTAAAATTAGGTTTATAAAAATATTATACAACACAACGCTTTGGAATAGTGCCAGTGTACACAAACCAGTTAGAAATGTACTCTATTTTGCATAAGAAACATCCGATAGGGAATTGAATAACATATTAAAATTTCATTGAAGTTTCTATACATTAAATGTATTAAAATATGAAAACACTCTCATAGAAAACAATGCTTTCGAATACTTTCGGGTGTCCCCGTACATAAACCAGTAGAAGTACCTCCATTTTCAATAGGGAACATCCGATAGTGAACTTCAATAACATATATCAGTTTCAAAAATATTCCATAAATATTTACAGGAGTTAGAGCGCGGGCAGACAGACAGACGGACAGATACGCAAATTGATATCATATTCACACTTAAAAAATGTTAAAAAGTGTTAAAAATGCTTAATGCAAGCGAAAGTAGAATTCTAGCAAATTTTTATTAATAGCTCTTAATATAACAGAATATTTTTGTGTCACCCTGTAAATCTAATGCTAACCATGCTATATTCTATGCAAAACATTCTTTTGTGCATATAAAAACATATTTCAATTTCCTAAAACTTTGTGGAAAGTAAAGTTAATAAAATTTGATTTATAGAAACATCTTTCATAGAGCGCAGTGCTTTTGAATAAGTTTGAGTGTCCTTGTATATAAAACAATGATGGTATTTAATCCATTTTATATAGGAAACATCCAACAGTAAACTTGAATAAAATATTTCTACTCATTAAGATATGTGTACAGTAAAGGTATGAAAATATGATATATAGAAATACCTCTCATGGAACACAAAACTTTGAAGTACTTTCGGGTGTCTCTGTCTACAAGCCAGTAAAGGTATAAACTACATTTTCAATAGGGAACATCCGATAGTAAACTCGAATAACATATATCAGTTTGAAGAAATTCCACAAATAATTACGGGAGTTAAAGCGCGCACAGGCAGACAGACAAACCGAAGTCATTAACACTTTTCAACCTTGTTGGAAAGTGTTAAAAAAGGAAAATTATGAAAATAAATGAATAAATAGAGCTAACCTTTAGGAAACCCGCAAATATTTCGGATTTTCTAAAGTAAATTTTTATGGAACACGCATTAAAAAAAAAAAAAAAAAAAAAAAAAAAAAAAAAAACTGATTTACTTTCAGAAGAATGCCTGCTGCTTTTAAATATATTCATAACATCTGCAGAAAAAGAAACGCTTTTCTTAAGAAAAGCTGCTGTTTATATTTAAAATACTTGCCATATGCTACAGGAAGTCCAAAATACCAGTGTTTTTTTTTTTTTTTTTTTTTTTTAACTTGGTATTAGGTTTAGTTTTCATAAATTTACGTGTGTGTATGTGTATATATATTTATATATATACATACTTTAACTCAAAGCTTATAATTATCCAGATGTATGAAAATAGTCAACCATAATACAGTAACTTCAGTTCACGAACCTAATAATAATAAAATCAGAAAAATATTCTGCCCAGATCTTTCTACAGTTGGTGCGTGGTATTTGCATCAGAATTATGTACAACTAGCAGTCTACAACCGCTTCGCTGGTCACTATTTTTAAATGAATCACTATAATAATGAATTCCCAAAATTACAATAATTTTTATCACGTGAAAAAAAATAATAATGAGGGGGGGGGGGAATCTGACGGGAAAAATATCGCACATGGTCACCATTGCCTTCGGCAGTGTAGGCCATTGTGCGCTGCGTGCGCGCATTTATATAAAATTCTTAAAGAATCACTGTATTATCGTAAGGGAAAAACATAAACATAAAAAAAAAATATTCTTTCATTGGTGTATTAATTGTTCCGGGCCTGCGGCGCGTACTGTATACGCATGCATAGTACGCGTGTTTTTTCGCCGACCGTTCCCTCCCTAATAATTTTACTTTCAAAAGCATCCCCAATCGTTTTCTAGGGCTTTGAAACCTAATAATACTAATTTCCAACGTTCTGTATGATATATATATATATATATATATATACATATATATATATTTTTTTTTTTTTTTTGCCCATGCGCCCGCCCCGCGTAATAATTCTACGCTTTCGAAAATATCCGCAATCGATTTATCGCGCCTTAAATCTGAATAATACTAATTTTCAGCGCTCTAACTCTTATTTCTTTAATTTACCTTTTCGTTCCCCCCTCCTTTTCTCGTCTGTCTTAATTTTTCCCTTTTGAAAATTCGCCATTCGGTCTGTAGGTCCCAAAAACCTCTAAGTGCCAATTTTGAATGGTCTAACTCCATTTCTATTGTTTTGCCCCTTCACCCCCACCCCTACCCGACTCTCCTAAAAATTTTACAAATTCGAAAATATCTGCAGTAGATTTGTAGATCAAAAACCTCTATGTACCAATTTAAACGATCCAACTCTATCAAGTTTTTTCGCCCCTTTCCCACCCTTACTAATAACTGTACACTTTCGAAAATATCCTCATTCGACTCGCATGCCTCTAACACTTATCTGTACTAATTTTGAACGATCTAACTGTATTTCTTTTTTCTTTCACAATAGCCACACCCTTACTTCCCGCCCCACCTGGGATGAATTTTTAAAATTCCAGAAATTGGTTTTTAGATATTTGTGATAGCTATATTTTAGAGCAAAATTCTCACTTTTTTTTTTTGTGCCATATAAAGGATTATTTGAAATCACGTTTTCCCCCTTTAGGGGCTGATTTTCTAAAATTCCAGAAATTTGCTTTTAGATAGTTGTATTAGCTGTATTTTAGAGCAAAATATTCACGTATATCTGTTAGAGATAATAGGATTATATGAAATCACGTTTTGTTCACTCTCCCCCACTTGGGGAGGGGGATTATGAAAATATGTAGTTTCTTTGTGGATGTCTACGTAACAGTAGGAACACTATTACAGAATTGCATGCTTCTAAGTCCAGGAGATTGAGCCTCACTCATTCACTCAGGAGAAACGATTTTATCTATATCTATATCATCTATATCATTATATAAAGCGCAAAAAATTGTTTGTTTGTGGAGGGTAATCTCTGAAACTACTGAACCGATTTAAAAACTTCTTTCACTGACCGAAAGCTACAGTATGCCATATTGTTATAGGCTATATTTAATTTTGATAAAATAAATTTTAGTTTAAAATCTGAGCATTTTAATTAAAATCCCCATAGAAGCCGTAAAAGAAATGGAAATAATGAAATATTAAAAAAATTAGCTGCTGCCAACATAAAAGAAACATTTACATATTCATTTCGTTTTTATAATATCTTGACGTGAAAAGAAAAGAAATATATTTGCACGTGCATTAAATTGAAATTCATATAAAGCTTTTTTAATTGTTAAACTTACACGTTAAATCTGACGTCATTATAGAATTAAAAGTGTTTATTTTTCTAATAATTTAATTTGATATGATATGATATAATATCTAAGCATCAATGTTTAAACCACGGAGTCTTTATTACTCCGTGGTTTAAACTGATGTGTGTAAACGAAATTGGAATTTAAAAATAAATAAATAAATAAATAAATAAATAAATAAATAAATAAATAAATAAAATAAAATAAGAAATTTGATTTTATAATATTATTTATTTTAATTTATAATTGTTGCCAAAAAGATTTACGAATTAATTTATTTTTAGACATATAATAAAATATATTTTCACGCGAACAATAATATAAAAAGTGAACTGGATTTTTTGTAAAAAAATAATAAAGATCGAGGAAAATTATTTCCCCATTTTAATCCCCATATTTGGATATAGATATGTATTAGTTATCATGTGCATCCGTTAGATTAAATTGTTTTTGTTGTAAAATTGATAAAATTGGAATTTTAAATTTCAAAACTCTAGAAAAAAAAAATGGCAAATTTCCATATTCGATTGAAAACATAAACATTTCATTTCAAAGGATGATATTTACACAATAAACATCCAACTAATAAACTAATTAAAAGGGAAAGGATAAATATTCTATCATAATTTGAAGTCAAATTTGTTTTCAAATGTCTAAATAAAGTATCTGATATAATATACTAATATGTTGCAGCGGAATAGATTTGATATCCGTCATCCTTGGCAGAAAAAAAAAATATCGCCAAATTATCTGGCGAATATAATTTAATTCCTTTCAAAAATCATGGTTATTTTAAAAACTTACATTAAGAGTGTAACGAATAATATGAAACAATATTTCGTACAATACATATTACGAAAATATACATCTGGCATGTATATTTTCGTATTACGTTTTTGATCGCCAAATACAAAAAACGCCAAGGGTGACAGTTTTGAAATTTAAAATTAAAATTTTGTCAATTTGACAGCAAAAAAACTCAATCTAACGCATGCATACAATAACTAATACATATCTATACCCAAATATGAGGATTAAAATCGGGAAATAATTCTACTAGAATTTTAATTAAAAAAAAAAAAATCCAATGAGCGATTAACATGGAAAATCTTTTTCTTGCATCCACGGGCGGTCAGTGATGTCATACTTCGCTTGCGTATTGAGATGTTTAAATTTATTTGGCGACTATTTTTAGCAACTAACAGTTATGGCAAGTAGCTCAATATACATAGCGCATACAGCCATTACTGAAATGTAAATAGCATTTAATTATTTGAGTTACATTATGTTGACTGGAAACCTATTTAATATACCTATGCTCTATAGCTATACTAATATAAAAAAAAGAAAGGTTTATATGCATATGTAGAGAACGATCGCTAGAACTAAAAAGCCGATTGCTTCTTTTTTTTTTTTCTTTCAATAAATCAAAAGTTACACTGTCTCTCTCTAAGTGCTAGAAGCTATAATAAATTTTGGTAAAATAAATTTTTAATTAAAATTTTCAATATTTTAATTGAAAACAAAGCATAGATTTGATATCTATCGTCATTGGCGATTTTTGTATTTGGCGATCGAAAACATAATACGAAAATCTGTATATTATCGTAGTAAATACGAGATGTATGTGTTTACTTCAATTACCCTACTACCGTAGGTAATGGAAGTATTGTATAGGTTTTGGCAATTGGTCAGTGTGTGTGTATATGTGCACGTGTGTGTGTAATCTTCTGGCTGTCATATCTCCAAAACTAATAAAAATAGAACTACAAAACTTCACAAGTGATTCAGGTCTGGTGTACAGATAAATTTTCCAAATTTTCGTGAAAATTGAAAAACCGGAATTGGGTCATCGAAAACCAGAAATGGGACCCTAAGCCCATATTCAAAAACACCTCTAATGATTTTCTTCAAAGTTGCTGTATAAATAATATATTAGATGCCCTTTCGATTGAAAAGTTGCTTAGTGCAGGAAAATTGATAGGCGTCCTCTATAAACAGCTCAATTTCAGACTTCGCAAGAGCGTTCCTTTAAAAACGCCTGTACGGATTTTTTTCAAACTCGCCATGTTAACTTCCTATTAAATATCCTTTTGTATGTAATTATTGTTTTTAGGTCAATAATTGAGTATGCTAAGTTTTGGTAAAAGTTGGTATCTCAAAAACGGCTCTAACGTATTCTTGAAAATTTTTTCTTTAATCCAATTTAGATAACCTTTCTCAAGTATTACGTGCTTATTACAGGAATATTAACGGTCATCCTGATTAGGTAGTTCAGTTTTAGATCTCGGAAATTCGTGTTTAAAAAAATAACTATCTATTTTTTCCCCCTTATTACTTTCTTCTATATGTAATATAGAGAAAGTATTGGATTCGCGAAAATTTTCGACCTCCGTTTTTTGACGGATCTACACGTTTTGGGATGTCCTGAACACGAATTGATAGTTTTTAGAAAATGTCTGTCTGTGTGTCTGTGTGTCTGTCTGTCTGTCTGTCTGTATCATTTTTTTGTGGACGCTGTATCTCACGAACATATGAATGAAATTTAACCAAACTTGGTATTTAGTTGCACCCTGACATGAACTGGTGCCCATTAGATTTGGGGATCAATAGCTCAACAGGTGGCGCTGTAATCGCATTTTATGCAAATTTTTAACATGGCAGCATAGGACAAAATTCCGTATAAATGGGCATAATGAGAGTTATTTTAAACTTGTGATTGTAAAATTAATTTGAATTATTGATGATAGTAGTAGTTAACTAGGGAAAAAAATTTGTGCATGGGGGGGCATCGGTTCCCCCCCTGGGGGGGAAGTACCCCCCGGGGGGGGTTAAATTTTGAAGATGGGTATCATTCGAAAGATCTCGTCAATACCTTTAAAACGAATGGTTGAACCATAAATCTGTGATAATTTAAAACAAAGTTATCGATTTTTTTTACTTTTAACAAAAAAAAAAAAAAAAAAAAAAAATTAGAAAAAAATTCGATTTTTTTTTTTTTATTATTGTTAGTGATTGAATATGTATTAATTTTCACAAAAAAAAAAAAAAAAAGGAAAAAAAAAAAATCTTTTTTTTTTTTTTTTTTTTTTTTTTTTTTTTTAAATATTGTTACTGATTGAATATGTATAGGAAATAATATAGAAGAAAGTATTGTGGTGGCCACAACATACTAGTTTTTTAACTCGCTATGCAAACTCTGTTGTATGTGTCTTTATACGTGTATCAAGTTTCTCTTACTCCAAAATCTCAAAAAATGCAAGTAATATCTCCAAAAAATTGTATATATTACATGTAATAGTGGGTAATGGAAGTCGTGTGGTTGTTTCACACCAGATTCTGTAATGGTATATATTGTACGAATATTGTTTCATATTATTGATTTCTCCTTTAATATACATTATTAAAATAATAATCAATTATGGAAAAAATTAAATATATTTGCGAAATGAACAAATAAATAATAATTAAAGCTATTATGACGTCAATTTTATCAAAAACATTTTCATGTCATAGGTTTATTTTTCAATATTTTTTATTCATGAGTAAAGAAATGTTTCTTTTTATGAAATAAATAAATAAAAATATAAATAGCATTAAGTAAAAATTGCCAACATTTAACAACTAATTAAAAAAAATAATTGTAAAATTATATTTTGACTTTCCAGTTAATAATATTGCCTGACTATAACATATAAACTGATATATTTCTTGATTTTTTACATATCAATCCATCTTTAACTAAAATTTGTTCATCAGTGCGAAGCCGGACGGGTCAGCTAGTATACTATATAGATAAAATCATAAAATATTTAAGAGCATTTAAGTGTTACAATTTCAAAATTATCTGATAACTATTATAAAATATATTATTAGATTATTCTCGACTACTAATTATGCAATTTTAAGCAATATCTAAAGGCAATACTGATGTATATGATATTTGATACAATTTCTAAATTTATTCTAAATGTTATTTAGGTTTAATATTAAATTACAAGCCTCAAGGAAATGTATTTTTAGTACACTTAAATATATTATATTCTTTTACAAATCCAAAATTACAAATAAGTATAATCTTAAGATATTTCGAAAGGGGTACCTAAATTTTATTACAAGAAAATGTTTAATGTCAAAATCCAATTGTACTATGTAGTTTTACGACTTGTATTTATTTGAAAATATTATACTCTGTACTTTTTCGTACATTTCATTGAAATGTACGAAATTGTTCCATTTTCTTCTAGTATATATGTAATCCATATCATTAATAACCCCTCAAACGTATCTAGATTTAACAAATCTGAGAATTACACTGCGACGGCTTTAGATGTATATAAATTAACTTACTCTAAGACACGCGGTATACTATTAACTTTGACGTATCGTATATTCAATCCGAAACAAAATGTTGAATGTGTTTCAGATGTCTGTAAGACATTATCGATTTTGTTGATTTATTATGATGTAGATTCACTATTGTCAATTTAAATAAAATATTAGCTTTGTAGGACGGTTTAAGAATTTGAGCATAATAAATTCGTAAACTGTGGAGATTTTTTTTTTTAATAAGCGTAAATATAACTCTTACTGCGATGAATATTTAGACTTATAAAATAAATATACATAATCAATACAACCACTACCAGTTTCGAAAGGAAGTGGCCTTTTTTCCTCGGTTGCAGTCTTGATTTTGCCTCGAAGGTAGTTGCAATTGTTTTTCGCACTTGAAGAAGAAAGAATACTTCTTTCGAAATCGGTAGTGTATGAAAAGAATGGTGTATGGTGAAAAACAAATAAAGTTTACATACGAAATCAATGATACTTACTTTTTATTTAATGTATTTTTTGGGAAAAGTTTGCTGTACTTAATGTTGGAATCGTACTTGTTATTTAATAATAATACAAAAAAAAAAAAAAAAAAAAAAAAAAGTAATTGTGGAGGGAAAATTTCTAAATTTACAATATTTCTATATACTGCATTTTCATTTATTTTTTCTAAATCTGTTAATACTAATTTAAATGAAATGTTTGATAGCCAATGAAATATGATCGGATAAAAACAGTAGCATCGATCAGATGGTTTGACGGAAATAACCTTAGAGTATAATGTAATCTTTTCCTTTTTTTTTTTTTTATTATGTAGACTTGGTTGAAAACATGTATATTTAAGTGTACATATAATAAAAGTATATCATTTGATTCGAATCTTTTCTTTAAATAAGTATGAATATGTTTTAAATAAATTAAAAAATAGTAAAATTTGAAATACTGAAATATTTATTTAAATATTATTGAATAATAGACCTTTTTTTTTTTTTTTTTTTTTCAAACATTAAACCATTTATTGTTCTCATTACATAATATGACAGCTAAAAACAATGCCTTTTAAATATTTCAATAAGTATAAACGTAGCCAAATAAAAAATATATATATAATGCTTACTCTTATTTATATATTATACTATATACATATATATACATAAAGTAATGATTGAAAAAAAAAATCATGAAAAAAATATAAGTATTATTTAGAATGTCATGTGCGAAAAAGCAGTTTATTAAACATCACAAGAAACAATCATTTATTTAAAAATATGTTGAAATTAAAGTAAGATTTATTAAAACCCGAATAAACTACTACGTCAGAAACGCCAAAGAAAAATATTTGAGACGCATACAGCTGTTTCGGTAGCCTTAAGCGTACCGTCTTCAGTGCAAAAAGAAATGAAGACGGTACGCTTTCTTTTTTGCACTGAAGAAGGTACGCTTAAGGCTACCGAAACAGCTGTATGCGTCTCATATATATATATATATATATATATATATATATATATATATATATATTTTGGCGTTTCTGACGTAATAGTTTATTCGGGTTTTAATATTCCAACGCCAAGTCACCTGTTATTATTATAAAGTAAGATTTAGTTTGCATTTTAAGTAACTATTAACGGTCATTTTGTTACACAATAAGGCTATTTGTACCGATAATTAGAAAAACTTTTAAGTATCTACGAACATCAAACCTAAATCCGGTATCGAACAAAGTCCCGAGAATTTATAGCCAGAGTCCTAACAATTAAGATTAGAGTAAGAATTTAATGATACAAAATATTGTTTCCAATTGCCTTTATTTTTTGAAATATGACGGAGTACTTAAATCGGTTATATTTATGGAAGATAAATTTATGGTTATAATTTTGCAGATGTCTTTTTGTATAAAAGACGTTTTTAAAGAATAATTTTTTTAGTTTAAAAATAAGCAATGAGTTATGCGTTACAGAAATTATATACGAATTCCAAAACAATACAGCCCACGAGCGGTTCTACGCTCAAAGATGGTAGACGTGAGGTGCCCTGTTCGATCCCATGTCAGACTCGTCGGCCTAGCTGTTCGGAGTTCTCCGTAATTTTATCTGTACCTTGCGTAAATACTGGCTAGGACCCCTTAGAAAGATCCCAACGGAGGGCACTCCCCCTGAAGTCTAGGACCCTAGAGTAGTTACTCGGCCTTACTCACAAAACACCAAACATCGAAACAAAAAAATCTGAACCTTACAGTTTTTCTAAAAATATATTTCTGTTTTCATAAAACTTACACAGTTTAATTAATGATTTGTACTTGAGTATGCATATAATAATAAAAAAAAATATATGAAAGCAAATCAGAGTGTGGTTTAATAGATTTTTCATTTGTAATTATTTTGTTATTGAATTCCAATTATTAAAATTTCATAAATACTATATTTGACAAAAACAAATTTATTTTCCAGATTTCTGGTAAGCAGAAATTTAAATTAAAAAAAAATAATAATAATAAATAAAAATAAATCTTCTTCAACGGAATTAGTGTTGAAAATAATATATAGCCTAAATAGGGGGGGAAAATGCTTATTTAAATAAGAATTTATCAAAATTGAATCTATGTAATCGTACATGATTTATTTTTATGCAATGAAACAAATGAAAATAAAAACAAAGATTTATGCAGAATGTAATATATCTTTTCCTATGATAATTTTGTTATTTATTTAAAGCGATATAATTTTAAACAGAAAAATTCGCTTTAATATATATATTTTTTTCTTATATGAATTTTTCTTTATTGATTTTGATGAATCGCAATGATTACAAACTGAAAGCGAAAAAATGATTAGCATATAATTACGTACGTTCTAAATCAATATTGTATTTAAACTTATTTGAATCTTTTTCTGCTTATTTGTTTTTTAGATTATACAGTAGCAGCTCGTATGTGAGGTTTTGGAAGTTTCCAAATGCTAGTGATTAAAAAAAAAAAAAAAAAAACATGAGCATGTATTATTCTTTATTTGTTTGACTTTTGTGAAAATCATCTCTTTTTTTTTTTTTTTTTTTTTTTTTTTTATTCCCCGAGAAAAGCAAATTAGCGATTGTATACGATTAAGATGTTTAATATTCCACTAATTTTCATAGTACTTTTTCTTGGGCGTTTTTGTACAGTAACATCTAAAATACCAATCAAGAGCCACTACTCTAATGTAAAAATAAATTACGAATTTTAACATTACATACATTGGAGTTTTAAAACAATTTTGTGCTTTACGTAACGGTTAATAAAAATTTGTGCATCACTGTTAATGAAAAAAGAAAAAATAACTTAGTGAGAAAAATGCATGGATTTTAACACTTTTACATTGATATATTCTTCCTTTTAAATATAATTTATGTCAGTATATTTTAATGGTATAAAGATCAAGTGTGCAATCTGGCAATCGTATAAAAACTAAACTACGAAAGTAACCCCAATAAAATAAATTAACAGATATGAGACTAAAGTAAATGCATACAGCTCCCCGGTGGGTAGCCTATTAAGTGGGCCATTTAGGCTATCACTCTCTCAAGCGATTGGTCGAATTCATTTCTTTTAACATAAATATATTATGTTTTGTAGTAGCATTTTATGAGAACATAATTAGAATAGGAACTGAGCAGAGTCCACCTATGCCAACTAGTTTTTCTAAAGTTAGCACATGTGCATGCAGATTGTCCCATTTCATGATTTATTCATAAAAATTTAAAGAGAAAATTCTTTATACAATTTTGAAATAAATTTTATAAATTATACAGAATATTTTACGGAATCTTAAAATATATTATATGATATTTAAAGAATGATATATTGACAGAATAAAGACTAACAGACTCACGATAAAATATTTTTATTTTTTATTTTAAAAATATATTTTAATATTTCTTTATTAAGATGTTTAAGGATTTGGATACAAAAACAATAATCTACAAGTGTAGAATAATTTATAAATGTTTCGAAATTATTAGAAATTATTTCTAGAATTTCACATTTATTTCTTCATTTTAATGTAGTATAGAAGTTAATGAACGTGCGCATTTCAGATATTTTAAATATGCATTTATGATTCTCTTCTATTTCAAAAATAAGTGATAAATTTACAACAGGAATAATAAATATAAATTAATAACTCGTTAAAACGTGCTAAACTAATTTTTATAAAATTTGAAATTAAAATTTTTAGCTCAGGAGAATATATATTTCTTAAAAATTATAATTTAAGATGTTAGATGATTCACGGTAATATAATTTTTGTATATTTTGAAACTTTACACTAACGTGCCTTTTAGATAACTTAAATTACAGTACTGTAAAATAAAAGAATTTTTATATGGAAATGCCCAGTGTCAAACTACAATTAAAATTATATCTTTTCTTTATTATCTTTCTTTATTTTCTTTCTTTCTTTTATTTTCTTTTATTTTTTTTTTTATTCCAGCAATTTCAATAATCTTTGCTTAATTTTTGAAACGTTGTTTTACAGGTAGTCAAGATAATTTTATTAAAACCAGAAATTTCAAATATTTTAAATACCTACTACTTAATACCTGTCAAAATTTCACGAATGATGTGCAACTAAAATCTTTTCACGGCATAAAGTTTAAAACACCCTTGCTTTAATATTTTGCATTGCTCTTAACCGGTTTAAAAGCCCCTGCTTTAATCATATCTTTTGGTTGGAGGGAGGAGGGATAAATTTCATGAAATTTCAATATACAATATTTAAGCATACTTCATATATTTAAAATAAAATCCCAAGGTTTTCCTAATTTTACTCTAAATATGACCAAAAGAATGTTAGGCGTAATTAAAAGAAAGGCAGAATTTATATAAATTATCGAAAGAATAAATATTTCTTAACGAGATCGTAGCAATATTTGTGATAATACTTATCAAAGCATCAAGCATGTAAATTAATTCCACAATAGAGTTCCTCCCTGTCACATCAAATCGACTAATAATCTATAGAACTGCACTCGTTTTATGTTCACTGTGAAATTTATTCGTTGCTTTTCACGCAAAATGAATGAATACAAAGATTTACTACCAGATTATAATTATATTAACTTACTATCAACGATAACAGATCAGTTTTTAATAAAAGACATACAT
Source organism: Salticus scenicus (assembly GCA_963930645.1). Lineage (NCBI taxonomy): Eukaryota > Metazoa > Arthropoda > Arachnida > Araneae > Salticidae > Salticus > Salticus scenicus. The sequence goes on from OZ005650.1 coordinate 77,595,784, forward strand.
GAAAGACAAAGATTTCAGTCAGTTTTAAAATATATCATTAATTCTAATTTGCCATGACAATAAGTGCATTTTAAGTGTAAAATAATAGTTTTGGTTTTTTTCTTCTCATATTTGGGAAACCACTTGGATACACTCCAAAATATTATTTCATTGTATTCTAAAAATAAACTGCAAACCGGAATAGAGTTAAAATTTGTTTTTACTGGAATAGTATTATAATACTTTATTTTATCAAAATAGTATATTTCAACAAAAGTATACTGTTAAAAATAAATAAAAATGAATTTAATACATTAGCAAATTAATTTGCTCATTAAATTTTTAATAATAAACTATACAATGTAAATTTTTACTCGTATAAAATATCAATATTTCAATGTTATTCTTTTTAAATTATTTTTACTGTAATGTGGTATCAAAATAAAGTATCAGATTATAATAATTAGAGTAAAAATAAATAAATGAAATAAAATAAACCTCCTTTGATTTTAAATATGTCACCATCTTCACTAAACAAAGTTTTCAGCTGATATAATTTTACTTTTAAAGAACAATAAACTCTGACAGGTTGTTAATTTTTAAAGATTTTTTTTCTGTTAACAAATGGCAAAAAAAACACAGATGGCGCCACATCCTGCGTAAAGAAATTTTCGTCGTAAAAGCATACGATGATAACCGATCATAGATAAATGTAACCGATAAGTATTCGCGAATTGCTTTGTTTTTAATATACTTCCTTGAGAAGTATGAATCGATGAATTAATCGTGTGAATTATTTTTATAATTGAGTTTTAGTTAGCGTCTGCCATAGACTTATGAAATATGTATTAATGTCGTCTGCTCAATCATTATCGTCGGTATTCGTAATGCACTGCATAAAGAGAAAGGAATATCCCCTTCCGAATTGGTTCAAAATTTTCTCGCGCATGCCCAGATCGTACGATTTTTATCTTACAGAACATTCTTTGTGTTTTAATATTATAGATTTAGTATTGACAGACAACTGTCAAAGATGTTTTTTGTTTATTTGTATTATAAATGCAATGTGCGCAGAGGATTTTTGTTAATCGAATAAAATCTTTATAAAATTTAAATAATGAAATTTTATAACGTACGCAGCTTTTACAAAAAATCACCGGACAATAAAAATTAATAAAAGAAAATAGCGAACTAAAGATTTTTGAAATTTTGAAAAACTACATTTCTTTAGATAATGACAAGCTCTCGCTTCTATAAGTAATATTTTAATAACTAGATTATCTTTCTTTAGGCATAATAATAAGGAATTGTTTCAAATGGAAAAAAAAAATCGAAGTTAATTTGAGTTCGTTTGTTGCAGACTGAAATGCAGATGCTGTTCTCATGTACTTGAAACTTATCTATTTTACTACTGTATACACTAGTTATTTTACATTAACAACGCACATGAAACTGAATTATGATTTGTGATAATATTCCATTCGCATTATGGTACTGCAAGTCTAAACACGATTATGTAATTCGGGATGACATTACGGTTATATAACCAAGTGAGAAGGATGACAAGATTCCAGAGATAAGAGGCTATTCACTCAGAATTAATTCTGCTACAATCTGTGTTCCCTTTATAATTGTATATTAAAGTTTATAAATTCTAAACCGCAAACGATGTGAAAGTAAATAAATAGATGTGTAGGGTGATTATAATTAAAGTTACGATTTCAAAACACTACAATTTTAAAACTACCCAACAGAGCGATTTGTTATTTTACCACAGCAATCGTGAAACTATGAAAATTTGTTTGGGAAAAGAAAAAAAAAAAAGTTCCAAAATGTGCCGTTAATTAACCGTAAAGTATTTGTTTCATGAAGCTCCTCCTTTTTCTCTTTTCACTATGACAGTTTTCTCTGTAAACACGTATTCTTGTCTTTTTGCTAAAAAAATTGTATGAAACTCTTGAAGTGTATTGTTTCTTGATATTCTATTGTGTTGCTAACAACATTCCTGTGTTTAATGAGTCCATTTAGGCGTTTCCCCTGACAGCGCTATCTATTGGACCATTTTTTTAACTACGTGTTCTTTCTCCCCGAAACAAAATTTCATTACCTCACGATTGCTCTAGTAAAATATCAAATCGCTCGGATGTGTAGTTTTAAAATTTATATAGCGTTTTGAAATCGAAACATTAATTATAATCACCTTGTATAGCAATAATACATTAAGATTACAACTGCACTTCAGAAAAAGGAATTGCATTTAAATTTTGTTCCTTTTTAATACATATATGAAGTATTTTAAAGTTAACCCAATGAGAACAAAGACATTTAGACATACATAGTTCAATACATATTTTAATTATACATTATTCAGTACAATTTATTTTAAATAATAATCTGTCATAAGAAGCTGTCTAACTGCTGGGAACATCTTCCTATTTAATTTGATAAATAATTTACATTGCAATATGGAATAAAGTATTGAATTTACCTTACACCGTCCAACATTAAGAGTGAATGCTAGACCCTCAATCGACTACTGCGTTGCTCTAGTCGAAAAATTACCATCGATGTAAAAAAAAAAAAAAAAGAAAACAAAAACTTCATATGTAAGATTCAATCTATCTCCTTTATATGCATGTTGAAAAATAACGTGCTTTTACAGTATTGGACATAATTATAAGACACCTATCTAATTTGACAAATAGTGAAAGGAAAAATTCAGAGCTTAAAAATGTTCTATCAAGTACGTCTAAAACATAAATTTATTCTGTTATCATATGCAATTATTTTATAATGATATTTTCATACAATTTAATGAAAAAACTTAGAAAAAATAATGGACAAAATTATAAGACATAAATCGTTTTTTCCAAATACAGTGGTCAACATGATTAGCAGACACTAATGGTCTAAAAGAAAATCCTCTAACATGGTTATTCAATATTTGGCGGGGCCGCCATTGTTTTTTATAACATGAAAGATGCCATTCGGCATCGAATCTATCAATTATAACAAAATATCGCAAAACAGTTCTTCCCAGTCACATTTTATAGCACTCTTTAGGTCTTCGATACATATAATCTGCCTCCCATTTCGGTAAATCGCACGAGCTAAGATCCCCCACACCTTTTCGATGGGATTTAAGTCTGGGGAGCGATAAGGCCACGGGAGAACACTGATACTTTGCTCTGAAAGCCACTTTTTTGTTTCGTGTGATGCATGAATCGGCACGTTATCGTGCTGGAAAGTGTAATTTTCGCCACAAAGAAGTTTATCGTATATGGCTAGTTGATCTTTTAAGAAGATTCTTATGCTTTTCGGAATTCATTCTTGAATGCACAAAAACAATATCCAATTTCCCTTGAGCCGAAAATCCAACACAAACAATTACTGAGCCTCCAACCATTTGGCGGCTCATTAGTACATGAGGAGACTTCCGTTAAATCATGCCAATAATATTGAAACTCGTCAGGACCATCCGGGTTAAACTTCTTTTCATCAGAAAATAACACTGAGTACCATATGGAGGTCCAGGCCATAGTATGTTTAGTAAAGTTTAGACGCTCCATTTTGTGCCGGCTAAGAAGCATAATGCTTACTATGTGAAATATAAAAAATTGAAGAAAAACACCACCGCAACACCCTGCGAATGGTTCTCCTTGAACACTTCAGTTTCAAAGCATTTTTAATAGCTGTAGTGGTCATCTTAATCTGTGCAGCGAGCGAAATCAGATGGCGTCTGTCTCTCGAGGACAAGCAAGGAGTACGTCCAGATCTTTTAATCACCGATCGATTAATTCCTCTTTTCAAAACATTTCTAATTGCACATCTAGAGCGTTTAATAACTTTGAAATATTGAAGCACCAGTTCCATTTAATCTCCAAATTTCGCTAATTTCACTTTTTTTTAATTCTGTACCTCGTGGCATGTTTGTAAATGCGTGAAGTCTGTTATCGTCTGCTTTAGTTAACTGCTAAAGTCATAACAGCGTGCAGAAAATGTGCATATTGCACATTATTTTTGAAAAAAAGCAGGTGTTTTAATTAAAATGTTAGTGTCTTATAATTTTGTCCGTGGTATTTTTAATTTTTTTATTAAACTCTTTATAAAAATATCATTTATGTAAGACAATTACGTGTGATAACATAATAAATTTGTTTTTGACGTATTTGATAAAACATTTTTAAGATCTGAATCTTTTATTTCACTATTTGTCAAATTAGAAAGGTGTCTTATAATTATGTCCACCACTGTATAATTAACACGCTTAAATAGTGATGCTTTAATTGTCCAAGCCCGTCGGAATGCACAATGGATATGAATGGGTGCAGGGAATCGGACAAGATTCTTACTTTTCAGAGTCATATCTAGACGTATCAAGGATCCAATTTCACGACTATTGCGCACGCTCCATAGCATGATAGATCTTTCCCCAGCTTGAACAGTTATCTGTTGACATGTAGGGTCCATGGATTGATGAAGTTATCTTCCATACCCGTACACGAAAATATGGCCGGATACAGTTGGAAGTGATTCTTCGGACCAGTCAACGTGTTTCTGGACATCAATAGTCCAATGGCGGTGTTGACGTCCCAGTTCGAGGCATAAATATGTGGGTCATGCCGTCAACAACGGTACACAAGTGTACCTTTGATTCCGAAAGCCCATATGAATGGTTGTTTGTTAGTTTTCCTGTTTGCACTTGTTGATGTTCCAGCACTAAAATCTGTATATATTTTAGGAAGGCTTGCACGTTTGTCACGTTTAATGATTCTCATAATTCGTTATTAGTTCCGTTGATCCATGATTTTTTACCGGAATTTAATGTTTTAGCAGATTCCCAATAACCACGTGCTTCGTGAAATGAACGTATGGGAAAATCATAATTTCATCGCTATCTCGGAGATGCTATCACTTCTCAATCGTGAACAGATGTTAATGTTAAGTTCAAAGTTCCTTAAATCTTTATAATCTGATACTGTAGCAACCGGAATCTGTTCAACAGCTTATATAGACACAGATTTTCTTAAATAAGCACGGCGGATCGCATTACGTTATTTTGATTGGTTCCATACTTCTATTATCTGCATACGCATACCTATACCAGATTTTCTTTTTTTTTTTTTTTTTTTTTTTTTTTGGTTGCTCTTAAGTATATAAAAATATTTGTATTTGAACATGAATACATGATAAAATATATATATATATATATATATATATATATATATATATATATATATATATATATATTACTTTTTGATTTATATATATATATTACTTTTTGATTTATTTGTGAATTCTGAAGGTCTTCATTATAACTTGAAATATGAGCAACATATTTTTCCAGTTTAAAAGAAAGATCTTGCTGATTTATTGTTGTATTTAATCCCTGTATTTTGTCTTCAGAAAATTTATTGTTATTTTTTCCGCTTCCTAAACTAAATCACTTATTCTTTTATAGCATTTCTAAGAATAGTCTAGCATCTTCATTGTCTTGTAGTGTCAGAAATATCCTACGGGCGTAATTTATCATTCTGTGCTTTATATACAAAACCCTTTTAAAAAGAAAATAATTTTCTTAAAGAAAGTAAAAATTATATGATGCATAAAAGATTTTTAATTTTAAAGTCATATTTTAAAGAAATATCCATAAAAGGAATGTAAATATTTCCTTTAACTATTCTTATACATAAATTTTACTAGAATTTTCATGAGTTATGTTATAGAGAAATCTGTTTACAACATTTTATAAATATATATATATATATATATATATATTATTATAATAATAATAATAATAATAATAAGGACGCATGAAAGTTTCTTATTTTAATGTTTCATTACTTTTTTTATGGTAATTAACTACAGTAAACGCCCAATTATCCATGAAATTCAATGATAGGGTTAATGCGAAGGAGGTACTTCAGGGATAAACTGCGAAATTTCTAAAAATGAAGTGGCAAATTAAATTATATATATTTTAGCTGAAAAAATTATTGTATTGCATATAAAACATAATATAAACATTTAAAATAGTAAAGTATAAATATATGCATTTTATGTACAAATAAATGTAAAAAGAAATAAACAAAAAGAATGAAGTTATGATGAATGTAAGGTACAATATGCAATCTAATTTATGTATTAAATTAAGCAGTACAGTACTGTACAATATAAAAAAATTAAATTAAAAAAAAAAAATAGTTACATATACTTGCAATTTTTAATCAATCATTTTGTTTTCGATTATTCCTGAGAAAACATTTTTTTCGTGATCATGCGCATTCTTGTTCTCACCTTTTTTCCCAGACTCGTGGATAATCCGCAGCGCGCATAATCTTCTCGCGGATAATCGAGAATTTTCTATATTTCCATGAATCACAACTGCAAAGTACAGTGTGTAGTTTACATGTATTATGAACATGCTTTGTGCATTTTTTCTTATAATAATTAGTCTCAATATTATTTACAAATAACTTGTCAATTATGAAAAGCATTGTTCGAATTACAATTTTTTTTCTTTCTTTTTTATAGTAAATAGTTTACAAAATACGGAAGATACTTCGATTAGATTTACAATAAACTGATCAACTCTGTTGAAAATATATTTTAGTTTTAATTAATCCATTTAATTTGATAAAAGTTATATATTGGTATAAAATTTAATAAATACTTTAAATTTCAATTAAATGTCATTGTAAATCAAAAATGTATTTTATTGTAACTTAAATTAAACTGGACCCCAAAAACAAAGTATATCTTAAATTTCTTCTTTTTTTTTTTTTTTTTTTTTTTTTTTTTAATAAAATACACATACGTACCAAACTACAGTGTATTCTAAAAGTTTCAGTGCTGACGCTGATGTACATTTTATTTACAAAACGACAAACTTTAATACGATTATTTTTATGTTAATGATAAAAGGGACATTTAAAATAACAGAGAAAACAATTAGAACTTACATTAATAATAAATCTTCAAAATGTCCACCCTTTTCTAGGAAGCAAAGCTGAACTCGTTTGCGCATGTTTTTTTTTTTTTTTTTTTTTTTTCTACTTCTTCTTGTATCCTTTGAATAATGGCAATTTTTAGATCATCTATTGTTTGAGGATTATCTGCATAAACCTTGTTCTTTAAATATCCCTAACAGAAAAAAGTCCAGAATGTTCAGATCAGGGGACTGAGGTGGTCAAAAATTTCTCGAGGTGAGTCGATCGCCAAAAAAGTCTTAAAGCATGTCCATGGTTTCATTACTTGTATGGCATGTTGCATCATCTTGTTGAAACCAAGAACCTCGTTCATTCAATTTTAACAAAGCAACAAATTGCTGGATAAGTTCCCTGTATAGAGAACCATCAACAGTTGATTCGAGAAACATAGGTCCAGTAATCCTTTTACGTGATACAGAACACTATACGCATTTTTTTGAGAAAGTGATAGTTTTTGCATTAATGAATGAGGATTGGTCGTTGCCCAAATGCGAGAGTTTTGCCCATAGATATAGTAATATATATATATATATATATATATATATATATAGATCTATCATCCCCATGTTATCGAGCAAAAAATTTTGATGCCGAAAAAAAGGTATAAGATCAGCCATTAGAAAGTATTGAAAAAAAAAAAAAAAAAAAAAAAAAAAGAATAAAAAGAAAAATGAATTTGAAACTGTATCTGGAGTTTTTCATTCACCTTTAGTAAATAAATTATTCATAAATTTTATTTACTAAATTATCCGTGTGTATTCCTGTATGTGATTTACTCGGGGAAAGGCAGCCATTAGAGTGACTTTTCCCGAAGAAAAAAAGGTATCACTTTTTCCCTCTCGCTGATCAATCTGTGTCTTATTACTATATCTATGGTTTTGCCTGTTCATGTAACCGCATAAATGAAACCATGCCTTACTGTAGAAAAATATTTTGTCCAAAATGTTGATGTTGTTGAGAATAAATATACGGAAACTCTGACAATAATGAAATCGCTTCTCAATGTCTGGAAGCTTTGTCTCCTGTACCATTTTTACATGATAAGCACAGAAATTTAAAGCTCTTAAAGCCTTATGTCTTGATTCACGAGATGCACCCATTTCTTGTTCCAAACACCAAACTGATTTTTTGAGGAATTTGCAATGTTCTTCGTTGAATGTCTTGCAGAAGGGCTTGTGTAACAACTTTAGGCCTTCCATAGAACCTGTATAACGAAAACATCGAACAAACTTATATAGCGTATTTTTACTCGGCATTGCATCATCTGGATATTTATATCGCCAAACACCTTCGCATTGTTCATACGATTTACATTCAAAATAAGCCTCAAGCAGCGCAGTTCTCTGAATGCGTGATAAACTCATTTCAATATGAAGAACAATATAACATAAAATTTTATTCTCACGCAACTTGAGAGAGAAATTAAGCAAACGATAAAAATTAAAGAATTGATGCAATGATAAGCAGACGATAAAATTTAATATTTAAAAAAAAAAAAAAAAATCGTGGACAATGAGTTTTTTAAGTTAGACTACTGGAACTTTTAGGACACACTGTATTAAGTTCGAATACAGCTTTTTCATTAGACAACTGCTGCTTAAAGATTTAGAAGGTCTATGTCAAGGTCTTTCTGATAAACTGCCAAATTATGGCCAAAGCATATATTTAACCCATTAAAGTTAATTTTTTTGGCACTGTAATTAAACAGATAACATTTCTTAAGCAACATTATATATATTTTTCTTTTTAAGTGATTTTTAAACTTTTAATTCTTTACTGTTCGGTAGGTAGCAGCATTAATTCGAAATACTGTTCATGTTATAGTAGATAGGGGATACCGGGGCAAAATGGGCCACTTTTACTCTTATTTTTTTTTTTTTTTTCCTCAAAAAAACAGAAAAGCAATGTACTTGGAAAAAAATAGGAAACAATCTCTAAGCCCATCTTAACATGTCTTATTTTTTTTCCTTAACGATATTTCTAATACATTATCAATTAAAAAATAAATTGTGAGCACACGCAAAGTGGACCGCTGTGCCCCATCACCGGGGTACAGTGGAACAGAAACTTTTGTTTACATTCAATTAATATAAATTACTTTTTTTGTTTTTATCTAAAATTAGTTTATTATACTATTCTAGTCTAAATAACATAATTCTAGCATTTTCATGAAATAAAATAACCAAAATTAAAATAACCAAATAAGAAATCAAATCTCAGTAAGAAAATTTATTAAGTTTAAATAGATATTGTTTTTTTATTCTTTTTATTATTATGCAAATCAAATATCTTTTAAATTCAGATATTAATATATATTATACTACTATTCAAATATTTAATATTTTTGTAATTATTTTGAGATATAATTAATTGTATTTGTAGGGTAAATTTAAATAAAATATATTAAGCTACATCTTTCAACAAAAATAATAAATAATTCCTACTATTTATTAAATTAGATATTTTCTTTTAAATTAATACTATATAACTCAAATAGTTAATAAATTTAGGTATTGACAATAATTATATTGTTATTCAAATACTTACTCTTTTAGAAATTTATTATTATTTTTTATTTTATTATAACATTAAGATATTTATTACTTTACATTATATTTGTATCTATAAATTTAACTAAAGCAAATATAATAAATCTGATTTGTACTTCTAGGCACACTGGAAGGTGGTCCACTGTGCCCCCATATAGATGTGGTCCACTGTGCCCGTGTCAGAGTAAAACAAATAACAATAATAAAATAATATATAGACTATAAATATGCTAATAATTTTTAGGAATTTAAAAACAGCAATATCTTGCCTTCCTTAAAAAGTTTTATAGTCGCTAGTTCAATGTGAAAATATTACTTTGAGTACTTTTACTTTGAGCTCAAAACATAAAAACTGCTCAAAATGGTTAGCTTACTGTTTCCCATGTGATTTTTTTTTTTTGGCTGCATCCAACTAGTACTATGCTACCATACATGTGTATCCATATGAACTAAAGTATTGAATATTAATAGGTTTAAATAGGGGTGGTCCACAGTGCCTCGTCCTCCGTTATAAAGCTTTTATTGTACACGGTAATAATCAAAATTATTGCGGTACATTATGGTCCAAAATCTCACATTTAACTTAAGTTTATTTCAACATTGTTACTTTGCACTGATGATTAAAATGCTAAAAAGTATTTTTTTTTTTTTTCATTATAAAATTGTAGCATAGAATTAGTAATTAATAAACATAAATCCGCAAAAGAATTCAGGTACTGCAAATAAGCATCTGATTTACAGGATACTTGGTACAGATATTAATGAAGCACATTTAACCCCTTACCTGCCGAGGAAAATGTTAAATACGCTTCTGCGGGCCACCGTTCTCTCTCACTTCTGAAAAGAGCAAATCGTTTGAAAACACGGTCAAAATCACTTTCAAGGTTATTTTATTCCATTGCCAAACCGTGTCTGTAGTTTCACTGGTAGTAGTACAATTCAAAGAATCGTACTTTGAAAAAACGTATATATACGCCCGGGGCAGTTAAGGGGATTACTAAATAAATTTCACAAAAGTATTGTAACATATTTCCATCTGCAGGCAACATTTATTTAATGTGCATTTAATCAGTGGTGCAATACATTCAACAAAATAAATTTAACTTTGTTAAGAAGCTTTTAACTCTTTTTTAAGAAAATTAAAAGTATAGATTTAATTTATTCGTTTACTGCTCTAAACAAAATATTTCCAATAAATTATGTATTGAACATAGTATTATAATTATCGAATATATATTTTATATTAGTAATACTAGTTTTGAAAAACATAAATATGTCGTATAGTTGCAAATCCGGACAAATCCTTAAATTTGTAAAATGCGTTTTTTTTTAGTTCTAAGTGAACGTTTTTTACCACCTGGAAACAAGAAAACATGCCAAAGCTGATACATACCTGTGTTATTTGGATTCGAAAATCACGATGTGCTCCAAACTGGTAAAATCCTAAGGCTGATGAGCTTCAATACCGGTCATTTCCATACCTGCGAGATCGCTATTCTGCTCCACCCGACTAAAGTAGTACGCTTTTTAATTAGGTTGATGTTATCGTGTTTTCTCTCACATGCGACTGCTCTTTGTTGGTGCACACAAAGTTTCTAATAATCGAATTTCGTGTTTCCTTCGACTTTTGAGAAATTTGTAGAAGAAATATCGTCTAATCAATAGAAATCCTACGACGTAGAAAAGGAACAAAGCTGAAGTTCAAAGTAATGTACAATCAATCACTTTGTAACAACACACTTTTAATTGTTAATATAGCATCTTTTGTTAGCATATTATGAGTAATTAATCAAATGTTATTAATTTAATAGCATGCCTGTGATGATTCAGCAGGTTATAGCGATGTGTTTATGGAAGTTTGTTTACAGTTCGAATGACTTTCTACTGTATTGAAGAATAACTCGTGATAAATGACTTTGGGACCTTTTTGTGATGCATTTTCAGAATTTTCTAGAGTTATTTTTTGTTACGGATGTGAGTAATTTTTTTCAGATTATCGGATTTTTTTTTTTTTTTTTTTTTTTTTTTTTAACACATAACAGAAATCAGTTATTGATATATAATAATAATATTAATAATAATTAAACGCAGTATTTTGTGCATTTGCAACCCTAAAATTCCAATATTTCTATTAAGTTTAGCTAAAATTAAATTGTAGTTTATTGCGAAACTGGCCAACTACAAAATAAGTTGCAAAGTGGGCCAAATCCAAAATAAAAAATTGAGAAATCCCCTATCATCACGTGCTTCTGCCAACTTATTTAGAGTTTTCAAATACAATGCTCTAACGATTGTAAAACTAAAAACTTCTGGTTCCTTCCTTATTTTGGCTAAGTGTGGCCAAAAAAAAAAATCAGCTTTATCTTAAAATGTTTCTTTCTGGAGATGGTGGATTTCGCAACTAGATGACACATATATGTATGTACACAGATAAATATCGACATATGACATATAATATAGGAGGAAGTCTAGGTGGGCGACCTCACCCCCCCCCCCCCCCCCCCCACACACACACACCTTGAGATGCCTATCTTGTTATTAAACGAGTTAATAATATTTATGTTTGTATATATGTAAACATATATATGATATTAATCAATACATAACGTATGAGTATGATCGTCTCGATAATGAATAATAAAAATGAGGTGTTGACGCTACTGATCTGCAGATTCGCTAGTTAAATGTGAGATTAAGAGATATATGTAAATTTATTCTGTTTGATTTTTTTATCATTTGAAAAATTAAATTATTCATTATTTTACAGTAATTATTATTCTTCTAGATTGTTTGGTAATTTAGTAAAATAGTTTAAACATTCACTGTTTATTGTAAAATCTAACCGTCAAAGATGACTGTAAATTGAACAGTACACTTCCAAACAAAAAACTGACGAAAATGGTAAAAAAGGATTAAAATTTATTAAATAGAAACACACAAGAGGCTTCGAAACATTTTATTAAATGAGGGATTTTTTAAAGGGCGTATAACTGTCTATATATTGCACTAAACTTAATAAAATATGCATCGCATTTTTAACATCAAGCATGAAAATAAATACTTGATTTTATAAAAGATCTTGCATGAAAATAAATACTTGTATAAAAAATCTTGTTTTTATAAAAGAAAAACACGTTTTTTTTTTTTTTTTAGGAAATTGCTTAACACAATCTAGTGGCTAATAGGTTTCGGAAACTTTAAAAAAGGCACCTCTCTCTCTCTCTCTCTCTCTCTCTCTCTCTCTCTTATTATATTAATTAAAAAAAATATATATGTTTAAAATTCTGAGCATATAAAAAAATAAACAATTTAACAATACTTTATAAAATATTCAATAAGAAATTTAGAAAATTCAGCCAGTGTGACCTGATTTCCGAAAGTCTTTCAAAAAAGCGGTAAACACGATTTCTAAAATATAAAATGCAACGATTCTATTGAAATTTTGCTTTCATTCTCAAATTAAAATTGACTATCCTAACAACACACTTATCCATAATGCATCCTTAAGATATCCATAGTATGTCTATTCATTGTTAGGACATTCTGAGGATGTCATTTGGAGGAAATGCGCTGTTAGAGTAGTAATTGAACAAAGGATTACACACAAAAAAAAAAAAAAAAAAAAAAAAAAAAAAAATCTTGATAGTTGTCTGAAAAGACTACATACTGTTTGGTATTTTTTACCTCCAAATATATCCCAGTAAAATTAATTGTAGACGAAAATGTCAAAAAATCCATCGTTAAAGCACCAGTCAATTCGATTTTAAAGAAATGTGCAAAATTCCGATAAGAAGTGCATTAACAATTAAGAAACCACGTCAATCGCTTTTCTAAGAAGTCCGAAAAACAGTAGCTACCGGCTAAAATTTCCAAATTTTTTAATGAAACTTTTATAAAATATTATTTTAGTGTGTCTCCTTTTATATTGCTCAAAGTTTTGAATATATATACATATATAGTAAAAAAAAAAAAAAAAAAAAAAAAAAAAAAGCTTCCTTTTATCCTTCGAAATACACCGAAACCCCTTAATATTTTGTGTGTAGAATCAAACAAAGTGTTGAGATATGTTACAGTTTAAATGCCTGATAAAGCGTTTTGGGTTGTTTTGCTGCATTTTTATAACATAGAAATTTTAATGTATTGCATATCACATATGCAATATGTATATGATTTACGAGCTACTAATAATAATGAGTCTTTTTTTTTTTTCTTTTATGAAATTTAGATAAAAGCTTTTTATATTTCATTATACGTATCACTAAAGAGGTTTACACCGCAGTAAAACAGTGTTAAGCACATAAACGTTATATATATATAATATTTAGTGTATTTGAAAGAAAAAATTTGTATAATTTTGAAAAAAATTATTTATTTTTTATTGATTTCAAAATTATTAACATAAACGAGAATTTAAGTTTAAACATGAATAAGTCGTGGGATGAATTACTGTAGTATGTACATTTATTTTTATTAATATGAAAATAAGATTGTCATAAAAAAATACCATAAGAAAAAATATTTATCAGAAAAAAATATTTGTATTGTGCAATTGTTGGACGAATTATTTTTAATAACGTTTAATTTTTTAAATAATACCTTTATACGAAAAAAAAGTATTTGTCTCTTAAAAACTCTAACATTTTTCTTTATTTAAAATTATAGAAAACTATTTTCCAATTAATGAAATTTAACACCTACAAATTACATGATTTATATATTTGCTTAATATTTTATATTTTAAATTAAAAAAGCATTAATCGTAATTAAATCAAACGATTATTGGGTTGTTCCGAAGCGATATTTTGAAATTAACTAAAACTGTCAACGTAATTAATTTTATTAAATTGCTTTTTCTATTTAATTTTCTTACTCAGTTAACTAATTATAATTGGGAATTGGGGAAAAAAAACTTATTAATAGATTGTACGAAATATTTTTTTTTTTTTTTTTTATTCTCTTTTAAATAATTATACGATTTTTAATAAAACAATTAAACTTCTTACAAAAATTTTCGAATATAATCATCATTTAAAAATATCAAAATATATTTTTCGAAATATGTAATTTTCTGTAAGTCGAGCAAATATATTAAAACGAATTATCTAATAGTAACAGAAAACGTAAATATACAGTAGGTGATCAAAATTATTAGAATTCATATATATATACATTTTTAGAATTTCTGAAAAAACAAACAAACAAACAAAACTTGATAAAGTAGCCCGAGATTTTATATATGTAAAAAACATTTAAAAACTCACACGTTTCACTATCGATTTAGTTTACAGTGCAGTTAGGGGACCAACCACAGATTGAAGAAGAACGCATATACTCTGATCACCCTGTATCATAACAAGCTATAAATGACTTGTAACTTTAACACAGTGTTGCACGTACTATGTATAACATTTATGTTTTGTTGTGTAAATTGCACAATTATTTAGGCAGATATATATGTACTTTTTTTTACTCAATTTTTACTTTTGAAAAGTATTTTGCTTATAAATAGAACGGATTGCCATGAAATTTTACAAAATTTACAGAAAAATTGAAAAAAAACAGAGAAGCATCATTCTGAAATATAAAATTCCCATTGATATTCACTGAGATATAATCACTTATTTTTTATATTAGTAAATATTTTACTGCGCATGCGCGAATGATAGAAATATTTTTTATTACATAAGATAAAAGTTAGGTATATTGGGCAACTTTTGTAAAAAGCTCCTTTTGAATAGAGTAAAAATTAAGAAAATTGTCGGCACAAGAACGAGTTACATTTTTTGGATTTTTTCCACAGTTGAAATTTCATAAGGGTTATTTCACATGCTGCGTATTCAATTTGATGATTCATTTTTTTTTTTTTCAACCCCGTTGCAAAAAGTTCTTTTTTGTGGGGGAAAAAAACCCTTATAAGCTTTTAACCCTAACATATTTTTATTCATTTACTAAGATTTGTGAGTTCATAAAGGGTTTTACACAAAAAAATGAACATTTGAAACGTGGTTGAAAAAAAATGGATCTTCAAATTAAATACACAGCATGTTAAATACCCCTTATGAAATTTTAACTCTGAAAGATATCTAAAATGTAGCTCGTTGTTTTGCCGACAATGTACTTAATTTTTACTCTATTCAAATGAACTCTTAACAAAAGTTGTCCATTACAAGTATCTAGCTTTCAAATTATGTAATATTCTTTTCTTCTATTTTTCTAAAATATTTAGCAATATAAAATATAAATGCTCATATCTCAGCGAAAATTACACGTGGAAACTTTATGTTTCAGAATTAAGTTTCTCTAATGTTTTATCAATTTTCCTGTAAAGATTTATTGGAAGTTCGTTCTGGTTCTAACCAAAAAACTTTTCAAAAAAGTTATTTTTTTGAGGAAAAAAGTATATCTGCTCTAATAATTGCGCAATTTCCACAACAAAACCTATAAATATTATACATAGTATGTGTAACAATGCCTTGAAGTTACAAGTCATTTATAGCTTTTTATGATGCAGGGTGATCCAAAGTATTTGCGCTCTTCTTCAATTTGTGGTTGGTTCCTTAATTTCAATCTGAACTAAATCGATAGTGGAAAATGTGAGTTTCTAAGTATCATTGCATATCAGAAGTCCCAAGCTGTTTTTACTTTCCGAACACTATAGTGAGGAAAGTATTGTAATCATGTCAAAAATCCGAATTTGAGATTTCGATGTTTCTATACGTTTCGAGGTCCAATGAGTCCGTTTACACTATTTTTGCGATGATATATGTGTGTGTGTGTATGTGTGTATGTCTGTGAGTGAACACGCTAGTGTCTAAACGCTTTGTTCGAATAAGCTGAAAGTTGGTACGTATATTGTAAGTCACCATAGTACGAACCCTATAGATTTTGGTGAATCTAGCACTTATAGTTTTTTTACAGGGACACAAAGAAAAATTCTTTATCATTATGGCCTATGGAACCAAAATCTTAAAAGTGCGATAGCATCTAAACGCCTTATTCAATTGAGAAAATAATTTGTACACATATTATAGGTCACAGATACTCAAGCTGTATTGATTTTCGAGAATCTAGCACTTATAGTTTTTTTTACAGGGACACAAAGAAAAATTCTTTATCATTATAGCCTACAGGGCCAAATTTTTAAAAGTGTGATAGTGTCTGAACGCCTTATTAATCTGAGCAAAACATTTGTACACATGTTATAGGTCACAGTTGCACCAACTGTATAGATTTTGGTGAATTTAGTACTTACAGTTTATTACTGGGGACGCAAAGAAAAATTCTTTATCATTATGGCGTATGGGACAAAAGTGCGATAGCATCTAAACACCTTATTCAATTGCGCTGAAAATTTATATGAGTATTATAAATCACTGTTGCACTAACTATAAGCATTTTGGTGAATCTAGCATTTATAGATTTTTACAGGGACACAACGAAAAATTCTTTATCATTATGATCTATGGGCTCAAAGTTCACTAGCGTTAAATAAAACGTCGTGTAATATATGGAGAAAAATTCTCAAACACTGTATTATGGTTTCCTCTATTTTGTTTGTTTAAAAACTCCTTTTTCTTTCTTTATCTACAAAACTATTAATTACGTTCGGAAAGTCGAGTGGAGTAACTCCAGATTTTTTTTTTTTTTTTTTTTTTTTTTTTGCAGAAAACGAAGAAATGTAAACAAATAAAAAATAAATAAAAATAATAAAAATAATTTGATCATCCACTGTAATAACACTACGATTACGATTCAAGCAATTTTGATATTTTAAATAATACATCTTTAAATAATATTAATTAAAAAAAATAGCAATTCAGGATTTTACTTTTTTTTTTCCTTCGTTCTTTTCTTTCTTTCTTTCTTTTCTTTTCTTTTTTTTTAAACCTTTTTATTTTTAGTGAATTATTACTTCCTGTTTTTAATTAATAATACTAGCAGGCTATGCCCGCTTTGCTGGTCACTATATTTAAATGAATTAAAAATAGAAAAAAAATCTGGTGTGAAACAAAACAACCACATGACTTCATTTCACGTATTATATGCCATTTTTGGAGATAATGTAATCAGAAGACATGAACTTGACCTAAGAAAGTGGACACCTAAAAATTTTCCTTTGAGAGAAAGCTGATACACGTTTAACGACATAAAAATCAGATTTAAATAGCGAGTTCAAGAAAAAAAAATCGTTTGAGCTATTTTTTAAAACACTAAATTCCGAGATCTAAAACTAACCTCCCTAATGATAATGACAGTTAATTTTCCTGTAATAACACCGTAGTACGTGAGAAAGGATATCTAAAATGGGTTTATGTAACAATTTTCAAGAAAATCGTTAGAGCTGTTTTTGCGATACCGATTTTTATCAAATTTGGCCTATTCAATTGTTGTCAGGAAAACAATTGCGTACGAAAGGATATCTAAGAAGAATTAAGATGGCAAGTTAAAAAAAAAAAATCTGTACAGCCATATTTAAAGGAACGTACTTGCGAGACCTAAAATTTATACAGGTCGCTCATAAACTAACTAACTATGTCATACGAAAGGACATTTTCTAGAGTGTTTATATAGCAACTTTGAAGAAAATCGTTAGAGCCGTTTTTAAGATACGTACTTACAGTTCTGGTTCCCGATGTCCATGATTGAATGACATGTCTTGTAGACGCTTAGAAGCTTATATCGTGATAAACAATAGTTTTTTCGAGTGACGCAAGCAGGAGAGCAAACAGACGCTAAAAAACTCATATATATGGCTAATTTCACATAAGAGTTTGGGAAAAGTCGTCATTTAATATCTAAGCAAATATGTGATATATCGTTCTGATTTTTTTTTTTTTTTTTTTTTTTTTTTTTTTTCAAAATACTCTCTTAACTTCAGTCTTATTCTATCCTGAATATTTTACATTTCTACATGCAGTACGTTTTGAGATCTGAAATCCCAATGTAAATTCAGATGGGCAAAAATGGCTGGTGTAAGTTTGTAATGAACTGAAAATATCTCTAAAACGGCACGATTTTTTTTTTTTTTTTTTTTTTTTTTTAAGGAGTTGTTAATGGTATCTTCTTGAATCTAATAACGTCTTCCCTTTTTTTTTTTCTTTCTTCTTCAGGAAAACTTTTTTTTTTCTAATAAAAGTTCTTAAAAGTAGAACTATATTACTCCGACAATTGCATCAGTGAAAATGCTGTTATGCGATTTTAACTTGTAAGGATTGGTTGGTTGGTTCACCAACCTGAATTCAACCAATAAATTATTTAGATTTTTCTTTTTCTACCGCAAACATACTATATTATATGGTTTAAATATTTGTGTATTTGAAATCAAATTTCACTTAAATATTTTGTCTTTTGTTATAAAGAAAATTTTGATTTTAAAATTTCACATTTCGTCACAAAATGTATTTATATAATATTTTAAATAAGGAAGTACTTTGTAATTATAGATATTCTATTTCATTTATTTTTATAATAAATTTAAATTATTTTAAAGCAAAAAAATTATATATATGATAATTAAGCATTCATATCACTTATATATGTAACCTTCCGCGAAGCGGTGTTGTTTATTTATCTCATTGATTTGCGCATGGCGTCGTTTGGGTTTAATTTCACCGGGCCTGTTAAAGACACTTCGTATAGTGATTAACATGTAAGTGTTTAATATTTTTATTTCTTAAAAAAAAAATATATATATATATATATATATATATTCATGATTTGGTATTCCGTTTTAAATACTAAAATTTAGACTGTCGATTCCCTTTCTGTATCGTTTACTTCCTTTCGAACTAAAAATTGTCAAGGGTAAGCAGAAAAAGATTTAATATTTCGAATGAAATATATTAAGGAAGGATGTTATTTTTACCTTTAAAATGATTGTTAATAAAAAATTTATCGACACATTTATTGGATAAAAATCTTTTATTACAGTGTTTTAATAATTTAACAGAAATATATTTTCATAAACTCCATGTTTCAATATCCAAACTTTTCTCGACAAATTTGTTTGAATAGATTAATTTTAACTAATTAAATAAAATTTTGGAATAGAAGTACAGCGTTAAAAATCTGGTTTCTCACACTTCATAGATTTCCGTACGTTTAAAAAATGTATATATTATTTAGAAAATAATGAAATTTACAACTATTAAATCGTTGAACAGTGTTTTCTCACATAATGTTATTTTTTCCTATTACATTTGGTTGCTTTTATTTTTTAAATCACAAGTTTGCGCATTGGGCCTTGTCCAAATAAGTAGATCTGATGAATAAAAATTTATCTCTTCTATTCATGTATGCATTTTCTATTGTTTTATTTGTATGTATGTTATTTTCTCCATTTTAATTTCTAAAATACATAAAAATAATTTCATTTTTTAAATTTGTTCTCAGATATTTTGAGTAAAGTGATGTTCTCTCTCTCTATATATATATACATCGGGTGATTCAAAGTAGATGATATAGCGCAGCGATTATCTTGTAAACTAATAAAGATAAAAGCATACTTCCAATTACAAAATTGATGGAAATTAAAAGTAGATTTTTTAAGCGGCTGTATACATATTAAAATAAGGAAATAAATTTTTATACGTTCCCTCCTATGATATGACTTATATTAAGAAAAACATTCTCATCGCTTGAAATAAAATGTTTTAATAAAATATTTATAATAAAATAAAATAAAAATAAATTAAAAGCAGACGATTAGCGTTTCCTACTAGCAGTTTTGACGTAAAAAAAGTTTTTGACGTAAACTTTATGAAAGAGTAAAACGTGCAATAAAGAAAAATAAATTCCCTTAAGTTATTTCATTTATTTAAATTATAAAGAAAAAAAAATGGAATTTTTTTTAATGGTTTTTAAATATATCATTATATATACTCGTATTTTTTATTAAGTTTAATGCATATACTGACTAAATTATTTATTTTAATATTTGTTTTATTTCCTTCATATATACAAAAAAAAAAAAAAAAAAAAAAAAAAAGGTGTGATCAGTCGTTGGGCTCGATCTTCATGACCAACCTCACTCAAACTGTGAATTCTAACCATTGCACCACGCCGCTTTAAGGGGTTTTCTTTTGCAGGTTTTGATAGAAACAGTTAAAACTTTAAGGATGGTTTTCTAGCTCCGTGGAAGGGGTGGGGGGTTGATCCAACAAATTTGCATTCTATCCTATGTTTTCGACTGGGTTCTTTAATTTAAGCTTGTTTTGGTTTTTATAGGAATGTTACTGATTCATACTTACCTTCTTAGAGTGCTCTGAATAGTCCAAATTTAATTACGACCACGCTGCATTAAAAAAAAAAAAAAAAAATATATATATATATATATATATATATATATATATATATATATATATATATATATTTGTGGTATTTCTTCTCAAATTATCTTTGCAATATTGTCTAAGTGTGATGCATTATAATAATAAATATTAAAATCTTAAGTTTTGCAGTACAGAATGCCATGCTATTTTTTTTATTTGAATCTTCATTATCTTTATTTAACTTT
This sequence comes from Salticus scenicus, assembly GCA_963930645.1. Classification (NCBI taxonomy): domain Eukaryota; kingdom Metazoa; phylum Arthropoda; class Arachnida; order Araneae; family Salticidae; genus Salticus; species Salticus scenicus. The sequence goes on from OZ005650.1 coordinate 77,616,816, forward strand.
TATATATGTTTACCTTACATTCTTGATTTATTATAATTTTTTTTTTACTCAGATCACTATGATGTAAAATGTACGTAAATATACGATAGCATATTCTTAATTATACTTAATTATACTATACTTAAAAAGCTAAAATATAAGTATAACTTATATGCAACTTTAACTGATATATAGTGTATTTTATGTAAGCAAAGAAAAATCATTTGAAGGTTTATTCTCTGTGTGTAATTTAACTAGCCATTTGAAAGTCATCGATATAATTATTACAAAAATACTCATAGTAATAATTAATAGAGATATTAGTTCCTTAAATTAATTTAAATGAAGTGTTCATCGCAGATAAATCTTAGTGTTAAAAATGTTTAAAATAAAACTAATAGTTTAGTTAATACTGAGAATTTATTATCTTTGTTTCAATCTTATTTAGTTAAAGTTAATAAGTATAAATATATATAAACAAAATGTTTTTCGCTGTAGATTGCTAATAAAAAATGTTTGATTTGTGTATATTTTGATAAAGATACTTAAAATGCGAATAAGGTTAATAAAAAGTTAATAAATAAATGTTGTAAAAAGCAGCAATTCGCAATAATTGTCCCAAACCGAAATAAAAATAACACATAATTAATATAAATGTACAACGGTATACAGCTAATTATAATATATAATAAAAAAATAATTTTGTTTTCCATTGAACTTTTTGAATATATAGACTTATATTTAAAAACGATTTATTATTAACATTTCATTTTATTTTTTACTGCACTCGAATAGTCAAGAATAAATTTAAATTAAATATATAACTTTCATTGTCTTATATACAAAGAAGAAAAATAAACATCTGATATTATTGAAAAGAATAATTTATTTTATTGTGTTGATTTGAAAGAAACAGAGAAATAATTCACCAGTCATTTAAAATAACGATATAATTATCACAGCTATACCCCTGGGGATAATTAACAAATAAGGGATTAATTCATTTAAAACGGATGAAATACTTAGAACTTCATTCATTCAGAAATATTTTTATGGAATTGAAAATAGTGATGATTCTTTAAAATCTATTATTTCTCTTTTAATTTTAACCTGCAAAATAGAATTAATTAGAAGTATTAAGGTACTTCTTGCCAAATACATATTTTTAAACATTATTTGCTTTATATATAATTTGATGAAGATATTTTTTAATATGTGCATGCATAAAAACAATTTAATAAATACCACAAAACAATGAAACTAGCAAAAAAAAAAAAAAAAAAAAAAAAAAAAAAAGGTCGAAATAATAATTTTTATTAGTAAAATGTCAAGAAAAAAAAAATATATAAAACTAATTCAAAAGTCTAAAAGCATGTATTTCATAAATTCGTAAGTAAATGTGTGTGTGTGTGTGTGTATATATATATATTTTTTTTTTTCAAATATATTGAAAGAATGTTAAATCGTTTAAATTGTAATTTTTTTTTACAGTTGATTGCATTTGAACAGTTAAGAACAAGATAAATTTGATGCAAATAAATTACTTTCATAGATTTAAATTCTAAAATGCAAAACGACCAATCAGCCATATATATTTTGGATTATTATTGTTATTATTATTATTGCGTTTATTTTGAGATAAAATATCAAAATAATTCACATTCAATTTAAATGTAGTGATATAATTATTACAGAAATAACTGCTCCTGGAGATATTTAACAAAAAAGACATTTTATACTTTAAATAAATTAATTAGAAGTTAATTTATCTCAGATAATTTTGTAGTATTGAAATTAAGATTGAATCATCACTTAAATGTTTTATATTTAATAAATGTGTTTCATTCTAATTCAGTAAAATTGAATTAATTACATAGTATTTTAATGTTTTCTTGCTATAAATTATTGTTTTAATTTATTTGCTTGCATGTATTGAAAATAAGGTATTTGAAATGTTCATATGTAAATTAGCAATTGAGTAAATGGCATAACAGCGCAAATGCATAATGATTGTGTCAGGCTGCACTAGCAATGATATTCAAGTAGCGTAAATTCAATAAAGATATACAGCAAATTACAATCGTTAATTTCCATGTAAAAGTTTCAGATGGCATCCAAATGTGATACAGATTTCTAATGCCGAGTTTGATCTTCGTGTTAATATTTGTTTTTGAGTTCTGCTACATAGATACACAATGTTCATATTGGTTGGTTGGTTGGTGTCGTTTCCAGTTGAAGTCAAATCAAATCATTCCATGTGCCAAAATCACGGCCTTGGCAATGTCCACAATTTTGTTACTATAGAGATTTCCCTGAAAGGGAAATTCGTCAAAGGCCTGTAAGCTTCTTATGATGGCCGGGCAGTTGAAAATGTGTTCTGGGGTGAGTTCCTCCTCCAGGCAGTTCCTACATGATTTGTAATTTCTGGTGCCATCTGTATTTATTGTCATTCCACCAAAGTGTTGGGTTCTAAGTCTGGAGATAGTCTTGGTAATCATCCTGTCTGCATTGATAACAATTTTGAAATAAACTTTATAAATTATACAGAATATTTTACGGAATCTTAAAATATATTATATGATATTTAAAGAATGATATATTGACAGAATAAAGACTAACAGACTCACGATAAAATATTTTTATTTTTTATTTTAAAAATAGATTTTAATATTTCTTTATTAAGGTGTTTAAGGATTTGGATACAAAAACAATAATCTACAAGTATAGAATAATTTATAAATGTTTCGAAATTATTAGAAATTATTTCTAGAATTTCACATTTATTTCTTCATTTTAATGTAGTATAGAAGTTAATGAACGTGCGCATTTCAGATATTTTAAATATGCATTTATGATTCTCTTCTATTTCAAAAATAAGTGATAAATTTACAACAGGAATAATAAATATAAATTAATAACTCGTTAAAACGTGCTAAACTAATTTTTATAAAATTTGAAATTAAAATTTTTAGCTCAGGAGAATATATATTTCTTAAAAATTATAATTTAACATGTTATATGATTCACGGTAATATAATTTTTGTATATTTTTACTTTCTTCTATATGTAATATAGAGAAAGTATTGGATTCGTAAAAATTTTCGACCTCGGGTTTTTGATGGATTTACACGTTTTGAGAGCTGTAGAATACGATTTGACTATTTTTAGAAAATGTCTGTCTGTCTGTCTGTCTGTCTGTCTGTCTGTGTGTGTGTGTGTGTGACAAAATTTTGTGGCAACTGTATCTCAGGAACTACTGCACAGAATTTCATACAAATTGGCATGTAGTTGCACCTTGACATAAATTAGTGCCTATCAACTTTTGGTAAAAATTGTCTTACAGGTTGCGTTGCCATCCCGCTTTTTCTAAATTTTTAACATGGTGAAATAGGACAAAATTTTGTATAAATGTGCTTAAAGAGAATTATTTTTTAGTAATCATTATGAAATTTACAATAATTATTTATAATAGAGATAGTCAACTGGGAAAAAATTTTTGTACGTGTAGGAGCCTCGCCACCCCCCCAGGGGGGGAAGTACCCCTCGAGGGGAGTAAATTTTCAAGATGGGTATCTTTCGAAAGGTCTCATCAATACCTTTAAAACGAATGGTTGAACTATAAATCTGTGATAATTTAAAACAAAGTTATGGATTTTTTTTTACTTTTAACAAAAAAAAACTTAGAAAAAAAATCGTATTATTATTATTATTATTATTATTATTATTATTATTATTTTAACGAAACTTAACCAAGCTTGGTATTTAGTTGGTCCCCGACATAATTTGGTGCTGATTACATTTAGGGATCAATAGCTCAACAGGTGGCGCTGTGATCGCATTTTTTCTAAATTTTTAACATGGCAATATAGGACAAAATTTCGTATAAATGTACATAATGAGCGTTATTTTAAACTTGTGATTTTAAAATTAATATGAATTATTGATAATAGTAGTAGTTAACTACGAAAAAATTTTTTTGTATGTGGGGGCACCGATTCCCCCCCTTGGGGGGAAGTTCCCCCCGGGGGGGGGGGGTAAATTTTCAAGATGGGTATCTTTCGAAAGATCTCGTCAATACCTTTAAAACGAATGGTTGAACTATAAATCTGTGATAATTTAAAACAAAGTTATCGATTTTTTTTACTTTTAACAAAAAAAAAAAAAAAAACTTAGAAAAAAAATCGTATTTTTTTTTTTTTTTTTTTTTTTTTTAAATATTGTTACTGGTTGAATATGTATTACTTTTAACAAAAAAAAAAAAGAAAGAAAAAAATCGTATTTTTTTTTTTTTTTTTTTTTTTAAATATTGTTACTGATTGAATATGTATATAGGAAAATATAGAAGAAAGTCTTGTGGTGGCCACAACATACTAGTTAAACTTTAAGTTATCTAAAAGGCTCGTTAGTGTAAATTACAGTACTGTAAAATAAAAGAATTTTTATATGGATATGCCCAGTGTCAAACTACAATTAAAATTATATCTTTTCTTTATTATCTTTCTTTCTTTTCTTTCTTTCTTTTATTTTCCTTTTTTTTTTTTTTATTCCAGCAATTTCAATAATCTTTGCTTAATTTTTGAAACGTTGTTTTACAGGTAATCAAGATAATTTTATTAAAACCAGAAATTTCAATTATTTTAAATACCTACTACTTAATACCTGTCAAAATTTCACGAATGATGTGCAACTAAAATCTTTTCACGGCATAAAGTTTAAAACACCCTTGCTTTAATATTTTGCATTGCTCTTAACCGGTTTAAAAGCCCCTGCTTTAATCATATCTTTTGGTTGGAGGGAGGAGGGATAAATTTCATGAAATTTCAATATACAATATTTAAGCATACTTCATATATTTAAAATAAAATCCCAAGGTTTTCCTAATTTTACTCTAAATATGACCAAAAGAATGTTAGGCGTAATTAAAAGAAAGGCAGAATTTATATAAATTATCGAAAGAATAAATATTTCTTAATGAGATCGTAGCAATATTTGTGATAATACTTATCAAAGCATCAAGCATGTAAATTAATTCCACAATAGAGTTCCTCCCTGTCACATCAAATCGACTAATAATCTATAGAACTGCACTCGTTTTATGTTCACTGTGAAATTTATTCGTTGCTTTTCACGCAAAATGAATGAATACAAAGATTTACTACCAGATTATAATTATATTAACTTACTATAAACGATAACAGATCAGTTTTTAATAAAAGACATACATGAAAGACAAAGATTTCAGTCAGTTTTAAAATATATCATTAATTCTAATTTGCCATGACAATAAGTGCATTTTAAGTGTAAAATAATAGTTTTGATTTTTTTTCTTCTCATATTTGGGAAACCACTTGGATACACTCCAAAATATTATTTCATTGTATTCTAAAAATAAACTGCAAACCGGAATAGAGTTAAAATTTGTTTTTACTGGAATAGTATTATAATACTTTATTTTATCAAAATAGTATATTTCAACAAAAGTATACTGTTAAAAATAAAATGAATTTAATACATTAGCAAATTAATTTGCTCATTAAATTTTTAATAATAAACTATACAATGTAAATTTTTACTCGTATAAAATATCAATATTTCAATGTTATTCTTTTTAAATTATTTTACTGTAATGTGGTATCAAAATAAAGTATCAGATTATAATAATTAGAGTAAAAATAAATAAATAAAATAAAATAAAATAAACCTCCTTTGATTTTAAATATGTCACCATCTTCACTAAACAAAGTTTTCAGCTGATATAATTTTACTTTTAAAGAACAATAAACTCTGACAGGTTGTTAATTTTTAAAGATTTTTTTTCTGTTAACAAATGGCAAAAAAATACAGATGGCGCCACATCCTGCGTAAAGAAATTTTCGTCGTAAAATCATACGATGATAACCGATCATAGATAAATGTAACCGATAAGTATTCGCGAATTGCTTTGTTTTTAATATACTTCCTTGAGAAGTATGAATCGATGAATTAATCGTGTGAATTATTTTTATAATTGAGTTTTAGTTAGCGTCTGCCATAGACTTATGAAATATGTATTAATGTCGTCTGCTCAATCATTATCGTCGGTATTAGTAATGCACTGCATAAAGAGAAAGGAATATCCCCTTCCGAATTGGTTCAAAATTTTCTCGCGCATACCCAGATCGTACGATTTTGATCTTACAGAAAATTCTTTGTGTTTTAATATTATAGATTCAGTATTGACAGACAACTGTCAAAGATGTTTTTTGTTTATTTGTATTATAAATGCAATGTGCGCAGAGGATTTTTGTTAATCGAATAAAATCTTTATAAAATTTAAATAATGAAATTTTATAATGTACGCAGCTTTTACAAAAAATCACCGGACAATAATAAAAGAAAATACCGAACTAAAGATTTTTGAAAAACTACATTTCTTTAGATAATGACAAGCTCTCGCTTCTATAAGTAATATTTTAATAACTAGATTATCTTTCTTTAGGCATAATAATAAGGAATTGTTTCAAATGGAAAAAAAAAATCGAAGTTAATTTGAGTTCGTTTGTTGCAGACTGAAATGCAGATGCTGTTCTCATGTACTTGAAACTTATCTATTTTACTACTGTATACACTAGTTATTTTACATTAACAACGCACATGAAATTGAATTATGATTTGTGATAATATTCCATTCACATTATGGTACTGCAAGTCTAAACACGATTATGTAATTCGGGATGACATTACGGTTATATAACCAAGTGAGAAGGATGACAAGATTCCAGAGATAAGAGGCTATTCACTCAGAATTAATTCTGCTACAATCTGTGTTCCCTTTATAATTGTATATTAAAGTTTATAAATTCTAAACCGCAAACGATGTGAAAGTAAATAAATAGATGTGTAGGGTGATTATAATTAAAGTTACGATTTCAAAACACTACAATTTTAAAACTACCCAACAGAGCGATTTGTTATTTTACCACAGCAATCGTGAAACTATGAAAATTTGTTTGGGAAAAGAAAAAAAAAAGTTCCAAAATGTGCCGTTAATTAACCGTAAAGTATTTGTTTCATGAAGCTCCTCCTTTTTCTCTTTTCACTATGACAGTTTTCTCTGTAAACACGTATTCTTGTCTTTTTGCTAAAAAAATTGTATGAAACTCTTGAAGTGTATTGTTTCTTGATATTCTATTGTGTTGCTAACAACATTCCTGTGTTTAATGAGTCCATTTAGGCGTTTCCCCTGACAGCGCTATCTATTGGACCATTTTTTTAACTACGTGTTCTTTCTCCCCGAAACAAAATTTCATTACCTCACGATTGCTCTAGTAAAATATCAAATCGCTCGGATGTGTAGTTTTAAAATTTATATAGCGTTTTGAAATCGAAACATTAATTATAATCACCTTGTATAGCAATAATACATTAAGATTACAACTGCACTTCAGAAAAAGGAATTGCATTTAAATTTTGTTCCTTTTTAATACATATATGAAGTATTTTAAAGTTAACCCAATGAGAACAAAGACATTTAGACATACATAGTTCAATACATATTTTAATTATACATTATTCAGTACAATTTATTTTAAATAATAATCTGTCATAAGAAGCTGTCTCAGGCCTCGCAGCGTTCCTAAAATTTTAGGAATTTTAGGAATTATTTTGCTACATTGTCACCACTATTTTAAAAGAACACTTACTTACCTAAAATTTTAACATTAAAACCTTCAAGAAAAAAGTTTTTAACGATAGTGGTGTCAGTATAATAAAACACGAGTAAAATTTTAGGAACGCTGCGAGGCCTGTGAACTGCTAGGAACATCTTCTTATTTAATTTGATAAATAATTTACATTGCAATATGGAATAAAGTATTGAATTTACCTTACACCGTCCAACATTAGGAGTGAATGCTAGACCCTCAATCGACTACTGCGTTGCTCTAGTCGAAAAATTACTATCGATGTAAAAAAAAAAAAGAAAAAAAAAACTTCATATGTAAAATTCAATCTATCTCATTTACATGCATGTTGAAAAATAACGTGCTTTTACAGTAGTGGACATAATTATAAGACACCTATCTAATTTGACAAATAGTGAAAGGAAAAATTCAGAGCTTAAAAATGTTCTATCAAGTACGTCTAAAACATAAATTTATTCTGTTATCATATGCAATTATTTTATAATGATATTTTCATACAATTTAATGAAAAAACTTAGAAAAAATAATGGACAAAATTATAAGACATAAATCGTTTTTTCCAAATACAGTGGTCAACATGATTAGCAGACACTAATGGTCTAAAAGAAAATCCTCTAACATTGTTATTCAATATTTGGCGGGGCCGCCATTGTTTTTTATAACATGAAAGATGCCATTCGGCATCGAATCTATCAATTATAACAAAATATCGCAAAACAGTTCTTCCCAGTCACATTTTATAGCATTCTTTAGGTCTTCGATACATATAATCTGCCTCCCATTTCGGTAAATCGCACGAGCTAAGATCCCCCACACCTTTTCGATGGGATTTAAGTCTGGGGAGCGATAAGGCCACGGGAGAACATTGATACTTTGCTCTGAAAGCCACTTTTTTGTTTCGTGTGATGCATGAATCGGCACGTTATCGTGCTGGAAAGTGTAATTTTCGCCACAAAGAAGTTTATCGTATATGGCTAGTTGATCTTTTAAGAAGATTCTTATGCTTTTCGGAATTCATTCTTTAATGCACAAAAACAATATCCGATTTCCCTTGAGCCGAAAATCCAACACAAACAATTACTGAGCCTCCAACCATTTTGCGGCTCATTAGCACATGAGGAGACTTCCGTTAAATCATGCCAATAATATTGAAACTCGTCAGGACCATCCGGGTTAAACTTATTTTCATCAGAAAATAACACTGAGTACCATATGGAGGTCCAGGCCATAGTTTGTTTAGTAAAGTTTAGACGCTCCATTTTGTGCCGGCTAAGAAGCGGTGGTGTTTTTCTTCAATTTTTTATATTTCACATAGTAAGCATTATGCAACACCCTGCGAATGGTTCTCCTTGAACACTTCAGTTTCAAAGCATTTTTAATAGCTGTAGTGGTCATCTTAATCTGTGCAGCGAGCGAAATCAGATGGCGTCTGTCTCTCGAAGACAAGCAAGGAGTACGTCCATTTCTAATTGCACATCTAGAGCGTTTAATAACTTTGAAATATTATGAATTGAAGCACCAGTTCCATTTAATCTCCAAATTTCGCTAATTTCACTTTTTTTAATTCTGTACCTCGTGGCATGTTTGTAAATGCGTGAAGTCTGTTAGCGTCTGCTTTAGTTAACTGCTAAAGTCATAACAGCGTGCAGAAAATGTGCATATTGCACATTATTTTTGAAAAAAAGCAGGTGTTTTAATTAAAATGTTAGTGTCTTATAATTTTGTCCGTGGTTTTTTTAATTTTTTTTATTAAACTCTTTATAAAAATATCATTTATGTAAAACAATTACGAGTGATAACATAATAAATTTGTTTTTGACGTATTTGATAAAACATTTTTAAGATCTGAATCTTTTATTTCACTATTTGTCAAATTAGAAAGGTGTATTATAATTATGTCCACCACTGTATAATTAACACGCTTAAATAGTGATGCTTTAATTGTCCAAGCCCGTCGGAATGCACAATGGATATGAATGGGTGCAGGGAATCGGACAAGATTCTTACTTTTCAGAGTCATATCTAGACGTATCAAGGATCCAATTTCACGACTATTGCGCACGCTCCATAGCATGATAGATCTTTCTCCAGCTTGAACAGTTATCTGTTGACATGTAGGGTCCATGGATTGATGAAGTTATCTTCCATAACCGTACACGTAAATATGGCCGGATACAGTTGGAAGTGATTCTTCGGACCAGTCAACGTGTTTCTGGACATCAATAGTCAAATGGCGGTGTTGACGTCCCAGTTCGAGGCATAAATATGTGGGTCATGCCGTCAACAACGGTACACAAGTGTACATTTGATTCTGAAAGCCCATATGAATGGTTGTTTGTTAGTTTTCCTGTTTGCACTTGTTGATGTTCCAGCATTGAAATCTGTATATATTTTAGGAAGGCTTGCACATTTGTCACGTTTAATGATTCTCATAATTCGTTATTAGTTCCGTTGATTCATGATTTTTTACCGGCCGCAGATGGGAATTTAATGTTTTAGCAGATTCCCAATAACCACGTGCTTCGTGAAATGAACGTATGGGAAAATCATAATTTCATCGCTATCTCGGAGATGCTATCACTTCTCAATCGTGAACAGATGTTAAGTTCAAAGTTCCTTAAATCTTTATAATCTGATACTGTAGCAACCGGAATCTGTTCAACAGCTTATATAAACACAGCTTTTCTTAAATAAGCACGGCGGATCGCATTACGTTACTTTGATTGGTTCCATACATCTAATATCTGCATACGCATACCTATACCAGATTTTTTTTTTTTTTTTTTTTTTTTTTTTTTGGTTGCTCTTAAGTATATAAAAATATTTGTATTTGAACATGAATACATGATAATAATAATAATAATATATATATATATATATATATATATATATATATTTATATTACTTTTTGATTTATTTGTGAATTCTGAAGGTCTTCATTATAACTTGAAATGTGAGCAACATATTTTTCCAGTTTAAAAGAAATATCTTGCTGATTTATTGTTGTAATTAATGCCTGTATTTTGTCTTCAGAAAATTTATTGTTATTTTTTCCGCTTCCTAAACTAAATCACTTATTCTTTTATAGCATTTCTAAGAATAGTCTAGCATCTTCATTGTCTTGTAGTGTCAGAAATATCCTACGGGCGTAATTTATCATTCTGTGCTTTATATACAAAACCCTTTTAAAAAGAAAATAACTTTCTTAAAGAAAATAAAAATTATATGATGCATAAAAGATTTTTAATTTTAAAGTCATATTTTAAAGAAATATACATAAAAGGAATGTAAATATTTCCTTTAACTATTCTTATACATACATTTTACTAGAATTTTCATGAGTTATGTTATAGAGAAATCTGTTTACAACATGATATATATATATATTATTATTATTATTATTATTATAAGGACGCATGAAAGTTTCTTATTTTAATGTTTCATTACTTTTTTTATGGTAATTAACTGCAGTAAACGCCCAATTATCCATGAAATTCAATGATAGGGTTAATGCGAAGGAGGTACTTCAGGGATAAACTGCGAAATTTCTAAAAATGAAGTGGCAAATTAAATTATATATATTTTAGCTGAAACAATTATTGTATTGCTTATAAAACATAATATAAACATTTAAAATAGTACAGTATAAATATATGCATTTTATGTACAAATAAATGTAAAAAGAAATAAACAAAATGAATGAAGTTATGATGAATGTAAGGTACAATATGCAATCTAATTTATGTATTAAATTAAGCAGTACAGTACTGTACAATATAAAAAATTAAATTAAAAAATAAAATAGTTACATATACTTGCAATTTTTAATCAATCATTTTGTTTTCGATTATTCCTGAGAAAACATTTTTTTCGTGATCATGCGCATTCTTGTTCTCACCTTTTTTCCCAGACTCGTGTTTAATCCGCAGCGCCCATAATCTTCTCGCGGATAATCGAGAATTTTCTATATTTCCATGAATCACAACTGCAAAGTACAATGTGTAGTTTACATGTATTATGAACATGCTTTGTGCATTTTTTCTTATAATAATTAGTCTCAATATTATTTACAAATAACTTGTCAATTATGAAAAGCATTGTTCGAATTACAATTTTTTTCTTTCTTTTTTATAGTAAATAGTTTACAAAATACGGAAGATACTTCGATTAGATTTACAATAAACTGATCAACTCTGTTGAAAATATATTTTAGTTTTAATTAATCCATTTTAATTTGATAAAAGTTATATATTGGTATAAAATTTAATAAATACTTTAAATTTCAATTAAATGTCATTGTAAATCAAAAATGTATTTTATTGTAACTTAAATTAAACTGGACCCCAAAAACAAAGTATATCTTAAATTTCTTCTTTTTTTTTTTTTTTTTTTTTTTTTTTTTTTTTTTTAATAAAATACACATACGTACCAAACTACAGTGTATTCTAAAAGTTTCAGTGCTGACGCTGATGTACATTTTATTTACAAAACGACAAACCTTAAAACGATTATTTTTATGTTAATGATAAAAGGGACATTTAAAATAACAGAGAAAAAAATTAGAACTTACATTAATAATAAATCTTCAAAATGTCCACCCTTTTCTAGGAAGCAAAGCTGAACTCGTTTGCGCATGTTTTTTTTTTTTTTTTTTTTTTTTCTACTTCTTCTTGTATCCTTTGAATAATGGCAATTTTTAGATCATCTATTGTTTGAGGATTATCTGCATAAACCTTGTTCTTTAAATATCCCTAACAGAAAAAAGTCCAGAATGTTCAGATCAGGGGATTGAGGTGGTCAAAAATTTCTCGAGGTGAGTCGATCGCCAAAAAAGTCTTAAAGCATGTCCATGGTTTCATTACTTGTATAGCATGTTGCATCATCTTGTTGAAACCAAGAATCTCGTTCATTCAATTTTAACAAAGCAACAAATTGCTGGATAAGTTCCCTGTATAGAGAACCATCAACAGTTGATTCGAGAAACATAGGTCCTGTAATCCTTTTACGTGATACAGAACACTATACGCATTTTTTTGAGAAAGTGATAGTTTTTGCATTAATGAATGAGGATTGGTCGTTGCCCAAATTCGAGAGTTTTGCCCATAGATATAGTAATATATATATAGATCTATCATCCCCATGTTATCGAGCAAAAAAATTTGATGCCGGAAAAAAGGTATAAGATCAGCCATTAGAAAGTATTGGGAAAAAAAAAAAAAAAAAAAAAAAAAAAAGAATAAAAAGAAAAATGAATTTGAAACTGTATCTGGAGTTTTTCATTCACCTTTAGTAAATAAATTATTCATAAATTTTATTTACTAAATTATCAGTGTGTATTCCTGTATGTGATTTACTCGGGGAAAGGCAGCCATTAGAGTGACTTTTCCCGAAAAAAAAGGTATCACTTTTTCCCTCTCGCTGATCAATCAGTGTCTTATTACTATATCTATGGTTTTGCCTGTTCATGTAACCGCATAAATGAAACCATGCCTCACTGTAGAAAAATATTTTGTCCAAAATGTTGATGTTGTTGAGAATAAATATACGGAAACTCTGACAATAATGAAATCGCTTCTCAATGTCTGGAAGCTTTGTCTCCTGTACCATTTTTACACGATAAGCACAGGAAATTTAAATCTCTTAAAGCCTTATGTCTTGATTCACGAGATGCACCCACTTCTTGTTCCAAACACCAAACTGATTTTTTGAGGAATTTGCAATGTTCTTCGTTGAATGTCTTGCAGAAGGGCTTGTGTAACAACTTTAGAACTTCCACAGAACCTGTATAACGAAAGCATCGAACAAACTTATATAGCGTATTTTTACTCGGCATTGCATCATCTGGATATTTATATCGCCAAACACCGTCGCATTGTTCATACGATTTACATTCAAAATAAGCCTCAAGCAGCGCAGTTCTCTGAATGCGTGATAAACTCATTTCAATATGAAGAACAATATAACATAAAATTTTATTCTCACGCAACTTGAGAGAGAAATTAAGCAAACGATAAAAATTAAAGAATTGATGCAATGATAAGCAGACGATAAAATTTAATATTTAAAAAAAAAAAAAAAAATCGTGGACAATGAGTTTTTTAAGTTAGACTACTGGAACTTTTAGGACACACTGTATTAAGTTCGAATACAGCTTTTTCATTAGACAACTGCTGCTTAAAGATTTAGAAGGTCTATGTCAAGGTCTTTCTGATAAACTGCCAAATTATGGCCAAAGCATATATTTAACCCATTAAAGTTAATTTTTTTGGCACTGTAATTAAACAGATAACATTTCTTAAGCAACATTATATATATTTTTCTTTTTAAGTGATTTTTAAACTTTTAATTCTTTACTGTTCGGTAGGTAGCAGCATTAATTCGAAATACTGTTCATGTTATAGTAGATAGGGGATACCGGGGCAAAATGGGCCACTTTTACTCTTATTTTTTTTTTTTTTTTCCTCAAAAAAACAGAAAAGCAATGTACTTGGAAAAAAATAGGAAACAATCTCTAAGCCCATCTTAACATGTCTTATTTTTTTTCCTTAACGATATTTCTAATACATTATCAATTAAAAAATAAATTGTGAGCACACGCAAAGTGGACCGCTGTGCCCCATCACCGGGGTACAGTGGAACAGAAACTTTTGTTTACATTCAATTAATATAAATTACTTTTTTTGTTTTTATCTAAAATTAGTTTATTATACTATTCTAGTCTAAATAACATAATTCTAGCATTTTCATGAAATAAAATAACCAAAATTAAAATAACCAAATAAGAAATCAAATCTCAGTAAGAAAATTTATTAAGTTTAAATAGATATTGTTTTTTTATTCTTTTTATTATTATGCAAATCAAATATCTTTTAAATTCAGATATTAATATATATTATACTACTATTCAAATATTTAATATTTTTGTAATTATTTTGAGATATAATTAATTGTATTTGTAGGGTAAATTTAAATAAAATATATTAAGCTACATCTTTCAACAAAAATAATAAATAATTCCTACTATTTATTAAATTAGATATTTTCTTTTAAATTAATACTATATAACTCAAATAGTTAATAAATTTAGGTATTGACAATAATTATATTGTTATTCAAATACTTACTCTTTTAGAAATTTATTATTATTTTTTATTTTATTATAACATTAAGATATTTATTACTTTACATTATATTTGTATCTATAAATTTAACTAAAGCAAATATAATAAATCTGATTTGTACTTCTAGGCACACTGGAAGGTGGTCCACTGTGCCCCCATATAGATGTGGTCCACTGTGCCCGTGTCAGAGTAAAACAAATAACAATAATAAAATAATATATAGACTATAAATATGCTAATAATTTTTAGGAATTTAAAAACAGCAATATCTTGCCTTCCTTTAAAAGTTTTATAGTCGCTAGTTCAATCTTTATAAAATTTTAAAAACTTCAATGTGAAAAAATTACTTTGAGTACTTTTACTTTGAGCTCAAAACATAAAAACTGCTCAAAATGGTTAGCTTACTGTTTCCCATGTGATTTTTTTTTGGCTGCATCCAACTAGTACTATGCTACCATACATGTGTATCCATATGAACTAAAGTATTGAATATTAATAGGTTTAAATAGGGGTGGTCCACTGTGCCTCGTCCTCCCTTATAAAGATTTTATTGTACACGGTAATAATCAAAATTATTGCGGTACATTATGGTCCAAAATCTCACATTTAACTTAAGTTTATTTCAACATTGTTACTTTGCACTGATGATTAGAATGCTAAAAAGTATTTTTTTTTTTTTTTTCCATTATAAATTGTAGCATAGAATTAGTAATTAATAAACATAAATCAGCAAAAGAATTCAGGTACTGCAAATAAGCATCTGATTTACAGGATACTTGGTACAGATATTAATGAAGCACATTTAACCCCTTACCTGCCGAGGAAAATGTTAGATACGCTTCTAAGGGCCATCGTTCTCTCTCACTTCTGAAAAGAGCAAATCGTTTGAAAACACGGTCAAAATCACTTTCAAGGTTATTTTATTCCATTGCCAAACCGTGTCTGTAGTTTCACTGGTAGTAGTACAATTCAAAGAATCGTACTTTGAAAAAACGTATATATACGCCCGGGGCAGTTAAGGGGTTTACTAAATAAATTTCACAAAAGTATTGTAACATATTTCCATCTGCAGGCAACATTTATTTAATGTGCATTTAATCAGTGGTGCAATACATTCAACAAAATAAATTTAACTTTGTTAAGAAGCTTTTAACTCTTTTTTAAGAAAATTAAAAGTATAGATTTAATTTATTCGTTTACTGCTCTAAACAAAATATTTCCAATAAATTATGTATTGAACATAGTATTATAATTATCGAATATATATTTTATATTAGTAATACTAGTTTTGAAAAACATAAATATGTCGTATAGTTGCAAATCCGGACAAATCCTTAAATTTGTAAAATGCGTTTTTTTTTAGTTCTAAGTGAACGTTTTTTACCATCTGGAAACAAGAAAACATGCCAAAGCTGATACATACCTGTGTTATTTGGATTCGAAAATCACGATGTGCTCCAAACTGGTAAAATCCTAAGGCTGAGCTTCAATACCGGTCATTTCCATATCTGCGAGATCGCTATTCTGCTCCACCCGACTAAAGTAGTACGCTTTTTAATTAGGTTGATGTTATCGTGTTTTCTCTCACATGCGACTGCTCTTTGTTGGTGCACACAAAGTTTCTAATAATCGAATTTCGTGTTTCCTTCGACTTTTGAGAAATTTGTAGAAGAAATATCGTCTAATCAATAGAAATCCTACGACGTAGAAAAGGAACAAAGCTGAAGTTCAAAGTAATGTACAATCAATCACTTTGTAACAACACAATTTTAATTGTTAATATAGCATCTTTTGTTAGCATATTATGAGTAATTAATCAAATGTTATTAATTTAATAGCATGCCTGTGATGATTCAGCAGGTTATAGCGATGTGTTTATGGAAGTTTGTTTACAGTTCGAATGACTTTCTACTGTATTGAAGAATAACTCGTGATCAATGACTTTGGGACCTTTTTGTGATGCATTTTCAGAATTTTCTAGAGTTATGTTTTGTTATGGATGTGAGTAATTTTTTTCAGATTATCGTTTTTTTTTTTTTTTTTTTTTTTTTTAAACAGATAACAGAAATTAGTTATTGATATATAATAATAATAATTAAACGCCATATTTTGTGCATTTCCAGCCCTAAAATTCCAATATTTCTATTAAGTTTAGCTAAAATTAAATTGTAGTTTATTGCGAAACTGGCCAACTACAAAATAAGTTGCAAAGTGGGCCAAATCCAAAATAAAAAATTGAGTAATCCCCTATCATCACGTGCTTCTGAAAACTTATTTAGAGTTTTCAAATATAATGCTCTAACGATTATTAAACTAAAAACTTCTGGTTCCTTCCTTATTTTGGCTGAGTGTGGCCAAAAAAAAAAAAAAAAAAAATAATAATAATAATAATAATCAGCTTTATCTTAAAATGTTTCTTTCTGGAGATGGTGGATTTCGCAACTACATGACACATATATGTATGTACGCAGATAAATATCGACATATGACATATAATATAGGGGGAAGTCTAGGTGGGCGACCTCATCCCCCCCCCCCTACACACACACACACACCTTGAGACGCCTATCTTGTCATTAAACGAGTTAATAATATTTATGTTTGTATATATGTAAACATATATATGATATTAATCAATACATAACTTATGAGTATGATCGTCTCGATAATGAGTTATAAAAATGAGATGTTGACGCTACTGATCTGCAGATTCGCTAGTTAAATGTGAGATTAAGAGATATATGTAAATTTATTCCGTTTGACTTTTTTATCATTTGAAAAATTAAATTATTCATTATTTAACTGTAATTATTATTCTTCTAGATTGTTTGGTAATTTAGTAAAATAGTTTAAACATTCACTATTTATTGCAAAATCTAACCGTCAAAGATGACTGCAAATTGAACAGTACACTTCCAAACAAAAAACTGACGAAAATGGTAAAAAAGGATTAAAATTTATTAAATAGAAACACACAAAAGGCTTCGAAACATTTTATTAAATGAGTGATTTTTTAAAAGGCGTATAACTATCTATATATTGCACTAAACTTAATAAAATATGCATCGCATTTTTAACATCAAGCATGAAAAAAAATATCATGCGAAATATTTGTTAATAGACAAGTTTTTTTTTTTTTTTTTTTTTTTTTTTTATAAAAGAAAAACATTTTTTTTTTTTTTTTTTTTTAGAAAATTGCTTAACACAATCAAGTGGCTAATAGGTTTCGGAAACTTTAAAAAAGGCACCTCTCTCTCTCTCTTATTATATTAATTAAAAAAAATATATGTTTAAAATTCTGAGCATATAAAAGAATAAACAATTTAACAATATAAAATTTTCAATAAGAAATTTAGAAAATCCAGCCAGTGTGACCTGATTTCCGAAGGTCTCTCAAAAAAGCGGTGAACACGATTTCTAAAATATAAAATGCAACGATTCTATTGAAAGTTTGCTTTCATTCTCAAATTAAAATTGACTATCCTAACAACACACTTATCCATAATGCATCCATAAGATATCCATAGTATGTCTATTCATTCTTAGGACATTCTGAGGATGTCATTTGGAGGAAATGCGCTGTTAGAGTAGTAATTAAACGAAGGATTACAAAAAAAAAATCTAAATTTTGATAGTTGTTTGAAAAGACTACGTACTGTTTGGTATTTTTTACCCCCAAATATATCCCAGTAAAATTAATTGTAGACGAAAATATCAAAAATCCATCGTTAAAGTACCAGTCAATTCTATTTTAAAGAAATGTGCAAAATTCCGATAAGATCAGTGCATTAACAATTACAGGGATGGAACACAGGCGCAGAATTCATACCACTACCAATGTAAGAAAATTTTCTACCTCTTATATCAACGATATTATAGGTAGAGAAATTTCCTAAACAGATTCCTTTATGAATTCTGCGCCCGTGTTCCATCCCTGCAATTAAGAAATCACGCCAATCGCTTTTCTAAGAAGTGCGAAAAACAGTAGCTACCGGCTGAAATTTCCAAATTTTTTAATGAAACTTTTATAAAATATTATTTTAGTGTGTCTCCTTTTATATTGCTCAAAGTTTTGAATATATATATACATATATATTTAAAAAAGAAAAAAAAAAAAAAAAAAAAACTTTTTATCCTTCGAAATACACCGAAACCCCTTAATATTTTGTGTGTAGAATCAAACAAAGTGTTGAGATATGTTACAGTTTAAATGCCTGATAAAGCGTTTTGGGTTGTATTGCTGCATTTTTATAACATAGAAATTTTAATGTATTGCATATCACATATGCAATATGTATATGATTTACGAGCTACTAATAATAATGAGTCTTTTTTTTTTTTCTTTTATGAAATTTAGATAAAAGCTTTTTATATTTCATTATACGTATCACTAAAGAGGTTTACACCGCAGTAAAACAGTGTTAAGCACATAAACGTTATATATATATAATATTTAGTGTATTTGAAAGAAAAAATTTGTATAATTTTGAAAAAAATTATTTATTTTTTATTGATTTCAAAATTATTAACATAAACGAGAATTTAAGTTTAAACATGAATAAGTCGTGGGATGAATTACTGTAGTATGTACATTTATTTTTATTAATATGAAAATAAGATTGTCATAAAAAAATACCATAAGAAAAAATATTTATCAGAAAAAAATATTTGTATTGTGCAATTGTTGGACGAATTATTTTTAATAACGTTTAATTTTTTAAATAATACCTTTATACGAAAAAAAAGTATTTGTCTCTTAAAAACTCTAACATTTTTCTTTATTTAAAATTATAGAAAACTATTTTCCAATTAATGAAATTTAACACCTACAAATTACATGATTTATATATTTGCTTAATATTTTATATTTTAAATTAATTAAAAAAGCATTAATCGTAATTAAAGCAAACAATTATTGGGTTGTTCCGAAGCGATATTTTGAAATTTAACTAAAACTGTCAACGTAATTAATTTTATTAAATTGCTTTTTCTATTAAATTTTCTTACTCAGTTAACTAATTATAATTGGGAATTGGGGGAAAAAAAACTTATTAATAGATTGTACAAAATATTTTTTTTTTTTTATTCTCTTTTAAATAATTATACGATTTTTAATAAAACAATTAAACTTCTTACAAAAATTTTCCAACATAATCATCATTTAAAAATATCAAAAAAATATTTTTTTCGAAATATGTAATTTTCTGTAAGTCGAGCAAATATATTAAAACGAATTATCTAATAGTAACAGAAAACGTAAATATACAGTAGGTGATCAAAATTATTAGAATTCATATATATACATTTTTAGAATAGCTGAAAAAACAAACAAACAAACAAAACTTGATAAAATAGCCCGAGATTTTATATATGTAAAAAAACATTTGAAAACTCACACGTCTCACTATCGATTTAGTTTACAGTGCAGTTAGGGGACCAACCACAGATTGAAGAAGAACGCATATACTCTGATCACCCTGTATCATAACAAGCTATAAATGACTTGTAACTTTAACACAGTGTTGCACGTACTATGTATAACATTTATGTTTTGTTGTGTAAATTGCACAATTATTTAGGCAGATATATATGTACTTTTTTTTACTCAATGTTTACTTTTGAAAAGCATTTTGCTTATAAATAGAACGGATTGCCATGAAATTTTACAAAATTTACAGAAAAATTGAAAAAACAGTGAAGCATCATTCTGAAATATAAAATTCCCATTGATATTCACTGAGATATGATCACTTATTTTTTTATATTAAATATTTTACTGCGCATGCGCGAATGATAGAAATATTTTTTATTACATAAGATAAAAGTTAGGTATATTGGGCAACTTTTGTAAAAAGCTCCTTTTGAATAGAGTAAAAATTAAGAAAATTGTCGGCACAAGAACGAGTTACATTTTTTGGATTTTTTCCACAGTTGAAATTTCATAAGGGTTTTTTCACATGCTGCCTATTCAACTTGATAATTCATTTTTTTTTTTTTTTTTTTTTTTCAACCCCGTTGCAAAAAGTTCTTTTTTATGGGGGAAAAAAACCCTTATAAGCTTTTAACCCTAACATATTTTTATTCATTTACTAAGATTTGTGAGTTCATAAAGGGTTTTTCGCAAAAAAATGAACATTTGTAACGTGGTTGAAAAAAAAAAAATGGATCTTCAAATTAAATACACAGCATGTTAAATACCCCTTATGAAATTTTAACTCTGAAAGATATCTAAAATGTAGCTCGTTGTTTTGCCGACAATGTACTTAATTTTTACTCTATTCAAATGAACTCTTAACAAAAGTTGTCCATTACAAGTATCTAGCTTTCAAATTATGTAATATTCTTTTCTTCTATTTTTCGCGCATGCGCAGTAAAATATTTAGTAATATAAAATATAAATGCTCATATCTCAGCGAATATTACACGTGGAAACTTTATGTTTCAGAATTAAGTTTCTCTAATGTTTTATCAATTTTCCTGTAAAGATTTATTGGAAGTTCGTTCTGGTTCTAACCAAAAAACTTTTTTAAAAAGTTCATTTTTGAGAAAAAAAGTATATCTGCTTTAATAATTGCGCAATTTCCACAACAAAATATATAAATATTATACATAGTATGTGTAACAATGCCTTGAAGTTACAAGTCATTTATAGCTTTTTATGATGCAGGGTGATCCAAAGTATTTGCGCTCTTCTCCAATTTGTGGTTGGTTCCTTAATTTCAATCTGAACTAAATCGATAGTGGAAAATGTGAGTTTCTAAGTATCATTGCATATCAGAAGTCCCAAGCCTTTTTTTTTTTTTTTTTTTTTTTTTTATTTTGCAGAAAACGAAGAAATGTAAAAAAATAAAATAAAAATAATAAAAATAATTTGATCATCCACTGTAATAACACTACGATTACGATTTAAGCAATTTTGATATTTTAAATAATACAATTTTAAATAATATTAATTAAAAAAAATAGCAATTCAGGATTTTACTTTTTTTTTTCTTCTTTCTTTTCTTTCTCTCTCTCTCTCTCTCTCTCTCTCTCTCTCTTTTTTTTTTTTTTTTTTTAAACCTTTTTATTTTTAGTGAATTATTACTTCCTGTTTTTTTTTTTTTTTTTTTTTTTTTTTTAAATTAATAATACTAGCAGGCTATTCTCGCTTTGCTGGTCACTATATTTAAATGAATTAAAAAAAGAAAAAAAAATCTGGTGTGAAACAAAACAACCACATGACTTCATTACACGTATTAGATGCCATTTTTGGAGATAAATGTAATCAGAAGACATAAGTTTGACCTAAGAAAGTGGACACCTAAAAAATTTCCTTTTGAGAGAAAGCTGATACACGTTTAACGACATAAAAATCAGATTTAAATAGCGAGTTCAAGAAAAAAAAAATCGTTTGAGCTATTTTTTAAAACACTAAATTCTGAGATTTAAAACTAACCTCCCTAATGATAATGACAGTTAATTTTCCTGTAATAACACCGTAGTACGTGAGAAAGGATATCTAAAATGGGTTTATGTAACAATTTTCAAGAAAATCGTTAGAGCTGTTTTTGCGATACCGACTTTTATCAAATTTGGCCTATTCAATTGTTGTCAGGAAAACAATTGCGTACGAAAGGATATCTAAGAAGAGTTAAGATGGCAAGTTAAAAAAAAATCTGTACAGCCATATTTAATGGAAAGTACTTGCGAGACCTAAAATTTATACAGGTCGCTCCTAAACTAACTATGTCATACGAAAGGACATTTTATAGAGTGTTTATATAGCAACTTTGAAGAAAATCGTTAGAGCCGTTTTTAAGATACGTACTTACAGTTCTACTTCTAGTTCCCGATGTCCATGATTGAATGACATGTCTTGTAGACGCTTAGAAGCTTATATCGTGATAAACAATAGTTTTTTCGAGTGACGCAAGCAGGAGAGCAAACAGACGCTGCAAAACTCATATATACGGCTAATTTCACATAAGAGATCGGGAAAAGTCGTCATTTAATATCTCACCAAATATGTGATATATCGTTCTGATTTTTTTTTTATTATTATTATTTTTTTTTTCAAAATACTCTCTTAACTTCAGTCTTATTCTATCCTGAATTTTTTCCATTTCTACATGCAGTACGTTTTGAGATCTGAAATCTCAATGTAAATTCAGATGGGCAAAAATGGCTGGTGTATGTTTGTAAAGAACTGAAAATATCTCTAAAACGGCACGAACGATTTTTTTTTTTTTTTTTTTTTTTTTTTAAGGAGTTGTTAATGGTATCTTCTTGAATAATATAATGTCTTCCTTTTTTTTTTCTTTCTTATTCAGGAAAACTTTTTTTTTTCTAATAAAAGTTCTTAAAAGTAGAACTATATTACTCCGACAATTGCATCAGTGAAAATGCTGTTATGCGATTATAACTTGTAATGCTTGGTTGGTTGGTTCACCAACCTGAATTCAGCCAATAAATTTAGATTTTTCTTTTTCTACCGCAAACATACTATATTATATGTTTTAAATATTTGTGTATTTTAAATCAAATTTCACTTAAATATTTTTTCTTTTGTTATAAAGAAAATTTTTGATTTTGAAAATTTCACATTTCGTCACAAAATGTATTTATATAATATTTTAAATAAGGAAGTACTTTGTAATTATAGATATTCTATTTCATTTATTTTTATAATAAATTTAAATTATTTTAAAGCAAAAAAATTATATATATAATAATTAATCATTCATATCACTTATATATGTAACCTTCCGCGAAGCGGTGTTGTTTATTTATCTCATTGATTTGCGCATGGCGTCGTTTGGGTTTAATTTCACCGGGCCTGTTAAAGACACTTCGTATAGTGATTAACATAAGTGTTTAATAGTTTTATTTCTTAAAAAAAAAAAAAAAAAAAAGAAAAAGAAAAAGAAAATTTCATGATTTTGTATTCCGTTTTAAATACTAAAATTTAGACTGTCGATTCCCTTTCTGTATCGTTTACTTCCTTTCGAACTAAAAATTGTCAAGGGTAAGCAGAAAAATATTTAATATTTCGAATGAAATATATTAAGGCAGGATGTTATTTTTACCTTTTAAAATGATTGTTAATAAAAAACTTTATCGACACATTTATTGGATAAAAATCTTTCATTGCAGTGTTTTAATAATTTAACAGAAATATATTTTCATAAACTCCATGTTTCAATATCCAAACTTTTCTCGACAAATTTGTTTGAATAGAATAATTTTAACTAATTAAATAAAATTTTGGAATAGAAGTACAGCTTTAAAAATGTTAAAAATCTGATTTCTCCCACGTCGTAGATTTCCGTACAGTTAAAAAAATATATATATTATTTAGAAAATAATGAAACTTACAACCATTAAATCTAGCCGTTGAACAGTGTTTTTTCACGTAATGTTATTTTTTCCTATTACATTTGCTTGCTTTTATTTTTAAAATTACAAGTTTGCGGATTGGACCATATCCAAATAAGTAGATCTGATGAATAAAAATTTATCTCTTCCATTGATGTGTGCAGTGCCTGATTTAAGGCAGGGCATTCGGGGCATGTGCCCTAGGCCTTCACACTGAGTTGGCCTCTAAGAAATTCAATCATATATTTAAAAAAATAGTTAAAATGAAAAATTTCCAAATTTGTTATAATGATAGTTCTTTTTTGATATTTTTCGTCAATGGATGGAGGTTTTACTGCGCTGTTTTATATATCGGCGGTATGATCTTTCAAAGTAACTATCAGCTCACCGGAAAATTGCTAAACGCAAATACAACTGTATACTATCGATACTGCATACCAAACTCTTACCAAGGCTAACTAAATCCGAGGCACACACTGCAGAGCAGATACAGAGGAGCGACGTACATTGATTCGATAGACAAGCATTGGATCCAGTTAAGCCTTACTCTTACTAATAAAATGAAAAGTGAAATGAAGTAAAGAGAATTTTTAGACGCATGAATAAAAAATATGCGGTTTGTTTTGTTTGTTGCAATATTAAAGTGCGAGGAAAAGGGGCCCAATGAACATGAGTGCCCTGGGCCTCCAAAGGAGTAAATCGGTCCATGCATGTATGCATTTTCCAATGTTTTATTTGTATGTATGTTATTTTCTTCATTTAATTTCTAAAATACATAAAAATAATTATATTTTTTAAATATGTTCACAGATATTTTGAGTAAAGTGGTGCTCTCTCTCTCTCTCTCTCTCTCTCTCTCTCTCTCTATATATATATATATATATATACCGGGTGATTCAAAGTAGATAATACAGCACTTATCTCGTAAACTAATAAAGATATAAACATACTTCCAATTACAAAATTCGTGCAAATTAAAAGTAGAATTCATTTCATTTTTTTTTTCACAAGGGGCTGTATACATATTAAAATACGAAATTAAATTTTTATACGTTCCCTCCTATGATAAGACTTATATTAAGAAAAACATTTTTCTCGCTTGAAATAAAATGTTTTAATAATTTAATAAAATATTTATTTTTATGTGTATATATATGTATATATATATATATATATATATATATGTGTATATATATATATATATATATATATATATATATATATATATATATATATATATATATATATATATATATATTAAAAAAAAAAAAAAAAAAAAAAAAAAAAAAAAACTAGACGATTAGCATTTCTTGCTAGCAGTTTTGACGTAAAAAAAATTAAACTTTATGAAAGAGGAAAATGTGTAACAAAGAAAAATAAATTCCCTTAAGTTATTCATTTATTTAAATTATAAAGAAAAAAAAATTGGAATAAAATATTTTAATGATTTTAAAATATATCATTGTATATATTTTTTATTAAGTTTAATACATATACTGACTGAATTATTTTAGTATTTTGTTCTATTTCATTCATATATACCCCCCCCCCCCCAAAAAAAAAAAAAGTGTGACCAGTCATCGGGTTCGATCTTCATGACCAACCTCACTTAAACTGAGAACTCTAACCATTGTACCACGTCGCCTTGTTAAGGGGTTTTCTTTTGTAAGTTTTGATAGAAACAGTTAAAACTTTAAGGGTAGTTTTCAAGCTCCGTGGAAGGGGGGGGGTTGTTGCAACAAATTTGCATTCTACCCTATATTTTCGACTATTCTCTTTAATTTAAGCTTGTTTTGGTTTCAATAGGAATGTTACTGATTCATACTTCGTTTCTTAAAGTACTCTGAATAGGCGCCAAGTTTAATTACGATCACGCTGCAATAAAAAATATTTGTTGTATTCCTTTTAAAATATCTCTTGAATATTTTCTGTGTGTAATTTATAATAATAATAATAAATATTAAAATCTTAAGTTTTGCTGTACAGAATACCATGCTATATTTTTATTTGAATCTTCATTACCTTTACTTAACTTTCATATATATATATATATATATATATATATATATATATATATATATACCATACATTCTTGATTTATTGTATTTTATCTTACTCAGAGCACTATAATATAATATCTGTGTAATTATACAATAGCATATTCTTAATTGTACTGCACTTAAATAACTAAAATATAAATTTAATTTAAATACAATTTTAATTGAGATTTAGTGTATTTCATGTAAGGGGGGGGGGGAAGCTTTTGAAAGTTTTTTCTCTATGTATAATTTCACTTGCCACTTGAAAGTTTGAAAGTGGACGATATAATTATTACAAAAATACTCATAGTAATAATTAATGAAGAGATTAATTCCTTAAATAAATTTAAATGAAGTGCTTATTTTAGATAAAACTTATAGTGTTAAAAATGTTAAAATAAAATTAATAGTTTATATAATACTGAAAATTTGTTATCTTTGTCTTATTTAGTTAAAGTGAATTATTTTAAATATATATAAACAAAATGTTTTCTTGCTGTAGATTGTTAATAAAAATTATTTGATTTGTGTATATTTCGATAAAGATACTTCAAATGCGAATAAGGTTAATAAAAAATTTATAAAGAAATATTGTGAAAAAGCAATCAATTCAAACCGAAATAACAATAATACATAATTAATATAAATATATAACGATATGCAGCTAATTATAATATATAATAAAAAAATAATTTTGTTTTTCATTGAAATTTTTGAATGTATAGACTTGTATTTAAAAACGATTTAACATTTCATTTTATTTTTTATTGCACTCGAATAGTGAAGAATAAATTTAAATTAAATATATAGCTTTTATTGTCTTATATCCAAAGAAGAAAAATAAACATCTGATATTATTGAAAGGAATAATTTATTTTACTGTATCGATTTAAAAAACAACAACAGAGAAATAATTCACCAGTCATTTAAAATAACGATATAATTATTACAGCTATACCCCTGGGGATAATTAACAAATAAGGGATTAATTCATTTGAAACGGATAAAATACTTAGAACTTCATTCATTTAGGAATATTTTTATGGAATTGAAAATAATTCTTTAAAATGTAATATTTGTTTTAATTTTATTCTGCAAAATAGAATTAATTAGAAGTATTAAGGTACTTCTTTACCAAATACATATTTTTAAACATTATTTGCTTTATATATAATTTGATCAAGATATTTTTTAATATGTGCATGGATAAAAACAATTTAATAAATACCACAAAACAATGAAACTAGCAAAAAAAAAAAAAAAAAAGAAACGGGTCGAAATAATAATTTTTATTAGTATAAAGTCAATGAAAAAAAAAATATATATATAAAACTAATTCAAAAATCTAAAAGCCTATTTCATAAATTCGTAAGTAAATGTGTGTGTGTGTGTGTGTGTGTGTGTGTGTATATATATATATATATATATATATATATATATAATTTTTTTTTTTTTTTTTCAAATATATTGAAAAAAATTTAAATCATTTTAATTGTAATTTTTTACAGTTAATTGCATTCGAACCGTAAAGAACAAGGTAAATTTGACGAAATAAATTACTTTCATAGATTTAAATTCTAAAATGAAAAACGACCAGTCAGCTATATATATTTTGGATTTTTTTTTTTCTTTTGCGTTTATTTTGAGATAAAAAAGCAAAATAATTCACATTCTATTTAAATGTAGTGATATAATTACTACAGAAATGACTACTTCTGGAGATATTTAACAAAAAAGACATTTTATACTTTAACAGGGGTGTTTGCGTTCCGGATTTTTTATTTTATTTCCCACCAGTAATTACGAATTGTATTTTTGGGCTATATTTAATTGCTAAATATTACTAGAAAACTACTACTAATATCACTATTAAAAAATTACTGGGGAGAAATAAAATAAAAAATCCGGAACACAAACACTCCTGCTTTAAATAAATTAATTAGAAGTTAATTTATCTCAGATAATTTTGTAGTATTGAAATTAAGATAAAACCATCACTTAAATGTTTTATATTTAATAAATGTGTTTCATTCTAATTCAGTAAAATTGAATTAATTACATAGTATTTTAAAGTTTTCTTGCTATAAATTGCTTAAATTTATTTGCTTGTATATATTTAAAATAAGGTATTTGTAATGTTCATACGTAAATTAACAATTGAATAAATGACATAACAGCGCAAATGCACAATGATTGTGCCAGGTTGCACTAGCAATGATATTCAAGTAGCGTAAATTCTATAAAGATATACAGCAAATTACAATCGTTAATTTCCATGTAAAAGTTTGAGATAGCATCCAAATGTGATACAGATTTCTAATGCCGAGTTTGATCTACGTGTTAATATTTGTTCTTGAGTTCTGCTACATAGACACAAAATGTTCATATTAAAGCTAAATAACGGCACGAGAGTTCTAGGCATGATATAAAGAATGCCCTCCGTAGGAGGTCTTTCTAAGAGGTCCTAGTCCTATTTACGCTATTGTTGGAGAAAATCACGAGAAACTCTAAACGGCTAGGCAGACAGTGAATGTGGGATCGAATCCAGCACCTTGATTCTACCAGTTTCGAGAAAAGAAACTCTCGGCTGCTATGCTTGGCTTACAGACACACAAATACAATCCAACCGCTATTTACCTAATTTTCTGTTTAAATAGACTCTATAACGTGTAAATATTACTATACCTGAATTTCGGAAATTTTATAACTCTTTATTTCCTCTATGATATGAGTAAAAAAAGGTACGTTAATATATTCAGAAATATTGGTATATTTTTATGAAAAAATTTTTCCAATATTTTCAATATTTAACGCATTACAATAACAAATATTTCATATATATATATATAAATATTATATTGTAACACAGAATGCTTTTATTATTATTATTTTTATAATCTTATTAATATTTTAAATCTTTAATATATCAACATTACCTGAATCTTACACTCTTGATTTATTGCTTTTTTTTTTTTTTTTCAAAAGTATATCGCATTAACATAATATCACTATAATTATACTACACCATGTTCTTAATAACAACGTTCAACGAAAAAAAAAAATAAGTTAATTAAAATGCTATTTTATCTAGTATTTAATATCTTTTGATGTAGAATTTAAAAAAAATAAGATCATATATTTTTGAAACAATTACTTTTTCCTTCGGTTTCTAATCTGTGTAAACAATAGTGAAATAATTCACCTGCCATTTGAAAATAATAGATATAATTACTACTTAAATACTTATGCTAATCTATAACAATAATGCGATTAATTAATTTTGCTTTAATGAAATAAGCAAAAATTAACTCAGCTCAGATATTTTTTTCAAAGTTAACGTAGTAAGATGAAAGAAATAATTTAATTAATACTGTAAATTTATTATTCGTGTTTTAGTCTTATTTAGTTAACTTGAATTAATATAAATATATATTCATAATGTTTTTATTGCAGATTATTGTATAAAGTTATTTCATTTATGCATATTTTGATAAAAATATTTCAAATGTGCACAAGGTTAATATATATTTAATAATAAAATTGAAAAGGCGCATATTTGCAATAATTGTTCAAACTAAAATAACAATAATACCTAATTAATATCAATTAATTCTTCAAATGTGCTTTAATTTTGTGCTTCATTGCAATTTCTTAAATATATTGTCTTAATTTAAAATATTTTTAATTATAAGATTTCATTTTCTTACTGGTTTTTGTACTCGGATAGCTAAGAATTATTTTAATTAAAACATATTATTTTCATTGAGTCTTAAGTATATATGTATTCATCTAATCTGGTATTGCGTAAATGCCTAATTTCTTACTTTTTGTCTACTTAAAAGAAATAGAGCAATAATTAACCAGTCATTTTAAAGTAAAGATTATAGTTATTACAGAAATACTCGTGAAGTAGTTCATTTAAATTGAATCAAATACTTAGAACATCATTCATTTTAGATTATGCAATTGAAAAAAGTAAGATAAAATTAGTTTTATTAATTCTTTTAATTTATCTCTGTTTCTGTCTTATTCAGTAAAATAGAATTCAAAATATTAAATGTTAACTTGTGTGCTGTATATTAAAACGAAAAATCATGCAGTACTCATTGATTATTAACACTTTCAAACTGACCGCATTTGTTGCATCATATATCTTTCAATATTCTTTACCTACGTTATCACACAATAACATAAGGACTGAAAAATGTACAGATAGAGTAATTGAATTTAAAATTACTCTTAGACATTGTTGGAAAGTGTTAAAAAGGCTTAACACAAAAGAAAATGCGGCCTTTAGGTAAGAATTGCAGCCCTTAATGCATATGAATATTTTAGTGTAGCCCTGTAAATCTGAAGGTTAATCATAATGCAAAATTAGGTTGCAATATTAACAGTACATAAAAATTTCTCTATGATATTTACAGCAGAAAGTTATTTAAATGTGATTTTTAAAAAGGTATCTCTTAAAACGCAATGTATTGGCATTTTTTTTTTTTTTTTTTTTTTTTTTTTGTCTCTGTACATAAACTAGTTGTACAGGACATATTAATGCCATTTTAAATAGGAAACATTCCATAGTAAACTTGACTAATATATAACAATTTTTAAAAATTCTGAAAATATTTACGGACGCTGAGGCGAAAGACAAACCAATAGAAAGATAAACAATCGGACAGACAAATACACAAATTGAAAGCATTTTCACACTTAAAATTTGTTTGAAAGTGCTAAAAACGCTTAATCTAAACGAAAGTGCAATTCCAGCATTTTTTTTATTAATATCTCTTAAAGAAACTAAAATATTTTTGTGTGTCCCTATACATCTAATGCTCATTATACAATATTCTATAGCAAGCATTCTTTTGTGCATATGAACAATATATTTCAATTTCATTAAGCTTTGTGAAAAGTAAAGTTTTTAAAATTTGGCTTATATAACTACTTTTCATAGAACACAATGGTTTGGAATACTTTCGAGGGTACTTGTACACGAAACAGTGCTAGTATTTACGCCATTTTACATAAGAAAGATTCGATAGGGAATTGGAATGACATATTTCAATTTTATTAAGATTTGTCTACAGTAAAGGTATTAAAATATGGTTTATAGAAATACCTTTCTCAGAACACAATGCTCTGGAAAACTTTTGGATGTCCCTGTACACAAACAGGCAGAGGTATTCACTCCATTATCAGTAGGGAACGTCCGATAGTGAACTTCAATGAGATATATCAGTTTCAAAAAATTCTATAAGTATTTAAGGGAGTTAGACCGTGGACAGACGGACAAACACACACATACAAAAATCGAAATCATATTCACACTTAAAAATTGTTAGAAAGTGTTAAAAATACTTAATATAAACGAAAGTGCAATTCCAGCAAACTTTTATTAATGTTTCTTAAAGTAACTGAATATTTCTGTGTGGCTCTGTAAATTTAATGCTAATGATACTATATTCTATAGAAAGCAATTTTTTGTGCATGGGAATAACATATTTCAATTTCATTAAGCTTTGTGTAAAGTAAAGTTATTAAAATCTGGTTTATAGAAATACCTCTCATAGAACACAATGCTTTGGAATACTTTCTGGTGCCCCTGTACACAAACCAGTGCTGGTATTTACTCCATTTTACATAATAAACATCCGATAGTGAACTTGAATAACATATTTCAATTTCATTGAGATTTGTGTACAGTAAAGTTTCAAAAAGGTGCTTTGTAGAAATGCCTCCCGTAGAACACAGTGCTTTGGAATACTTTCGGGTGTCCCTGTACATAAACCAGTAGAGGTACGCACCCCATTTTCAATAAGAAACATCCGGTAGTAAACTTGAATAACATATATAAGTTTCAGGAAATTCCATAAATATTTACGGGACAGACAGACAAACCAAAGTCATTAACACTTTTAAACCTTTCTGGAAAGTGTTAAAAAAGAAAGAATGAAAACAAAAAAATGCAAAACAACTTTCAGGTCGAATTAGCAATAAAATTTAAGTTTCGTAAAATCAGCATATATAACTAATTTAAAAATCTTAAAAAATATTTCATAAATTTGTGATTTACTACAACTTTTACCACGTTTTTATTAACTTTTATTCTTGTTTGTTTGTCCATTACAATTATTGCAATCAATTCTTAACTACCATCCCATCTAGCTAGACATTTGAACGTTTCAGAATAGCTCATAACACGGTGACAATGCATTTTTTTAATACTTTTAGCCAACTGTTTCGGGTTTCCGCTGCCTTCGGTAGCGTTTGTATGATTCGATAGAAAATTTAACTAACGTTTCAACTAGCGGGGCATTTGAAACTTTCAGAATAACTCAAAACACGATAACAATGCATTTCTTTAATACATTTAGTCATTTGTTTCGGGTCCTTGCTGTCTTCGGTAGCGTTTATATGATTCAACAATCATTTAACGTTCCTACTACAAGTCCCTACTATAGTTTGAAATTTGAAACTTTTAGAAAAGCTCAGAACGCGATGATAATGCATTTTTTAATACTTTTAGCCAGCTGTTTCAGGTTCACGCTGCCTTAGATAACGTTTATATGATTCAAGAATCATACAACTTTCCGAATAGCTAGACATTTGAAATTTTTAGAGTAAATCAGAATGCGATGACAATGCATTTTTTAAATACATTTAGCGAATTGTTTCGGGTCCCCGCCGCCTACGGTAGCATTTATGATTCAACAGTCCTATAACTTCCCGACTAACGAGACATTTGAAACATCCAGAATATCTCAAAACACGGTGACAATGCATTTTTTAAATATTTTTAGCCAATTTCTTCGGGTAGCCTTCGGTAGCGTTTATACGATTCAACAATCATGTAACTTCTGAGTAGCAAGACATTTGGAACTTTCAGAATAGCTCAGAATGCATTTTTTAAATATTTTTTGGCAATTATTTCGGGGCCCCGCAGAAAATTTATAAACATGGTATATAAAAAGTTATTTTATTTTGTAATTATTCTTTTTCAATTATATCGAGAGGATATTAATTCCTTTTATTTTTATGATACAGAACCTCTACAAATGGTTGCATTTGAACAGATAAAATGAAGATTAATTAGATACAAATAAATTATCTTAGATTTAAATTTGAAGAGGGAAAAAAAAATCAGTAAACCGTACAAATTTTCAAAAACTAATTTTATCCTTCGCATCTATTGTAAGAAAACAAAAGAGAAACAATTCACTTGCCATTTGAAGTAGCGATACAATTATTACAGAAATAGATACATCTGAGGATGGTTAACAAATAAAGATATTGAATTCTCTAAATTAAATGGAATAATTAAAATTTAATTCATCGCAAATAAATTTATAATAATGAAATCATTAAATTAAAATCATTACTTTAATCAATGTTTGTATTTATGTGTTTCATTGCAAATCAATAAAAATGTATTAATTAATTTTTTTTTTATGTTTCATTGCTATAAATTATTTCTTAAAATTATTTGCTTGTGTACATGGAGAATTAGGTACTTCAAATATGCAATAAGTATATTGATAATTGAATATATAAAAATATCATAAAGCGCAAATCCGCAATTATTTATCATGATGAAATAGTAATAATATTACAGTAGAATAAATTTTATAAAAATTTCTAGCTAATTATGAAGTCTAAAAATTTTTACTCCGTGATGCAATGCATTATTTACTTATTTGATTAAATATATCGACCGAACATTTTTAATTATGAGGACTAATTTTCTTGTCAAACAGCTACGTCTAATTTTAATGATATTCAGAAACTTTATTATTTTAACGTGTTTCATACAGAAACATAAATAATCATCGAAGCTTATGTTTTTGAAAAAAAAAAAAAAAAAAAAAGTTTCTTTCTTTGTTCCTGTTTTAAGGAAATAATTGTAAAAAGATTTGTCTACTATTTGAATTTAACGATATAACTATTACACGAATGTTCCAGGAAATAATTAATAAATATCAGCTTACATTTTTCATTAATTTTAAAGAAATTAGAAATTCATTAATCTCAGATTTTTTTTTCATGGTATGAAAAATATTGGGATAAAAACAACTGTTTAAAAATCCTTTAATTTTATCATCTGTTTAAATATTAGCCAGTAAAGTTGAAATATTCAAAAATTATTTTTTTTTTCCAATATATTATTTTGAAAATATATATTTGCTTTTGTTACGCTATATTGAAAAAAGGTTACTAATTGTAATATAAATTAGTTTCATGTAAACAAACATGGTAAAATGCGCCCATTGTCAACAATTGCCAGTTTAAATAGCAATTATTTTCCATTATTACAGATTTAGTAACGCTTTATTGCTAACCAATAGCATCTTATAGGAACTAGGACAATGAGTTCTTTGAACTCATTATTTATTTATTTATTTATTTATTATATGAGTATATTGTTTTAAAATGAAATGTTTGTTAGATTCCAATTTGCTACTTAACTTCTTTTTTTCTTATAAGTGTTTTATTAATTTTATTAAAATCTATTATCAATATTAATTTTGAAAATAATAATTACGAGAGTAGAAATAGTTTTATAAGATAAAATCTAGCAAGTGCCTGGATGTAGTTAAATACTTTTCATTGAAATACAGTGGATGACCAAATTAATAAAATTTTCTCTTATTTTCGCATGTTTTCGATAAAAAAAAAAAAAATCTGGAGTGACTCCACTCGACTTTCCGAACATTGAGTAACTAACAGTTTTGTAGATAAAATAAAGAAAGAGGAGTTGCTAAACAAACAAAAAAGAGAAAACCATAACAGAGTGTTTGAGTATTTTTCTCCATATATCACACGAGGTTTTATTTAACGCTGCTGAACTTTGAGCCCTTAGATCATAAGGATAAAGAATTTTTCGTTGTGTCCCTGTAAAAATCTATAAATGCTAGATTCACCAAAATGCTTATAGTTAGTGCAACAGTGATTTATAATATTCATACAAATTTTCAGCTCAATTGAATAAGGCGTTTAGATGCTATCGCTGGTCTCATAGGCCATAAAGATAAAGAATTTTTCTTTGTCTCCCTTTAAAAAAACTGTAAGTGCTAGATTCACCAAAATCTATACAGATTGAGTATCTGTGACTTATAATATGTGTATAAAGTTTTTGGTCAATGGAATAAGGCGTTTAGATGCTATCGCACTTTTAAAAATTTGGCAAAGAATTTTTCTTTGTGTCCCTGTAAAAAAACTATAAGTGCTAGATTCTCCAAAATCTATACAGATTGAGTATCTGTGACCTATAATATGTGTATAAAGTTTTTGCTCAATTGAATAAGGCGTTTAGATGCTATCGCACTTTTAAGATTTTGGTCCCTTGGCCATAATGATAAAGAATTTTTCTTTGTGTCCCTGTAAAAAAACTATAAGTGCTAGATTCACCAAAATCTATAGGGTTCGTACTATGGTGACTTACAATATACGTACCAACTTTCAGCTTATTCGAACAAAGCGTTTAGACGCTAGCGTGTTCACTCACAGACATACACACATACATACACACACACATACATACATCATCGTAAAAATAGTGAAAACGGACTCGTTGGACCTCGAAACGTATGGAAACATCAAAATCTCGAATTCGGATTTTTGACATGATTACAATACTTTCCTCACTATAGTGTTCGGAAAGTAAAAAGAATACTAGACGAAACGGCCTGGAACATGACATATGCAAAGAGCATTTAAAGCTCCTTGTTTCCACTAACGATTTAATCCAGAATACAATTAGGGGAAAAACCCCAAACTAAAGAAGAGAAAAAACTTTCAATAATCCTGTACCTATAAATGACTTGTAACTTTGATAAATTATTACACATACTATGTACAATATTTCTATGATTTGGTGTGGGGATTGCACAATTATTTAGGCGGATGCATCTTTATTTATTTATTTATTTTTCCCCAAAAATTACTAATTTTTTTGTCAAGGCTTTTGCTTATAACTGGAACGGATTTTCATAAAATTTTACGAAACTTCTAGAAAAATTGATAAAATGTTAAAGAATTACTACTTTGAAACATAAAATTCACAGGTGTAATATGGGTTGAGATTTGGGCATTTTTAGAAAATAATATCGCGAAAGACAGGAATTGCATCGCGAAAGATAGGAAAAAATCCTCTTGCACAGGTTAAAAGCTATATATATCAAGAAACCTTTGCCAAAAGCTCATTTGAATAGAATAAAAATTAAGTAAATTATTGGCAAAATAACGAGCTAGACTTTCGATATTTTCTAAAGGTGAAATTTTGTAAAAGGTTTTTCGCATGCCGCATATTTAATTTGAAGTTCCAATTATTTCAACGGCATTATAAAAGTTCTTTTTTTTTTTTTTTTTTTTTGTGAAAAATCCTTTACAGGATTGTAATTTAACATATTTTTATTTATTTACTAAAAATTGTACGTTCATAAGATTTTTTTTTTTTTTTTTTTTTTTTTTTTTTACAAAAAGAACTTTCGCAACGCGATTGAAATAATTTGAGTCTTCAAATTAAATAATCAACATGTGTAAAAATCCTTTATGAAATTTCATCTCTGCAAAATGCCTAAAATCTAGGTCGTTCTTTTGCCGACAATTTCCTTAATTTTCACTCTATTCAAATGAGGTTTTGACAGAAGTTGCTCGATATACTTAGCTTTCAACCTATACAATAAAACTTTTTCTATCTTTCGCGCATGCGCAGTAAAATAATATGAACTAAAAATGCTCAAATTTCACTGTATATTACACATGGGAATTTTATGTCTCAGAATGTCTCTAATGTTTTGTCAATTTTTCAACAAGTTTTGTAAACTTTTACGAAAATCTGTTCTAGTTATAAGCAAATAACTTGTCACACAAATTAGTAATTTTTTGAAAAATAAAAATAACTATTATTGCCTAAATAATTTTGTGATTCCTGCATCAAAACATACAAATATTGTACATAGTATGTGCAACAATGTATTAAATTTATAAGACACTTGTATCTTTTTTGATACAGTGTGATCCAAAGTATTTTATCTCCTCTTCAATTTGTTGTTGGTCCCCTAATTGCACTCTAGACTAAATCGATAGTAGAAAATATCTTTTAAAATGTTCTTTGCATGTATACAGGCCATTTTGTCTAGTTTTATTTATTTATTTATTTTTTTAATAGATAATCTAAGAAAATGACACACAAAATAAAGGGTATAGTAATTTTATCACCACTGTAAGTAGTTTTCATATGGAAGAAAGCTAGCTCACAAAATGTGAACCAACCTCACATGAACTTTTAATTACAAAATATTTTTCGTAAAAATTTCTCATTGTTAGCCGAATTTACCGAATTTTAGACTGTGAATTCGTAATCATAATCAAACCCACGACGTTTTTCAAAAGCCTTTTACCCCTATTGAAAATTATGTTGTGGTCATCACAAACTTTTTTTCCGTATCATTCTGTATAACAGCGACAATTACTGTTTAACTTCCAGAAAAGTTTAACCATAGCTTATCACAATAAAGATTTTACATATGGAGATTTGATCAACAGATGCTGAGAGGTCTGCGTGTGAAAATTCACGATTCATTTCCTCCCATTGACTTTCGCCATAATGTCACCTAAATTAAGTCAGATTCTCATAATAGTTATACCACATACCAGTTTCACGCAGTTACATAAAATAGAATTTGCAATTTAGTCTTTTTATTTACGGAGTAAATTTCAGAACAGTAGCGGCGCATGCTTGTCGATGTATACTAGTATTAAATCAGTATAGTGTTTTGTATTGGATACCATGCTATAGTTTTGCACAATTGTATGTAATAGAATCTCAGATATGGCCTTCGCGTTTACGAGTCAAGTGCAATATAACCTTCCCTTAAACGGGAGAAATCAATTTATAGCAGTGCCACCTGTTGAATGATTAGCACCAAAAGTTATTAAACAATAATGTATGTCACGGAGCATTTATTTTTAAATTTATATGCAATCTTGGTGTTGAGCAGTTCCTGAAATACAGTCGCGAAAATATTTGACACACAGACATTTTCTAAAAATGGTCATTGTGTTCTAGACCTCTCAAAACGTACAAATTTGTCAAAAACCAGAAGTCGAAAATTTATACGAATCAAATACTTTCTTCTACTAAATTTAGAAGAAAGTTAAAACATGCGACTACTCATTTAAATTAATGTAGAAATTCGAAAATTGAAATAATATTGTGAGCTGTCAATGTGTCTCGGAAAACAATCGCAATTATTAAAATAAAAGTATCAAACATGTAAAGTATAAAATAAAAGTAATAAGTAGTTAAAATAAAAGTATCAAACATTTCTAAGATAAATAGCAATATCTATTACATCAGCATTCTAATGTAATAATAATAATAATAAAAAGCATCGAACTTAGTTTTTTTGTTTGAAAATTATAATGCCACAAAAAAACTGTCAGACATGCTGCAAAACTCGTAATTATTTTTTTTTTTTTTTTTCCGAGGTTTGAAAAGTCATTATGCCCACATCCCTGTTTTGCTAGGGATTAATCACAAGGAATAATCACAAAATTTATGTTTTTCCAAAATAATAATAATAATAATCATTCATATTCACACACACACACACACACACACATATATATATATATATATATATATATATATATATATATATATATATATATATATATATATTTTAATTCTTATTTGAAACAAACAGTCAAACCTCTCGCTTGTCATTTAAAAGAGTGATTCGATGAAAGGTGAGAGTGACAAGTGGGTAGTGATTTATACATAGTTATTAATTAACAA
Source organism: Salticus scenicus (assembly GCA_963930645.1). Lineage (NCBI taxonomy): Eukaryota > Metazoa > Arthropoda > Arachnida > Araneae > Salticidae > Salticus > Salticus scenicus. The sequence goes on from OZ005650.1 coordinate 77,655,790, forward strand.
CATTCAATAAACAATAACTATTTAACATTTCAATTATTTAAATCTATATTTTTACTCTTTCATTTGGTGAAGTTGAGTTATTGTAATTTTTTAAGGATTAAAATTATTGTTTTACGTGGTGTAAACTATTGGTTAAAACAATTTATTAAACAAACGCTGAAAAAAAATATTTTTGCTAAAATAACTAAATACCTAATCATGCAAAAAATATGAAGTAGGAGAGTAACGTAAATATAGCTACACATCTCGTAGTGGTTAATTAAAATAATTTAAAATTCATTCCTCTAAGTTTTTTAAGAGTATTGAAAATATTAATATATGAGCAACACATTAACTAATCCTAAAATTGTTTATCTTTTTACATTTTTTCAGTAAAATTAAATCATTTGAAAATAATTTAATTATCTGTATTTGTTAAAAATTATTTTACAAAGTAGTTGGATTTAATTACACCCATATAAAATTCTATAATATGTAAACACAAAATATAACTTTTCTCACGAAAATTCCCATACACGCAATAACTGTTTGAGATCGAATTAAATAATAATAAAATTTCGCCAGGAGACAAATAAAATTGAGAAGGGTTTATTCACTTATTTTATTTATTTATTTTTGTTAATGTTGTGTGTGTAGACATCATACATTAAAAAAAAAAAAAAAAAACCTTCGCCATCATTCCATGTAAAAGCGCCACCTACCAGTTAAAACACATAAAACGTTAGCATTCCTTTGCACAATAAACCACTTAACATATAGTGGTGCAAAATTACTTTAAGCAATAGATGCTGAAATAGAACTATCCAAAAAATCACAATAATTGACAGCAGTGATATTCGCCGTGTACTATAACATATTGAACTAGCATAAAATCGTATTGAACATAGTATTGAACTCACAAGGTAGCCAAAATTAAACTGAGTTTCTCTCGTAACTCAATGAACTCAAACTCCATGTTGTTTTGTAGTGCAATTTAATTGCGAGGTTAGTGCCAAATTTTGTAGGAAAATTAAACAAGAGTGAAAAGAGAGGATTCCGCGGGGGAAAAAATAAAGGAATAAATTATAATGTCACCTCTAGGAGAATATGAGAAGCTGTTTTTCTCAGACAAGCTTTTATTGCAATATATAATTTAAAATTGATAATTTTGTATTTTTTAAACACTCTGCCCCCTGCTTACTCCGCTCACCAACCACCGAGGGAGGCTTTACCTCCCCCCCCCCCCCGAATCCCTTCACTTATTAACTCCTGCGGGGCTCTGGCCGACTATTCGCTGCTTTGTCTTTCACTGAATAGGAATATTAATAATGCATAACACAAGACAAAAGTAGAAAAATGCTATAAAAATCCCGATATTTTATGTCAAATTGAAATACCTATTTAATACCACATAATTTTTTAATAAAATACGCTGAAAATCGTTATATTTTTATTTTATTTATTTATTTATTTATTTATTTTTAGAATAGAAAGAAATTTGCAATATCTAGAGTTTTGTGTTACAGCTTTAGTATATGGCCCCTTTGATTAATATATGGGTTATACGAGTCATTTATTAATGAGTTAGCGGGAAAAAAAAAACACCGAAAAAAATATATAAATTATTCTACGGTGTTTTTTGAAATTATTTCTAGAATATCACATTTATTTGTACATTGTCATGTAGTTTAGAAATTAACGTGTACATTTCAGGTAATTTAAGAATTCCTTATTCTCTATTCCAAAATAAGTTTATAAAATTACACTAAAAATAATAAATATACATCAATAACTCGTTAAAAAAATAATTTTACATAATTTTAAACTTAAAATCTTTAATTTGAAAGAATATATTTTTAAATTGTAGTTTATTAGGTGATGGACGATAATATAAATTTGTTGTACTTCAAACCATAAAGTTATCCAATAGATAGATATATTAAATGTAAAACACGCTTAAAAATGTAACATTTTCATAAAGTTCCTTATTTTAAAGCACTTACAAGTACTGAATGTCAAATGAATATGGAAATTATTTCTTAATGTATATATATCCCAGAAACGTGTTTAATTTTTGAACTCGGATAATGAAGATAATTTCATTAAAAACCTCAAATAATTTTCATGTTTACTGTCAGGCAACTGTCAAAGCTGTTTTTCATTAATTTTTATTATAGATTCAGTGTGCGTAGAGAATTTTTAATTGAATAAAATCTCTATAAAGCTAAAGCAATAAATTTATTTAAAACTACGTAGATTTTACAAAAAATCACAAGACGATAAAAGTTAATTTTTAAAAAAGTAGGAGGATGATTTTCGAAATTTTGAAAAACTACATTGTTTTTAGGTAACAAGCTCTCGATTTGTTTAAATAATAATAATAATAATAATAATAATAATAATGAAAAATTTAGATTCTCTTTCATTTGGTATAATAATATGAAAAAGTTTCAAATAATAGAAAAACTAAAATATAAATCTAATTTAATATGACTTTATTTTATGTAAGCCTGCTTGCAGTAAACTGTTCTCATGTACTAAAAACTTATCTATTGTACTGCTGTATACACTAGACATTTCACATTATGTAAGCTTACATGAAATTGAGTTATGATTTGTGATAACATTTCATTCACATTATGGTACTACAGTCCTAAACATGATTATGTAGTTCGCGATGACATTACGGTTATATAAACAAGTGAGAAGGATGACAAGATTCTAGACAGAAGAGGCTATTAACTCAGAATTAATTCTGCTACAATCTATATAACCTCTATAACTGTATTGTAAAGTTTAATACTGTTTACGGTTTAGTATTTATAAAATAATAATGGATGTATAACAGTATTGCATAAAGATTGCAGATGCACTTCAGAAAAAGGAATTCCATTTAAAAGTTTGTTCTTTTTAATCGATATACTATGGATTTTAAATGTTACTCATTGCCACTAGAGAAATATAGGGATTAGTACACATTTTCTTTAGTTTCAGATGTAATTTACTTTTCTCCTTGGTAATATATAGTTATAAATCCTCAGTGTGTGTGGTTTAATTTCGAAAGATATGTTTATAAAATTAATTTTATTAATATTCAGATTAATTGTAAAACTTCGTTAAATTCAAAATTACTTGCATTTAACATTTTTAAGCTCCAAATTAAAAATATTAAAATTATAAAATTTATTTACGATATTGTAAATTACTGTGTAACGCTATGGTTGGAAAATGCGGCCTGTTGAAATAAAGGATTAAAAAGTAAAAATAAAACTTTATTTTTTTGGTAGCTTTTTTTAGTAGTATTTTTTTTTCGTTTATCATTATTTTTTAAAAATCCTTGTATAAATTTTCAGAAAGGTTATTTTTGTCAGTCTAAGAACAATAAAGATGTTCAATAAATATAGTTTATAAATTCCAAAATAATAAATATTATAATACGAAAACTAATGTACAATATGTGTTTTATAAGCTTCATTGACTATATTACGTCTAAGTATCAAACTAGTGTGCCAAAGAATATAAAACTAGCCACTTTAAATGTTGTTCAGGTGAATGATAGCGGGGAAAAAGTTTAACCGTAAAACATGAATAATTTTTGCAGATGATACAGTTGTTTATAAAGATCCCTAATCGATATTCCGACACTTGAGATTTTATGTCCTGGATTGCAAATCCTGTTTGAAGATTAACTTTTCACGCTTAAAATGACATGCTAAATGGGAAAAATAAGTGACACGTTATTTTATAAAGGGATAAATTGTCTCTAATGTAAGAACTATCATTGCATCGTTCGAAAAAATTATAATTGTAGTTATTTAAAAAGAAAAAATCTAAAAATTTTATAATTGTTACTACACGCTCATAATATTAATAAACATTAATATTAAAAATACACTAGCAAAGCACTGTAATTGTTGCAGATTTTTCAGAAATTAAACAAATATTCAAATTTTACTAAAACAATTTACATTAAATTTATTTCATACAATGCATAAAAATGTCTCAAGAAGAATAAACTGTAATGGATGTCTCTTTTTTATGATTATTTAAAATATACCTAGCGATTTCATAATATAAGGTGTACGAATCAAAGGCCTCAACGTTAATAGTTAATTAAAAACAAATCTTTTAGCGATATGTTTGCGGTACGATGGAAAATTTGCCGCTTATTTCTTAGATTTGGGAGATATAATTTCCTCGTATGGCGCACGTGCACATGCCTTAAATCCTAGTTTTTAAGAACTCAGAAGCAAACGTCAACGCTTCCGACGCCGCGACGCTCTAATGAGTCTCCTTGACATCAGCACTGGCGTTGAAACTGCAGAACAGAGCGTCATGACATATGCGCAAATTGAAAATGTTGACGCCGAATACGTTGACGTTTGCGATTTGTTTTCTTAAAAACCAGGGCTTTAAGCACACGTACTGAGCTTGCAAGCATAGATATGACGTTACTAGTGGGGAAGGGACAAGATGTTCTCTGACTTGAACGTAGATTCTTAATTACAATGCAAAGATTGTTTCGAACAATTTATAAAATAAATCTACGTGATGCTATAAGCATTAAAAAGTGGAAAAAGTATATTTATTTATTTGAAACTGGAAGTAAAAGAATTCGAAATCAAATTTCTGTCATCTTCCCCGCAACATTCAAACTCCAGTCTCTTCAAGTTTTAATAATCTTCATTCTCAAACTCTGTCGCCACAGAGACATTTTCTGTAAGCCTTCCAAGCATCGATATTCCCCGAATGAAGTTAAAAATTACTATCATTTTAATAAAACAATTTGATATGTAAGGATTCATCTGTCTTCTCCACAGGCCTGGTGAAAAATGTATTTACGACATTCACCCTTGGTGTTTCGAAAAGCTTCAAAATTGCATGTTTTATTCTCTACACTGCAAGAAAATCTTCTTATAGGTCGAAATTATTTTTTATTTTTATTTATTTATATATTTATTTTTCAGTTTTCGTTTTCCCGTTGTCCGTATGTTGCATATACCAATTTAACCCTTTCAGTGCTGAATACTCGCGGTCCATACGGACGGCGCGCGGTTGGCAATGACGATTCAAGAGGGTTTATCATCGTCTCCTTAAATCAGTAACCAAAGAAACTGTACAAAACGCCATGACGACGGCTAGAAGCAATCTTCGCAAAATGGGACTTAAAGGTGTATATTCTTCAATTTTAAAGTATCAAAAGTGATTAAAAATGTTTGTTTGTCAATTTCATGCAAGTAGCATTCATGTAAGTAATATTTTGTTGAAAATAAATGAGAATAAAGTTTTCTCATTCTTATCGCGGACGCGCTTTATGCGAGTGTTGCATAGTACACTGATCATTTTTGCCGGGCGCGTATTTGCGTTCATAGTCCATACTGATAACATTTGCTAAGCGAGTATTTGCGTCCATAGTCTATATTAATGACTTTCGCTGGACGCATATGTGCTTCCATAGCACTCAAAGGGTTAACGAAATACTTCTACTAGAGCAGGGTCTACGTAGGTCGAAACAGAGTAACTTAAATTAGTAGTCTGGTCTGTATACTATATATACCTTTTTATTATTTTTAAAAAGCCATATTTTGAAAATATTTATATAAAATTTAAACTATTTTATGTTTGTTTGGCTGGATATATGGGACGCTTTAGACGTGCCCATATGACAACTATGTTTAGAATAAGTGTAATAATGATATTAAAAAGAAAACTGCTTCGGAATTATTTTTCATTCTTAGAAATTTATGTTATAATATGGTAGAAGAAATTATTAATTTACAAAGCATATAATATTGACTTTTTTGTTAACGAAATTTAATTGAGAGAAAAAAATATAAAATTAAGTATAGAAATTTATACAATTTCAACATAAATACATTCAAATAAACTTCCCTATCTCATATTTATAAATTAATTTTCAAAAAATAAGAAAAATTTGATTTTTACATTACTCATTGATTTGTTAAAGAATTTTATAGGTCATTGTTATATCCTGAAATTGAAGCAACATATTTTCTATTTTGTGAGAAAAATCCTACTGATTTATTGTTGTATTTAATGTCTGTATTTTGTCTTCAGAAAATTTATTGTTATTTTTTCAGCTTCCTAAACTAAATCACTTATTCTTTTATAGCATTTCTAAGAATACCCTAGCATCTTCATTGTCTTCTAGTGTCAAAAAAGTCCTACGGGCGCCATTTATCATTCTGTGCTTTATACATAATACACTTTTGAAAAGAAAATAACTTTCTTTTAAAATTTTTAAAATATGCGTAAGTTTTTTTAGGGGGAAAAAAAGCTATATTATAAAGAAATATATAAATATATTAATATGTATACTTTTTAATATGTAAAAGGAAAGTGATTTCTTTTAAACATACATATATACATACATTTTATTTTTTTTTATAAGTTATATTATGGAGATATCTACTTATATATGATTATAACACATTTGATTAATACAAGGACACATACGTTTTTTTTAATGGTAATTAACTATTGAAATAAAGGATAACTCAAAAGTATATTGTGTAGTTTACATGGGCGATGTACATGTGTTTCTTTATGCTTAGTGATAATTTCCATTATAATTCACAATAATATTTACAAATACTTTGTCATTTAAAAAAAAAGCATTGTTCGAATAAAATAAAAATGTTTGTTTATAGTAAATAGTTTACAAAGTGCGGAACATGATTCTGTTTTTCATCTATACATATAAAAGAGTACTTCTACTCACTCACTCACTGGCTCATCAACGCACATCAAACTCTACTGGAGCCACTGACTAGAAACAAGGTCAGATTATAGAACATATAGTGAAAGCACCCTCTAAGAAGCGATTTTATGAAATTCGCCCCCCAAGGGGGAGTAGGGGGCAAAATGTGATTTCACAAAAATCTCCATATCTCAAAGAAAAAAACAGATATCCGTAAAATTTTTGCTTTAAAATATAGCTAACACAAATATCTAAAAACCAATTTCTGGATTTTAGAAATTCGGTCCTCAACGGGGGAAAGGGGGCAAAACGTGATTTCACATGCTCAAAACGAGATTTCACATACTCCTATATATCTCAAACAAAAAAAAAAAATACAGATATACGTGAAACTTTTGCTCTAATGTATATCTAATACAAATACCTAAAAACCAATTTCTGGAATTTTAGAAATTCAGCCCCCAAGAGGGGGAGAAAGAGGGGGCAAAACGTGATTTGAAATAACCTTTTATATCGCAAACAGAAAAAAAGATATATGTGAGATTTTTCCTCTAAAATGTAGCTCTCACAAATACATAACAATTAATTTCTTTAATGTTAGAAATTCATGTCAGGTGGGGCGGGAAAGGGGGCTATGGGGCAAAAGAAAAGAAAAGAAATGCACTTAGATTGTTCAAATTGGTACAGATAGGTTTTACAAGCCTGGAAGTCGAATGAGGATATTTTCGAAAGTGTAAAGTTATTAGGAAGGTCAGAAAAGGGGAGGGGGTGAAGGAGATAAAAAATAAAAATAGTTAGACCGTTCAAAATTGGTACATAGAGGTTTTTGATACTTATATCGATTGCGGATATTTTCGAATTTGTAAAGTTATTAGGAGGGGTGGGAAGGGGAGGGTGGAGGGACAAAAAATAAAAATAGTTAGGTTGCTCAAAATTCGTACATGAAGGTTTTTGATACTTACAAATTGATGGCAAATATTTTCGAATTTGTAAAACTATTATGATAGACGGGAATGGGTGTAAGGAGCAAAAATATATAAATAAAGGTTAGAGCGCTGAAAATTAGTGTTGCTAGGTTTTGAGGTCGGATAAATATATTGCGGATATTTTCGAAAGTACAGAATTATTACGAGGGGCAGGAAGGGGGACGGACGCAGGGGTAAAATAAAGAAATTCAGATAGAATGTTAGAAATTAGTATTATTAGGTTTAAAAGACCGAGAGAATGATTGCAAGCATTTTTAAAGTCTAAAATAATTTGGAGGGGCGGGAACGGTAGGTGAAGGACTATGCACGGCGCGCATGAAGTGCGGGCCCGGACCGATTATTCAAAAATGGGAGAATATTATATATATATATATATATATATATATATATATATTTATGTTTTTCCCTTATGAGAATATAGTCATGCATTACGAGTGTCGAACATAAATGCACGCGCGCAGCACACAAAGGCCTGCGTTGCCGAAGGCAGTGGGGACCATGTGTGACATTTTTTCCAATCGGAATTTTTTTTTCACATGATAAAAATTAATGCAATTTTGAGAATTCATTAACTACAGTGATTCATTTTTAAATAGTGACCAGCGAAGCGGGCGTAGCCTGCTAGTTTATAATAAAATCGTCAATTCTGCTGACGATATACACGAAATTCAATTTTTTAATAAAGTAACCCAACTTGTTAACAGTTGATTAATAGTCGCTATTGACAGCGCCACCTATTACAGATTGCGAACTTTTTATTTAACTGTCACCAATAATTTTAAGAAGTGATGTGATCGACGTTAAATCGATTTTATTCGCGTTTTATGTATATCAAATGCCACTTCTAAAATTTTTTGGTGGCTATTGAATAAAAAAATTTGGAAAAACTGAAGGATGAGCGGCAAATCGACCAACTAGCGACTACTAACGGGTTAAATACTTCGAAACGTATAGAAACACCAAAATCTCGAATTAGGATTTTTGACATGATTACAATACTTTCCTCACTATAGTGTTCGGAAAGTAAATATATATGAGTTATATTGAATTAAATGAATTTCACGGAAGAACTACTCCACATTTCTATATGCAGACAGCATTTAATTTTCCTCCAATTGATCAACTTATTTTATTAAGAAGCTTTAGAATATGCTTTCTGTAAAAAATTGTGTATACAGATTTAATTTGTTCGTTTACAGGGCTACACAAAATATTTCTGATAAATTTTGTATTGACCTTAGTAATTACTGAATATGTATTTTAGGTTTGTAATACTCATTTTGGGATACATATATACACATGTATACATGTAAATATAGACATATAATAGAGCGAGGGGGGGGGGGAGGGGAGTTGCGGCAGGCGCAAACCCTTTTTTGAAACGCATATCGTTATGTTGCGAGTTAATCTTATACATGTTTTTCTTATCATTTGTATAATTAAATAGTGTATAATTCATATATTTTACAGTTATTTAATAATTTTTAGAATATTTGCTATTTTATTAAAATATTTTGCACATAATTGACTGTTCACTTTTAAAAAGTCGCAAAAGAGACATGAAAAATGACAAATTCAAGCTTCAAAAAGCAATGTGACGAAAATGGTCATAAAAGATTAAACATTCCTGTACAGAAACGCGAAATTTCTTAGTATATATACGAATTTTTTGACGGGCTATATGAACGAAATTTTTAATTATCTTTATAATACACTAAACATAATGAAATATGCATCGCATTTCTAAACATAGTTCAAGCATGAAAATACAAATGATACGAAATACTCGTAAACGTGCAAGTATATTTTCTGTAAGTAATAAAACATGTCTGTTTTATAAAATTGCCTGAACACCATTTATATTTTGTGTGTAGAGTCTCGCAAAGAATTTAGATATATTATACACTGTCAGCACAAAAACCTGATAATGAGTTTTCAGTTGTTTTATGAATTTTTTTATAATATAGAAATTTTAGTGTACTGTATGGCGGATATACATTATGAAGACAATATGCAGAGTTACTGAACATAGTCATCTTCTTTTACATTGTTGTAATCGATAGAAAATATTTTTAATTATATATATTATACGCATCATTAAAAACGTTTACACTTAAGTAATACGGTCTTTAGCATAAGGACATTCTTTATTATAACACTAGCTGGCTTCGCCCGCTAGCGGGTCAGTATTTTCAAATGAATCACTAAAATTAACGAATCACTAACAGTAATTTTTAGTGTTAAGAAAAGAAATTTAAAAAAAAAAAAATCATTTCTGATTGGGTAAAAAGTCGGCCCGGGTCCCCACTGCCTTCGGCAGCGCAGTCCCGTGCGCGCGCACAACTTAAGGGATACACGCGCTGCGCGCGCGTATACCTTCCCTGACCTTTCGTGCCCCCTAAAAAAATCATTTCTGATCGGGTAAAAACTCGCACCGGGTCCCCACTGCCTTCGGCAGCGCAGACCCATGCGCGCGCACGTGTGAAGATATACGTGCGCTGCGTGCACATATTCCTTCTGAAGTCATATTTTTATTCTTAAGAAAAGAAAACTAACAGTAACAGAAACAAAAAGTAACTTTTAGTGTTAAGAAAAGAAATTTAAAAAAATCATTTCTGATTGGGTAAAAAGTCGGCCCGGGTCCCCACTGCCTTCGGCAGCGCAGTCCCGTGCGCGCGGCTCGCGCACAACTTAAGGGATATACGCGCTGCGCGCGCGTATACCTTCCCTGACCTTTCGTGCCCCCTAAAAAAATCATTTCTGATCGGGTAAAAACTCGCACCGGGTCCCCACTGCCTTCGGCAGCGCAGACCCATGCGCGCGCACGTGTGAAGGTATACGTGCGCTGCGCGCGCATATTCCTCCTGAAGTCATATTTTTATTCTTAAGAAAAGAAAATTTAAAAAATCATTTCTCATCGGGTACAAAGTCGGACCGGGCCCCACTGCCTTCGGCAGCGCAGTCACGTGCGCGCTGCGCACGCACAAGTTCACGGATACACGCGCTGCGCTCACGTATTCCTTCCCTGACCCTTCGTGCCCCCTAAAAAAAAAAAAAATCATTTTTGATCGGTTAAAAACTCACACCGGGTCCCGCCTTCGGCAACGCAAACCCATGCGCGCTGCGCGCGCACGTGTGAAGGTATACGCGCGCTGCGCGCATATAGTCTTTCTCAAATCAAATTTTTATTCTTAAGAAAAGAAAATGAAAAAAATCATTTATCATCGGTTAAAAAGTCGGACCTGGTCCCCACTGCCTTCGGCCGCGCAGTCCCGTGCGCGCACAAGTTAGGGGATACGCGCGCGGTGCACGCCTATCTCTTCCCCACCCTTTCAGCCCCTCCTAATTAACCTACGTATACCAATTTTGAACGGTCTAACTCAATTAGCTGAGATGCAAAGGAAAACGTAATCAGGACACCTCAAAGCGTGTAAAACTGGTGAAAACTTTCGATAATTTAAAAGAACTTTAAAATATCTTTCGAATGATGTATTAAAAATAATTTAATCTTAATTAGAAATTGAAATATTGAAATTTGAAAATATTACAGCGCCGTCTGTCGGTAGAAATTTCTGTATTCCACTGTTCCATTCCAATTCAAAAACACTTTCTAATGATGTATTACTTATGAAATTATTTTAATTAGTATCTGAGATACAAAGAAAACGTAATCAGGACACCTCAAAACGTGCAAATCTGGTCAAAACTTTCGATAATATAAAAGAACTTTAAAATATCTTTCGAATGATGTATTAAAAAAAATTAATCATAATTAGAAATTGTAATATTGAAAATTGAAAATATTACAACGCCATAAAAGAAAACTGATTCAAGATACCTCAAAACGTGTAATTCTGGTGAAAACTTTCGATAATTTACAAGAACTTTAAAATATCTTTCGAATGATGTATTAAAAATATATTAATCATAATTAGAAATTGAAATATTGAAATTTGAAAATATTACAGCGCCATCTGGCGGTACAGATTTCTGTATTCTACTGTTTGATTCCAATTCAAAAAAGCTTTGTAATGATGTCTTACTTATGAAATTATTTTAATTAGTAGCTGAGATACAAAACAAAACTAATTAAGGAGACCTCAAAACGCGTAAATCTGGTGAAACTTTTCGATAATTTAAAAGAACTTTAAAATATTTTTCGAATGATGTATTAAAAATAATTTAATCGTAATTAGAAATTGAAATATTGAAATTTGAAAATATTACAGCGCCATCTGGCGGTACAAATTTCTGTATTCCACTGTTCGATTCCAATTCAAAAAAGCTTTCTAATGATGTATTACTTATGAAATTATTTTAATTAGTAGCTGAGATACAAAAGAAAATTAATTCAGGACGCCTCAAAACGTGTAAATCTATTGAAAACTTTGAATAATATAAAAGAACTTTAAAATATCTTTCGAATGATGTATAAAAAATAAATTAATCGTAATTAGAAATTGTAATACGCGTATTAAAATATTGCAATTTTTAATCCCAGCACCAAAAACACGTGACCTCGTAAATACCAGATGTTTATCGCTTTTTTTTTTTTTTTTTTTTTTTGCTTCCGTGGAGCTCGAGAAATGCTCTCTGAACTGGTTGCCATAGTCATGAAAAACGACAGCTGCTTCATTTGACGGAATTCAATCTGGAATGAAATTCGCGATTTCCAATGCTTTAAAGGCTAAAATTAAAAAAATTATAACTTATTCAGTTTTTGAAATTTTGGCTCAATCTTTTGGGAGTTTAAATGTTTAAGCGAGATCTATACACAAAAAAAAAAAAAAAAAAAAAAAAAAAAAAAAAAGAAATGATTTATCTCTAAACGCTTTTGAGTTATAAAATGTTTTGCGAAAAAATCGATGTTTCGTAAAATCTAAAAATATGGATCGCTAACCCGTATTTTGTAAAAATGTTTATATGGTTCGAAAGAGGATTAAATGGCCTTTCTTTACATACCAGCTGTTAAGAAATGGAAGGGTTACCCGGTCGTACAGGGCGTTTCAAAAAAGACGACCGCGAAAAAGAGAAATTTTCGACCCTTTTTAAAACTTTTTTTAAAAATATAAAAAATCCGTATTAAAAAAAATATATATATACCGTAAGAATCGGTAATAAATGCTTTTTCTCGTGGTACAGGTGTATTTTCGATATATCTAACAGATCGGAAGCGATCGTTTTACCAAAACCCACAAAATTTTCTCTCTGTGCTTTTTCTTTCAAGGTAAGCGGTCGCGGTAGAAAATGGCGGTCGCCTCCGATTTCGAATCGTTTTTTCGTTAGACAATGGTCGACATTTTAATTATTATCTCCGCTAATTAGGGTCGCATCGTTTAGCAAATTAGATAACCCAGATCTTCGATAAATTCTCTGTCCATCGGTACATGTTCGAAGTCTGTGCGACCGTTAGCGGCCGAGCTTTTCCTGCGTCAAGCTGTTTCTCACACACACACACACACACACACACACACACACACACACACACACACACACACACACACACACGCGTACAGATTTTAATAATATAAGGAGATTGGTGTATTTAAAAGAAAAAAAAATAATTTTGGACAAGTAAGGTATGTGCTCAAGTGATTGAAACTCTTGCAGCAGTGTCTGATGTTTTTAATGGTTTAGTCATCATAAATTATTTTTGGAAATTTTAAGTTAATATGTAAGGCATGAAAGACTTTCAGAACCATATATGTTAAAATATATACATTTGATATATATATTAAATGGATTTTTATTTTACATCCATTTGACACTGCTAGTTTCCCCCAAATTCTTATGTACTTACTGTCATTCACTACGGTGTATGTTTGTGAATCTAAAGCTAATAAAATATGCGCCTCCATTTCCAGGTAAATATAAGCTTTTTCATTTATCTTTCCGTGGTTAAGGTAGTTAGAGCGCCATGTTAGTAACGCGGGCATCGAGCGTTCGAAACCCCGAAAGTCCAGAGTGTTAATTTTCGGAGATAATTAGTAGAAAAGATGTCAAGTGATAAAAGAAAATTTTTCGTTGTCTACACAATATCCTAAGAATTTTTCAAGAGTTTTTTTATGAATCCTTTTTTTCATTTTCAAATGCTGAAATTTAAGGCAAAAATTTAGTATTCAAATAATAAAAATGTTTTATAAAAATTCACTCATCGATAAATTCACAAAGTAGTACACAAACATATTTAAAATATATTTTTTTTTTAAACTCAAAATTAAGAAATTGTTTGCAGGGAGCAACATCGTATGCATATTTTTATAATGCTAAAACAATTATGCAGTCATTTACAAAAAAAAAAAAAAAAAAAAAAAAAGTTTTTATGCATATTTACCTTTGTAAGATGGCACAACCAGAGCAATAACTAATGGCCAATCATAGCAATGCATCGGTTAATGGATCAAATGCTACATTTTTTTTTTTTTTTTTTTTTTTTTGGGGGGGGGGGGGACTTGGTCAGGCGTGTATCGAGTCTTCGACTGACATTCCGTCTAGACTTTCGTGGTTTATAAAAGAGTACCAATTCTTTTCCGCTGAAATTTATCATTTCACCTTAAGGGGACTCTCTACTTATCGTCTCCTAAAGCCGCAGCCAATGTTATTCTATAAGAAATTTTGCCCCGTTATAACTCATTAATGAAGGTTTATTTTTAAATTTCGCTTTCACATTCAAAATATTCACAACTGATAAAAAGAAATTATCACATTCTAAAAATCGATTATTTATTTATTTATTTATTTATTTATTATTATTATTATTTTATTATTATATTTCATTTTTAAGCCCAAAGATGAAATTTTCTCATTGTGAAAATTCGCATTTTAGAACCACAAAATAAAAAAAAAAAATCAATTTTTAGAAAGAGATAAATTGTTTAACAGTTGTGAATTTTCTGAATGTGAAAACGGAATTTAAAAATATTCATTCACTAATGAGTTATCACAAGGCAAAATTCTCCATAGAATAACATTGGCTTTGACTTTAGGGGATGATTAGTGGAGAGTCCTCTTAACACAAAAAGGAATTTGCAAAATCATAACTTAGAAAAGATTTATGTGATATGATACATCAAGAATTTGTGTTTAATTTTTTTTCTTCATTTTACCAGTAATAAGCACACTATGCATTTAACATACAAAGTTAAAATTCTTATCTGTAAATAATTTTGCTTTTTTTTTTACTTATTTATTAATTATTTCGGGGAAGGTGTCAATTACTGGAGCATGTCAATCAATGTAATATCTACTCTATTTTGTTTTATTTTTAACTTCCAAATCATTAATATAAACGAAAATATGGATTTAAATATGAAAAGGAAACTGCACAAGCTTTTGCAATATGTACATTTATTTTTATTAACACATATGCGGGATTATCATAAAAACATTGATACGTAATTTATCACAATAAATGTTTTTATTATTCAGTTGATTTAAGAATTCTTTTTAATTACGTTCTTTTTTTTTTTTTTTTTTTTTTTAATAATACTTATATATAAAATTATTTAAAAAAAACTTTTTAAAATTACAAGAAAAAAATCCTAATTAATGAAATTTAACACCCACAAATATCACGCTATATATATTTGCTTAATATTTCATATCTGAAATTAATTAGAAAAGCATTAATCATAATTAAAGCAAACATATTATTGGGTTGTCCCGAAGCGATTTTCGAAATTCACGGTATCTGTCAACGTAATTAGCTTTATTAAATTATTTTTGTTCTTTAATTTTCTAACTCGGTTAAAGATAAAATAATATCATTAATTTTAATTGAAAATTGGTAAAACCTTATTAATAGATTAAGCAAAATACTTTTTAATGTCTTTTTGAATAATTATAAGATTTCTAATTAAATAATTAAACTTATTACAAATTTGCCAACATAATCATTTAAAAATGTCAGAAAACATATTTTGCAAAATAAACTATTTTGTGTAATTGTAAATAAAACAAAAGAATTGAAACAAATAATGCAATGTTAAATTAAAATTTATATAAATAGTACTAAAAAGACGATTTGAAATAACTTTGGTGTTTTAATTAACAATACAAATTTTAGTTACTAGTATAAATAAAAATTTTGGTGCGACAGTAATAATTAAAATATTTAAAGCATTTATTTTTTGTGTGAAATTTATCACTTTTTTGTTTATCTATAGTAATAGTTATATAAATTTGGACATAATGTTTTACAAAATTATTATTTTTTTTTTCCTTTGAACTTTCAGTACGTTTACTAAACTAATATATATATATATATATATATATTACATATAAATGGGTATAAACAATAACTTGCAGAAATAGCAGCATTTATCATTTTAATCAGAACACTGCTAAACCGTTACCAATGAATGAATATTTACGAGATTCACTTCCCAGTGCCATAGTTTTCTCTCAACTCTAAAATGAGTAAACCCTTCGAAAAACGTGTCCAGATCACTTTCAGGGTTATTTTTTTGCATTGTCAAGCCATGCCACAAGTTTCATTGGCAACAGTATAATACGAAGGATCGTACTTTTGAATATATATATATATATATATATATATATATATATATATATATATATATATATATATATATATATATATATATATATATATATATAAAATACCTGGGCAGATAAGGGGTAAATATCTGTCTTTTATCCCAACACATTTTAAGAATAATTTTCTTCTTTTTAACACGCTTTTATTAACTTCATCTGTATGTATGTTTGTAACCGCTCTGGGAGGAAACAAAAAATCTATATTGTAAAAAAAAAAAAGACTTTCCCTACGTGAACGCTGTGGCTGTGAGGTAAAGCTTCGGGTTACGAACCTAAAGGGCTAACGTTAAAGCCCAGTCAGGGTAGATTTTTGAAAAATGGTTTTTGTTTAATTCTAAATTATTTATTTCTCATTCCTTCATTATGTTATTTATTCAGTTAATATTACGTAATTTCAAGACTTTTTAACACGTTTTTGATTCATTTGACATGATGTAACTATTAATGTATGTAACGGAATCTTGGAAATCAATTTTCGGTTACTTCTGGTCGTCCGATTGACCTGAAATTTTGCACATGACTTCATTATCGATGACAATACTATATACAAGTGTTTCCAGGCTCCTATCCCTTCAGGGGCAGGTTACAGGGTCAAAGTATTAAGTAAAACCCCCATTTTTTTTTAACTTTAAAATTATTTAAAAGGGATAAACAAATTTTTAAAAACGTATTTTTTTAGTTTTTGTAAACCATATTTCTGTACTAATATTCTCTAATATGAAATTACGATGGAATAATATAAATAAAGTGGTGGGGAAAGTTTGAGAATGCTAGCAGTGCTCCGGAATGAATTAGAAAACTTGTCAAGTCTGAAATTATTTATTAAACAGATATAATGAAACAACAGTATACGATCTTACTGTTGTTTATCGCAATGTCAAGTCTACTGGTGGCACAAGTACAGTGGAGTTTTCTTGTTGCCGGAGAATAATGTTTACAGCTTGATGTATTATTATTCAAAAGAATCCTTTTGAATAAATTCTTATTTATGCAACGAAGTTTCTGTAACTTAATAGTACATCCAAATAACTGCAGTCGGCCATGGGATAAAAGAAAGGCTAAAAAAGTTTTGATGAGTAATATAACACACAGGAAAGATGAACTTAGCTTCATTACGTTAATAAATATTCTGTAAATGAAACATATATAACAATATATATATTATAAGTATTTGTCTTGAAATGGGATAAAATTAAAACAACAAATAAGTTTTTGTATATGGTCAAAAAATACAGAAAGGCAGAATTTACTGTCTTTAGCTTCGAAAAAAAAATATTTAATTCTCTCAAATAATTTTCTTTCTTTTCCATTAAATAATGCAATAAAATTATAAATTGTAAAATAAAAATAAAAATTATTATTTAAAATATGTTTTAAGTAAAAATAAATTATTAATAATGCAAATATATATATAATTTTTAATCCGCTTTTTTTTTTTTTTGGGGGGGGGGGTATGTTTTCATTCCTTTTGTCTCCATTTTTGTTTTTTTCCCTTATGTTTTGTTTTCGCATGCAGCTATCCTATTGGCTGGTTGTGTTGCTCCTCGTTCTTAGATTTTGCCCTATCTTTCAGACTTCCTTTTGTCTCCAAAGTAATAAGTGTTTTTTCGCACCTAAGAAGAAAGGCCACGTTATTTCGAAACCGGTAGTTCTTCCCTTATTTTATGGTATGTACGGGAGATTTTATGTTTAAATAATAGCGTTAAATATGACAAAATATTTCCGCTGTAATAGGCACATGAAGGGCTAAACGTTCACAATACGTCATGTACTAAAATTAGATGTGTCTGCCCAAGTGTGGTAAACCCTTCGATGCCTGGAAAGTTCACTGGAAGCAATGTATCGACGCAGGAGGAGTACATTTTCATTCTTTTTAAAGCTTTTCATCGACTAATAAATGAATGTTTTTAGTCGACTCATTGACATTGCTGTTCAGAAATTCTCTTCATTATCATAATAGCTGTTAAGGTTGCCAAAAAAAGGGGAAATTTTTGCATTTTAAAAAGATTTAAAATAAATAAATTAGAAACTAACGTTTTGGAGATGATTTAATTGAAAAAATAAAAAGATTATATATTTCTTTAATGAAAGTTACAAAGAAAGTTAAATTTATAGTGTTTATTTATTTATTTATATCATTTGTTAATGTTGTGAGATTAATTTCTTTTTGTCGTTGCTTGGCAAAGACATTATGGAGTAGAATTATAAATATAAACATGTTAAATATATATATAATAGCCACTGAAATGTTTTAAGATAAATCATATATCAAGAGATTCCTAGGAATATTTTTTAATTCATGAAAATCTGAAAAATTAAGTAATTTCCTCAGAATACGTTTTACCTCTGTTGTACAGTATTGTTTTGAAATGAATATATTTTCTGTCATTACATAGAATTTGAACCATATGTGTGGACAAGTAAAACAAACAAACAAACTAAAAAAGAAAAGTTACCCTTTTAAATTTATCATGAATGGAAATGGGTTATTGAGAGATTTAATAAATATATTGTGGTTAATATAGAGAAAAAAAATCATAATACTATAAATAGACAAAATATTATTCTTCGGGTATTATGTTTATTATACTGTTTTGCACATTATTTTAGTGGTAATCTACAGTTAAAAAAAAATCTTGTGTGTTTCTAAGAAAATGTTGCAGTTCTGCAGAAAATCATTAAATCCCCTTAAAATGTTAAGTAAATCTAATAATATTAATACAAAATTTATCTTAATATTTCACGATAATAATAATAATAATAATAAATGGATTTTTTTTTCCGAATTTATGAGATCAAGTTTATAAAAGCACACATTTTTTTTTCGCAATTGTGTTCCATTTTTCTATATAATTAGTTTATTATAAAGTATCATCATTGCGATTCTTTTAATTCAAGCTAAATAAATAGTTCCTTTGTATAACATTTTAATCATGTCGCTAAAGCAGCTTTCTTTTGAAAGTATACGAATTACACTCATTGACATAAAAATTTGCGCACCAAGAAGTAATTGCTGGTCCATAACGAAACTTGGCATGAATGTACGTGCCAGTCAGATATGCAATTGATCAAAAATTCAACATGATTGTGCACTGCGTAATGCCACCAGACGGCGTTGAACTTCATTCTTTTTGAAGTATAAACCAGGTAAGTAGAGCGTGTTTGGTGTACATAATCTCTTGCAGAGGGACGCTTTCTAAATAGAGATGCAGTTACACAGCCATCGAAGACGATACCAGAGCTGCCAACCTAATCTGGCAATTGTTAGTACCGCCCATTTTTCTACACCAATAAATTTTTAGAGTATTCTTTTTCTTAATTCATCGTAAATACATTTGAAGAGAATTACTCTAAAAAATTTATTGGTGTAGAAAAATGGGCGGTACTAACAATTTGCCGGATTAGGTTGGCAGCTCTGCAATACGAGCAGCTGTTAAAGTCCGAGAAGGGAAGAATCATTGGTATGATGGAATCCGGGTGATCAGATCGTTGAGTAGCCAGCAGCCTAGGCCGTTCTGATATTGCCGTGAGGAGGTGTTGGGACCAGTGGGCAAGAGAGAGGTCTCTTACAAGGCAACCAGGCTCAGAACGCATTCGACAGACAAATAATCGAAAAACCAATCACATCATATGAAACATGCACATAGCTTCAATTGCCTCGATGACCGCCATCCGGACATATGCAGCATCTACACAGCCGATATCTGTGTCTGTAGGTACCATCGCAAGGCGCCTGAATATTTGCTATCGTGGTGCCCATTATGTGTGCTGCCAATAATACCCACATCCCTCTCCTCCGTTTGGACTGGTGTCGCGCTGGAGTTCGATTACAACCAGGTAGTCTTCAACGACGAATACAAGATTCAATTTGCGCAGTAATGAAAATCGTGTACGTGTGTCGAGGCACCGTGGTGAACGTCTCAATCACGCTTTTATTTACAGCTGCACACCGCACCCAAAACTGGTATGATGACGCATATTCATCCCTAATATTTATCGACGACACCATGATAGCCCATGGTACGTTCGTGAACCTCTCTACACATAAATGTTGCCAGGCATGGCAGGGCTCCCAGTAGCCATTTTTCAACAGGACAATGCTCAGACACACACAGCAAGGGTGTCACATGACTGTCTCCGCCGCAATACCACCCTTCCCTGGCTTGCTTGATTCCCATATTTATCAATAATCGAGCATATCCAGTATCACTCGAAACGGCAAGTTGGACAGCCTACGAGTTTGGAGGAATTAGAGGCGCGCTTACAACAGATGAGGAACGAAATGCCGCAGGACATCATACGAGACTTGTATGCCTCAATGACCGCCCGTATCGCATCGTGCATTCGTACTGGAAGTGGCTCAACAGGGTATTAAAACCTCCATTCTTTCGTATTTTTTCCTGTAAATAAATTATCACTTCGCTCTGATTTTATAATATTTTACTTATATCAACGTTGTTTCCCTTACGTATGTAAAATTCCATTTCATTATGACAACTCTTTCTTTGTGCACATTTTTTTTTATGATAATGAGTGTATTTAACTTAAAAATTAAATTACAAAGCAGAACAGTTTTGAAGAAACTTCAACTTAAGCAAAAAATAAGAGGTTTAATTTTATACAAAATCATTAATTATCTTTTAGCACAAAACTATAACAAATTATTTAGCATAATTGTAAAAAGCATTTAACCAGAAACTAATTTTGAGTAAACATTTTTAAAATTTTTAAGGCACATTATTTAATTTTAGAACCTTATTATTATATATAAAATCAGTTTCATAAACTAAACTTTAATGAAATTTCTAACTTTAATATAATAAAATTTATGTAATAACTTGTAAATGTTTACAAAAATATATTTAAAAAAAAAGTTTTACAAAATACATGTGCTTCAATAATTTAATTTTCTGAAACTTATTTCAAAATTTAAGCCTTTCAGTTCCAATTATTACTTGAAAACACATTTAGACTAAATATTCTCTTAAAAAAAATTTATATATATATTTAAATTGTGAGTTTAACAATTAAAATTAATTAACAACTAATTATTAATGAAAGATTGCATTTATTTTAACGAAGGATGTATAATTAAATTTTATCTGTTTCTCAATCATGTAAGCAATGGGAAATATATCTTTTTAAAATTTATTTATTTTTAATTAATCAAAAAAAAATATTTTATTAAATAAATAGTGGGATTTTAAACAATCTCTCTATACTTTTTTTAAACTTGTAGATGTTAAAAATATTTCTCTATCCTTTATCTGTTTACTTACACGAATGCGACACGTACTTGGCCATCAGAATGGAGTACAGTATGCATTTATATATTTGAGCTTCAAAAATAACTCAACAGATATACATTCTAAGACACAAAAATTCACGCACCAAGAAGGAGTTATCCGAATGGGACAAAAATCGGTATGCATTATGGACATGCCAGAAAAACAAATGATTACAATTCTAGGAAAAAATGGACGATATACTCAAGCGAAGAAACTCCCCAAATTGAAAAAGTGAATACCGCATTTGTCCACCTCTGGCCCGTATGCAAGCAGTTATTCGGCTTGGCATTGATTGATAGAATTGGCGGATGTCTCTTGTGGGTATCTTGCCAAACTTTCCGTAATAGGCGCGATATATCGGCAAAATTCTGAGCTAATTGTATAGACCTTTTGATAATGCTCCACACTTTCTCAGTGTGGGAGAGATTCGACAACCTTGCTGCTCTAGGTAAGGATGGGTAAGCACAAAGACAAGCAGTAAAGATTACCCTTGTCGGGCGAGCGTTATCATGCTGAAATGTAAGCCCAGAATATCGTGATATAAGAGGAAACACAACGGGGCGTAATATATTGTCAACATATCTCTGTGCTGTAAGGATGCCGCTGATGACAACTAAAGGAGTCTTGTTGCTCTGAAATGAAATAGCAGCTCCCGCTATCACTCCTCTTTTTCAGGCCGTAGGGAAGATGGAAGTCAATTTGAGTTCCCACTGTTGTCCGAAGTGCCTTCAGACACGTCTTTGATAATCATCGGGGATCAATTCGAAGCCGTACTTATTGCAGGGAATACTACTGCTGTTAGAAACATTCCAGGTCGTATGTACCCGATAACTCTGTAAACGGGTTTAACGTTGTGCAGATGCTAATGGTAATCGGCGCAGTGAGTTCCATCCTATTCACTAACCCGCCTATTAATGACCTTTGTGATCATAGAAGCACCAGTTGTATACTTAATATTGATGATAATGATAAATGTGGCGCTTTGAGTACCGCTCTGATGATCGATCTGTCCTAACGTTCTGCCGACTTCTTCTTAATACAATTATCGACCACGGTTCGCGCTTTCCTGAAAAAATCGCCTAGTAATGGTATCGCTCCTGTCCAAGAGTCCAAAGATTTGCCGATTAGACCAACCGGTTTCTTTAAGCCCAACGACTCGCTCTTCAAATGTTGGCATCTGCGCATATTTTTCGCGCATCTATATTTTTATGCATAAATACTGTCCGATTACATAAAATGAAATTCTAAGAGAATTTATGACGTAAAATCGGAACTTATTTTTTTCTTATTCTGCAGGATGCGCAGTTAAGATGCACTGCTGCGTCACGTGTTGAATGATTGGCCCTCAAATTTTATATTTTGCATTTTCCGTCGAAACCTGTATGCATATCATTTTGTGTGCAATTTGCATTATTCCTTTGTGCGTTATTTTAGAGTGTATAGATGATGAAATATTGTAAAATAGTGAAGTCTCACTATACCTTGCTTGAAATCACGCTGATATTGTAAGCGTAAGTTACCCATGGAGAGTTTGATCAGTTGAGGGTAAGATGTTCAATCGAATTTCATTTAACTGATGTTGATTTCGGGGAATTTATAAATTGTCCATGGTTTCCATACGATTTTGTTAACACGATCGTTTCCCAGCGTGATTCGGCTGAATTCCTCGCCTGGCCCAAATCGGACCGCCGGAATGCCAGAATGTAAAAACAACGATAAGCGGGAAATAACAGGTATGCAACTCGAGTAATATTTTCGAATGGTTGTGCTCGGAAAAAGCTATGCCTGTCAGAGATAGGAAAAAAAAAAAAAAAAAAAGGAACGCGTCTAATAATTTAAAGATTCATAATAATCAGTATTGCAAGCCTATAAGAAGGATGTACGACTAAAGTTACCAAAAGAAGAGGCAAACTGCCGAGCTCCAAAAAAACAAGAAAAATGTAAAAAAAAAAAAAAAAAAAAAAAAAAAAAACTACAATCAATATAAATATATATATATACAGGGTGTTACAGTGAACCGTTTCAGAACTTCTAAGAGGGGTAGGGTACATCCTGACAACTCGAAATCATATAGCAATGTGGGGTCGGAAATGCTTTCCTGAAGCGGTGTTGTACACAGAAGCACCATAAAGGAAAGAGACCGTAAGTGAGAAATCGTTTTAATAATACATAAAAAGAAGTAAAAGGTACATGGATTAAAGTAAGTGTTCGAAGTTTCTTCCACGGGCTACAATGTACGCCTCACATCTCCGACGCATGGACATCCGAACATTCTGGAATACTCCAGGCATATCTCGAATTTCTCCGGCAGCTTCTGTGTACAACACCGCTTCAGGAAAGCGTGATTTCGAGTAGTCAGGATGTACCCTACCCCTCTTAGAAGTTCTGAAACGGTTCACTGAAACACCATATATATATACATATATATATATATATATATATAGTTAGTTAGTTTCAATTGTCCAAAATTACTTCAAATGTGTCAGTGTTTTAAGGAACACCATTCGACATTGCACTGTACGTAATGTTATCTTAAATATAAATTAATAAAACGTATAGTATAATGTGTATATTTTTAGTATTTTTTTTTTGTATTTCAAGTACATGCTCAGTCCATCAAATTCCTTCTAAAAATCCAACATAAAGTCCTATTAACTTGAACAAGAAAAGCGTCACCCATATTCTGTGACGGGGCCCCCACGGAAGTATACTCGTTCCCAACATACGGGTGACACGGCGACGAACGTGTTAGTTGACGCTCATTTTGGAAGAAGTGTGGGCAGTACTTGGAGCAAGGTTTTGGATATTAAAATGTTTTAGAGTTTACTTGTATGTCAGTAATTTTAGTTAAGATGTTTTAAGATGAACGAAGTAAAGTATTTCTCCTCTCAGGCTAATTACGTTAGAAATTTTTTGGATGTATTTTTGGTGAATATTAGAGTGAACAAGCTATCCTTTGAGTTCCGTCGAGTATTGGTTTCCAGTATCTGTTGAGTTCTTACCGACAATCAATTTACAAAATTCTTTGTTGAGTTAGATTATCGTTTACAAACTTTAATAGTAAGTCGTGTTCTAGGTTAAGTTTAAGTAAATTATAAACGTTGGAAAGTTCCCCCCCCCTCCCTTAAAAAAAGAAAAAATATTATTATTATTAGACGTCTTTTTATTATTGACTTTAGACATTTACTGGGAGCGACACAGGAAGACGGAAATGCTGGTGTTAACCAGACCTTACAAACTACCCTAACAGCACATCTTCTCCAAATGGCACCATCAGGTTGTCTTATAGATGAAAATGACGTCTATAGACATCATATGGACATCTTCAGGATGTATTGTGTACAAGTGTGTTGTTTGGGTATTGGTTTAGTGCTAAAGTTCTGTTATAATTATTTCTTTGCTTCCATTTTTAAAATCACTTAAATTAAATTCAATTTTTGAACTACAATATTTTAAAACTGCAATGATCGTATAGTGACAATTTTTATTTATTATTTGTATTTAGTACAAAAACGCCCATATAGTACTCATTAGATAACCCGGAATAATTAACTTAGCATTAAACCCAGTTACCTTAAAAATCCCAGAATTAATTACAACATCCCTCAAATTAAAAAAAAAAAAAAAAAAAAAAAAAAAAAAAAAGTTGGTGAATATACAAAACAACACAAGACCCAAATCCTGACCCAAAAGAAATTAAATAAAGATTTAAACTTTTACTTTAAAAGGTATTACTTCTAAAATCATTACTTCTAAAATTTAATAGCTAACTAATCAAAAACATTGTATAATCTGGAATTAATTCACAGGGCAAACAATTCATTTCTTTGCAATTAAAATTTAAATTTACCTATCCAATTCAATTTCAAAGTAATTCATTCGAGAAACCAAACTGACTTTTTAATTTTTGTCTCAAAACCAATGCATTCCAGATTATACTGTAAGTATATTCACCACATAAACAAAAGGCAATAAATATTACACACTAGGAAGAACATTCTACAGGTTAATTAAATTCCTAAGTTTTAATTCTGTTTTTTTTTTTTTTTTTTTTTTTAGCTCTAATGAGTACCATTAAATTAATAACCAATTTTCGAGGTGAAACAACAGTTTCACATAAGGGAATTTTACATTCAATTCCTTTAGCCCAAAACTTTAAACAGTATTTTTTTCACATAACTTCATTACTTCAGCACTTTTAAGTAGTAAAAGAAGAAAAAGCTAAATAAGCACAAACACAAATAAAATTTAACTTTAAATTTAGTGATTTTGTTTAAGACGATAATGGACATTTAGTAACATTTCTTTTTCTTTTAAACCACAACATTTTCTTACAGACATAATTTGACAGTAAACTGAAACCTCTTTTATATTAATACACAATTTCAACATACACTATTAAAATGATAAGGCTTATTTTTGTTAACTCACTTGAAACAACAACAAAACTAAGTTTGTACACATGTTGAAATCTCATTCTAGGCAAAAATACAATGCTAATTATATTAAGTTACAGTTCCCTCTTGAGTAAATTTTACAGTTGCTTAAGATAATAAAGAAAAACAAAATAGGTTTACCTTAGTTTGTAGTGGCATAATTTTACACGCAGGAGTTATATACAACCTTGACTATAATTTAACAAGTAGGAGTCGTCAGGAGACAAAACTCTGTCCCTCAATTGTCGGAGAAACGCAGTTGCCCCAAAGAATTAATTTGATCATCAGTAGTCGAAAAGAAGCTCATCACCAAAACTAGGTAATGCTTCCAGTATACTGCCGCTCACTGCTTGGGGCGATGGTCAACAGAATGAAATTCTTGGCGGAATAAGTGAATCTTTTACTATCGGGGAAAGAAGACTTTCAATCTCAGGATTTATTCTCGAAAAAGGCAGTTTGTCACATAACATACGAACAGCGAGTATTCACAGGCGCCCAGAGTGAACGAATAATGAGGCCATCGGAGAAGGCGAGCGTACCTGAGAAGACATGAGTACCTCCAGCCTGAGAGATTTGAGATGGAGCAAAATATCAGGCTGTGTAAACCATGTGAAGAGATAGAGAAGGTATGTCGAGATAGACACTCAGGAGTATGTGTGAGAGAGGGGGCACAAAGACCCCTCTCCCTTAAAAATCCTCAATAACAATCAAAAAAATACTCTATCCACAATAAAAAGAAGTCCCATTATACATAAAACAGATACTATCACAGCACACCCTGCCCGAGGAACTACGCAGTCACTTGAAAGAAACCGCAACCCAATCCTGCATCGTTGCCAAAACCTACGCACAAAAACGAGACTCTGATTTGCTACAACTAACCGAAACTATCACCCTGGTCCCCCCTTAGTTAAAACTTTAAAATTCCCCATTTAAAAATTTCTGAAACCAAAATTCTCACGCCCATACAGTCAGCGAACCTTTTAAGACCCATTTTCACCCCCCCCCCCAGGTAAAGACAGATATTTTAATCTCTAAGGCATTTCCCTATTTCATTCTGCCACTGTACCCGTGAAACAAAAAAACAGCTGGGAGAAGACATCTGCTGACCTTCGACCGTCTCCTCCCTGCTCTACGATTTGACACATCCCAGTCGAACTGACAAAAAACGGAAGAAATGTAACATTTTTCTCCCTCCTTAGGAACAAGATTCTGAAATATTTTCTCACGGCTATAAGAGGTGAGAGAGAGAAAAAAAAGCACTTTTATGAAAGGGATGCAAGAAATGAGTATTTCTCTTTAATGTGCAATACACGAAATATACAAAGCACCTTGAACAAAAATGTAGCTAATAAAACCAATTTTTTTTTTTTTTTTTACAGAATAGAAATTTTTAATTATGAAAAATTAAAAATGAACAAACAGTTACAAAGCCTCATAACAGTTCTACCTGTTTTCGGATATGCAAATTTGCAATGGTATTGATGTCACAAATGTCATTGTAATGACGCAAATCACCGGCAAATCAAACGTATGGGTGCCTCGCATATAAATGCATTGTGTCTCACAAAGTTAATCATCTCAAAAGAAAAAAAAATCAGAGGGTGTTACATGGAAATGGAAAAGACATTGGTTGTTATACGAGTTCGATAAAAAAAGTACGGCATCCGCAGCATGTCGCAATATTTATCAAGTTTATGGAGAGAATGCAATAGACGAAAGCACATGTCACCGATGGTTTCGTAAATTTAGGGAAGGAGACAGAAGCTTTCAAGATCAGGCTAGGATTGGACGGCCATCACACGTTGAAGGCGACTATATTGACCAAGCCATAAAGAAGAACTCGAACCCAACCGTTCAAGAATTACAGACCTTCAACGTACATCGGAAATAGGTCGAGAGACGGCTTGTTAAGTTAGGTTTTACGAGATAGTTAGATCGTTGGGTTCCACATAGCCTGACAGCTAATCAACGGGATGACCTAATCGCCACCTGTTGTACTTGCTTTCCCGATACAAAAATGACCCATTCTTGACATGAATTGTGACACAAGATGAGGAGTGGGTTATGTACCGTACCGTAACGTAAAGCGTCGTAGGACTGTGTGTTGCCTTCTGATCCGCCTGCATCAACTTAAAAAACTGAATTTCATCCCAAAAATGTGTTATTGAGTGTGTGGCGGTATGTGCAGAGAATAATTCACTGGGAGATCATGTCACTCAAACAAACCATCAATGCGGCCTTTTACTGTTTGCAGTCAGACAGGCTGCCATCAAATTTGGTAGCAAAGCAGTCAGGTCTCATCAATCGTCGCTGTGTTATCCATCATCACGATAACGTTAGGCCACATGCTGCTGTCATCACTCGCCAAAAGTTACTGTGCTTTGGTTGAGAGGATTTAACCCACCCTCCCTATTCTCCTGGTTTGGAACCAACTGACTATCGCCTATTTGGTGCGGTTAACAATTCCTTCAGTTAGAAAATCTTTGATTCTGATGCTGTGAAAATTTCCATCCAAAATGTTTTGACTCGAAATTACTGGAATTTTACTGCCTTCGGATACATCTGCTAACAGAAAGATGGTATGAATTCATAGATAGCAAATGGGATTATGCACTATAATAGGTACTGTTCATTTTGCGTTTATTTGCTTATTTTTATGGGTAATAAAAACGAGAAGAACTTTTGCACTCACCCAATATTTGCATTATCGATTTAATTTTGAGAAATATACACCTAGGTAATGAATATTATACGTTTAAAAATGCACAATAATTTAATGTCCCATAACAAACGTAATTTTACATAATTTACCTTCTACAACAGATTTAACAATTTTTTATAATTTATTAAAAAAGATAAATAAAACTTAATGAAACAACAAGGACATTTCTCTATGTTTTGCACTTTTTATTTATAATCAACTTCTTTTTACAAATATGTGGGGTGTCTAAAAGGCAAATAGTACTTAAAAAAAAAAAAAAAAAAAAAAAAAAACTTTTTATATAATACCTGTTAATTTAAAAATCTTTGAAATATTCATTAACACTGAGTAAACAATGATTTGTTTATATAAACGTATCTGGAATTTCTCTAAATTTTTTTTTTTTATTTGTTTTAATTACGTAAAATTTATTTCGTTTTCTTTATTTAGTTATTTAGGAAAACATTATCTTAATATGTTATGTTTATGTTAGACATTTTGTTGTCTTAAAAAAGAAAAAAAGTAAGAAAGTAAGACACATTTTTAACAAGATTTTTATTTATTCATTTATTATTATTATTATATTTTTTATTTTTTTCAAAATATAGGCACTTTTTTTTTTCTTTTTTTTTTTTTTTTTTTTTTAACTTTAAACGTAAAGAAATTACAGACTAAAATATTTTCATCTTAACAAAATTTTTTTAAAACATTAATAGTATGTTTCCTTTCATTATAACGGCTCCCACCAGTGGTCGAGCCGTTATGCGTTTAGTATTGCTGGATGAGAAGTGTCGAGTTCGATTTCAAGTCATGCTCATCGACATAGTCGTTCGGAGTTTTCTGTGTTTTCCCTCAGAAACTCGCGCAAGTACAAGCTGGGGCTCCTTAGACAGATCCCTATGGAGGACATACCGCGTATAGCCCTAGGACCCTAGTGTAGTCAATTGGCCTTAAGCCACACAATCAACCTTAATTATATAAAAAAATGCTTTTAGCATAAATTTTTACAGCATAACAGCTTATTTATTTATTTATTTATTTATTTATGTATACAATAGGAAATATTTGAAAATTTAAAATTAGCAACTGTTTTCAAATAACTTTTTTTTTTTTTTTTTTTTTTTTTTTTTTTTAATGCATGCTACATCAAACAATATCCCCTAATATCATAATACTTATGGAAGAAAAAAATGCAAATTTATATTTATTGTATCCGTTAAAACTAACAAACTATGTTTTAAATAAATAATTATTATTTCACTTGTATATGAACTAATGACCCTATATATGAAAAAAAGACCTGCAGCAGTGTTTATGTTGGATGATTCATAGTGTGTCATAATAAAGTCAGAATTAATATGTAGAACATGCCATTTTCTCTGAGCCTTAATTCATAAGAGTAAACAAAGGAATTAAGCGATGCATCATAAATAAAGTATAATTAATTTTATCTAATATGTTTCTTTAGAAGGAAACGGTGCCAGTTGCTAAATTATAGAAAATATTCGTTAATATCATGTTATGTGTAATAGATTCTTTTTAAAATCGAATGTAGTCGCATGCATATTTAAAGTTATTTATCACATTTGTATTTAGCTTGGCAGTTATGTTTGTTGATTTTTACTTCCATTACCTTACTACCGTAGGTAATGGAAAGATTGTATTTGGTCCAAAATTCGATATCGACAGGTCTCGCAGCGTTCCTAAAATGTCACTTATTTAATTATACTCGCACCACTATTGTAAAATAATACTTTTTTGCTCAGGGTTTAGAGATGTTTTAGCATTAAAACATTCAACAAATTTTTTTTTAGTTACGATAGTGGTGTCAATATAATAAAAAGGGAGTAAAATTTTAGGATCGCTGCGAGGCCTGTATCGAGATTTCACCTGATTTACGTTTTAAGGTCCACTCAATCCCAAAAATGGTTTTTGGCAGTTGGTCAGCGTGTGTGTGCATGTATGTATGTACGAAATCTTCTGGCTATCATATCTCCAAAACTAATAAAGACACAACTACGAAACTTCAGAATTGAGACAGGTCTGGTGTACAGAAGAATTTTACAAATTTTTGTAAAAATTGAAAAACTGGAAGTGGGACATAGGAAACCGTAAGTGGTACCGTAAGTCCGTATCTCAAAAACGGCTCTAACGATTTTCTTCAAATTTGCTCTATTACACTCGGTTAGATGTCCTTTCGAATGATATAGTTCGTTAGTTCAGGAAAATTGATAGGCGTCCTGTATAAATAGCTCAATTTAAGGTCTCGCAAGCGCATTCCTTTAAAAACCGCTGCACGAATTTTTTTTTTTCAAACTTGCCATAATAATTCACTTTTAAATATCTTTTTGTATGTTATTATTGTTTTGCGGTCAATAATTGAGTTTTGGTAAAAGTTGTTATATCAAAAAGGGCTCTAACGATTTTCTTGAAAATTGTAATATAAATCCGTTTCATGTATAACGTGGTTATGAGAGAAAAATCCATTCATCCTGCTTAGGTAGGTTAGTTCTAAATCTCCGAAGTTCGTGTTTCAAAAAATAACTCTATCATTCCCTCCCCCTTCATTTTTCCCCTCGCTATATGTAAGCTTCGTTTTAAATGTCTTTACATGTGTATAAAATTTCTCTTACCGGAAAATTTTTAGGTTCCTACTACTTCTTTAGGTTACTTATGTCTTCTGATCACATTATCTCCAAACAATACATATAATATGTGTAATAGTGAGTAATGGAAGTCGTGTGGCTGTTTCACACCAGATTTTTTTAAATCTAAAAATCATCTATTTCAATCTTGCTTGTAATTCAATCATATATTTTATGCGATATTTATTTTATTTAACTATACCGTATCCAGTGTTTTTATACAGATGCAAATAAGTACTTTTTCAAATCCATATTTGGGTTATTTAAAATTTTATTTAAATTATTTTAATTATTTTATTAAAATTGGGTTATTTAACCAATTTTATAGCACTATTAGGTACACAAATCCACCGAATGAATATTCTAGTCAAGCAATTTCTTCCGAAAGACAGATTTAACTTCATCCAACTTCACATAGTAAATTAAACTTGCAATACATAACTCTAAAAGTGTAATTAAATAAATGTATAAATTGTGTATAAAAGCAGAAAAAAAAATGAAATTTTATTAGACATATTTATACAAATATGTAAATAAAATAGCTTTAAGTTTAATATATATATATATATATATATATATATATATATATATATATATATATATATATATAGAGGTAAATTTAATATCTTCGGATATTTGTAACAATGTTTCTATACAATAGATGAACTAAAATGAAACACAATAAAAGATTTTATAAGACAAAAAATTCCTTAGGTCAATATTGGCTCTTGAAAGATTTTGAGAGGTACTTGACTTTTAATAGAAATCCGGTTTATCTCAAGTATCACACGTCAAATGCATACATGTACATTACATATATAAAGCCTTTTGTTATTGTGCTGTTAAAGGATAGACTACAAAATTAATCTGCAGAAAACCGTATATATATATTTTCATATACAGTGTTATTGTAAATGTCTTTTTTTTTTTTTTTCTCCTCTCCCTCTCTCACAATAGAAATTTTTTCAATTCATCAAATTTCAGTTTTTTTTTTTTTTTTAATAACTATATACAAAATAGTTGTATATAATTATAAAATAAATAAAAATAAATAATAAAAATTCTGATTTTTGTATTTTAAATATTCAAATCATATTAGCTTTTCGTTTGCGTGCAGTCCTAATATTTATTTTCTATTTCGTCACAGAAATTTTGCTTTTTATTTGATGAAATTATTTGACATAATATCTACTATAATAAAAATAGGATGAAATATACATTGTCCTTTTTAAAATGCATTACTTTAAAATTTTTGTAATGATAATTATCATGGTCCGTAATCATTCGTCATTTTTGTGGGAATAGTACGTTAATATTTTGCAGCAATATATATAAATATAGATAGATAGATAGATAGAGGGGAGAGTCGGCAGGGATGGAACACCTAAATTTATTCTTAAAATAAACACTGATTTTAATTTTTGACTCTTCCACCAGGTGAAGTAATTACAGCCCCATATTTAATGCTATGTATCATTTCGGTTGGAGAACTCTAAGTTTTTGTGACAAAAAAGCGGTTTTAAAACACAAAAAGTAAACAATTCCTTAATTTTCAAGGCAAGTTTACAACGTCACTCACTGATGTTAGCATAATTACTTTTCATATTTTATAAACGTACTAATAACACTCTTATGAATCAGTAGCTAAATTAAGTCTAAAAGTAGCATGTGTCTAATAATATATTATATATATTTTTTTTTTTTTTTTGAAAAATAATAAAAAGAGAGGGATGGGACATGTAAGAAAAGGAAGAAGATTCTGATACTCCTTAAACAGAAAATATCAA
Source organism: Salticus scenicus (assembly GCA_963930645.1). NCBI lineage: Eukaryota > Metazoa > Arthropoda > Arachnida > Araneae > Salticidae > Salticus > Salticus scenicus. Next base: position 77,688,892 of record OZ005650.1, read on the forward strand.
GAGGCAAATGAATGAATAGATGGAAGAGAAAATTCATGAAACAAATTCAAAATCATGGAAAGTAATTGGTGTGGCACTCACACAACTTTTGTTTACCCTTTTTAACTGTTAAAAATATTTTATTTACCATATATGTATGAGGAATTATTTTTTATTCCTGAGCTGTTTTCCTGGACATGGTAAAATATACAAAAGAAATTACATTCACAAATTACAGTTAGGATTTCTTGGTAATATTTGTTCTTGAGATATGCTGATAACACACACAGACTATCCACTAAAAACCTTATTAATTTTCAGGGAACCACAAAATGTGTAAATATAACAAACTTAATTTTGAATATTTTAATTAAAAAACAGTACTTTCTCTGTTAGGGGGGAAAAAAGTGAGCTAATTGAGCATTTGAAATTTTTTAATTAAGCGGTACGTTATACTCCAATGTTGGATGAAGTAGATGCTATTACTAATTAATTAACCTTACATACATTGTGTCCCACTGTTTTTGTCTTTTTTCATAGTATATCTGTATATTATGTATTTATTTTAATTTATTAAACATGTCCCATCTCTCCTCATATAAGGGAGGGATGGGACATTTTTATGACTATGTTAATTGGTTTGTAAAATTAATATTTTAATAATTACCATCAAATGTACGTTTTAAAAGATGTTAAAATGTTTCAATTTGTGTCTCTGAAACTTAGTGTTGTACCAGTAAAAGTAAATTTGTAAAAAATACTTCAAAACTGTCCCATCCCTCCCTACTCTCCCCTATACATTTTAATTTATAGACTTTTTTTTAATAACAAGAAGTTCGATACACTTATTAGTGTTAGAGTTACAAAGAAATCATTAAAACGTACAAAACTTGATTGGGGATAAATTTGGGAAAAATTGCTTTTAGAAAAAATGGCTGTGTTTTATATATATATATATATATATATATATATATATATATACCACGTGAAACACGATTTAGAATTTGACCATACTTGAGGCAACATTTAAAGTTTCTCTGTCTTTCTGAATCGAATAAAAATGAGTAAATTGCTATTATGAACTTGTATTATTTTCTTATAATTTTCTTATTAGCCTTTTACATGAACTTTCAGCATATAAATTTAAAAAATACTACAATTTCTTTACGATTCAATTAAATTTTAGGCTTTCATTACTTGCACTGAAAGGGATATTTAAAAATATATAATTTTAAATAATAGAAATATCTTGCATGATAACATAAAAAAAAAAAAAAAAAAAAACTTAATATATATGCATCTGTAAACAATAAATTGTTCCCACATTTATATTATTTATGCTTTTTCTGTTATTTTATTTATTATATTTTTTGTTATTTTATTCTATTTTTTTGTTATTTTATTCATTTATTCTGTTTGATTTCCTGTTTAACACCCATTCTTTCGAAATATTTCTAAAAGGATAAATCTTTGAAGCAAGTTCATACAAAACCTTCCTAAAAATTACTTTTGGGTATTCTATTTTATGAATTTAATAGCTCTAAAATCTCATGAAAATAAATCTCGCTATATAAAATGAAATTTCAGTTGAAAGAAAAACGAAGTATTTGCACTTTCTGATTTTTTCCTTTTTTTTTTTTTTTTTTTTTTTTTTTTTTAACAAAGTATATACTTTAGTTTAAATAATTTTCTTATTACCATGTTTTTATTTACTTCTATTCTTGTTTGTTTGTGTGTGTTTTTGTTTGTCCGGTACAAATCTTGCAATCTATTTTTAACTAACTTCTCTATTAAGGGGTTAGGGGTAGTCAGGATTTTCAAAAAATCAATTTTTTTTTTTTTTTTTTTTTGCATTTTCTTAAAGTGTAATATCTTATAAATATTCTCTGAAAATTTGAAGTTGATCCGATAATTACTTTTCGAGTGGGTCTAATTCCCATCAGTATGCAAAAAAAAAAGGATGCTGCACGTGTGAAAGTGGCAGATCAGCGCGCCAACGACAACACTCGGGAAGGCAGAATGCTTCGTAGGCAACGGCAAATTGATGTTTTGGAAACTTCCACAATGGCTGAAGAACTATTATATGGCCCAGGAATAGATGACTCAGTGTAAGTGATTAAATAATTCGTATTTCTGTACGTAAATCTAGTACGAAACTTTAAATGCGTTTTTCTCAAAACTATGTTTTTTGAACTGGTGACAACTGTAACTTGAAAACCGCTCAGTAGATTTTAATGAAATTTATACAGCTTTTAGAATACATAATAAACTCGGGCCTGATCGAAGGATTTTTTTTTTTTCAAAAATTTCGATTTTTTAAGACCAATTAACTGTTGACTTTTTCCCCAAAATTTAGAAAAAAATTTCCCGAGTCCGCCATTTTTTTAATTTTTGAAAAAAAAAAAAAAAAAAGCTTCGATCAGGCCCAGGATTATCTATTTATAAAACTAATTTTTCTTATCCGATTGATTTTAGATGAATCTCCAAGGACTTATCATTGTCACCGCAAGGACCTTTTTTTTGGACTGGGTCAACAGAAACAGCTATAACTTTAGAAATTATAAATTTTTTTTTTTCAAATTTTCGTGACTTCAAGTCAAAACATTGTATAATAATGGCATATTATTACTTTTGTAAAATAAAATGATTTAATAGCGAAAACAAATTACTGAAAATTATCATTTTTTCGTGTCTCTGACTACCCCTAACCCCTTAAGACATTTGAAACTTACACAGTAGCTCAGAACCCTGTCACAACACAATACTTCGAAGTCAGATTTTCGAATAGTTTTGCTTTAATTAATTAAAATATGAAAATAATAAGCTCCAAGCAATAAAAATAGCCATTAAAATATTAGCTATAATTTAATTGTTGCCAAAAAAAAAAAAAATTCATTTTCTTTCGACATAAAAATAAATACATTTAATTAAACGTGAACGTTATAAAATTATAAAAAATTAAATGATGCATCTAAAAAAAATTGACGTCATATTATCGCTTTAAAAATTTTATACACATTGATAAGTGATAATGTATGATGCTAATATACGTTGTTCTAAAAGGAGTAATATTATATTTTTAAACCAATTTATTATTATTTTTAGTTCACTGAAATGAGTCCGCGTGTTTAAATATTGCTTATATATTATTTTTTATCCTCGCGTGTTTTATCGATTCATCAGAAAATTTAAAAACATGGTATTTAAAAAGTCTTTTTATTTTATAATTATTTTTTATAATTTAACTGAATGTTAAAACACACTATCGCGTTTACTTCGCACTTCTTTTAACAGCTTTTCCCCCTAAAAATTGGAGTTTTCGTAAGTGGTTAATTATATGATATATCTATCCGTCTGTCATCTAAATTACATCCAACTGATCTATAAAAGATACAAAAATACAAAATATCTTAAGAATGTCCATTAAAAGTCAGGGATATCCTGTACTAATTACAGACATCTGTTAGATGTTTAAATGTAGACTAAATTTAGACGTGCCTTTTCCAATGTCTAATAGATGTATCATGTTCGATAAAAAAAAAAAAGATTTTTTTATATCTATTAGATTTAACAAGTACAATTATTGAATATTTGGACACTTTTTGGATATTTAAGACATCTAATGGATGTGAAAAAGAGTAACATTTGTCGTGCTTATAGATATCTATAGGACATTTATAGAACTTCAGTGGATCATTTTTTACCTTTTATAGATATCTTATGGATGTGAGTGGCTGTGTGGGTGTGTATAAAATTCTCATTTATACAGAAATATATATTAAAAATTACATGAATTTTTAAACTTATTTGTGACAAACAATATATGTTATCTTTTTTTTTAAGTTAAAATTATTCATGTACGTCGAAAAATTTTCTAAACATGCGGCTTAATTATTCTTCATTAAATTGAACAAAAAATTTAAACAATAAGATATATTCATAAAATATGTTATTTATTTTACAGGAACAAAAAGTTTAAAATCAATTCAAATATCGAATGTAAATTATTCAGAAATAATGAATCAATTTCATATTTTTCATTAAAACATTGTAATTAAATTATCAAATTTTAATATAAAAAAAAACCAAAAGGTAATTTGGAATAATTAATTAATTAATTATATTAATAATTAATGTTTGTACTTTGTTAACATTAAAGTATTCGGTTACTTAAAGGGTATTTGGTTTGCTATATGAATAAATTTTACATAGAGACACGTCGTAAAAAATGTTCATACGAAAAGATAATTCGTTTTCAAACGTATGAATATTTGTGTAAATTAATTATTGGAGTTTAAAAGATCACTAAACAGAAAATATGAAACATTTAACTTATATATTAAACAAAACCTAAACAAATTCAAAGAACTTTGCAAAATATTGCATGAAAATAAATATTAGAGTATCATGTAGAGATTTAAATATGACAGTAAACTAGTTTAAATTAGACCTTAGTTTTTTAGTTATGTAAAATGCTTAATTCTTCCGATAAAAGATTTTATTTTTTTACTTAAAAAATATATTTAAAAATCTGATGTGTTACACCACATGACTTCCTTATACAACCATAGGTATATACATATTTTTATGAAAACATTGACAGTTTTGTGTGAAGTAACTGATTCGTTAATAAACAAGCAGGTTTCATTCCACGAACATTCCTTAAAAAAAACTTCTGCTCGAATAAGAAAAAGTCACGATAATACGATTATATATGATTTCGAGAAAAATATTACTATTTCTTTCAGGTACTCAACGGCTTGTTAAAGCCGAGTTAGTCATCTTGTTACAGTCATCCACCTTGATCCCACCGTGAAATGAACCCCACCTTGATCCCACCGGTTTGGTTTATGCGGATGTCTTGCGGTCGTCAACTCACTCCCCCAAAAATAAAGTCGAGCAAAGTACCGCATCTTGATTTTACACCCAATCCATTTTTCACCGTGGGCTTTTTTGCACGCCGTCATCATTGGTAAATGCACAGCTTAGAGTACAATGGCAATCTTTCGAATACAGATAGACCAGGTTTGTTCTCTTTGGCAAGAATTAGTGGCGGCGACAAAAATTACCAAAATAATTAACTCAGTTAAAATTAAGAAAGGGCTTCTGGCTATCCTGAAACAACATTTGACGCAAAATTTTATCGCTAATCTCGATATACTGCAAATTAGTAGCCAGCGTAGACTTTTGACCTTGGCATTGAATTTGGCTATTCAGCGTCAAACTTGGTGACTTGGCGAACAAATGTGGCCAAAATTTGTAGTTTAAGGTTGCTAAAATTTCGTAGCTGTAACTTCAATAATAACACAGTTCTGGAATATTCTGGAAAAATTCATTGGTTTATTGCAAAGAACTAAATTCTTCGAAAGTTCTAAAAATGACTCACAAGACTAAAAAAAATAAAAAAGAAGAGTGATTGTTGATGACTGTAGACTAGAACTTGCCTATATATATTTACGTGTTTCTTTCTACATATTATTACAGTAAAAGGGGAAACAGATGAAAAATTTTTCATTTCCACGAAGGTGGTCTTTGAGTTAGCGTAATATTAGGCATTTAAATATGGCGAAAAATGGTAGTAAAGGATTTACAAAATTTGGAAACTTTACAAAATTTCCAGAACTGGACTTCTATTGAGGTAGTGACGCATTGGTTTTGATAAAAATACTGGACGCACTTGTTGGACTTGGACTTGACGCACTTGTTGGACTTGACGCACTTGCTGGACGCATTTGTTGGATGCACTACTTTTGATAAAAATGCATTCGTCGACAAGAACCTGATTATGTGTTTAAGCATAGCTATCTACACTGAAAAATGTCTTCAACTTTCATAACAATATAGTTACTGGCTCTATCATTAGCTTCTTTTGAAATATCTACGATAGTAGGTCATATATAATGGACAATATATAATAGTCATACATAATGATCATACATAATTTTCCTAAATATCTCCGAAATGGAAAAACACGAAGTCCAAAAAGAGAGGTGCACAACTAGATGTTATATCAAATCTATATACCAATTTGCAACGTTCTACGTCCAACCATTTTTGAGTTATGCGAGATACACACATACATACACACATACTTACATACAGACGTGATGAAAATTCGTGTAAAGTCGTTAATATCTCTGAAACTTTAATAGGTATTAAAACCAAAGCTGCAGGTATACAACTAGACTTTAAACAGTCACACATATAAATTTTCAACATTTTACGATTATTCATTTCTGAGCTATGCAAAATACAAAATCCATTTCGGAAATCGGGATTACTATACTTCATTAGGAAACTTCGGACGGCCCCTGCCTGCCTGGGCTCGGCCAAGCTTAACGGGTTGGATGTCGTCCGCCGGAGCGAATAAATCGCCAGACCACCGCATGGAAGCTGCCTACACCAGACAGTAATCTAGTCGCTAAATAGAACGAGCTGTGTCGAATGATTCTTCGTTCAGACTTCATCCATCCTCTTCAGGAATTAAATGGAACTGCTACGTCACTTCTGGGCAGCAATGTGACTAGAACACCAGAGCTCAGGAATTGCAGCGTGGCGACTTCTGCTTCTTGGACACATAGCTTGACTTGCACACCACACCCTCCAAGATAGCCACGGTGGAAACGCACAGACACGCTCCTGGATGTTATGGAATTTGGATTAAGTGCACTTACTAGCTGAGAGTCGAAAAAACCGGAATACAACAAAAATTAAAATAATTTTGAATTTAGGCAGGGAGGAAAAAAAACCCTGCTGGAGGAGCCGTTAAAGGTAGTAGTGCACACAATAATTAAAACCAAAAGTGGGAGCCATTTGAAAAGGGGAAGGGGACAACACATAAGATTTAAGAAAGAGAAGCTGAACGAGATAGGAACAATGAGATTGTGGAAAAAAAATGAATACGTGAAGCCACTGGGGGATGAAAGATAGTTTTTGGCGCCTAGCAAAAATTTAGAAGATTTTGAAGTGGCACGGCCTAAATACACCTAATTGGGAGGGAAATTAATATGCGCAGGGAGACCGAATGGAAAAGAGAAAGAGGGACCATCGCAATTTTGATCCACCACGGGGGGGGGGGGATGGCACCTTGCGTTGGTAGCCCGATGACTGCTGAACGATCCCATCGAGCACTTGACGGTGCAGCACATATTAACGAGGACCAGACACCGCCACACCCTCGTTAAAAAATAATTAATAGAAATAAAATAAAGTTAATTAATTAGTTATTTAATATTTGAAAATTGTTGGTAGATTATTGTTAGAAAATAAGAATTGAGGCTTGCTAAGTACTGTAGTCTAAGTAAGAGGAAGTTGGGTGGATGGTAGCTTAATGAAACAGTGGGTTCTTGTTGTACTGACCGAATTGTCATCGCACGAGAGAGCCAAGTTTTGTTGTTTACTGAATTTTTTAGTGTGAGAAATTAACTTTTTACTATATTTCCTTATACTTTGTATAAGAAAGTAAAAAAAGTATTTGTTAAACCACATTTCCTCAACATTTTTATAATTGAAATTAAACGTTTTTGATGATTTCTCTATCGATTTTTCTATTTGATACTTTTATTATAAATATTTAATTTTTATTTAAATATATGCAGCAGTGTTTATTATAATATAAAACATTACTATTAGACCAAGGCATAATATAAATACATCTTAAATATAGTGTGAACTGAAAAATCACTTACGTATATCATGCAACGGCCACATCACTGGTTGGTTATTACGGTACACTAAAATACAAATCTTAATTATAGTCTTTCGCATAATATTGATATAGTCATGAACATCAAATATCAATTTTACATGATATTCAAATGGACACACGAGAGAGAGAGAGATGGGATGCTTCAGGACATAATATGCTTATTTCGACAGAATTAATTTTCGGCAGACTGATGTTTCTCATTAAGTTTATATATTATGTTCTAAGTCGACTAAATTTCATTTGATAACATAATCCATTCTATTAAGTTATTAAATAATGATGATGTGCTCCATTTGTAATATTTATATATTGAAAAAGATAATTTTCAATTAAGTGCGATAAATTTCAATATGAGAATAAGTTTTATTTGTGTTGAACGGAAATTTGGGTGATACAGCTTTTAATTTCGTTAATTATCTATGTAAAATTATCATAAATACTTAATCATAAATATATATATATAAATTCGTCGCTGGACTGAACACTAGTAATTTTGTTACTCAAAATCACAAAAATATTCCATTAATAAAATGTGAAAATTTAAATTAAAGAGTATACGCCATGAAATTATTTTACAACAACGATGCAAAAGTGCATGCTCATGTTGTATATAATTACAAGATGATGGGATCTTGATATAAATCAAAGATGTAAAAAAAGATATATAAAATAAAAGCATAATTCAATATTTCCTATATTTAAAAACATTTTAAATAAAATTTTAATTATAGTTTTCAAAATTATTATAATATATATATATATATATATATATATATATATATATATATATATATATATATATATATATATATATATATATATATAATTAGTGTGTAAAATTTAACACTTAACATACCCAATTTTATCTTGTAAAGTTTTATAAAATAATATTGAAGCTCTCATGCCTCATGTTTGCCAATTGGCAACAAATTGCTTTTATCTATAAACCATAGTAAAAATAATGATTTTTAAAGTATTTTTTCCATGATTTATTTATGAGAGGAAACAAGTAAAACATTTTTAAATTAATAATAAAAAATGAAACATTCTGTAATTAAACTTCCAAGTCAGCAAGATTTGCAATTCACGAGCCCCGAGTACGCAACAATATTTAGCAGGTTGTATCTTTGTGAATATCTGAAAACATAATTACATTTAAATTTATGTTTAATCAAGCAGTTTTTTTTTTTTTTTTTTTTTTAAGTTTTATTCTTTTTTGATTGTAGTAATTTCTGTTTTTAAATATGAATCTGACTTCAATCATAAACTCGAACCTGGTTTTAATTAAATATATAATATATATATATCAAAGTATCCCATAAATTAATTTACCTGACAAGAAATAAAGTACGTTTTCACATTAGGCTAATTTTCTTGCTAGTTTTATAGTCAGGGCGTTTTACAGAAATCAGGTTTCTCACAAAGGCAAATTTGGATATCTGAATTTTATGTACAAAACTAGGTAATTTTATTCAAAATGTCTTCTGTTAAAAAACTCAGATGAAGAAGAGACTTTTTTTTTACTATATCATTTAATACTTAATATAGAAGGCAGAATTATGTACTAGAAATGAAAGAGAAATTCTTAACTTGCCTTTTGTAAAACAATAAATCAGATGAGCTGCAAAATTGTACTTTAGATTGTATGTAACCTCTTAGCTCCAGAGGTCCTAATATGTGGACCTTTATTCTTTCCTTTATAAAGTCTATACCATTTAATATTTTTATATTTTGACTAAACTAATAAAAAGCTTAATAAATTGGCTTTAAAAAGATACCGGTATATGGCAGCATGAAACTAAATTTATTTCTGAAATATGTTATTTTGTCGACTTTCGTAAAACGACTTCAAAACAGTAGTCGACCACCGGTCGAAGAAAAGTACGCATTTTTCATAATTATTTATTAAGTACTTAGACACTTGCCAGAATAAAGATGAAACTAATATTGCTTGATTTATTTAAGGGCATCAAATTTTTAATTGTGTTACAGTTAGGAAGATTTATGTAACTTAATAATTTAGAGTTTAGCTGTCTAAAGCCATGCATCTGTATCGTACATTACTAACCCCCTAAATTATAAATGTAAAATAATTATACTTTTTTGTAATGTACAATGTAAACGTATATGTCTAAAAGCCTTCAAGTATAACTTATGTGGTTATTATAGCTTCGGGTCCAAAGAGGATCCACCTATACATTTTCAAAAATTCTCCTCAAAGATTTCTAAGAGGGTGCGAAATTAACAATTGGTGTTGTTACTTGGTTATTGCCGCGGTAGCCTGGTTGGTAAGAGCAGAGAGTTCGTGATCGAAAGATTGCGGGTTCGGTCCTCGAGCCAGTCGAAGACCGTCGTGTACGCTAACGGCGACTGGTGCAAGTTAAATTCCGTCGTGGTCGCAAAGTCCTTCAAGTTCCCATCAAATATTATACCTCTAGGGGTACCGGAACATGGGTTTAACTCGCTCTGATCCGAATCAAAATTCGAGTTTCTGTTGTTTGGCTGGTTCTGCCATCTTTCACCAGCTTATGGAGCTAGAATTCGTACTTCCTCCCTATGAGGCGCTCCTAATGACGGAAGACGCAACCCTCATTCCTTAAAATAAGTCCGGTAGTTCCACTACCGGGGCTCGGAATTTCCGAGTGCAAACAACAACAAAAACTTACCTAATGTGTAGTAAAAATTAAAACTAAATGTTATTCAAATAAAGTGGGATAGCCCTAGGTACACAGGTCTCCCCTACATGTATTACAAAAGTTATATTTATTCTTATTTCCAAATTAATTAAAATATTGTCTTTTGTTTATTTTTTTAGTACATAAAGATGAACTAAAATATATTAGAAATATTTTTATGTTCTCATTTTTAGACGCAGACTCTACAATTCAAGTTATATTTTTATAACTTTATATATCAGCAATCTTTTTGTACAATATTGTGGTGCAATGATTCTGTACGAAAACGAACAACCATTTTAGGCATGCGTGGATTTTTATTTCTGACATCTGTTGAGCTGATTTACAAAACGGAATATTCTGAAAGACTTTTGTTAAGATACATAAAGCAACAATATCTTGTTTTTAAGTTCCAGTACTTAAGAAATCATGTTTCAGAAACTTTCGTTAAAATTTGCATTGCAAATTTTTATATTTCGCTTCAGACATATGCGTTCTTTCATAGAAAATGTCTGTGGAAAGCGTTTCAACTACTTCTGAATAAAAATTATGGCACCAAAATGTATTTAAGTGTTCTAAAATCAAATATATAAGAAAGAAATAGTTTAAGGAAAAATGCATTTCTAGAAATAAGTTCAAAAGTTTCACAAAAGCATATAGGGGAAAAAAAAAAAAAAAAAAACTTGTAATTCAATAAAACTGAATATATTTTAATATGAAATTTCAAAAACTTTTCACATTTTAGGAATACTTTTGCCATCAAAACATTCTGTGTTGTATTTTAAAATCTAAATAATTCTAAAAATGCAAAATGCATCAGCGTTCATATTTTATATGAATTCATGCTAATGATTCTGTATTTAGTCCAATTATTATTATTCTGTAATATTGTTGAATATTTAATACAATAGGTATTAGAGATTGAAAAAAAAAAAAAAACTATGATTGTTAAAAATTGTAAGAATTTTTTTACTGTGAGATAGTAGAAAATGAATGATGAAAAAAAAAAAAAAAAAAAAAAAATTTTTCCCGTGTAAATCGAAGTATAAGTCTTATATATATGCAACTATTATGATAAACATTCTCTTATTATTTAACGTACACAAACATCAAACCGTCTCAATTATATATATAAAAAGAAAAACTATTTTATTTACGAGACAAAACTTAAGTTAAAATACATTTAAAAACAAAATATACATATAAAAATAATTAAAATCTAGACGTTTCGAAACCCTCCGGGTTTCCTAATCATTATCAATTACAACACAATATGCAAGCATTACATGAATACCCAAGGAATTTAAAGAAGTACCGAATATTGAGGAGCCAGTGCGCATGCTTCATTGATAGTGTGGAGATGCCTGGCAGTGTACTAGCTCTCAAGGAGAATACGTGATTTATAATTATCAAAACCAGAATTTAGAACTTTTTATATTATCGAAGTCAGGAATATGATCGGTTTCTATTGAATGGTTTACAATTTTAGAATTTTGGTTGCAATTTTTAAAAGATTGTCTGTGCTCCAGTAGTCTAATTTTTGCTGTACGGCCAGTTTCACCTATATAAACATTTACAATTTTTACAAGGAATTATATATGGAGTAATATATTTAATTCAGTTAATGAAAGGTTGTCTGAGTGAGTAATGCGGATCAGTATTCGGCCTGGATAGCTCAATTGGTAGAGCCTTGACCTTGTAAGTCAAAGATCCGGGGTTCGACTCCCGGTCCAGGCAATATTTTCACTCAGTTGGAAAAATAAAATTTCAATAAATGATTTTCTTCCAATCAGTTGATGGTGTGATTTTAATAAAAAATTGTAAAATCAATAATATTGCAATTTTCAGCACACAAAAATGCGGTTGTCCTTATAATTTTGTCCAATTCCAAAATAAATTTTATGAATATCAGTTTCCCCATATATTTCATAAAAGCTGATGAAAATGGCTTCATTTATCATTGTTTCCCTGCCATAAAATTTGCATAATTATCCAGCGAACGGTAGCCCAGGTTTGGTGATTTTTCTCTTGTTCTTATAATTTTGACCTCCACTGCACACAGTGTTCTACACATTTCTGAAGTTTCAGGATGGTGTGCTTAGTGCTTTTTGAGATATTTCAAAAAACTTTTGAAATCTAAAATGGCTGGTTATTTATGGAAAGTTGGTGTATTGAATACTACAAATATTACTTTAGGGGAATTGTAACATGAATTAATTAGAAAGGTTTTCAGTTCTGCTGCTAAGTGGAATTAAATAAGACACCAATGGTTTAATTCTGCCAGTGATTGATTAGACTAAATTATGATGATGAGTGTGATCACCTTTATACGATTGAACACGACAAAGAATATTTTATGGGAATACTGGTACGCATTAAGCAGACGGGTTCTCAGTTCTGTTTATGAGTGTGATTAAGTAAGATATCGATAATCCGATGATTAGATTCTGCCAATGTGATCAAGTAATGTGATTATTAAGAAGATTACTTTAGAGGAATAGTGGTATGCATTAATCAGAAGGGTTCTAATTTCGGCTGATGAGTATTTCAAAAGAGCTAATTTAACACAATGCTTGAAGATCACTTTTTTTAATAAATAAAAAACTAAATTTATCATTAAGCGTCTCTATGAAGCATTTTAATTTTTAAAAAGTTTTTTTGAGTGTCCGCACTTTCTATGCAGCATGCGCATACATATATATATATGTTGGTGACATTTAACACAAAGATTGCTGGGGATAAAATTTAATTGATCGAATCGCAAACGCGTAAAATCTGTTTATTTAATAGTCTAGCGTTATAAAGAAATGTAAAAAGTAGGGTAAACTATTCAAAGTAGGATTATACTCGACACAATGTGTAAAAATTACTTTTGTTTCATTATACAGATTCCTTTTTAAGTTTTTAACAATCTTTTTTTTTTATTGTAAACATAACAATAGGCGTGACAGATTGAACAATGGGCTCTTCGCACCGTCGTCTGCTCAATCACGTAATAGAGGAAAACGAATAATCGAATTCTGAGAATCGAATTCAATTAAATATTGTTCTTAAGAACAAAAATTTTAATATTTAATATAAAATAAAATAAAAGTAATATTGTGTATTTATAAACAGTAGAATAATTGTATTTGTAAATTTTTAGTAATTTTTAAAAAACATTTTATGTGTTTATTTATTTTTAATTTATTTTTACCTATAAGAATCGATTTTTGTATATTGTAGTGTAACTGTAACATTAACTGATCTAGCAATAAATAATAGCTTCTTGTGGAATGTTTACGGATTATAATTTGAAATTTTGAAAGGTTTTCATTTAATTTAATTGCATAAAGGTGTTAAAACAAGTTAATTAACTTAGTTACTGGTCTAAATGGATTTACGTAGTACTATATTGCACTGTCACTGATTTAAGTACAAAAAATCGGAGTATTTAAAATGTTCTTCATGAACATCAATAACAAACATAAACTAAATGATGATTGTAAATGTATACAGCAAGCAAAAGATGATGAATAATGATATAAAATGGATTAAAAGTGATGTATAAAAAATAACACAGATTAAATACGATTGATTAAAAATAAAAATAGAAAATATGTTATTTCAGCAATCGCTCTAGATGAACAAGACTTCGTCTGCTATTTGTTTTTCCTCTATCATGTGACCTCTGACGTCAGGTGGGAAGAGCCCATTCATTTAATAGGTTAAAATAAATTAGTTCTCGGTTTATCGCATATTTTAGTAATTCCTAACACTTGTCAGTAATTTTAATCAATATCTGTGTAAAACATATTTTAAACGAAAGACATTTGTTTGGGACTTAAATTGAACTAAGTATGAAAGTGCAGGGATTTACGACAGAGATGCAATTCTTGCCCCATTATTATTATTATTATTATTATTATTATTTTCAATCTAAAATTACTATTACATTCAATCTCATGTAGTGAAGGGAGAAATATAATAATAATGAAAGTAGTTGTAGCAAAACAACTTTCAATCCATCTCAAAGAGAATAAAAAATGAAATCCTTAATGTGTTAATGTATGAATGTAAGCTTTATCATGTTATACGAGAATGATGAATATTGTTCTAACAAATGATTGAATAGTTTAAAACATATTAAAATATACCTGTATAATAAAATAATAATAAAAAAATTTGTAAAAAATAATGATAATAAATAAGCTTTGGTTTCTTTCCTTTTTTCTCCTTTTTAGGATGGAGGATTATTAGTCTCAATGTACGGATAAAACAACTACGCCAGTTTTACGATAGTTGGACATTTATCGAAATCGAAAATTTATCGAGAATATAATTGAAAAACGTTTTTTTTTTTTTTTTTTTTTTTTTTTTTAACACATGTACTCCCAAATTTAATTCTCGTTTCAGTTCGAATAATTAAACATTTGTTTACGTGATATTTAAAGCGAAATGGCTTCATCTTTTGCATCATGATATTTATATCGTTTGAATTCCAAACGTCACCAAGAAATTAAAAAGTGACATCAAAAATATTACTGTACTACTGTTTCGTATACCTTAATATTGGACATTGTTACATTAAAAAAAAAGGTAATTTCATTAGACTAATGTCATCGTTTCTTATATCATTGAACTGAGTCCACGAGCTTAAATATTGTCCATTTATAAATCTTTTTTATTTCATTTTGCACGCACGCTTTTTACTTCCTAATTCAAAATTATTAAAAAAATAAAAATCTTTTTCGATGCAGTCCGTTCCGAAACTGATTATTATTAATTTTCTTAGAAAAAGAAATAAAAAGATTTTGATGAAATTCTGTCAGAAGCAGAATTTAGTTTAGCACGGAGGACTACAGCTTTTTTTTTTTTTCAAATTTTTACATCGCTTTTAAATTATTCAATTATATTTTCGATGAGATTTCGATAAAAATCCAACTATCGTAAAAATCCGTAGATTGAGATTAATAGTCCTCAGTCCTTAAATAAAAAAAAATAAAAAAAATAAAAAAAATGAACGTTTGAAATTATTTTTTAAAAAATCTGCATGATAACAATAAGGTTTACACAAAGAAAAAAAGTTACAACAGCCCAACTATTGTTTGATTATTCTGTAGCAACACATACATATCCCTTATGTCTGCACTTAATCAAAAAACGACAATGTTATATTTTTCTTTTGTGTTTGCTGACGTGTTTTAAAAAATTCAGTTGACAAATAAATCAAACTGTATTCTAAAATCTTTTGTCATAACCGTTTTTTCTTATTAAAAAAGGGATCTAAATCGAAAGGAAAACAATGAAATCTTATTTACCATCTATACCTCTTATTTCAACAGTTTCTCAATTTCTTTTTTCTTAAGCAGAACAAAGAATACTTTAAAAATATTCGAAAAAAAAAAAGAAAATAATAAATTAATTTCTAATAACTGCAATCTTGGAATATTTTTTTTATTAATTTTGTTTTTATCAATTTTAAAATAATGTCAGATGATTTACTTTTTTTTCCCCTTTTGCTTATAAAGAAAATCTCATTAAAATATAATAAATTTCTTACATGTAGTATCTATTTTTCAAAGTTAGAATATCTTTAAAATATCTATGCATTGTTATTTACATATATATATATGTTTTGTTATTATTCTATCTTTTGTAATCTTTCATATGTAACGTGTAATTAAAATTCTTTTGAGAGATATTTTGCGTATGCACATGTATTGTTTTCCTTTTAAATTCTCGTTTTTTTAATTTCTAAAATTGCTTTAAAAATGAATATTTGTCAATAATTAATATTTTCTTTGATAAAAAGTTCCCCACCTAATCTATTTTTTAAATAAAACAGAAAATAAAATTGATTACTTCTGTTTCTTATATGTTCATACAGTTAAATCTTCTGTAAACCTAATTCCAGTGCTGCCACTGGTGACTAAAAAGGCAACTAAAGCTACTATTTTGTAATAAAGGCAACTATGATGAATATTTCAGCCAGAATATAGGCACAAAACAACAATCTTCGTATGAATTGGAAAAATAGGCAACTATTTTAAACACTAGGCAGCCAAAAAGATCAACTTTTGAAGTTTTATTTATGAAAATTTAGATCTATATCTAACCTTTCTAAAAAAAAAAAAAAAAAAAAAAAAAAAAAAATGTATTTTAAAATACACGCCTTTACGAAAGCTGCATATTTTGATAACAGCCTCAAAAGTATTGCACATATTATCAGACAGACAATTTAAAAAAAAAAAAAAAAAAAAAAAAAAAACAGTATGTATATATCTGTATTGATAAGTATAAAAGATTTCAGTTCATATTCTTGATTTTTCAGTAGACGAAAAATAAAGTTAAACTAGCTAAAAACTAATCAGAAGAATCGATTAGGAAAAAGGGATTATGTTGATTTATACCCTTTATACCGTTCAATGATTGTCAGCCTTCATTTAATAAAGGGAAAAAATTGAATTAAATATTTTATACAAAGATTAATGCTAAATTTCTGACTTGAATGTTTTTTTACCAATGGATTTTCTCAAAGACTATATAACATGGATTTAAATTTTTTATACCAATCGATAGAGAATTTTTTTCTAGGTCTGACTATGTACATAACTCAAAATCGACATTTTTGGACTTAAATCCTTTATACTTATCAGAACAGATATATGGATAAATATTAATTTGGGAATCAACTTTTAAAACAAGGGCAAATTATGTCGCAGCAGTGAATTGCTTTTAAACACTTAACAACAAAGGTGTTTAATAAAAAAAAAAAAAAAAAAAAAAAAAAAAGAAAGAAAGAAAGAAAGAAAGGAGAAGAAAAAAAAAAAATGTTTGACTTTAGTCTCTCTGCCTGCGCTTTAACTCTTCTTAGTGTAAGTGGGGTAAATACCACACTGGTTTGTATGAATGAATACCCGACTATATAATACCCGACTCACTATAGAATGCAGTATGTCTAGCATTATGATTTACAGGGCTAAACTAAAATATTCAAATACATTATTAAGAGATACAATTAGAAATTCCTGCAATTGCATTTCCATTGCTGTTAAGTGTTTTTTACACTTCTCAATAATGTTTAAGAGTGATTATGAATGCAATTTCTCTTTCTGTCCTCCTGTCTGTCTGTCGTGTGATCACATAGGGAAAGTATATTGAAGAATTAAAAGTTAAATAACGCAAGGGGTGTGTGTTAAGGGAAATTGGAGGCAAACCGCATAATTTTCATATTTGGTTAATAATTGTCTGTGAAAATGAAGCTTTTATTTAAGAAATTAACAGTAGAATGCAAATTTTTGAACCCTTTACAATAATGTCGTGTTTTTCAGCAATTAGGTGCGAAGAAAGTAAAAATTTTATTAACTTGTAAGATAATCACGTATTTTCGGAAACAACTTTGAGAAATGTGTAAATTTAGTCGATTACCACAAAATATTTGAATCAAATTTATATAAAAAAAAAAAAAAAAAAAAAAAAAAAACTGAAATTTTGTGAAAAAAAAACATTTTAAACTGGCCAACTTTTATGAAGGGTCTGTTTCAAGATTGTCGATTTTTATCGAGAGTTTTGAACTTTTCCTACGTGGGAAAAAAAATTGCAAATGTACTACAATTTTTTTTTTTTATAATTCTTAAAAAAAAAAAAAAAAACTTGATTGCCACAGGGTAAGTGGCAACCTACTTTTGATCTTTAGTGTATACACCCTCTACATTATGAAGGATTTTTTCATTTTTGTGCTTGATCAAGGATAATAAATGTTATTTGTTTTGTTTACTTCCTTACCTACTGTATTATATATTATGAATATCCGTCGAGTTTCACCAATGTAGTTGAGGTAGTATTTTTCCTGACATGACGTTTTATCGATATCTTCATGTTTCTAAATAGCAAAGTACTATTAATTTTTAAATAGCTTTTTTTTTCCCTTTCCTTTTGTGTTTGTGTGTGTGTTAATTCTTAAGGAATTCTGTGCAATATCAAAGTGACACTCTCAATAGCAGTAAAAATGTACCGGAAGAATGATGTTGAAAAGTAATAAATAAAGAACCTTTTGTGTTAACACCAGGACACATTGTCAGGCAATCATAAGAACAATGTAAATGAAAATGGGAAGAAGATAGGAAAAGAAATAATGATAAATTTAGAAAAGTCAAATTAGAGGCTGGCCAATAGACGAAAGCAACAGATGATTTATAGATCTCTTCATTACAAACATCCCGGCGATGATAATTCATTATTTAAAAATTTCAAACACCTCCAAGAATTAATGAGCCCAGGGAATCAGTTTGTCTTCAGTTTAGGGATATCGCATTGAAAATGAAAATTTCTTGATAATTCAGCAAGATTTGGTTGTAAAAAATCTCAAAAAAGGAAAATTCTCTGTCTTACGCTTTTTATCTCAATTCAAAATAATTCACATATTCAGATATCTACTGTAATCAGCAAATAACATATCTCAAGATGGCCATTAATAATTTCGCAAAAATTATAACAGAAAAATGATAATATACTTATTGTGTATTATTTGAAAGGGAACAAAGATGGAAAGTTAATACCAGGCGACACCAATCTTTACACAGTCAGATCAGCCGGTATCATGGGTCTGCTAACATAAAGGATTGCTAATATTTTCTTAAAAATGATCAGGAAAACTCAATTATTTTATTTTAACTTTCTCTTGCCCATATATATGGTAGAGAAAATATTGTTCTTTGGTCAAATTTACAGAATTTCTTTTTTTTGCTATGTTTACACGTTTTGAGGTCCCCTGAAACTAAGTCATCTTTTTAGCTGTTGGTCAGTGTGTGTCGATATGTCTGTCTCTGTGTGTGCATGTCTGTTATCAGCATATCTCAAGAACAAATATTAGCAGAAAGTCCAAACTTGGTATTCTAAATGTTTATCATATAGGGATGAGACTCTAAAATTTTCGTTGAGATCAATCAAATGGTTCGTGTACAGAGACACCCAAAAGAATTCAAATACAGGTCGTCTGTGGGGGGGAAATTGCAGGTAACATCTATAGACTGCACTAAACCAAATGAAACGAATATAGATTTTTATATGCATAAAAACATGTATCCTGTAGAAAATGGTATGGAAATCATTCACTGTTCGTTTACAGGACTACACAAAAGAACTAGATCATAGTGCAACAATAATTGAAAGTTGATGAAAGTGTGTTTCAGGATGTGCCGTGTGTTATTAATATAGAATTATATTTATTTTTTCCATTTCGTGTGTACATAACCTTCAGAAGATATACAGGTCTGCCAATATTTACGCCATAGCTTTTTTTTTTTTTTTTTTTTTTTTAAATTGTTAGTGGAAATATTTGCCCATGTCCAGAAAAGCTGCTCAGGAATTGAAGTTAATTCCTCATAGCAGTATAGTAAATAATGTATTTATTTTAAACTAAATATCCATCGCTTGTTTTTTGTATATTTACACGTTTTGAGGTTTCCTGACTATCGATGTCAAGTTTTTAACGTTTGATATTTGTATGTGTCTCTTAGAGTAAATTAAAAGCAAATAATTTTAGGCTATTCAAATATTGTATTTTAAAGTTAGTACCTTTGTTACTAGAATTGTTAGATCAATATTGATAACTTTCAGAGAATGTTCCGTGTTAAAGTTGAATAATTTTTAAAACTTTTGAATTTAATAACAGATTTGAATTCTATATAAATGCAAGTACAATAATGAAACGGGGGGTTTGGGTGGATTATAACCCCCCTCACATAGAATTGTTTGTTAAATAAAGCTGTTCCGAAGCCTCATTTGAATCGTTTTAACATAGGTTTATATATTTTAACTCGTTATCATATCCCTTAATCTCAAATCTGCATTTCTAGTATTAAATTTCAGGGTAAGAGAAAGTCGTGTGAGTGACACACCATATTATTTTTAATTTCTAAAACATCTATAAAAATTACTACTAATAATTCAAACTGTTTTATATAGCCTTTATTATTAATGTTGGGGGAGGGGGGATTAAGAAGAGAAAATTATTTTCTGCATTTGGAGGCTTACTTAGGTTGGTTGGTTGTAGTGTTTTAAGATTGACTGACTACGCTAGGGTCCTAGGCCGATAGATGAAATGACCTCAGTTAGTGTTTTTCCTAAGGTGTCCTATCCCGTATTTATGCGAATTCCGGAAAAAAACATGGAAAACCCAGAACTGCTAGATCGATGGGCGCGATCTGGGATCGAACCGAGCCCCTCCCATCTACCAGCTTTGAGTGTAGAACCGATCGGCAGCTAAAAGAAACTCATTTAGGAAAACTATTTTCATATATAAAGCAACTAAAGCGACTCTTTTGGAGTCTTGATTAAGTGGCAACCCTGCAATTTTTCTGCAATTAATATTGTAAAATAAATATATGCTATTATTAAAAAATTGTAAACTACAGTATCAGATCAAATAAAAAAGAAAGAAAATTAAATAGATAAAAAATCAAAAGAATTATTATTATTTTATTTATTTTTTTTACTCAGTAATATTAATTATATTATGTTTTTATTATTATATGTATGACACTATGAAAATTACAGACTTAATTTTTTAAAAGGATTTTGCAAAATTTGCCACCTAATTGATGTTTAATTTTTTCAACTGAAAAAAATGTTATTTACAATTTCGATTAGCATAAAAATAACAGAAAAAGTATTTAGTTATAAATTCAAAAATTAGAAATTCCACACATTCTGGAGCATTTTTCATCTACTCGCAATCCCACGCATACTTTCTCTTATTCATTTATTCCGAGAAAATATGCAAGAGAGAACAGCATTTTTAGAATTTTTTTTCCTCTGCTAGCATAGAATACGCCTTAGGTTACTTGTGAATTTAAATCAAAATTTAATTTCCGTTTCTACCTTCTGTTTACAACTGGGACTTTCTTAGATAACCTTTTTTTTTTTTTTTTAATTATCTTCGTTTTTAAGATTTTTTTATATTTATTTTTTAATTACGTAGTTGCTTCCTTGAATAAATTTACATGTAGTTTATTCGTAATTTGTCAATCTTAAAACATAAACTTAGAGTAGTTATATTTAACTTAAATTAATTTTTATAGACGTTCAGATGCTATG
Organism: Salticus scenicus; assembly: GCA_963930645.1. Lineage (NCBI taxonomy): Eukaryota > Metazoa > Arthropoda > Arachnida > Araneae > Salticidae > Salticus > Salticus scenicus. The sequence goes on from OZ005650.1 coordinate 77,710,333, forward strand.
ATAAATTTATATTTATTTTACTGTTTAAAGTCTTTTAATATAGTAAATAAATTGGTCTGCCATACCCAGTATATTCTCTTATAACAGTAGTTTACAATACTTTGTGTGTCTATGAGGGCGTGGGTATCATCCCTTTCAACCAACTCTTTACTTATTGTACATATATTTATAAAAAATATCAAACTGATAATTAAATTCAGAAATATATTTCTTGTTATTGAGAAATTTTTTACCCGCGCTGCACATAGTAATTTATCTATCATAATTTTGTTTTTCTAAAAGCAATCCTTATTATTTTCAAAATTTTAAGCCAATTTATATCATTTGAAATTTATACTAATAGTGTACAGTAAAATAAAGCGCTGAAAACTTTATTTCTATATTTGAAGGAATCTCAAAACGCGTAGTTTTAGTAAAAACACAATTATGATAATTGAACTAAAAAAAAAAATAAATAAATAAGTAAATAAATAAAATAAATCTATAGTATGCCTAAGAGTAAGAAATTATTATTAAGGACTTCCTTTCAAAATCGTACAGTTTCTGAAAGCAGTTTAATTATAACCTTAACGATTTATGTAAGTTTCAATATAGCCTCATACAAATAAGCAGTATCTTCTGTAATAAGATTCCATTAAAAATCAAAGAGCATATTAGGAGTCCGCCTGCCTTGATATCGGACTTCTATTGCAAATCTTTAAGAGGTTATAGTACACTACACCATTTAACTAAACATTTTATTTAGAGAAAGTATCGTCAGGTTTAACACTGAAAGGTGCTAGAATATTTGGAAGCTTTACCAATGCAAACGTTAAAACACTTTTCATGTTGCGAATCTCCGGAAGAACAATAATTTGTATGCAAATTTTCCCCAATATTAATACATAAAAGCCACTTATCCGAGCGTGCAACTGTCAATCACATAAATAACATATCGGAAGATGTTGCCCTTTACTAATAGGAAAAAAGCAAAGACGCTCGCCAAGCCTTCTATGTCACAGTTTCTATTTAAGGACTCAGCTGAATGGTTTAATGATTGAAACCACAACTGATCCCCAAAAACTCGCTGCCAAACTTTCGGACGATGCAGTGGAAGTGCGTAATATGTCTCTTGCTTTTCAGAAAGTTCGCTAATCCTTTTTTTCGCCGTTGTGCCACGAGAATAACGACTGCCTACTGCCGGCCACTGATTTTAACATTTATTGTAATCAAATGACATTAAACATTCTTTTGTAACTTGTGTCATCTAGTTGCTAAAACGGCGAACTCCTTAAATTTAGAAAATGCGTTTTGTCAGTATTTTGAGTTCTAAGTAAATATTTTCACCATTTGTAAAAAGAAACCCCGCCAAAGCCAATCAACGCCGGTTTTGTTTGCATTCGAAACCACGAAATTCCGGAAAACTGGTCAAATCCTAAGACTAGTAAGTTTCAAATCCGACCATCTCCATATCTGTTCCATCGCGATTCTGCTACACCCAACTAAAGCAGAACACTTGTTGATTAGGTCAGTGTTATCGTGTTTTCTCTCGCCTTTGACGGCTCTTTCTTGGTGCACACAAAGATCTAATTTTAATTCGTTCTTTATTTTATTATTATTATATTATTTTTTTTTTTTGGGGGGGGGGGAGGAGGGCAATGGAGAAGTTTCCAAAAAGTATCTTCTAAACAATCAAGGGAGAGGAAAAGTAACCTTATAACGTGGAAAAAGAACAAAGCCAAAGTTTAAAGGTAATGTACGTACAATCACTTTGTAATTACGTAATATTGATAACATAATAGCATCTTAGAATATTATGATCACTTAATCAAATGTTATTAATATATACTTACTATGATGATTCAACAGGTTATAGCGACATTTTTATGTAAGTTTGTTTATAATTCGAATGATTTTTCACTTCATGAAAGAATACCTCGTGATTAATGAATTTGGGGCTGGTTTGTGATACATTTTTATAATTTTCTAGAGTTATTTTTTGTTATGGATATCAATTATTATTTATTTACTTTTTTTTATTTTTTATTTTTTATTTTTTGTTTATCATCAATAGAAATCAGTTATTTTATAAATAAAATTTAATTGAACAAAACATTTTGCGCACTTGCAACCATGAATATCAATATTCACATTAAAGTTAGATAATGTTAAATTCTGGTTTGTTGCAAAACTGGCCAGCTCCAAAATAAGTTGCAAAGGTGGCCAAATCCAAAATAAAAATTTAAATAATTCCATTCCATCGCGTGCCGCTGCCACTTTACGTCGAAGTTTCAAATTCATTGACCTACTGATTATAAAACTAAATTGTTTTGATTCCTATCTTATTTTCGCAAACTGTGTCAAAAAATCGGTTTCCTCTCTCTCTCTCTCTCTCTCTCTCTCTCTCTCTCTTTTTTTTTTCTGAGATGGGCGATTTTGCAATGAGACGGCACACTTAATCATTCTATGTGTGTTTTTGCCTTATATAACATCATTTTCAGCACCTCTAGTGTTTTATATTTTACTTCCTGCAATGCATTCTTGGTTAAAGTTATTTGTATGGTAGTATGAATTTCATACTACCACATCTTAAAAAATTGTCCATCTTTTATGAAACAGCCTGTATATTCTTATGAAAATACTTCCATGCTATTGAAACAAACGCAGCGATCTAATTGATTCGATTTTCAGTAATATTTCAAAGTAGACATAAAACGACTTATATTATCGCAATAACATAAATCGTCTATTGTAACCCCCCCCCCCTTAAAGAAAAAAAAAAAAAAATCTTATGTAGTTTTTAGAAAATGGACATGCTACAGTCTCTTTTGGAGTATACGACTTTAAAATCTTAATTTTAAAAATTCTGTTATTTTTTAATTTAATTATTTTTGTATAGGTTAAGAACTGTACACTATCATTAACACTTCTAGAGTAATTAGATGTCATTCTTCATTTATATAAAGAATACAGCAGGTTTTTGATTAGCTAGACGTACTTTCAGCTTCAAGAATTTCCAAATATTTTTCTGCATCATCATTTCCATTAATTTCTGGAATTTTTAATAACGATAATTTATTACTGTCAAATACAGTTTCGGTTACTTAATTAAGCTCAAATTCTTAATTTTACGTTTACCATTCGCAAAGAATCTTTTAATATTTTAAATACAAAATAGTAACAATTTAGAAGACTCATTTGTTGCAACTTATTATGAGTGTACAACTTTTTATAAATTTCACTCAAAAACTGTGTTTTTGGCACATCTTGTACAAAAAGAATTAGTTAACCATTTTTTTATCTTGTTCACTTACTTGATACCGAATGTACAAATTGTCTTTATTCAAGACGCAAAACAGCATCAATGAATTATCAAAATTAGCACATCTCACACATTGAAAAAAAAAAAAAAAAAAAGGAATCGGTTACTTGTACATACAGGGTGTGGTAGATAAGTAATGAGACTCAGTCTAGAAAAACAAATTTATTGATCCGATTTGTACAAAACGTTAATATTCTTCAAAGTACTCGCCTTGGGCGTCGACACAACGTTGCCAGCGCGTTTTCCAAGCTTCATAGGCCCCACTGTAGTCCGTTGGAGTTATCCCAGTTAGTGCCTTCGTGACAGCACGTTGGATGTTCGGAATATCGTCGAAACGATGACCCTTCAGGCATCTTTTGACCTTCGGAAATAGGAAGAAATCAGGAGGACTCAAGTCAGGGCTGTATGGTGGCTGTGGAAGAACTTCAACTCTAATTCGGGTCAAGTAGGAGGTCACGAGGAACGCTGTGTGCGCCGGAGCGTTGTCGTGGTGGAGACGCCAGCGTTGAGCAAGGTCCTGTCGCTTCCGTTTGACGGCTCTGTGCAATCGCTGAAGGACTTCTCTGTAGAATTCGGCATTCACAGTTTTCCCCTGAGGGACAAACTCTTTGTGAATTAACCCCCGCTTGTCGAAAAACACAATCAGCATTGTCTTGATGTGGGACTTTGACATTCTTGCTTTCTTCGGCCGCGGGGATGCCGGTGTGTGCCACTCCAAGCTCTGGGCTTTCGTCTCCGGGTCGTATTGGAATGTCCAAAAGTTTCCGAAGCAGTTTTTCCCAAGCGAAAGCAAAATTTGATTGCATACCGCTGTTCTATCGAGCGATCCATTTTCAAAAGTGTCACGTGCACACAAACAACTAATACGCGAAGCTCGACCCTCACTGCGCCACAGCTCCGACGCGACTGCGAACCGGTTCTATTGTTAGCTCAGATCCCCCACCACATGACCTGCAGGTGCAGACCGCACTGCGAGCGACTGGGTCGCCGCGCTGCGGCCAGTCTCATTACTTATCTACCACACCCTGTAACTTCTAGACATATTTCAGAAATTTGTATTGCAAATAAGGTAAATTTAAATACATTTCATGACAACGGACATAAACGGAAAAGAAATAATTTCTCGCGCTGAAAAGAAGCTTGAATTGCCGTGATGGTCTACAATGAAAGAAAAATGTTACGGAACGCCCAGTGTCGTCTGTTCAAGGTATGATACATAAAATTTGTCAGAGCAAACTCTATTTTACCATGTTTTTATTAACTTCGATTCTTGTTTGTGGGTTTGTGGGTTTGTGTGTTTGTCAGGGACAAATCTTGCAATCGATTTTTCACTAACTTTCCGACTAGCTAGACATTTGAAACTTTTAGGACAGCTCACAACACGGTGACAATACATTTTTCTAATAATTTTAGTCAACTATTTCAGGTCCCGCTGCCTTCGGCAGCGCTTATATAATTCGACAGAACATTTATTTAACTAACTTCCCGACTAGCTAGACATTTAAAATTTTCAGAATAGTTCAGAACACGGTGAAAATGCATTTTTTTAATACCTTTAGCCAACTGTTTCGGGTTCCTGCTGCCTTCGGCAGCGTTATCAGTACAAAGCTTGCAATCGATTTTTCACTAACTTTCCGACTAGCTAGACATTTGAAACTTTTAGGACAGCTCACAACACGGTAACAATACATTTTTCTAATAATTTTAGTCAACTATTTCAGGTCCCGCTGACTTCGGCAGCGCTTATATAATTCGATACAACATTTATTTAACTAACTTCCCGACTAGCTAGACATTTAAAATTTTCAGAATAGTTCAGAACACGGTGAAAATGCATTTTTTAAATACCTTTAGCCAACTGTTTCGGGTTCTGCTGCCTTCGGCAGCGTTACCAGTAAAAAGCTTGCAATCGATTTTTCACTAACTTCCCGACTAGCTAGATATTTGAAACTTTTTGGATAGCTCAGAACACGGTGGTAATATATTTTTTTAATACTTTTAGTCAACTGTTTCAGGTCCCTACTGCCTTCGGAAGCGTTCATATGATTCAACAGAAAATTTATTAAACTAACTTCCCGAGTAGCTAGACATTTGAAACTTTCGGAACTTTTGAAACTTTCGGAATATTTTTATCCGATTGCTTCAGGACCCTGCTGCCTTCGGCAGCGTTTCCAGTACAAAGCTTACAATCAACTTTTAACTAACTTCCCGGCTAGATAGCCATTTGAAACTTTTATAATAGCTCAAAAGATGATAGCAAGGAATTTTTTTAATACTTTTATCCAATTGCTGGGGTTCCGGCTGCCTTCAGTAGCGTTTATATGATTCAACAGAAAATTAAAAAACATGGTTTATAAAAATTTTTTTATCTTATAATTATTTACTCTCTTGTTACATATTATTGATATTTAATAAATGAAAAAAATATATCTCTGAGTCAATTGCTTGTAAAAGAATATACTGGTACCTGCTATATGACAGAAAACCTGTACAATGAAAGATTTATAAACGGCATCCTTAAAAATTCGAGAGTGGCTGAACAATCTTACATATTTTTTAAGCACTCTAAATTCTGTAAGAAGCGCCCAATTTATATAGAAGAAAAGGATATTTGTTAATCTTTACCACTGCTACTTTTGTTTCTTTATAAAGATTTTTTTTAAATTATTATTATGATAAAGACGTCAAAATTACCTTTTTGAGAGGGAGGGGTGGGGGGGGGTTAGTGAATTGATTTTCTCGATATCTCTGTATATGTATATTATTATTATTGTCGTTCATAAATTATATTTTAACTTTTTTAATAAATATTACTTTCAAATTTGTTATTTTTATTTACTGAAATGTTATGATTCCAAATGGTCTGAAAAGCAGTTGAGTGTGACCCAAACACTTCTGTACTGCTGTGTTTTTTCCTATTTATTTGTACACCTATGAGACTTTTTTTTTTTCTTTCTTTTTTTTTTTTTTTTTTTGAACTTTTAAATTATATTTATGACTAAAAATATTTTTTGTTGTTCTACGTGAAACAAGAAAAAAAATTCAGACCTAAAGGACTTAAAATTTGTTAAAGTTAAAAATAAATATTTGAAATAAAAATTTTGCTATGTACACCAGGTATTCTATTTATTTTATGAAATCAAAAATTAATAATACATGTTTAAAAAAAATATATATATATATTAAAAGTTAATATAAATTTTGGTGCTTAAACCCACATTCGAATAAATTAGGCTGGCTTCACTCACAATATTTATTATATTTACATTTTTTTAAACTAGTTTTAATGTAACACCCTCATTTGGATGCAATACGAGAAATACTTTAAATGAAACAGACATAGAAAAAATAATATTTTAAGCCTCTGTAGTCACAATTCAGGTTTTGTAGACACATGGTAAAATTTGAATTTTAAAGTATGTTCTTTTTCTATGTTAAGATCAATTTTTCTGAAAAGAAATGTGTACAAAATATTTTTGCATATTATTACACTAAAATACGTAGAGCTAACGGTTATGCATTATGTATGCGCGTGTTTGAATACTTAAAGCTATTCAAAAGGAAAATGAAAACAAAGATTTATATTGAAAAAAAAAATGTATGCAAGGATAGAATCTAAAATGATTTTACATGATACATTCTTCCTTTGTGATTTTAATAATATTTATTTTTTACTATGAAGTCCGTTATTATCTGTCGTACAATTTAAAAAAAAAAAAAAAAAAAAAAAAAAAAACGCTTGGAAAAACTTATTAGCATCTAGGAAAGAAAAAAGAAAATTCCATTAATTTATTTCATAAATAAATTTTAAATTACAGTATGAACATCACGGGGATATCACCTAGTGTTTCTGACTCTGAGTCATTTTTCTGAAATAAGGACTAAAGTGTAGTGCAGGTGTCGAAGCATATCTACATACAACCCAATACCCCCTGGAATTGTCAAATTCATTCGTCAGGTACGATTGATCTAGGAGATGATCTCTACGATAGACTTAATGTAACAAAATAATTATTGCTGAAATTGATTAGTGGATGTATTAGTAAAAATACACCAACTAGAACAGGCAGATCAGCTATGTTAGGGCCACATGTTCTACGCCTCTATGCTTCATACCAGAGACGACTGACTCATGTAGCGATTGTTTATAAAACAGGTAGTACAGTGCAACCACGTTTCCTACGCCTAGCAGTGAGGACGAGTCCAAAATCTTTGAGGGATGAAAAGTTGAACGACAGGTTGGAATTTAGTAAACATCCAATCATTCGGTTCGCGGTGTTCCCTTATCGCTTATTTTCTCTCAACGAAAAATTTATCTCCCCTATTTTAACAGTAGACTCGTTCAGTCATTGGTATGGTCATGAATGTACATCCACACGTGACGTGGAATTTCGAACCGTGGAAGCCCGTGAGCCCTGGAAAATGCGTTCTGAAAGATTTCCGTAGAACGTTCGTAGTCCAAGATTATTATTAGGGACGTACGTTCAGGTGTGTGCATGCAGTATAGGCATTTCTGTGACCACAAACGCAATCAGTTGTAGCTTCTATTATTGCACTTTGACTGCAGAGTTATAAAATTCAGTCACCACTATAAGCAAATATAAAACAAGATAGGTACTACCGAATGAGAAAAATTCCATTTGGTCTGATCAATATCTCCGATTTATCATCCCAATCTCCGTATTCATATGCAGCGAAGAAAATCTATGGAATAATAAAAATACTCCATTACAGGATAAACACTTAAGAATTTTATTCAATATTAATTTTTTCAATTATTGAAGCAAAGGTAATGAATTTATAATTTAACGATGAACTGCAGTATTACCGATTTACGGGATTATTCTACAATTACTTAGTTACCGAGCGCTTTTGTTCTCTAAGCCGGATGACGGGATCGATCTTAGGTTGCGCTTGTTCGACTAGGAATTCGCAGTTTTCTGTGGTTTTTTGCGGAGTTTCTGTGAATACGGGCTTGTAAGGACCCACATGTGAGTCTCAGTTAGGCCAGAATCCCTAGTGCAGGGATGGAAAACGGGCGCAAAATTCATACCACTATTAATGTAAGAAAAATTTCTACCTCTTAAATCAACGATATTATAGTTAGAGAAATTTCTGAAACAGATTCCGGTATGAATTCTGCGCCCGTGTTCCATCCCTGCTAGTGCAAACATCTGGCCTTAATTCCAACACCGTACCCTCATGCACCGACAATTTTATTTCCTGAAGCATAATCACGTACTTCCCCATTTAGTATGTCATTTTAATTTAAAAAAAGTTTATAATCATATCATGATGTATTTTATAACTAACAACTATGCCTGTGGAAGTTTTTAATTTTATTATATATATATATATTATTAAATGTTCAATGCATTTTGTTTTTATTTAGTCTTAAAAATTTAGTTCGGAAATTATTTGAGAAAAACTATTCTCACAGAAATTGTCTTGTTTATCTAGTTGGATTTTGCATGTGTAATAAATAATACAAATATGTTAAATTCAGTTTTTTATTTCTATTATCGGGGCTGTAGAGCAATTTTGCAAAATCAAACATTCACAAATACTTCCTTTTCAGCCAGTTATAGCAGGGAAATTTTATTGTTAACTTTGGCACCACAAAATCAACTTTCAGAAACTTTTCTCTGAATTTGAATTGCAAATTCATATATTTCATAAAGGACAAATATTTTCTTATTTTTATAGAATATTTTTGAAAAGCATTGGAACTGTTTACGGAATCAGAATTATGCGGCTGGCATTCATTTATGTGTTCTGAAATAAATTTTGTTTTAGAATAACTAAAAATGAATTTAATAAATATCTGTAAACACGTATACATAAACATCAAAACGTATCTCTGATGTATATATATTTATACGAAAAATACATGCTGAAATTGAATAATAAAAGGAACTTAATTTTCTTTATTCCGTAAAATGTGGTGCAATGGAAAAACTATTTATCAATTACAAAATAATAATAGTAATGAAAAAAATAATGAATTAGTAAATTTTGTAATATTTATAGTTTTAAAAATTATTCCTGTGCAAATTATTTAGGTTTTAAAAAAGTATTTGAATAAATATTGAAGTTTATTTCGTAAAGAGGTAGTTTAAAAGAAATTCGATCAAAGGATAATTAGGCAAGCTGTGCAGAAATTAACTTGTAACATAGTTTAATAGAGACTTAAAATGAAGAATTTTAGTAAAGAAAATCAAGTATTCCAATTCAAATATTTCAAATCTTGTTCTATGTGCGTTAAAAATAGATCGGGGAATATTTATGTAAAAATAAGTGTTGTTTTTTTCTTTTACAGTACGATTAATATAACACGTGTACTTTAGATGTCTTTCAAAATTAATAGATTAAGGAATGTATGCAATTATGTCAAAGTTTTATCATGATTCTTCTTCGCCTTGAAATTTTTGTTTTACTTTTTTATTACAGTTGTTCTTCCATATATTTTGTAAAATTTTAATGAATTTATAATAGAAAACATTAATAATAATAATAATAATAAAGCCATAATTGCAAAACAAAAATTCGTTCTTTATTCAATACTATCAGGCTACGCCCGCTTCGCTGGTCACTAAATTTAAATAATTTTCAAAAGAATTGAATCACTATTTATCTTTTATATCACATTTTTGGCTTTGTAACTTAATTAAAAATTCCCTTTTTAAGGTCAAAAAGTCAAAACAACATATTACAAATTAATTTTTAAAAAAATTTCTTCCGTTTTGCACCAATGCTCTATGGTCTTATGTGAATGATTCTCAAGAATTAATCAACATTTGTTTACAGATTTAATAGATTATGTATGGGAAATAAGTATGCTGTAATTTTAAAATTGCAGCTCATAGAACTGGAAAACCGATAATTTTTAAAACGTTATTTGTTATTATTTGTTAAAATTTTAGGCTGTTTTTTGTTTAATATTAGACTTTTATTTTAAGACAAAAACAATCGAATGATTTTGCGTTGTGAAACTTTGCAACGTAATATCTTTATCGAATAACTTTATGTATATAGTGTCCTCAGAAAATATGAACACTTTTTAGAGGTTAAAAAAAAAGTATAATATAAGTATTCTTAAAAAAAAAAAATAATAATAATCAGTTTTAACTAAAAAAAAAAAAAAAAAAAAAGGCCGACTTTCATCACCTTTCATCACCTAAATCTAGACCAATCAAACATAGGAGTGGTTCACTCGGATGTGTTATGCCGACAAACTTTTTGCTTTATTTATATAGATTCTACTTTAGAATCCGTTTTTATTAGACCATCAATAAATTTGTTGTTTTTCGAAATTAATAAAATGGTACAAAACTATACGTTTTTCTTGATTGTATATTAATTCCAAAACTCAAGAAGAATTGTGATTTCTTTTCACTAATTTTTATCTTTCAGTACTATACTAGAGCAAATTAAAAAACGAAAATAGGAGCCAAAGACACGATCGCATATATTAAGTGATATTGCGCATACCTTTGCTGACATTCGTTTGGACATGGAAGGCAGTGGTGCTTTTAATTCTATGTGGGTTTTTTTTCATTCAAAGTATGTAAGAGTACTGATACACATTTAATAAATTCGTCATTTTCAACCAAGCTTTACAATGTACTTATTTCTGACAAAAGATAAATACATGATTTTTGTTTAGTTTTCTTGGAAATGTTATGAAATGTTTTATAATCTGTAATCATTGTTAGTTCCCCATCATACTATAGGTATGGGGAACTTAGGTAATCTTGAAAATTTTCGACCTCTGTTTTTTGACTTTTTTATTCTTTCAGGTGTGAGGAATCCGAAAATGACAAAATTTGTATGGTGGCCATCTTTTTGTCTGTACACAATATTTCAAGAACAAATAGTTGCAGAGAAGTCAGATTAGTTTAAAATATTACTTTCGACACTGGCAAGAACCCTATTCATTTGCCACATTCGAATTAAAAATCTTCGTAAGTTATTAGAAATTTACGATTTTCTCAACATGGGAGAATAGGGCAAAATTTCACTTAAACGTGCATTAAATGGAAATTATTTACTGTACAAATGTCAGACCAGTTTGAAAATTTCAGTTTTGATGCCGGAATGAACATCATGAACTCTAAACATGCAACTTTGAAATTTTCACAAGTTATTGGGAATTTACGAATTTCTTAACAGGGCAGATTAAGGGCAAAATTGAGCATAAACGTCCGTTTTGAAGATCATAAATATATCGGACAACTTGAAAATAACATTTATGATACTTATATGAACATGATTGACTGCAAATATTCTAATAAGAAAATTTCGTAATTTAAGATTTTATGAACATAACAAAAATGCATTCGAAAAAGTAGCATGAAAATTAAACTACGAAATTGACCCTAATAAAATAAATTAATAGATTAGAAAAGATAAATATTTCGAAGTAAACGGTGGAGAGCCTACAAGGCGGGGATTTCATTCTGTCACTGTGTCAAGCGTTTGGTCAAATTCATTTCTCTTAACATGATTATAATGTGTCGCAGTAGAAATTTATGAGAACATATATGTGATGGGGAACTGAGCAGAGTCCATCTATGCCAACTAGTTTTATCCTACAAAGCAGGGATCAAATAAAGTCTTATAACAGCTATAATGATATTGAGTGCTTAACAGTAAATTAAATTAGTATGTTGCAGCTACTACAAGACCTCTCTTCTCCGTAATCTTATACAAATTCACGGAAGATAAATTATTTTTTAAATTATTTTATTAAAATTATTTTCCATGATAAATACAATTTTTGTCTCAGAGAAATAAAGCATTAAGGGCCAAAAGAAAGTCCTTTTTGTGCCAACATCAAAAGTAATGAGATTTTTTTTTTTTTTTTTTCGTTTAAAATAAAAAGAAAAATATCGATAACTTTGTTTTAAATTATCGTTGATATATTTTTCAACCATCTGTTTTAAAGGTATTGAGTTTTTTCGGAAGATACCATATTGGAATTTTACATCTCTGAGGGGGATGTACTTCTCCCCAGGGGGAAGTGATGCTTCTACATCCACGCACTTAATTTTTATGTTAACTTCTACTATTATCAATAGTTTATAGTAATTTTACAATCATGCGTTAAAAACAGCTTACATTATGCGCAATTTTTCGAAGTTTTGTCTTACACTGCAGTGTTAAAAATCTAGAAAAAATCAGGGATCCTGAATAGAGAGAGACTGGACATTGAACAAATATGGCAGACTTTCGTTCAAAAACCAGTCGATCGTCGTAGAACGTAATTTAATTTTACCCACGTCTGATACCTTTTTCTTTTAATTTAAAATCTCGATAAGACATTCTTAATTATCTTAAAAAAGCCTTGCAGAGTGTCATTTGAAATTTTGAAGACCTTAATGGTGTAGCATATAACAGCTTGAAGAAACATGGCGGATCAGTTGGCGGGTTAATGTCCAGTTTCGTACCCTGTAGGCTCTCTTAAAAAAAAATAAAAAATATCGCGGCGCCCTCTGATGAGCGGTTGATTCCGAAATGTAATCGGAACCAGTTTAGGAAAGGGTACAACGAAATACGAAGTTCGGTTAAAATTCATTCTTTGGTTCGTTTGATACAGCGTTCAGACAATTTGTGATACACACACAACCAGACAGACATTTTCTAGAAACAGTTAAATCGTGTTAATGACATCTCAAAACTTTTAAATACGACGATAATTGGAATTCAAATATTTTCACATATCCAATAATTGCTTCTTTATATATATATTAAAGTAAAATTATTAATGGATAGTTGCATTATGTACTTCTGTTGAAATAACGAGATTCACAATCTAATATTGTGTGAAAAATTATGCCACATTTCTGTGATTAATTCATTTGTTTTGCGTTTACATAGAATAATAAGGACAATACTATTTTCACCATACATTTCTGTTTATTTCTAATACTGCACTTTAAGTTAAACAAATATATACTTTTATACAAACAAAATTGGGCATTTAATGTTTTAGAATGTTTTGGTAACAAGATAAGCAAATAAAAATTGCATAACTTAGCACTTTTAAAATTTCCTGTGGCCTTTACACATTTTTTCAGAGATAAACAGTATTATAAAATTTTTTTATTACAGTGGCATTAAAATAAATTAGCTTATTAATGTAAGTAAATATATCACTTTCAACAAAAATATACGACTGATTTCCAATATAGCACTCTGCATTACTGGCAGAATTTGCGGATAAGTCTGTTCTTTCTATAAAATAAGTGTTCTTCATACTATATCCTATTCCACGCAGTGTTTATCCTGTCTTATAGAATAGGAGTATATGGCCTATGGATAGATTGTAATAATTTATGCATCCACATTTAATATAATATGAATGGAAGATTCTTGAATAAAGGTTTAAAAAAAATTGTTAATGATTAAAACAAACAACCCTAACAGCACAAAATGATTCAGAAACGTAACAATCAAATAACATGGAAACATTGTAAATATTACAGAAACGTTCAGTTAGCTTACCGATTACTTTCATAAGCGTAGAAATGTGCGCTGTCGTAACAAAAAAAAAATCAGATATATAACAGAAACGTTTCAATCACATGACAGAGAGAATATAGAAAGGGTAAAATGTTTCAGAAAGGTATCAGAGAGTATATTAAAATATATTATGTTTTAAAAAGTTTGTAAGCATTTTGCAACATAACTGAAACATTCTGTGCTGTATGGGAAGTACAATATATACTGGGTGTCCCATGAGTCTGTAGACATTTCAAAATTCATAAAAATTGAAGGAATTGGTAGAACTGAACGCGGTGTGCGAAAACGTTATCCTCATGAACGGAGATTTTTTTTTTTCTAAAATTTTCGTTGATAGAGGACGCTGTACGTGATCAAATCACCCATTTCCTTAAAAAACTGTATTTATTTGTACGCAAATGTTTGCAATTATATAAATCCTATTCTAAAAGTCCACCATCACCACAAATTATTGTTTTCAAACGTGTTATAACACCGCTAACTATAGTTTCAGTCGGTGGCTCTTTCCTCAGGGAAAACATCTCTAGAAATAACGCTTTATCCACGAAGTCAACATCTCAATTAAAACTTCATGTATGTGCAAGTAGGAGGCAAAATAAATAAGTTGCGTTAATCGTAAACCTGTGTAATTTACGGAACTCTGATTTGCATGTTTTTGTTGCGTATCCATGCGCCCTCTATCGACGAAAATTCTAATTATATACATATTTCCTTCATACCCTACCCCCCCCCCCCCAAAAAAAAAAAAAAAAAAAAAAAAAAAAAAAAAAAAAATCTCCTTTTACGAGAATAGATTTTCCGTAAACCGCGTTTAATTCTACCAGGTCTTTCAATTTTTATGATTTTTTAAAATGTCTACACACTCATGGGACACCCGCTGTGTATTTAATTTTGATTTGTGTATGTATATATATAATGTAGTCTAACCAAATTAACTTATAAAAATGGAAAAAAAATTAGGTTTGAAAATGAAGTGGAAAATTGCTCTTAATCCTATAATCGAATTCTTACTGAATGTATTATCTAAATGTTTTAATGATTTAAATTTTAATGCGTATAATTTAAAAATTACCCTCTATCTGTCATTAATATTTCTCTTTATTAAAAGACTTGTGGAATTTTTTATTACATATAATAGAATACTCATTACTAACTTTAATTTTTTTGTTAGCATACATATCAGAGTTGTATTCTTGATTCGTGGTTAACTTTGTAAGTCTTCGTCAAGACGAGGATGGATAAAATTGGGTAGAATTAAGACGCAAATATTTTAAAAAGCACACAAGGCGTACGCGGGATAAGAACCCTGACTTTTACGCCCGCAAACGATTATCGGAATGCCCATAAAACTACTCGGCTAAAGAGGGCTCTAACAAATTTTGAAGTAATAAACAACACACAGGCAGGCAAGCAAAATTTCTCAGAGACATACCATTCAATGATATATATGTAGATAGTTTCGCTTTTAGATACATTAAAATGTAAATTGCGTGTAACAGGATTTAAAAAAAAATTACATATTATCATACTTCAATTTTGTAGAAATTTGTATTTTTAAAATATTACATTTAAAGAATTACTTCAAGTTATTTAAAAACCGTTCTGGAAATTATTAAAACATTTAGCTTGCAGACAGTAATAAAATAAGTTTTTTGGGCAACTTTGCAAAAGAATTCCATCAATTCTATTTATAAGAAAAGCGCTGCATGTTGAAGTAATACTAGACGTATATATATCATAGTTTACCACCCTATTTATGTATGTGTTTGCTTTATCCTCTAAGAATTTCTTATTTAATGTAATATCACATAAATATTAATTATTATTTACTTGAATTTTTTTTTTTTTTCATCTATTACGAATTTTATGGAAATTACTTTCATATCAAAAAAAAAAAAAAAAAAAAAAGATCAAAAGAAAATTAAGTGTATTCAATTTAAAATTAAATAACGTATATAAATAGAAATATGTTTTTCTTTGACCAAGTAATACAAAAAATAAAAAGTATAACTTTAAACACTTTTAAAATTATTAATTCCCTAGTGTTGTGTTGAAAACATACCACCCAGTTTTATGCTGCAAACCTTCATGAATGATTTATGAAACGTGATGTGATGAATCAACCACGGAGGAATTCTTTTTGCACGTATCTATAGAAATAAAAAGCATGTCAACTGAAAACGAAATTTGTATTACACAGTTTTTATTATTCTAAAATCTGAGGAATCGTTTTTCTTTGGGAAAAATGACTATCTAGATATAAAACCAGTTCAAAAGAGAGATGATCTTGTTATTTATTTAGTGTTTCCAATGTGATGTAATGAATTTATTAACAGAAAAAATAATTTCATAAAATAATTTTATTATCTTCTTTTGTATAATTTTATAAAATAAAGGCATTAAAAATAAGATTCAATTTTATGCAAGCATTTAAATGTATAGAAAATTAAATAAAATGGCATTTCTTTATGAGATACATACATAATTTATAGGAAAAAATTTAAATAAATATTTTCAATAGTTTAATTGAGTGACTCTTAGTAAAATTTGTAAATATACAAAATAGCTTGCAAAACACTGAATAAGATAAATTAGCAACGACTTAAATAATAACAGTTTTGGAATTAAAATAATTAAAAAAAAACTAAGAAATGAAATCGTTCCTAAAAGAATTCTGTAATTGTGTTAATCCCTCACAAGAAGAAGTCAAAGCACTCGAATTCAAAGGCGGACGTTAAACTAGAGAGTGGCCCCTGTATGGAGAAACGGTAGCTGCTACGTTCTGAGTACACAAATACACCTTCTCATATTTCTAGTTTGGTCCATATAGAAAACAGTTTGGCAGCTCCAGATTTTAGAGCTACATTTTCATACTAGCAGTCTAGTCTAAAGTTCGCTACAAAAATACCCCCCCCCTCTTCAAATGAATTCAGTTGAGATCACATGGACAGGGATCTAACTGTTTCGGATTCAGCGACCACAGCATCGGTATGGTACACGTAAGCCAGTACAGGAGATATTCTGCCATTCTTCTTCCTTATGCTTCCTCCCACGAAAAGGCATTCTCAGAATCCGTACATGAATTCTGGGAAGCAAAAGAGCCTTTTCAGCAGCTTGAGAGCCTGACTAACTACATGATGCATCTCCGACATACCAGAAGACAGGGAAAAGCCGTGCATGAAGTCAAGCTATCTGCAAGCAAATCTGGTATCTTTCTACAAAATAATTTCCATTGCATATGCAATTTTGGGCATTATTGCATGAACTTTTAAATTCAAATCTCCTGTATGTCAAACACTCTAAAGTTCGTTTCGATAATATTCCTTAAGTTCTCATAAGTTCCTTAGTGTATTTATATAGAAATGAATTACCAATTTAAATTATTTTATTTCTAGCCGTCACCTTCAGAGTTCGGTGAATATATATTCGATGATTTTGAAATGTATCAAATTTCTTTTTCAAACTGTAACACATTTCTTCGAATTATTGCATATTTGAAGCATCATCCTGTACATATATATTACGTATACTGAAATTATGCATGTTCGTTATTATAGAGTGTGCTATACTTTAGGGCATAGGATTAACATTAGAAAAATAAGGATTAGGTTATTCTTTTAATTTCTATCTCTTTATAATGAGCTATCTGGGTTTTTTTTCTCCCATTTTACTCAATTACACTTTGAAGTTTTACTGTGAAATATTTGTACTAAAGGAAAGAAATTATTTCCAAAATTTTTGTCTTTAGAGATGGTTCTGTGTGTAAAAACACTAGTATTGTTGAATTTTGTAGAAAACGTTCTTGTAAAGAATTTTTTTCCAATAACTGCAATAAATGCCCAGAGATATGTAGATGATATATAAAATCATTTTTCAAGTATTCATTACTATCCTTTAATAATTTTAAAATATATAATGTTAATTAAGGTTTTCCCAACGTTTAAATTACGCATGCAAAAGTGCTTGCGGTCTGTTTTATTTTTCCCTATCATTTTACTCGATTACACTTTGAACTTTTACTGTGAAATATTTGTACTAAAGGAAACAAATTATTTCCAAAATTTTTGTCTTTAGAGATGTTTTTTAGGAAAAAACAATCTAGTATTGTTGAATTTAGTAGAAAACGTTCTTGTAAAGATTTTTTTTTCCAATACCTGTAAGTAAAGCCCAGAAATATCTAGTTATATCAAATCATTTTTCAAGTATTCATTACTATCCTTTAATCTTTAATAATATTAAAATATATAATGTTAATTAACGTTTTCCCAACGTTTAAATTACGCATGCCAAAGCGCTTGCGGGCTTTTAAGTCGTTGACAATTTTGATATAACTTAGAAACTAAACTAATTTTCTTCACCCTTCTGATGAGACTTCTGGCTACGTAGTTAAATATTAGTACATGCAGAAATTAATTCATCACTCTTTATTCATAACAAGAAGAGTTAAATTTAAACGTTCCTTCTTCACAGTCATTTATGCATTTTATGTCTGTAGTACAAATTTGCTGTTGTTTATGTCAGTGGAATATTTGTAATTTCAAAGGATTGTTGTGGGGTTGCATTGTTAAGTTCTCATCTTAGATGATAGAAAAAAAATGGAAACTAATTTCCTATTTAAGAAGTATAAATTTTTTTCGAATTTGTCGTAAGTCTTAAAGAAATTTTCTTTCGTTGTTGGTGGTGGTGGTGGGGGGGGGGGCTATATGAGCGCTTACAGACACTATTTCATAGAAATTTGGAGAAATGATAGAAAAAGAGATGATATTTCTGCAAAAACTTGAAGCCAAAACCGTAACCACAAAAGATATTTAGTAATACAGTACCAACCACTTTTTTGGTATACTCAATATGTCTAGTGCTGTCGCATTGCTATTACGGCAGCCATTCTGAGTTGACAACAATTAACTAAATTTGCACTGCATGCTGGTACTCCGTGTGCGAGCTCCTCTTACATCGTTCCTCCAAGTATTTAAAAAAAAAAATGCGAATTTTTAGAAAAGGGTGCTTATTTCGAAGGATTTTGCTGGTTTAAACAAGGCTTTACATGTACAGTCATTTGCAAAACTTTAAGACCTGTAGCCAATTTTCAGCATTTTAACACATTGCATCATTTGCGCAGATTATTGCGTCATCTCATGTACTATGCGACGTATTCTACTGCTATAAATGAAGGTGTCCGATTCGTTTATTGCCAGTTGTTTAATGAAATTTGTCGTAGACAGTACTGTTGTGTAATTATTGTAATGGGTAAAAAAACTTCACTTAATGCTATAAAAAAGGTAGAAATATTGCCCCGATAAAAATTGGATTTTCTGAACGGCAAATAAGTTCGAGAATAAATGTGAGCAAGAAGACAGCTGTGCATTAAGCTATTAGTAAATTAAAAATTTCGGAAAAATTTGTGGACCTTAAGAGCCGTTTCTTTTTCATACTTGGAGTAAGTCGAGGTTTCCTTACAGGTTTATTGGATAATAAATAAAAATATTTGGCTAAAGGTTTTGAAATAGTACTCAAACTGACGTTGGTGCCTTTTGCAGCCAGAAAATGACTAATCGTAGTGCAGTAGGTTCTTGAATATCGTGCGAACATCCTTATCACATGGTCATTACGTGCACTTGTTTTTCTAATGCGACCGCTTCTCTTAAGGTCCAAAAATTTTTCCGAATTTTTAAATTTACTAGTAGTTTGATGAACAGCTTCACATTTACCCTTAATCAACCTTAATCACATTTACCCTTACTTCTTGCGCAAATTTACCCTTAAACTTACTTGACGTTCAGAAAATCCAATTTTATGCAGGGTCAACATTTCTGACCTTTTTGTAACAGTAAGTGAACGTTTTTGCCCATTACAATAATTAAAGAACACCACTGTCTACAAAAAAATCCACTAAACAACTGGCGATAAACGTGCCAGGCACCTTCATTTATAGCAGTGAAATGCACCTGAGGCAATCGGCACATGAGATGACACGATAATTTGCGCAATTGATGCAATGAGTTAAAATACTGAAAATCGGCTATTGGTCTTAAACTTTTGCAAATGACTGTATTAGTGAAGGGAGGAATACTCATGCTTTTGTAACTATCGGTGAGATTTAGATGCGGTTGCTTGATCGAAAAATATTTTGAGGTTGAGTTGAATTGGTTTTAACGTCACACGATAGCTATGTATTGGAAGATCGAAAATGGTCTGGAACTCACCCCTAGAGATGGTCCCGGAACAATTTATCACAATTCCTATCCTCTGTGGATTACATGGACCTTTAGATTCGGTAACCGAAACATATATAAATTTTTGCACTTGGAGGATATTGTGTAGTTAAAGGATTCTTATTTGAATATTACTCGTTACGCATCCATGCAGAGCCTTCTATCGACGAAAATTTTAACTTTTTTTTTCTTTATTAAAAAATCATAATAAATATTCTCCTTGACGACAATGACTTTTTCGCAAACCGCGTTCAATTCTACCAATTCCTTCAATTTTTATGAATTTTTAAAATGTCTACAGACTTATGGGATACCCGGTACATATGTATGTGTGTGTGTGTGTGTGTGCGCATTTATAGAAACCAGTATAATTTGAATCATTTGAAATTTCTAGGATTAGCTTCATAATACACATATAAAATCAGAGTGTATAAATTTAAAATTCTAAATAAATTCTCTCCCTGATTGTAATCGAAAGTAAGAATAAATTGTTACATTAATAAGCAAATGATGTTAAGTCCCATTATTATAAATTTCTTTTCCTTTTCTAATTTTTTCTTAAGATTTTTACCCCGGAGAAACGTGATTCAAATTTCTTAGAAGTTCATCAATCCATAAGCAAAGAAAAAGAATTTAAAGAAAAATTGGGTCATTCTACGAAGGGGATTATTAAAATATGAAAGCTGTTGGGGAAAAAAAAATCTTACACGAAAGAAGAATATCGATAGACGGTTATTACTAAATCAATACACAAATTTTTCAATATCTTTATGAAAGTGAGGAATTAATGACTAATAAAAAAGTTTAGATATTCCAAACTTAATAAAAGAAATACCAAGTTTGAAAATATGCACACATGCACACGTCTATAACTATATATATATATATGAGTCTGTGTGTGTCTGAAAATACATATTTTCGAAAAAAGATTATTATCTAAGAAAAAGAATTACAATTTCGGAAACGAATACTGTATTATTTAAAAATACGCTATATAAAAGACTGTCGAAAAGGAGGAAAAAAAAAAAATATTCAAGAATGTAACAAGAACTTAGCATGTGGACTTGTTGAAAATGTCAAATTATCAGAAGGTAAGTTATGTCGAGAAAAGTATGTCATAAATAGAATAAAAATGTTCAAGGTTAATTTGAAATAGTTAATGTAAATATAATTAAAGAAACGAAAATAAATTAAAGTGTGTTATAAAGAGTAATATAGTAGTAAACGGAGTAATGTAGTGGTATATTAGTACTATAGTGGTAAGAGTAATATAGTGGTATAAGAGAACATAGTGGTAAACAGATAATAAAATAAATAGCCGCGTTAACAAAAAAAAAAAGTAAGTAGGTATCAGATATCAAACGTAAAAAGTGTTAGAACAATGCTTTTAATGAAAATTTTTAAAGTGCATTAAGGCGTATAAAGCATTATAATGCTTCATAGAAAGTCGAATATAATGAGAAAGAGAAAAATAATGTTCAAGTAACACTGTTAATTCTAAGTATTCTCATTCCTAAACTTAGAACAAAGATTATGTATTTTTTTATCTCATTAAAGAAATAATTTATCTTATTTTAGAGTTTAAAAAAAGTATCTCTTTCTTGTAAATTATAATTGTACTATAATATTATTTTACATAATGAGAGTTTCTCGTGTATTATATTGTGTTGACTATTTACTGTTATTTTTATTTAAGGTAACTAAATGAATGTTGAATAAAACATATTTATTTTAAAATTTAGCACATATTTTTTTTAAGCAAAGAGTCACATAATTTTAATCATTCCAAGTTAAATTTGAGAGAATATGAGATTTCTTCTAATTTGTTAAGTAATTTCATTCAATTTATGTGCATTGCATCTATCCGTCAACACCGATAATAATGGTATATGCTCATTAAGTTTTTTTTTTTCCCCAAAAGATCTTTTTTACATGTTAGAGTAGGAAATTTAGAACAAATAAATGCATGTCTGAAGCATTCTGTTTTTAGCATTCTTATTAGAAGGTGTTGTAAATCAGTAGTGGTGTACAACTTTGTATCACATCACCCCTATCTCTTCTCCCTTTCCAGATAGATACGACAACTCAGCCGTTTATAAGCAAGTGTGGCTGTAAGCAATCTCATCTAATAGCGCATAGGCACTTTACTATACCTAAACACCACTTTTATGACTATTGATGCAGCCAGTCGGCAGATAAAAGGTTGTGAACAGATTTTAGTGGGCACACTATATATATATATATATATATATATATATATATATATATATATATATATATATATATGTGATTTTTTTTTACATGCAAACGTACGATGCTTATTCTTTATTTATCTTTTATCACGCTTATGGATTCTTACACGTTATAGTTGTATGGTTCGTAATTTAATTCATTAATTGTAGCTGCTATATTTGACAACGATATTAAACATGTAAACGTATTTTTCTATACACATATATATATATATATATATATATATGATTTTTTTTTTACATGCAAACGTACGATGCTTATTCTTTATTTATCTTTTATCACGCCTATGGATTCTTACACGTTATAGTTGTATGGTTCATAATTTAATTCATTAATTGGAGCTGCTATATTTGACAACGATATTAAACATGTAAACGTATTTTTCTTTACATATATATATATATATATATATAAATTTCACATTATATAAAATTTCTTTGCTGTTTTAATTGCCACGTTAAAGAAAGCTTGTCATGTTAACGTAGCTCTGTTTGCACTTTAAAACCTGAAAAAAAAATTGCTAGGTGGAAGTTCCTGATTTTTATTATCGAAAAAAAATTAATAAATAAAGCAGTTATTTAGGAAATGTAAGTAAATTGCTTTGAGTTTAATTTTCTTTTTTTTCTTTTTTTTTTTTTTTTTTTAAAGATAAGAACTTATTGCTTATGTTGTTTAACTATTTACTCAGCTAGCGATATCATGTAATTTACAACCCCCCCCCCTTTTTTTTTTTAATTTAATAGTTTAAAATTATGTATTTTATTCAACATACCACACTGAGTAAAATATCCATCTAAACGTTGCAAATGAAATAAAAGTAAGATATTAATCATAACATAGTTCCTAAGGAACACAAAACATTTTGCCACTTTTTCAGACGTCACATCAGTGGAGTTTTTCGTTCTGCAATAATGATATATTATGCAAAATGACTAATCTATTACTATGCTAGAAAAATATTATCGGAGCTAATGTGTGTGATTCATATCATGAGTATGTTTATACCATAAGCTCTCATTATTATCAATATTATCATTATTATTGTTATTATTATTATTATTTTGAAAATTTTAATTTGAAAATTTATGTAGTCAATTTCAAGTTTTCTGTAGAATGCCCCTTATGAAGGATATTGAATCTCTGAATATGACTTATATTTAAAGTACTAAAATTTAAATGAATGTTATATGTAAAGTAAAATATTATATCAATAAAACCTAATTTATAAGATTGCAATTAAAGACTCTTTTTTTTTTTTATTTATTTATTTTTATTGACATTAATGACTATGACTTTAATTTCTTTATTTTAATCCTCATCAAAAATTTCACGAATTACAAAAAAATATATTTTACTATTTCTTCTTAGAGAAAATTTCATGGCAATGGCGTTAATTCCGCTAAAAACTACAGAAAAACCAAAACAAAAGAAATCTGGTGTGGAGCTCCCAAGACTTCCTCTCACCTTGCACTTTAAATAATACAAAAATCTATTGCAGATTTAGGATTATTATAACATGTAATGTGTATAAACCTACATGAAAAAAATTAGAATTATGTTTAGGAACAATTTTATTTGACAATTAATTCTGTCTGAGGGGGGCTATCATATCCTCAAATCAGTATTTGATTATAGTACTATATTTATATAGAAGTCAAGGTTTTTAATAAATTTTAAAGTTTATTCCAAATTAATCAGATAAGATTCACTCGCACTACATGTTGAATCTTATCAATATGGATCAAACTTTTGAAATAGCAACTTCATATGAACTGCAAAATGCAATATTTTAATTGCTTGCAAATATATATTTTTTCAACTTACGCTCATAACAGACATGCAAAAAGACTAACCCTAACGAATTTAGTATTACTATACAGAGAACCTCAAAACGTGTAAGCATGTAAAAAAACAAGCATTGAAAATTTATTATAAAAAATGTTTTATTTGTCATATGGGTATGGGAAATTAATTTTCATTCCCGATTAAATTTTCCTGGACATGATGCGATATTGTAAATTACTTCCACCAGTTACATTCTAGAAAAACTGTTTTCTAATATACACAAACATTATATAGTATCTTTAAAATGCAAATAAAATGAAAACTTTTTAATTATGAGACAGAAAAGAATATTTTCGCTTGGTTATTGGCAGCCTTGTACGTCTTCCGAAAATTATGTGTACACCATACTATTTGCTTTAATTTAATCCTATATTAATAATAGGCCTTAAAACCTTATATGCATTTCCAGCAATTTTTGTGTATAGTCCCACTTTGGGTAGCCATGTCAACGAATATTTAGTTATTTTCATATCGTTATTCTGCACAAAATTTGCTTTTATGCAAATAAAAAGAATACACGCTCATTTCATTTTGTTTAGTGCAGCTTGTATTTCTTAAACTATACCTATTAAAAATTTCACCCATGGACGTATAGTATTTAAATTCACGAACTGAACGAAATGCTTAGTGTAGCATCTCTGAATTATAGAGATCTAGAATACCGACTTGTACTTCCTGTAACTATTTATTTTTCAGAAATGCTGATAACATACACACAAACGAACACACATAGCGACACACGGACTCACTGAAATCAGGATTTTTGGATTTAGTGGATCTTAAAAAAGTGGAAATATGATAAAAAATCAATAACATAAATTTGAGCAGACAATGTTTTTTTCCATTATCCAATTACCATATGTATGGATAAGAGAAACTAAGAAAAGCTGTTACAAATATTAATTGAATATTTATTGTAAAGTAAATAGTAAGTAAATTTATTGTAAGTGAAATATTATTTAAAGATTTTACTAACCATTTTTTTTTTTTTTAAATAACTGTAAAATTTTCATCTA
The DNA here is from genome assembly GCA_963930645.1 of Salticus scenicus. Lineage (NCBI taxonomy): Eukaryota > Metazoa > Arthropoda > Arachnida > Araneae > Salticidae > Salticus > Salticus scenicus. The sequence continues at coordinate 77,735,484 of OZ005650.1, forward strand.
AATATATTTATTAAAATGTTTTCATGTCTCTATATGAGATGTAATTTTATATTAAAAAGTTAGTTGATTTCTGTATTTAAATACATTATTCAAGTTTAGAACCTCTTTTATTGTTCTTTGTTGTAAAATAAATACATCTCAAAAAGCTAGGATAAAATAACAAGTAAACTTTACATTTATTGCCAAAATATGAAAATTGAATTTGCTAATTTGAAATTCAATCCAAAATATTTACTTACTTTTTTTTCTTTCTTTCTTTAAGAGAAAAATAATCCTTTACTTTAAACTTAATAATGTATAAACGATTTTGAGTGTATATAATTGTATTCCAGTTCATTGCATACAGCATACAACTCTAATGTTTAAAAAAAAAAATCTGACGGAAAATATCCCCCACTGTAGTGGTTTCTAAATAATATATATTAAAGTTATAAATGTATTGACAACAGCGAGAAATAGTTAAAAAGATAGCAATAATATTATCATAGTCAAAATATTTTCTTCCTGCATAAAACAAATTTTGCTAATTTTAAGTAACAGCAACTTACAATAATTATGATAAATCACCGACAATAATTATGATGAAAGATATCTTTAAACGAGTAATATATTTCCCATTAACGATAACACATTTGCTTTCCACCAAAAGAGTTTCGAGAGCATTTTCATTATGGTCCTATTTGGAATATATGATAAATTTTTCTTTAACCCAGTAAAATTTTGCAAAAATTTCGCAATCAATTAACCATAAAAAGCACGGAAAGTGTAAATTTGAATATTTGCGAAGAATTTTTTTTAATAAATATACGACTGAAAGTTCTTTATTTAGTGGTTTCTATTTATTTTCATGAAATATGTAAAGTCGGACCAAAACAGAAGATATTTACTTAGTCATGGGAGAAAAAAGAAATCCTGCTTAACAAGAAGCTCAAGAAGAAAAAAAAATAATGATTTAATTATTATTATTTTTTACAATACAAAAATGTATTCCCTTCCATTCATTTCCAATATTGGAATATATTTTTACAAATATTTTTATTCAATTTGTGTCTGTTCAGTGGTATATCCTTTCAGATCTCTCAAGTTATTCCATGTACGCTGTTAAAAAAAAAAAAAAAAAAAAAAAAAAAAAAGTTAAAAGTACAGGAAAAATCTCACAGCTGGGATAACAGTATTTCTCCGTGAAATATACAGGAGAAAACTGTACTTTTAACAAAAAAACCTGTTTGATTTACACAATTCATGTGTAAAATATGTCAGTGATACAGTTTTACGGTTTTAAACTGTATATTTGACGGAGAAATAATGGCACCCCAGCTGCCAGATTTTTCCTGTACTTTTAAGTTTTTTTTTTTTTTTTTTAGTGTACAGTGTAATTATAATTAAACTTTTCCTATAAACAGCATCCTACAGCTCAAACGGGTGAACGGAATGAAACGAAATTTGATGCATAGGCTATGCACGAGATGCACTCACGGAATTTTGGGGGGGGGGAAAAAAATCAAAATGTCCACCAGAGGGCGTCTTTTCCGTTTTAAAAAAAATAACACATTAGGTGACCAAAACGGAATACAGAAACAATATTAACAATCCAGAACAAGAATTATGAGTAATAAAATGTAAAATCGGGAAAAGCTGTTAGTTCTAGGGGGGGGGGGGGGAATGTCGAGATTTGCGTGCTTGCGAAACAGAGAAAGCTTTATACGAAACAGATTAGGGTATAAAACGTTTGAAGACGTTGTCGTGTTTTATGTCAGTTTCGATGACAAGGTGATCAGAAACAAGTCAATAAATGTTAATATTGTTTCTGTATTACGTTTTGGTCGTTTATTGAGTGAAATTTAATGTTTTTCCGGAAAAGGCGTCCTCTGGTATACATTTCGGAACTTTTTTTTTTTTTTTTCGAAATTCTGCGAGCACTTCTCGTGTATAGTTTATATACCAATTTTCGTTGCATTCCACTTACCAGTTTGCGCTGTAGGATGCTGTTTATAGGAGAAGTTTAATTATAACCGCCCTGTATAAAATAGTTTAATGAATTATGTTTTTTACCTAAAACGTAGTATATATGATGTTAAAAATTGTGATAGAAAATATTTTATATCTCGAAATGCCTTTTCAAAAAGTACATTAATTTGGTAAGTCACCATTCATTGGCCAAATTGGATGCAATTACTTTCAGCTTTCTTGTATTTAGCTGTAGGTACTATTCAAGATTTTCTAAACATGAAACCAAACGTATGCTCCAGATACAGACATATATGCGAGGGCTGTCCGTAAAGTATCCGGATTTAATTTATAACTAAAAAAATATAATGGATATACATATTTCAGTTTAATCCACTTCAAAGTATCGTCCTTGAGAAGCAACACGCAAACGTAGATGCCACTCTTGGAAGCAGGATTGGAAGTTGTTCTTTGCCAACAGCTGTTCGATAAATGAAACCACACATATGCTCCAGATACAGACATATATATATATATATATTTACAGAAAATGTAACTACAAGAATCTATTTTTATTTTTTTATTATGTCAGGACATTGTTTTGTTTATTCTTCTGTATTGGAATACCTTTCGTTGTACAGATTTAGTATAGGATGCCCTCGGAGACTTTTGAAGTTTTATTGTCATTTTTGTGATGAATTAAAATATAGTATTGAAGCTGTTTAACGACCCTCTTCACTTACCGTCGCCGGAAGTCTGAGCCAACGTCATTCTATGGGAAAAATCGCTTTACATAACCTATTAACTAATACATATTTTAAAATTCTGTTTTCACATTCAGAAAATTCCCGACTGTTAAACTGACGCAACTTTTTAAAAAATGTTTTTTTTTATATATATATATATATATATATATATATATATATATATATATATATATATATATTTTATTTTGAAATTGCAAAATGAAAAAAAATTTACGTATTGAAAATTCGTATTTTGCAGCTTCAAAGTAAAATACAAAAAATTAAAAAAATATATTTTTTTAAAAAGGTCCGTCAGTTTAACAGCTGTGAATTTTCAGAATGTGAAAATATAATTTAAAAATATGTATTAGTTAATAAGTAAATTTGTAAAGAAAAAATTCCCATAGAATAACATTAGCTTCGGCTTCTGGCGGGAGTGAGTGAAGCGGACCCTTAAGTAAAAATCTTGGCAAAAGGTTTTCGAGCTACTTCGTGGCCAAATTTAAAATTTCTCCCATCAAGTCCTATATTAAAGCTACTTAATTTCTTTCAGACGTTTTTTCTCAATTTTATTTAAAATATTTATTTATTTATTTATTTATTTATTTTAAACAGTTTTAAGAGCGAGGGGGAAAAAGAAAAATTTCATTGGTCTAAATGTTCCAAAAGCGAAATTAATAAGTAAAATATCTCATATTTTACCTTATAATATGATTTTTCGTTCCTTAGCAAAGGCTACTATATTCATTTCTTAAAATTTGCTTTGCTTATTTTATCTCGATTTTAGTTTATTATATATATATTCACAGCTTGCCAATTTATTGAATATAAAAACATATATATATGAACTTGAACGGAAAAAACATCCTGGCATATTTAAGCAGAAACAAAAGAAATGATGACGGAAAATATTTCGCTGAAAGCATTAGTTCTGTAGTACAAATAATAAAAAAAGAAAAAAGTAGTATATATTTATCTCTCTCTCTCTATATATATCCTTTATATAAAATATACATTCTTTTTTATTAATATTACCTACATATTTTACTTCTTTTATTTCACTTCTCTTATTTCACTTCTTTTATTTCACTTTTTTATATATTAGATATTTTCTACATTTCCGATAATTATTTTTCATGTAATGCATACATATCACTTAAACATGTATTCTATATATTCCCTTTTTAATACTTTTTTACTTTTTTCTACATATATATATATATAAAGTATTCGCGAAAAGTTCGTCTCCAGTTTTCGATGGATTTACATGTTTTGTCATGTCCTGAACTCGATTCGACTCTTTTTAGAAATTTTCTTTCTGTGTGTGTATCACAAATTTTGTGAACGCTGTATCTCACGAACCAATGAACGAAATTTAACAAGTTTGTAATCGCTAGTTGATCAATTCGCCGTCCATTCCTTCAATATTGCCAGACATTTTTATTTAATAGCCATGAAAAATGTTTATAAGTGGCATTTGGTATACATAATTGGCGATTATTCGAGTCGATTCGTCTTTTATGTATATCAAATGCCACTTATAAAAAATTTTTAGTGGCTTATAGAATCACAAAAACTGGCAATGCTGAAGGGATGGGCGGCGAATCGACCAAATAGTGACTACTAACGGATTAAAAACTTGGTATTTAGTTGGACCTTGACATGAACTGGTGCTGATTAGATTCGGAAATCATTCGTTCAACAGGTGGTCCCATTTTTATAAATTTTTAACATGGCAGTATAGGACAAAATTTTAATGTGCGATTTTAAAATTAATATGAATTATTGATAATAGTAATAGTAAACTAGAAAAAAAAAGAAGTCATTGCATGTGGAAGCATAGCTTCCCCCCTGGGGTGTAAATTTTCAATATGGGTATCTTTCGAAAGATCTCGTCAATTTCCTTAAAACGATTGGTTGAACCATAGATCTGTGATAATTAAAACAAAGTTATTGATTTTTTTTTCATTTTTTAACGAAAAAAAAATTTAAAAAAAAGTGTGTCTTTTGATATTGTCAAAAAATTTACTTTCTTTCAACATTTTGTGATTCAATTCTGTCAGATAAAAATCGCACGCATTTTTAATGTAAAATAATTTAATAAATGATTTGTATTGCATGAATTTTGTGTAAAATTACATAGAAGAAATTCTTGGGGTGGTTTACTAGTTTCTAGTTATTATCGAATATATATATACTTTTTGAATGTAAAATATAAATAAAGTATGCGATAAGCAACTTTCGTATTTATTTATATACTATTTAAGTGCCACCACGTATGTATATATTTTTAATGTTTCCAAACATTATTTTAAAAAGTTATTCAGTAAAAAATTGTCTTGAATATGAACTGAATATTTTTTTCCCGATTCTAATAATATAAATATTCTATCTCAACTTAGATTCATATTTTTCAATCTCTTAATGACGCATTGGAATGTTTTCAGAAATAAAATATATTCGCAGAGACATCTTGAACGTTTGAACTTTTATCAGCTTTAGAAAAATATTATGCTATCATTAGCAAAAGAATGAATGACAGATATTATTTTAAGTATCTGCTGTTTCAGCAATATACACGTACGATTTATTTTAAAATATTTCGCTAAAAGATAATAAACAGTTATAGAGTGATATATTTTTAAAAAAATATTTCTTCATATCAATTTTGCATTTAAAATAAAAATGTTTCTTTAAGAGAAACTTTATAAGAAATGAAAATCAAATAAGATTTTATATATATATATATATATATATATATATATATATATATATATATATATATATATGTATATATATGTATGACCTTATGAAATAATATTTTGTGAACTAAAATATTTTAATTCGGAAATTTTATCTAGCTATTATTACTTTTATTATAACATTACTAAAAATTATAGAACTATAAAATATGTTCTGATGTGTTCAAATACATTATATCTGTATAATATGGTTATAACGTTATTATAATATTTATACTTGTCTATGAATAAGGATAAACTTGAGTTCTTATTTTAAATTTTAACTAAGGAAAAGAATTTTGAGGATTTATTTTTCTTTCATCTATTCCATTTATTTTATTTATTTTTTGCGATGAATAAAATAAAAATATTCGTATAATATATCTATTATCGTATATAATCACTTTTCTTTCTAGAATATAAATTCATCTGTTTACATACAATAAGCGCGATCTGTATTTATTGAAAAAACTTTTGTTTATTGTCTGGAGCATATATGAAAGAATTTGCGTAGGCGCCCGACAGTATATCAAAAGTTTCAATAAGAGGAACTGAAATAGAAATTATGTTATAATGTTTGAATTTATCAATATTTTATGTGTAATTAATTACACTTCACAATTTCTGGTGTAATGATATTTTTTTAATTATTTGAAATATTTAAACATATTTAGATTACATGAAATGGCACGTAATACTCTCCAAACCGTTAAATTGGGGTAAATTTATGGTGCGGGAAATATTTCACATTCAACTTTTCGTACTATCTTTAACTGTCTGCCGTATATTCTGTTCTACTTAGAATATGCTCTGACATCTTGACCATCCTGTGTGCGTTTCTAAGATAAATTATCCTGTTTCTTAGAGATACCGATGTAATCGATGAAAAGTTTAATGGTCTGCCACGCGTTTTGTCGAGAAAAGCTCTTGGTAATTTCTTCGGACTTTCAGAGCATTAACGTCCATGTACCATACAGGAAAGGCATGCCCGCCTTTTCCTGAATTGTAAAATCTGTCGTTCGTTCATCAATCTCCGATAGAAATGACAATAATTGAAATGTATAGAGGTTTCCTGCTTCAATTTTTATCCAAGCTTGTAAGCTTTCTACCCCTTTTTAGTCAAAATTCTATCAACTGGACTATGAAGTTAAGCCTTATTCTCAGAACATGTACAAATCTTTTGTAGTAAAATTAGTTGTAAACAAATAAAATCTTTTTCAGACAAACGAATTATTTGCAATTAATTACAACGGAATAATTGCACTAACTGAGGTTTATTTGCTTGCTTTAATGAATTCATTATTGCATTTAACCAGATGCACCATCTAGCGGGTCAGTACGAGTACTTGCATTTCGACCATATTTTGTATGACAAAAATTTTTCGTTTAGATGCGTTCTATCACACGTTAAACTTTTTACCAAGTGTTCTGACATGCTTTATATATATATATATATATATATTTACTTAATCATCTTTCAGGTGATATTATTAAATCACAAAATAAACAGTTCGATATTTATAAATGTAGTTTGTGTTTTTGGAACTATAGCAGCTAAATTTTGCTTATAAAATGTAAGAGAATAAAATCAAAAACGTAGATGATATAGTTTTATATGTAAATAAATTCACAATTAAATTTACACAAAAATTCAAAAATTTTAAATTTTTAATGACATTTTATGTGCTTGATACTGTTTTATTAATATTTGTAAGGTATGTCTAATACAATTTATTTGAAAAATAAATTTTGTACCTAGAAATATAACATGTGATCCGGTAACTACATTAAATATTAGGCAGTAAATTACATACAATTACTTTATTTTTAAGTGAAAATTTACTACATAATTTTTTTTTGTAAAATAAGTTTAATCATTGTTTTGTATGTCTATCAAATTTTAATTTTTTTAAACTTATTTTATTACTGCTTTTTAATAGTAAGCTTTTACAAAATTTTTGTGTGATTTAACACCTTGAAGAATTATCTACCATATAATATTAATATGATGTTATCTACAAAAAGCGTAAGAAGTATTTTGTAAATTTTCTCATACATAAATTAATATTTTTATAATTGTGTAATTTGTGCGTATAAAAGTATGCTAAAAATAAATAAATATCGCTATTCTTTTTAAAAATAATTATTTGTTATAAAACTCATTTGGCAATAGGCCATAAGATTGTGACCTACATTTAACTTAACAGAGCAGAAAATGGGATGAAAGATAAGGTCAAACAGATTTCCGTCTTTCCGTTCAGCAAAATTTTTTATTTTCTTTTTATCATTTAACGCACTATAAATGTTAAATATATATATGTATTTGTTATTCAAAATTAAAGAATTTTTTCACAAATTTACAAATCAACAGTCAATTGGAAAATGAAATAAATTTAAAGAAATATTTATTTTAATATATAATTGCACTATTTTTATTCAAAAAGCAATTTAGAATCCTTAATTAAAATATTTTCTCATTAAATGTTTCTGTAAAAATATCTGTAATTAATATTTTCCAAATAAATAAAAATTGATATCCACAGGAATAATATTTAAAGTGTGCGAATTGTCTTCCGTGAAATAAAAATAAAATTAATTCCTAAATGAATGATAATTATTTTACTGTGTTTTTGTAAAATTATATTTATTTAAATACTCTATAAACAAGCACATTTTTATACTTACTATAAGAAAGGTTCAAATAATTTTAAAAAGGCATTCTATCTGAAGTGAGCTAGTTATCTATAGTTATTTAGTTATCCATATAGAATTAGTTACAAATTCCACAAGATCACTTCAAAATATTTTATATGTTGTAAATATGCAACATGTCAATATTTCTTTAAATTGTCACATCTGCCACTAAATTACAAAACATATATATTTTACAAAAAGAAATGGCACAATTGCTTTTGTATTGCGTTAGTATAATTCATAATCTTCCTACGTTATATATTGTCTAGTATTATAAAATATTTCTACTAGGGTTAAGTCTGATAAGTTTAAACTCGGTTTATAACTCAAAATGATAATTTGAATTTCGATCTAAGATTATTCATATCTGTTTCTTTCTTATATTTGACATTACTAGTTCACAAATCAAATAGTGACTGTTACACATGTTTCAAAAATTCCTTACATTTTCCCTTTCTATAGCAGGCTTCTCTCAAAAATTGAAATTTTACCATTTCTAGTGCTGTACTCCAGTTACACAAACACACACATATATATATATATAAAATTATGTTTTCAGTCATATAAAAGTTGAATATATGTAACAAAAATAACTAAAGAAAAACTTACGAGAAAATTAATAAATGTGAAACAATTCATAAGTAACACACACACACACACACATATATATATATATATATAATATAAGTTTTGTGTGTAGGTTTTGAATACATATTTAAATTTGCTCTATTTCTTAAGTATTTTTGTATGTCGCCACGTTGTGACATTTACCACAGGAATTTTGTATTTGGGGCGAGTGTAACCCGAATGTTTGCGCGTATCTAAATCACCTTAACTTCATCACACACACACACACATATATATATATATATATATTTAAAGTTTTGAGGGAGTGTTAAAAGTTTAAATTGTGAAATTATTGTTGGAGACGTACGGGAAAGTTAACAAATCTGTAGTGAGTTGAGATATATTAAAAATTAATAAAGTCACAACTCTACGAAAGTTTTTACTTCCTGTAATCTTGACATAATTTAATGTACATGGGTAATTAATATATATTAATATAATGCAGAGGTATATATAAGGCGAAGATACTTTCCCCAACCCATGGAGTAGGTTGAACCACCAAACACAAAATGTGCACTATTTTATTCTTTAAGTTGTACACTGTTAAATTTTAAAAGAGAACATATTTTTTAAAAGCCGATATCTTGCAGTTTACAAGGATGAAAGAGTTCCACTTTTTTTTGCCACCAGTATTTTCTTATCAAATTTTCTAACTTATAAGATGACAGTAATAACTGCAAAAAATGTGACAAAAAATTCTGTATAGAAATACAGGTGACAGAAAAAGCAGAACTCTTTCATCCCTGTGTTTATGCGTAAAAATATTCTGAGGTGTAAGCATAAAATAGCAATTGAGTAAAATGTGGTCGATGTTGAACACTTACCTACACTTACCCCACTTTATATTTTATTCAATTTTCCAAAATTAGTTTTTAAATTTTTGTGAAAAATGTGACAATAAATAAAATAAGAGAAATTGCCAATTTAAATTATACTGGATTAGAATTTTATTGCTCATGCGATTTATTATTTTTATCTATATAGATAAAAAATATCTCTTCATTTTTAAAAGGTAAACTTAACAATTACGATTTGTATTTTTATTTATTTTTTTTTTTTAACTTGGTAGGATCTTACATAATATTTTTTTTTACTTACTAATATTTAAAATTCAATGTCTATTTTATTTTATTTTTTTATTTTCTGTTTTGCATTAGTGAATACAGATTATGCAGTACTGTCAAAATTTTAATATATTCCGTAGCTTCCTTAGTACCGCCTTGTTATTGTCGCCCCCTTTTTATTCTACAGTATTTTTTTTTCTAATATGTAATTATTTCATCATAAAAAGAAAATTAGTCTTTTAAAAGAAGTCATGTGTGAAGAAGGCGGGTACTAACATAGCTACTATATAAATTCAAAAGCCGGAAGCTCTCTGTATGGTATTATACTTCTTTCTGGAAAAAAAAAAAAAAAACATTTAAAAACAGCGCTATTTAAGGAAAAACAATTTTTATTTCTTTCAAGATTTTTTATTATGAAAGAAATTTACAGAAATTCGGAAAAGGAATATTTACATAGAAAATATTACACACTTTTCAGCACTAGTAAATTTTCTAAAAAGATTTAAACAAATAATCATTTATTATCAGTAACATAATAGCTATAATACATTAGAGACATACAGAAATAAAAAGATTACTCGAAATAAAAATGCTTTTAAAATGCATAATAGATTTAAATTAAAAAAGAAACTTAATTAAATTTCAGTTTACAGTAAATAAAGTTTTGTGATATCTATAAACATATAATTTGTTATTTACATTTATTGTGTAATTTTACAGCATTTATAAACCGTCATTGAATTTTACATTTGTGTGTAATTTCAATAACATAACATTCATTTCATCATTTTAAAAACAAACCTATAATATGCATAAACAAGAGCGCAGAGTATTTTTTCCTGCATTTTATTATTCAAAAAAATGGATTATAAATTTTAATTAAACTCAATTTCTTATTTATGTTACAGAGCTGCCAACTTTCTGGAGAGGATTATTAGAACCGCCCCTTTTTAACACACCACTTAATTTTCAGAGTTATTCTCTTCAAATATATTTACGATGAATTAAAAAGAAAAATATTGTTAAAAAAAATTGTTCTATACCAGTCTTTTTAAGAATATTAATCAAAAGGGGAGCACTAACAATCCTACGGATTAGGTTGGCAGCTCTGATGCTAATACTAAAACATATTACATTCATACAACACATAATTGTGTTAAAAATATTTTTAAAGTACATATCGAATTCTGATATATATTAAAAAAATAATAAAAGAAATAAAATCTTTTGTTTTTTCACTTTAAAAATAATATTGCAGTATAATATCTTAGTTAATAATAAGTATTTGAAAAGTTTAATTTAAAAGAATATTGTTTTTCGAAAACATAATTAAACAACTTTAAATAAAAGGGATAGCAATTATAAAATAAATAAGTATATGAATAAGTAAATAAATAAATAAAAATACACACAAAATTATGTAAAAAAGTTTTTTTTGGAGAAAAATATAAATATACTTCTTAATACTTTAATATTTTTTTTAATCAACTATCATTTTATGAAATGTTTCAGTTTACTTTTAAACTTTAATTACTTGGCATTCTTGCCAACCTAACCCGGAAGATTGTTAGTTCCCGCCCCTTTTTGTAAACCACTTAATTTTTAGAGCAATTCTCTTCAAATATATTTACGATTAAATAAGAAGAAAAGTACTCTTAAAAAAATATTGGCGTGCAAAAATAGGCGGGACTAACAATCTTCCGAATTAGGTTGGCAAGTATGACTTATACATTCAATTTTTATTCGTAACTATGAATTACAATCCTTATTTTTATTTAATACTTTATTTATACTTTTGATGAATTACTTTGACTCATTCCGATTATTCAGTTAACTATAAATTATAAAGCTTTACTGAGGAAAACATACCGAATTGCGGTGGGAAGTTCTGAAGCTTCCTAAATGTCTGGCATTTATTTACTATCACGATTAATTACGGTGCAGATTTTTCGAAAAATTTCGATACATTATGAAAAATATGTACAATAATATTAATTAATATTAGATTTAAATAATGAAATAATAAAGTATTTCCTGATTTGTGGAAAAATATAAATTTTCAAGCTTATGTAAATTTCCGTTTACATAACTATTGATACGAATGTAATAATATCATTCTTTTTTGTAATTATCACTATACAAACATTTAGCTCTTTAATAATAATCTAACTTGATTATTATTAGTAACTTGCTATTATTGACAAGTTAATAATAATCTGACTTGATTATTATTAGTTACTTGCTATTATTGACAAGTTAATATTAATCTAACTCGATATTAGCTAACGAAATTATAACATAATATATTTAACATATATTTTAACTTACAAAATTAAAACATTGGATACACAAACAAAACAGTAAATATAGAGATGGAAATAAAAGCTCAATACATTCCGTTATAACGATTCATATATATTATAGTAAATCGTTAAAATACAGAAACGTTTGATGATTCATGTATATTAATGGAATACTAAATAAATTTGATATTTTATTTATTTATTTATTATTATTATTATTATTATTTTAATTATTGAAGAAAGTATTTTGGCAATACTTGATTAAAAAAAAAAAATGTTTTGTATATTTGTTTTAAACAATTAAATTTAAACTTTTCGGTTCTTTAGCATCAACAATGCTGTTATTCTTAGCATATATTTCTTAAATTAACACATCGACATTTAAAATTCATTAAAAATAGAAGAAAAAAGCATACACTGTTGTCCAGGCTTTATAAAATATCACAACACATTGAGATGTTTTACAATAAATTGTTTATTATATGCACGCTTAAACATTTAAAATATATATTATTTAAAACCTTTTGCTTGTTTCCACTTTCTATTCTCTGTTTTCCCCTTCTCGTTTTCAATTAATTCTATATGATACTAGTTACTTTATTAACAGAAATGTTAAAAAATTATTTTATCTTTAATATTCTCTATTATTATATACCATAAAGTAGAATTGCTTTTACGAAAATAAAGACATTATCTTGTTAAATTTTTAGCATTGAAAACATATTTACACATTTCTAGGTTACTGAAAGTTGGAATAGTAATGAAAATAAGTCATTTTTTCTTGATCAACTGAAGATTTTAAAAAGATTACAGAAGCACCTGTTACACATTTATTAATTTTTTTCTTTAAATATTTTGAAAAATCATTGATTCACGTTCGTTTTATTTTCTTTTTAACGGATTAGCTTCTTAAAAAGTGTCTTTATAAAAACATGTAATAGCTTTCAGTATTCGATATCATTCACATTTTCACTAAACAAATTTTTTCTGGAATGCAACAGCTAACAAAATAATAATGCATGTTGATTTATTTAAAATAATAATAAAAATAAGACATTAGCAAAGTAAATAGTTAATATAATTGACCTAAAAAACATAAGATATTTTAATTGTTACCTAAAAATAGATTTTATAATAGTTTATGTATTTAGTTATTATTTTTCTTTTATGGTAAATAAAACAAAGAAATTAACACTTTTTCTAGGGATAAATCATATAAATACTTATGACTGGAAAAATAAACTTCATTTGTTAATCACTTAAATAAAATAATTTTAGCACACTTAATTTGTTCATGTAGTTAAAATTTATTAACAATAATATACAAGATATTTTCTTTTCTATGTTATCGATTGGTTGTTTCTTTATAAGCTGATGTGTTATTAAAATAAATATAATTTACGCATACTAAATATATAGTCCAAATGCGCAAGCAGCGCGCAACATTAGAGGTTTTCTTCTTAGATACAATATTTTTATTAAACAATATTTTAATTTACTTTTTAAAATATAATTTTATTTATTTGTCTCATTTAAGAGTTTCATCTTATATTTGACGTATTTAAGAAGTTAAATTATCATAGAATATTAATGGAAACTGCAATTAAAGAGATACATAATTAAATTAAAAAAAAAAAAAAAAATAACCGAAAACATCAAAATAAAATAATTTCTAGACGGTAGCCTTAGTCAACAAAAGTAATGCAGAGCTATTGAAAATAATAATAATTTTTATAATATATATTTTTTCTTATGTAAAATATTATGATAAAATACTTTCAAAGCGTTATTTTTTTATAAACTACTTTTTCGAATAATTACTTTTCTAACAATGGAATTTTCTAATAATTAATATAGTTTAAAATTTCTAGTACATTGCATATTTTTATCAACTTTTACAATACCATTTGCAGGAATACATACCTGGCAGCATTTATAATTTATTCCGGAGTATTGTTAGCCCCACCTTTTTTTCATACCAGTATATTTTAAAAACCATTTTTTTTCTTATTTTATCGTGATTATTTACCAGAAAAAAATCTCTAACAACTGACTGGTGGGAAAAAAAGGCGGAGCTAACAGTACTCCAGAATAAATTATAAAGTTACCAGGTATGAGAATGTTGCAAGAATATCTGAAATTCAGTTTTTCATTTTCAGTTAACTGTTTCAATTTATTTGAACCTGCACCGTTATCAATCATTTCACTCTATGCAGGACATTAGCTTCTATATGCAATAAACGAGCTTCATTCGATAAAATATTTTTGTGTTACAATATTATCAAACTTGTATATCTAAGGAGTGCGTTATATATAAGCGACAAAGTCATTTTTCTCAGGAGATAAATTGACCTCGCCTGGCAGTGTTCAATCTTGAAGTTCTTCAACTTGCAGACATGTGGATCGCAAGAGAGTTTTGCCATCTGTTCCTCCACGGTCACCCTCTGTAACATCAGCTTCACAGATTTCCGGCTGAAAAATAAGACAAATTTCAATATCAGTGGAACATTTGAAATATCATTTATAAAACAAATGTAAAAATTGTCTTATTTAAATAAATGTAGTCATGTTTATTTCAAAGTTGTTTTATACGAATTACAAAGATTTCAAACGGAAAAAAAGAAGAAAAGAAAAAGAAAATCATTAATAAAGAAAAAAGGATGAATAATTATACCGAAAATTGTAAGTTAGACTGTATTTATAAATGAAATTTTAATATCAGTAATATGATTATTATTATTATTTTGTCAGAAAGAAAGAAAAAAAATTAAAATTATATGAATATACAATTTTTTTTCCTGTATTTTTCCTCTTTATTGGTTTCCTCATTTTACTAAGAGAGAGATATTCGTATAATTAAGTATATTTAAGAATATATATTTACAGTTTAAAAAATTAAAAATAATAAAATTGTACTTTTTAAAAAAATATTGAACACGCTTTTATTGAAATGTGAACTAAAAAGTATAAAATACGAGTATCTATCTTTATAGTATTAAAATGAAGTGTAAGAGAAAATTGTGAGAGTGACACACCACAATATTTACATACTTTTAAATTTTTAATAAAATAATTTAGAATTAAACTAAAAGCATTTAAAAAAAAATCTCCCCTGACTGGGCTCGAACGTTAGACCTTTAGGTTCGTAGCCCGGAGCTTTACATCACAGCCACAGGGTTCACTTAGGAAAAGTCTTTTTTTACAATATAGATTTTTTGTTTGCTTCCAGAGCGGTTACAAACATACATACAGGTGAAGCTAATAAAAGCGTGTTAAAAAGGGTACGTATTAAAATAATTCGTATTTAAAAGTTTATTATTTTCTAAATATAAAGTAGTATGTAGAAAGGTACAATTCATAGAATGTTTTATTTATACAAAATGGTAATTTTTATGCGATGAGAATTATTCTTATTTTGCTGTAGGAAATACTGTAAAACCGTGTTTTTAGCATCAAAAGACTCGATAAGCGATGATTTCAATAAAAATGTGGCAGATGTCAAACTGTGGCTTAAGGTAGGAAATTTGATCCGAGCATATCTGAGGAGAAAAAAAAAAATGAAATATCAAATATTGTAAAACTGATAATATCTGGGGGGAAAAAAAAACCCTGTTAAAAAATCTGGCAGAAAAAGCATTAAGTCTACATGTCAACGGTTGAAGAAAAAAAAAATAATAATTAGAGACTTTAAAAGTAAAAATAAAATCTTTATATTTAAACGGAAAAAAAATCTATAAGATATAAGCAAGAACTTTTTATGAAAAGCAAATATTTAAAGATAATTATCGAAATATTTCAAAGTATATTAAAATTTTCTTAGAGTAGTAAAAGCTTGAGCATACGTATGTAACATAAACAACAGGAGATCTAGTTGAAAATAATTAAATACTGTTTAAAAATGTTGAAAATTGTTATGTTTAAATACGGATTTTGTATAATATTTGTGATTGTTTCTGGTTTTGCGTTTACAGACACGTGAAAGATAATTAATAATGTGTAGTAATTATTAATATAAAGTTTAAGTAATGCGTAATACATTAAGATTACTTTTTATGTTATCAAGATACACTTTTAGCTTCAATATTCTATTCTTTCATGCTCATCTGATTTTCATTTAAAATAAAGCAGATAGGTGCATGTCAAAGTTAACTATAATTTAAAAAAAATGAATATGATGCAGTATTAAAGCTACACATTTTTCTGATTTCACCGGCTAAATATGTGTCCTCTATTGAGATTCGTCTGAAATATTTAAAAAGAAAAAACGTATATACAATAAATGGATTTAAGAAAGATGTTTGAAAAAAACTATTTCATAAAAAAAAAAAAAAAAAAAAAAAAAAATGCAGTTGTCCTAGAAATTTAAACAAAGAAAATGAAAAGAATAATTAATAAACAGAACATGATAAACACAAAAATTTTCTTTTAAACTGTTCTGGTAATTTATGTATTATGCAGATATTCGCCTGGTTGCTAAATATTTAGTGCTCTGACCATTCAGGCAATAGAACCTACCATCTCTGCAGCAACTGTGATGATGTTCCACTAACACCAAAACATATTTTTGACTGCCCAGCCATTTTAAGATCCCTGGCTCAGCTTGGGGAATTCTCCCCCTTTGACATTGAGAGTCTGTACTCCGATAACATCAAGGAGTTGGCCGGCTGTGTTTTGCACACTCATGGTTTTCTATGGTTCTCCCCATGGACACCAACCAACCATTCAGATTTTATTATGTATGTTCGGAATGATTTGGAATGTACTTTAAGCACAGGCTCCTGTATGCGTAGCCTGATTATGCAAAATAGGACCTTAGAGCGACACCTTAAACCTTAATATGCATTTGGAAAAATAGTTATTGAAAGATAAAGGTTGGAGTTGACTTTTATATTTAATTTCCTTAAAATCCTCTCTAGTAAAACATAATGAAGTTTAAGAGCAAAATGGGAGCATTTGAGCATTAACAAACATCTTTAAGCCCATCTAAATCTATTATATTCCTCATATTTGATGAATAAACAACTTTAACCAATATGGACAAAGATATTCACAGAAAACGAGAAAGGAAAGAGTTTTCTTTTCTTTCTTTTTTTTTATAATCCTGTTTAAAAATAATTGCATCTAAATCGTTTAACAGCGAATATTTTAATAATTACATCCTCATTTGAATCGTCTCTTGTAAATCCTAACGGTATACTTATATTTTCAACACACTGTTTTTAACAGATTTTAAAAATATAGATTTGAATCCCCGCAATATCATCCAGATGTTTAAAAAATATACTTCTTTTTGAGTATCTCTTCCGGCGTAGTTGCAATTGACCTTCCTATGAGCCACACCTCCCATCTAAAAAACTATATTTTATTGTCTACAGAAAAGTAGAAGCATTAACATATATGAGGAATTATATATTGAACCGACAGTTTACTGTGATAATAAATTATGAAACTCTTTGTAAATCTATTCATTCAATAATAATTTTTACTTGATGTTGGGTAATCATTAATTTTTTTAAGCCTGCATAGTTATTGATCATATAGTATTTTAATATGGCTACACTAATCGTATACAGTTATGAATGTCACAGTGTTCTACTACTACATAGTGGTAGGAAACCATGTTATTTTTCGTTTCTTTGATTCCTAAGAGTTACACAAATATCTAAAAGTAATGCACAGTATCTACACTGTCTACTAATAAGTGTTCGAACATTTTCAAATTTAAACGTTTTGTCAAATATCTAGAAATATTAGTTATGAATTATCCTGAAACTCTGGGAGAATAAAAAATAAATAAATCATGCATTTCAATAAAAGGTTTACACTGAAGAGAAAAAGGGGGCCAGTAAAAAATTAAAAAAATAAAAATATTTTGAGTCACTCCGTTGAAAGTAATGTTTGAAATTCGTTTTGGTTGTAGTATGTGAATATTAGGCTTTTTCTAATTATTTGAATACATTTTTATGAGGATACATCATATATTCATGGATATATAATGGTTTCTTTAAAAAAATGTTTAAAAAAATCCACTTTCTAAATTATAGCACAGAGGGTATTAGACACAGTGCAAAGCCATTTTTATGAAACTTGTCATACGATATTAGACACAGCAAACAGAATGCAAAAAAAATTAACTAACTACTTTATAAAATATGAGCATTTTAGCATTTTTACTAAATAGTTGTTAACTACGCATACGCAAGTTCAAATAAATTGCATTTGCATAATTTAATAGCCAAAAGTATAGAGCTATTTATATGAAACTTCTGAACAAATATCATGTAAATTCAAAAAAGTTGTCGGTGATAGAAGGAAATTATATTGAGTTCCTCTCAAAATAAAAGTTAACCTAGTAGGGTTTTTTTACTTACATTTTTATTTTGATTCAATCAATGGTAATCTCATGTTCATTGATTGTAAATAAAGATTGATAAAACCCCTAAAATTTTCTTTATTCTTAAGAGAAACTGAAATTTAGTTCATTCTCGCACGTACATTTTTTTTTTTTTTTTTTAATATTATTTGTTTGGGGTTTTCCTATAAGTAGCTGAATACTTTAAACAATTAAATAAAGGAATGAAATTTCCTTGAAGCTGGCGTATGCGTAGTTTTATTTATTTTATTATTTTAAATATGCTCATATTTTACAAGATATTTAACATTTTTTATTTATTTTTGCATTATGCTGCTCTAATGTACTACGCAAATTTCCTAAAAAGGACTTTGCACTGGATTCAATAACTTGCGTGTTATAGTTAAAAATATGGCACCTTTTTTTTTTTTTTTTTTTTTTTTTTTTTTTTTGCAATTTCTTAAGTAAAGCGCTCTATCTAAACACACGTTGTAGACTCATAAATATTTGTACAAGTAATTCAAATAGGCCTCATAATCGTATGCTACAGCCAAAACACGTTTCAAACATTACTTTTTATAGGGCGATCCAACATTTTTAATTTTTTATATTATTCACTTTTTGTGTGTGTGTGTGTGACAAAACTTTTGCTGAAATATCTGTATAGAACCGGTCCTCTTCACTTTCATGCAACTTTGTCGCCTTTTGTCGCGGGAGAGCTCTGCTCTGGCGACCTTTGTATTTTTTTTTTCTTTTTGTTGTTGTTATTTGCTATGCAATAAACAACGGGGGAGGCTTAACCTTTGGAGACGGGCTCTTCTGATTCTCCACAGTGGTTTTGGAGCCCCTCTCTAAAGGTTAAAAACGCTCAAAACCACTGCATAGTGGTGAGCGGCTTCTTTCCGTCTTAGAATCTTTGAAGTATAAAGGTTTTAAGTCCAAAAATGTCGATTTTGAGTTAGGTACATAGTCAGACTTAGAAACAATTCTCAATTGATTGGTATAAAGGATTTAAGTCTATGTCATCTAGTCTTTGAGAAAATCCATTGGTAAAAAAAGGTTCAAGTCAGAAATTTACCATTAATGTATGGTATAAAATATTTAATTCAATTTTTTTCCCGTTATTAAATTAAGGTTGACAATCGCTGAATGGTATAAATGGTATAAGTCAACGAAATACCTTTTTTCCTAATCGATTCTTCTGATTTGTTTTTAGTTAGTTTAACTTTATTTTTCGTCTCCTGAAAAATCAAGAACATGGTCTTAAATCCTTTATACTTATCAGTACAGATATATGAGGTATAAAATATTCTCTATACTCCCAATATTTTAAGATAATTCGTAAGGAATGTTTCTCGATATTAAAAAAAAAAAAGGTCTAAATTCCAAAAAGTGGAAACACTTATTGGTAGGTAGTACATGTATAAACAAAAGCTGTAATGTCTCAAATATATAATGTCTGCTTATAATAATATTAGGATGCAGGTTAAAGTTCTAAGGAATGCGAATAATTTTATTAGATTTGAAAAGATTATCTCTGTCCATACGTATGTGGAATTACATACGGCACTATGTATTCTTTCTTTGCTTGTTTTAGAGATCTTTATTTCCTATTTTCTGTAATTATGTAGATCGTAAATACTAGATACTGTTCATTTTATAGTCGAAAAAAAGCGAAGAGGCTTGCAATTGAACAAGTTTTAGATTTGTTTATCTGTTTTTTCAGAATAAATGAAGTTATATATATATATTTAAGAATGAGATATGATAAACATTTATTGTTTAGTAAAATATGTTCGTGGTGTATGTATATCATGAATATCGTTTTTGCGAAGGGATATGAATTGCTATTCAGGACATTTGTTTAGTGTAAATTAACATGAAATATGACAAAAAAGCATGTTTTTTAATTCCCGTTAAATATTTGCGTATATGCAGATCGGTAGGAGGAAACTGCTGGTAAAGAAACGGTAAGCATCCAATGGTAAGTATGATAACAACAGGAATACGATGTTTGCGTAAATTTGACTTTCTTAAGTGTTTATGTTGGCAAAATATGAACATATCTTAACTTTCGATGCAGAAAAAATAAGCCATTAACGGCCCTCTTCACTTACCGTCGCCGGAAGCCCGAGCCGAAGTTATTCTATGGGGAAATTTTCTTTACAAATAACTTATTAACTAATACATATTTTTAAATTATGTTTTCACATTCAGAAAATTTCCAATTGTTAAATTGACGGACCATTTCGGGTTAAAATGTATAAATTCCATAAAAATGTATTTTTTAAATTTTTAATATTTTATTTTGAAATAGCAAAATGAAGAATTTTCACATATTGAAAATTCGTATTTTGCAGCTTCAAAGTAAAATATAAAAAAATAAAAATAATAATTTTTTAAAAAAGATCCGTCAATTTAACAGTTGGGAATTTTCAGCATGAGAAAACAGAATTTAAAAATATGTATTAGGTAATAAGTTATTTGTAAAGAAAAATTTCCCACAGTATAACATTAGCTTCGGCTTCCGGCGGCGGTGAGTGAAGCGGGCCCTTAAATCAGGCGGATGATTCTGAAAGCCGAACATGCATATAAATGAACAGATTTACTTCTCCTTTTGATTTTATTTATTTATGCATGATCATTAACAGTGTCTGGCTAATGATACACTTGCGTTTCTAGCATTTTTATTTGGACAGGTACTGTCACTATAAGATACGAATGTCACTACTAAGATATTTTTTCTGATTAGTTCATTTTTACATGATCGTCACAGCAACGGCTGATATGTCATAAGCGGTTCGTTTTAGATGAATAGTTCTTTTGCACTGCTTGATCGTCATGGTAAGAGTTCCTTTTAGTTAAAAAAATTCAAATGACAATTGGGTTTTCTAGTTAACTTTAAAATATATTACGTACTAATTTTTGGTATTTTTTAGGAAATGCAGAAATATGTTGTCAGATAGTTCAAAAAGAAATATTACCTATTCTATCATATAATAATGAATCATTTTATATCGTGACACGTAAATTGAAAGATTATATGAGGAATTTAAAAGTTGAGCAAGAGGAACAGGATTAGATTAATATAAATTTCAAATCTTTAGTAGAATATATACATACGTGCATATTGGCCATTGTCGAATTTTGCTGTAGGCATTCTTCAGTATTTTTCACTTGTGGTTGAACCTTCAATGTCACGCTATATTTGATAGACTTCCCATTCTGAAAAAAAAAATAATAATAAGATGTGCATGATTTACTAGTATTTATTTTCAATATTGTAAAATATATTAGCTATTATGATGTCCGAAACATTATTATAATTTGTTATGTGGAAATATTTTTTAATCTGTTAAGAAAGAGGAAAGATGCTTAATGGGCGTATAACAATGGGAAGAATAAAAAAATCATTGCAAATTAATTAAAATGGTGAGTTTTTATATACAAAGAAGAATGTTGGGCAAAAAATATTACAATGTGATTTTTCCTCTTAATAAAGTACACTCCTGCTCAAACTGCAAAAAATTGCTTCATAACTAATATTCTGCTCAAAAGTTTAGCAAGATTTTCAAACGATCAGTTAAAAAAAAAAAAAAAAAAAAAAAACTTATTTCTCAATGAAATGCTTTCAAACATTGGATATTCATACAACTAGGTCTAACTCATGTTTTTCAGTGAAGTTTGGTTTAAGACAACATTTAGGGGGCTGGTAACAAATTGAGCAAAATCAATATAATTTGTGATTACCCTGTATCATTAAATAAACGAAGTCATCTGTAACTTTAAGATATAATAATATACCCAGTGCAACTTGCAGATTAATTTGCGTGACGATAGCATGTTAAATGACGAATACATAAGCATTTATTTTAAAACTCCAAAAGAATCAGCATGTTTTTTATTTATTATATACAGAGTTTTAAACGAAAATTATTCAAATGGTTCAATTTCTGCAACTATATAACTATGTTCTGTGCTTATGAATACTATTCAACTAAAAAACGATTTAAAAGCATATTCATCTAAATCGTATCGCTGAAGGTCGTCGAAGCATGGGAGTCATATTCTCCAAGGAGGATAAACATTGTGATGGCATATTACCGGACCATTCTTAAGGATGAGTCCCAGGCCGTTATCAAGTGCCCATTGCGTAGCTCTAGTGCGATGTAAAA
Organism: Salticus scenicus; assembly: GCA_963930645.1. Lineage (NCBI taxonomy): Eukaryota > Metazoa > Arthropoda > Arachnida > Araneae > Salticidae > Salticus > Salticus scenicus. The sequence goes on from OZ005650.1 coordinate 77,758,133, forward strand.
CACACTCCGATATTTGTTTTTAGGACATACCTCAAACCGTCAATTTTTTCACATTAAGGCTCATTATTTCGGAACCTACAGCTGAAAGTGGATTTGAAACCACCACAAACATCCATGCTTGAACCAGGATTCGAAATCGGCACCTGGTATCTGAGGGACATAGCGCTAGGCATGTATTATAAGTGATCTTCAGTATTATGGAAACAGTTCCTTCATATTTCTAATTCTGGTTTTCTCTTAGCCACATTTGATTTAACATGTGATTAGAGAACGTGTTAATATTCAGCATAATGTTATTGATGTCTCTTACATGTAAAAATGAAAGTTATTATTTACAATATTTTTAAGAACCCCCCACCCCCCCACCCCCCCCCTTTAAAAAAAAAAAAAAAAAAAAAAAAAAAAAAATCTTCCGACCTTTTTGAATTTATCATTTTAACAAAATTGAGAAATTGACAGGTTTCCCTTTAGTCTCTATACAATGACAAATAAAAACCATTTTGCAAAACTTTTTTGGCGAAATGAGTTATAAGAATTTTTTTTATTTTTTATTATAGTATCTTAACCATAACAAAGGTATGCAAGGTTACCACACATTGCTAATTCTAAGGAGATAGGTGCTTATGATGTTTTATATAGTGCTTTTTTCTGCGCAGACACCACGTTTTGAAAAATACAAATGAAAGTCAAGTTTGAAAATATATTTTATTTTAAAATTCCTTATGGATGATTTAATGTTAAGAATTCTTAATTTAGGTGTGGAAGATTTTTGTATCCGTAATTTTTCTTTTCAGTAATCGAAATTTTGCATTCTGGATTTTATCCATGTTTGAATACACTTAGGGTATCGCAAACTTACAACTCTTTACCTACTAGTATCAAATAAAAAATTTGATTTTTTAATATTTAATCTAATAAAAATTTCCCTGTTTGAAATGCAGTGACCTTAAATTTTCTCAGCATTATAGATTGCTGTTATAAACGCTTTTCATTGAAAGAACTTTTTTATAGCAAACCGTTGTTAAATTTTTGGAACCATTTGCAAAATAAATACTTTAATCGAAACTTAAGTCCGACAAGAACAGGTTGATGAATATTATTGGTGATGCTAAATCCTCATACCAAAATATACTGTAAATAGAAATGTTTTTAATTTAGTTGAGGTCGAGATTGACTGAGCCTTACGTCGCACATCCATGTAATTGGTGACAGTCTTGGACAATCTCCTAGAGGTGGTCTACAGACATACCATCAGTTTTATCCTTTACATTAAGTAAGTCTTACATTCACAAAGAAATGTGTCTGAAATACCAAATCAGACACAAGAATATTTGAAATACGTAAGCATCGAAAATGCCACGCAGAATATACGTCTAAATTTAAGACGCACGAGTTTCTTTCTATAAATGGGCTGATATATCTGAATATTGATATGTCTGAAATTAAGACAGGTTATAACTTAAACATTTATAAACTAAAACAGTTTAGACACTTAGAAATTTAGACTTTTAACTACTCAGAAATTTCAGGCATTTTACAGTTTAGATATTTTAAAATTCATACATTTGCATTATTTACCAAATTTTTTACATGCAATCCAATTTAAATATTATGCTTTCTCATCCACTAAATTTTATATAAATTGTAACTATTTCAACCATGTTAGCTTCAGGAAATTGAATTTTCAAAGAAAAGTACACTACAAATGTATATATTATTTCCAGAAAATTATATTGTAAATAACTGATAAAACAAAATAATTAGACTCAACTTTACTTGATATAAAAAATGTATTTTATATTTAACGCAACCAGTTCTACCTCAGATAATAAAAGAAATCATATTATGTTCAGCTAAACAAGTAACTTGCAGATAAATTACTCTTCTTTTTTTTTCTATTAAAAACTACATTTCGATGCAAAACAACTAATTTTTTGTTATTACTTACAAAGCTTTGAATAAACATCATAAAATGCAATAATTCCGCAACAATTGTTTCCGGTCGAAAGAGCGCAAGACCCTTCGTCAGGCGAACAAACTAGACACGAGTATTGCAGTCAAAGCGGCAGTACTCTGTCTCTGACTGCAGTACTCGTGCTTACTTTGTTCGCCAGACGAAGGGTCGTGTGCTCTTTCGATCCAAAACAATTGTTGCGAAATTATTGCATATTACAGTGTTTATTCAGTTTTTTTAAGTAATAATTTGAAACGCCAGTTCTTATTAACTAATTTTCTGGTGTGAATGTACGCATTCATTTTTTAAATATCAGTTAACTAAAAGAAATAGTTTTCAAGCACCATAGGCTTCGATTTTCACTACTTAATTTTGTTTTATACATTTTACGCGCACACACACACACACACACACACAAAAAAAAAAAAAAAAAGTAACAAACTAGACATGATATGAAGCTTAACATAGAATACATATTAAACTTTAGAAGTATTATTAATAATTTTATTGTAAAAGGTACAGAATAAAACATAAAGCTGTAACTTGTTTCGATAATACTACATGTATGTTTTATAATAAAAACTGTGATAGACGTGTCTTTTAATACTTTCATTACAAGGTGCTTCGCTGCAAACCCATGAGTGCAGGGTTTGAAACCAAACCTACCAAAACTCAGAAAATGGCCGCTATTGAAAAGAAATTTACAATTTCAAAATGTTTTTCCTTCGATGTTGCTTACTCGTTTTTTCCTACCAAATAAATATAAAGTATGCTTAATACCTATGTTAAAATTAATGTTAGTGCAAGTGAAATTATCTGGATTATTATTAATATTATCATCAACATTATTATTATGATTACATTTCATAAAGTTGTATCAGCCAATTAACAAATACTATTATTTAGTTTTAATGATAATCTTAAAATAATGCCATACAATACAGTTAAATATATGATATTTGATTTCAATTTAAAAAAATAAAATAAAATTTACAGAACAGGAAAACGTGCATTTTTTCTTATTTTTATTAGCAGCGATATTACAATATACTAGTAAGGATGCGTCTTGTCATTGTAAACAGTTTTTAGTTTTTTTTTGCATTTAACTTTAATGTAACTTTTCTCATTTGTGAATATTTAATTGTATCACTTTATCTTTTGTAAATAATTGTAAATAGACATTTCTAGTTTAAATTTTAAAGCAAATTTAGGAAAACACACAGTTCGCTACTCAGAGGGGTCCAAAGGTGTTTTTTTTTTTTCAAGGCAGAACTTCTTTTACAGACCGAGGGGGCCCTGAGACGGGATTGTGTGTAATAAAGATCATGTTAATGAAAAAGAAAAAAATATATCTTATACTATTAAGTGAGCGATATTTGTATATACTATATATATGTATATTTCACTGTTCTCGAAAACGGTTGCTCGGACAGTCACGTGATTTAACACAAAGGTGCCGTCCGTAGAGTCATTGTGCACATCGAAGTAAGATTTTCGAATTATGAGGAATTACGAGAGATTTGATTGGTTTATTTGATTTTCATTGATTTGAGTGTATTTTACGTTTAACTAGAGCTACGTTTAGATTTTATTTAAAAATATTTGAATTTTTAAAATTTTAATCTTATGCGACTTTTACAGAGAACAATTTACGATTGGCTCCGCAGGCGCCCGAGAGTATGTTTTTTGGTAAAAGTTTTCATGGGTTTCTGTTCAGCTACCTGGTGAAGCCAGATAGTATATATATATTTTTTTGACAGCGGGACTTCGGAAATTCAATCAAGTAAGTTATAGCTGTTAGATCTTCCCGCCCGCCCCCACCCCCCACCCTCCTAGTTTACTGCGTCTTCTCAGTCTGACATTTTTCTTTTTTCATCATATCGTCACGTTGAGTTCTTCTAGAGCTCACTTCAGTCAAGAAGCCCGACTTATTTGATCATGTAACACCACATCATGTTTCCACAACTTCAGGTACAGGTAAGCGATGATTTTGATCACTACTGGTACTCCCTAAGCACTCTTGGTGATGATGATATTGCAACAAAATTTATTTATTTTATTATGCGTATTTAGAAATGGCTTATTTATTAAACTGACACTTTTAGAAGAATTAGGAAATATTAATTTATAAACTGTGAAAAGTGCTCTATACAGACAATCAACTTTGTTTAAAATATAATTAAATATTTTAATAATTTAAGTTTATTTTAAATGAAAAGAAAAAAAATGATATATATATTCAAATATATTTGTTTGTATAAATATCTGACGAAAATATACTGGTCTCTATATGGTAATGTACAACCAGTTTTCTCGTTTTATTCTTTTGCGCATAATATTGGAACAAATGAATATTGTCGAACCTCATTAACGTGAACACTGTTAACGTGAATTACTTTTAAAATGAACTGTTTCCACAATCCCCGTCAAAATGAAGTTTAGTTTAGTTATATGAAGATTTGTTATTGATAGCATGAACTGCTAATAACATGAAAAAAATTTTCATCTTCCTTGAGATTCACGTTAACGAGGTTCGACTTTGTATGAATATACAATTTGAATGGCTTATTCAGTATCAAATCGTTAATCGAAATTTAAAGAACTGTAATTCTAAGTTGATATTAATTCAAAATTTCTCAAAAGTAAACTGTGGAAGAACTTTTTTATTTTAGAAAAATCAAAATGAGAAATGGTCCTAAGAATACATTACAGATGGGAATTCTCATGCATCCGAATGTTTGACATAATTATATCTTCCTTCGGGTATTAAATTTTCTGCTTTTTCTTTTTTTTCTTTCTTTTCTTTATTCTGTATGTTAACTGTTTAAAAAAAAACATACGGGCAGGAAAATTTGATGTTGATGTTGTTTTTAAAAATATTTATTGACATTTTTATTATTATTATTATTATTATTATTTTATGGTGCTCAGAATTTACAAATTAACAATTATATTTTTCCAAAATATTTATTATGGTATATGAAAAAAAAAAAAAAAAAAAAATGTGAATACACCCATACAGCACAGAATGTTTCAGTTATGTTGCAAAATGATTACAAACTTTCAAAAACGTAACACATTTTAATATACTCTCTGATACCTTTCTGAAACATTCGCCCTTTTCTATGTTCTCTCTGTTATATGATTGGAACGTTTCTGTTATGTATCTGATTTTTCTGTTATGATCGCGGACATTTCTACGTTTATGAATGTAATTAATAAGCTAACTGAACGTTTCTGTAATATTTACAGTGTTTCCATGTTATATGATTGTTACGTTTCTGAAACATTTTGTGCTGTTAGGGCAGTAAGAAAATCAGATTTAAATTTAATATTTGGAGGAAAATGTAGTTAACATACCTATCTGTAATGAATCTTTAACACTTTTTCTTTTTTTGTTTTCTTTACTGAAATTGTTTAAAATTTTTATTTCTGCTAAAGATTAATTTTAAGAAACATTGAAGATATATGAATTTAAAATTATTACTTATGTAAAAGTTATGTATACATTTTATTAATGATTTGATAACAAATATGTTATCAAAATTTTATAATTATATGCTCATTCGCTTTAATATTAGGCACTAAAGAAGAAAACTATAAAACAGGTCATACTAACTTTTCGAGACCAGCGTAAATATTATCAAAATGTTAAAAGTATCGTTTGTTATATTATTGATATTATGTATAAAATAAATTCTTAATTTAAAGTTTCTAATATTTAGTTATTTTTCGTAATAGAAAGACTATTCTTATTTATATGCATTTAATCTTCACATTAGATCTGTGCATCAAATTTTTTTCTACTGATATCAATAGTATTATTATTATTATAAGAAATGCATTTTTGAACAAAACGCACATTGTAAATATAGATACGACGAGTTATTTAAGTGGTTTTAAAAATATCACTTTAAAATAAATGAAATAATATACCTAACTTTTTTCCCCATTTTTCTTAAATATATAGCAAAGAACAGGGAATGTCATTCGAAACCCTCGGGAAAACGAGATAAGGAAAAAAACATTACACTAATTAAATACCTCGTTTTTAAATTCCTGACATTATTTTATACATTTTATGACAGAAAATATGAAAATGAGGAATTTAAAATTTCAATGTAGTTTTGATACGTAAAATATAGATGATGAAATCCGGAATAAATGATACGGTGTTAGAATTTCAAGATCTTTTTGAAACAATTTCTCAACGTTATACTAAAAAATATAAATACAATTTTAATACTTAATATTTGCTTTTTTATAGGGTACAAAAGTGTTTTTCTTGACATATTTAAATCCGTCTTGGCAGACACATGTTTTCAATATATAATTAAGAAAACATTTTATTATTTGTTTTAGTTATTTAACCTTTTGAAAGCATGTATAGATTTTTTTAAATGCTTTATCTGTTTCGAGCGTTACCTCCGGGAAAGAAAGTATTATTAGGAAGATTCCAAAATATACCCTAAATGTTGAATTAAATAAATAATTCTTGTAATGAAGTCTCACTTACGAATGTATTATGGATTACAGATTGATTATAGAATAACATACGGCTAGTATATGGCATGCTAATGTTAATTTAATTAAATACTAAAATAACTCTTATTTAACTAATAACGTAATTACTGACTCTTATTCAATTAAATACTAAAAAATAAAAAAATTGCTGAGTTACACAGATATTAAATTCAATGAATTTATCATCTGTTATATATTTTAAAAATACATAAATTTTTTATCAGTTAAAAAATAAAAAAATTCTTACTTTAATAATCAAGAGGATACGAGTTTTAATTACGAAGTTAACAATAATTAATCTGTTGTATTGCCAATAAAAAATGAGGATGTCTTTTAAATTCTAATTTAAAATAATAATAATAAAATAAAAGAAACATTTATTTTTTTTCTCCTTTAAAACTTAAGAATATTGAATTGAATTTTTAGACTTAATAAATGTCTAGTGACGGTTTAGAAAATATATCGTTAAAATAGTTTATTTAAATTTTCGCATTACGAATAAAATTCCATTGTTAATCAGCAATTATTGTGAAAATAGCTGCAAGTTTTCTAGTTCACCTGGACTTAATATTCGCTTTAACACACTTCTACTTTAATCTGATATAAAATGTTCATTACTTCAAATATGTTGTCGTCCTGCCGAGACAGGTACGTAATTTACGAAGAGAGTTAATCAGATAATTAAACAATGTGTTTTATTTATTTTTAAATATGAAAAGTTGTTCTTCTGAAATTAATTTTAACGGTTTAAAAAACGTGTATTTATTATATATTGTTTTCCCGATTTATTCATAAATTCCTTGAAGAAAATTAACCAAATAATTATGTCCCTAATAACTCGAAAGAGGAATGAAGCAACATTAATTTTTCTCACATTTTAAAATTTGAACTTTTTTTTTCTTTTATAGAATTCCAAAACCTTCATTTATATTTATATATATATATATATATATATATATATATATATATATATATATATATATATATAATAAAAACATTTTCAAATATTGCATAAGATGAAGCCAAGTATCACAAAAAGAACTAGAAAAACATGAATAAATATTTCTGAAAAAAAAAACCCTTGTTTGGCAGTTCCTTAATTATTTAATTAAATTATAATATAAAAAAGATATATATGTAAATATCTGGAACAACCACAAGATGTCTGTTATCCACTATTACACATATTTTATATAAAATAATCCTTTATTCCTCATTTGAATCTTTCATTTTAATTTTGAATATTCGCGAACAGAGAGATGCGGCAAATCTTAATATTCGTAAATGAGCCTTTCGATTTTTTTTTTTTTTCCCGCAGTCACTTTTTTCAAAACGAATAATGGATTAATATTTTTTTCACAGTGTGAAACAGTATCTATTTGCCGATTCTAAGGTTCCAAAACAGAAAAAGGTAACCGGATAGCAATGTCTATCCGTTACGAAATCTATTTCAATAAGCTAATCTTTGTATCCCTTAGTAATTCCAAGACAGTTTCAATAACCCCTTTATCCTATTCACATTGGTATTTATTTTACAGTTTTAAAACCTGTAGTTTTAATGACTTTTGTTTTGAATGATCCATATTACATAAATTTAAAATAAAAATGCACAATTCATTATAGATGTGAGGACTTTACATCTACGCCTCCAACGGCTTTCAAATCCTGAATCTTTTCATTAAAATCTATTAAAAGTAGCAAATACTCTTACGTGTAAAAGGGTGTTGTTATATTTCACGTTTTTAAGTTAGAGATTGTGTTATATTACAAACTTACTAACAAACGTGCTCTTGTTTACGACATCGAGAGACAAATCTGATGTGCCTTATTTTCTACATTTTTATGTTAATTATTTTCTAAAATCAGGAAATTTTTGCTCATAAAAATTTTGCTTTTCCTTCTTTTATTTTTATATTCAATATCTAACTATTGATTACTTATGTACACCCTTGTTAATGAACACATTTTCTTGTTCATTAAACGTTCTGACATTCTAATTTAGGTTTTATAGAAGAAAATGTCGATTTTTCAACTGGAAAATCATCTTAACATTTGTGAATTTGACATTCTGAAGGTTTTCATTGAACGTAATCCTCGCAAATGATAAGGGATTTTTAATTAATTATTTATTTATTTATTTATTTTAAGCGATAATGTAGCAACACCTGCAAATATACCAATTAATATTCCGTAATCCTGTAGTTTTCGCCAATTTTTTCACATCTTTTTTTTATTTATTTATTTTTTTTTTTTTTATAAAATATTTTTTCTTATGTAATCGCAATCGAACTTGAACAAAATATCTCTAAAAAATTAAGTAGAGTGAAAAATCGTGCGGTACTAATGATACTACGGAATATTAACTAGAATGTTGGCAGGTATGGTGTAGTCAGGAAACTTAAAATAGATTTCACAAACCAGACATCTAACAAATTTATTCTAGGAGCAAATTAATAGACCCGTCTTTAAGTCATATAAAAATAAGTAAAGAAAAAAAAAATCATACAGCCGTATTTTAAAACACCGGATTCATTTATCAAAAAATTCACCTACCTAATCAGAACGCCTCAATTTTCCTTTGGTAGTTAAGTATCACATGTGAAAAACACCTAAAACGGAAATTATATCGAAAACGAGAAATCTTTAGAGTAATTTTTAAGATACCGACTTTCGGCATTGCTTCCGATTTTCATCGAAACTTGACAAAATCATTTTTCCACCTGAATCTAACAATTACATACTGTATTACCCAAAACTGCATCTCTTAGCTCAGATCACCCTGCGAGGCTGTTTTCCCAGCGAAAGCCAATGACGAAATGCTTACATTGAAGCCTTTGTCATCAAAACCCACGTGACCTCGCACCCAACGAAATTTAGTGTTACACTTTGTCAGTCGGTAGCAGTCTTTCTTTCAGAAAGGTTCGCTGAGTTTCGTCTGAGTGTTTATTTCTTTTGAAATGTTCTAAAGTATAAAATGTAGCGCCGCTTTGACAGCTCTGTTCATGCTTTTATTTAAAATGTCATCCTTGTGCTCTGTATATATTGTGTTTCTGTCTTCATTAAATTTTGTCATGTACTACACTCGTTGGAGAATTATTGTGTCCAATTCTTCCCTTTCATCGTTTAGATTTAAAATTGGTCTTATGGAAAAGCAAAAATAGTAAATCTTCTGTTTTTTTATTTGCTCTACCAAGCCAAGCTACCTAATACGAAAAAAAAAACTAAAAGGAGTTAATATGACGATTTTAAAAAAATCCATAGAACTTTTACAAAATGCACTTGCGAAACATAAAATCCGTGTATTAATACAGAATGCCTAATGAATTTTCTTAGAGCAATGAAATGCTTACGAAAATGTATCTAAAAGAGTTTGTATAGCATGTTTGAAGAAAACCGTTAGAGCCGTTTTCGATGGACGGATTAATGGTCACAGTTCCATTTTTGCAGTTTTCATTAAAAACTGAAAAAGTGAATTTGTATACATCGCTTAATTATTAAAATTGTACCTAATTTAATTGCCTTAATTATTAAAATACTTTTTTTTTTCGTTTTGAAGGTATTAGGTCGTTGCAAAAGTTCTTGCGGACGCGGATCATTTTATTGCCTCCAAAGACGAGAGCTTCTATCGCCGTGGTATACATTTGTTACCCGAAAAATGGGCAAAGATTGTAGAAAGTAATAGAGAGTATTTTGATTATAAATTGTCATTTGATTTGATGTATTTTTATGAAATGAAGCAATAAAAAACCGCACGAATTTAGGCAATGACCTAATATTATAATTGAAATACCCCCTTCCTACATACATATGCACTGACCATTTAAAAAAAAAAAAATAAACAATTTTTTTGGACTTTAAAATGCGTAAATCAAGTAAAAACTCTACATTGTTATTATTACTTTTTTTTTTTTTTTTCTAAACACAATACTTCTATTACCTATGAAAAAATGTATATGAAAAAAAAAAAAATATTTTTATTTTGAACGACTGCATAATATATTTAAACGTCATTTGATTTCATACAAAAGTTCTTTATAAATTGATGTAAGTCTTTCCCGTCTAAGTTTTTTATTAAAATTTATGAGTACATACGTTATTTCAAGTTATATTTTTCATTAGACATTTTATTATAAATAATTCAATTAAAGTTTATGCTATGCTTAATAATAATTAATTCAGAATATCTCGTAAATTTTTAGTAATTATAAATGAAGTCATATTAACATTATGGACAATAAACTTGACATCTTTAAAAATTATGCAGATACATTTTTTAATTAATTTAAAGAAAATAATCTAATTATGATATTAAAAAGAGTAATTACTTTTATTTCAAATTTTTTTATATAGCATTTTTTCTAGCATTAAAAAAATGATTAAGAGTAATGTAATTAAAACTTTTTTTTTTTTTTTTTTAATAATCGCATACTAATTTAAGAAAAAAAAAATCATGCAAGCAAACATGATTGCTTTACTATTTTAATTTTGAATAATATTTATTTTGATAAATTAATTTCAAAACATCCGTTACAATCGGTGATAATTTGTAGTTAAAATAATTATAATTTGGAAAAAAAAAATTCATAAAAATTAAATTTTATATCCAGCTCATATGTCTAAATTCATTAGTAATATGATTAAGTATAAGTAAAATTATTTATTAATTACGCATGATTTTGAAACTAATAAGTGCAAACAATTAATTGATATATAAAGATAATAATAATTTTAAAATGCAATATTAATATAATAAAATAGAAATACATATATTTAATTAAAAAGGTTAAATATTTCATGAATATACCTTTGTAGATTCTGGTAAAGATTAAGATTCAGGAATGGGATGCAAGTTTATTTTCCAAAACTTAAAATATACCCATAAAGTAACAACAAATGTTTAGGAAGGTTGCGAGAAATATTGTATGTGCAACCGCTTGTAATCCAGATATTCTTGCATACTGTATGTTAATTATAAAATAATTAGAAAGAAAATACATTGTTTCTCCTCATGCAAAATGCATAATTTATTTTCTTTAGCTAATAAAATCTCAAACTTTTCCGCTGATGTTTTTTCTATAAAACAAAAGTTAAATGAGTGCTGTGTTAATGCAAATACAATATATTGACTTTTAATAAATTTTTTTAACATTATTATTATTATTAGTCGTTGTTGTTGTCGTAATACATTCAAACGTCTAGTGTGAAAAATTCACTATTGACAAACACGACATAATCAGCATTATTTAGAGTCAGCATTATATAGGACGCTGATAAGATTTTAATACCTGGATATTTGACAGAAATATAAACTGTCAGCTGACGTGCCCTTAAAAATTCTATTGTTGAAAAAAAAAAAAAAAAAAAAAATATGAATTTTTAATTTTTTGAACAGTAAATAAACCATAGTTTTAGCATATCATGAGTAAATTTACCATAAAATATTTTTACATTACTTGTTTTGTAGCCACCTGATATACATCAGCATGTTAATCTGGAGAGACAAATTTTGTTAAAATACACTTACTGATTATGTATATATTGTTATTTGTTTAAAAAAAAATAATAATACAGTTCGTTAAAAGTCTTGTTTTCTCTGTTAAATAGTTTTTACTGTTAACAATTTAACAGAAAAGACTTAATTGATGTGCCAGAAAAAACTTTTTACTGTTAAAAAAAAAAAAAAAAAAAAAAATGGCACATCAATTAAGTTTTTTCTGTTAAATTGAAAGTTATTTTTTTTTCTTCAGTGATAGGATAATTTTTTCTTGAAATTTTTACTTATTTATTTATTTGGTGGATAAGTTGTAGTGATGGAAGCTTTTCAAGATTTCAAAATAAGAATCTTGCCATTCCACTTTAAATTCCTAGTACTGTTGGTTATTTGGGGTTAACTAAGGGCGAGAATTTTGAGTTTTACAGTTTATACGTTAGTGAACATATACATTTTTCAAACGATTCTTCTTGAGCCACTGCTCCTATGTCTTTGTCATACGTTTTAAAATTTGAATGCACATAATAATAATTCATGTACTTCCGATTTTTATAAACGCACTTAAAATAAATTTAAGAGGAAATTAATGTTAAGAAAAAACTTATTTTGTCAAAATGGACCGGAAACATAATATAAATTGCGACATTCCAATTTAAAAAATATAATAACAAGTACTGATTAAATGTCGTTAGTTTCATCACTAAACGCTTTGTACTTTGCTAAAATTACATTTCCGCATTTTTTTTTTTTTTTTTTTTTTTTTTTTTAATCTCAAAGAATACTAAATGCTTTTTAATCATTTCTTTTATAGCATACGTTTATTTCGTTAAAAGGTTTTAAAAAAGTATGTTTGTTAATTTTTATAAAATATTTCAATATTGTATTATTATTTTTCACTTCAAGCAATTTATTTAATTTAGCATAATAATATACACAGCGCTGCAGAAAAAGAAAAAACAAATCGAGCCCTGATACATCCGTAAAAAAACGCTGGGTGGCAGGGCAAAATGGAGATCGTATTCGGATTCAGGAGGTCATTTTACATATGAATTTGGAAAAATATTGTTGGGGCGGATTTTCATGTAGAGCAGTGTCTATTAACAAGCAACGCGTAATTTCAAAGTATATAGCACGACCGTACAATATACATGTTCGCCGAAAGCTAAAGCTCATAATATTACGGGAAAATTTGTTGCAAGAATTACTCACTACCTAAACAAATTATTTTTTCTGTCCACCCCCCCCCCCATTTTTTTTCTTTTTATATATTCAGTTTTCACATACAAAAAATCGACAACCGTTAAATTAGTGCATTTTTGTCTTCAATTGATTTTTCGTTTTAATTTTTTGTATTTTGAGTTTAAAAATGCTAAATATTAAGTGCTTGTTAGTTGTAAAATGATATATTAATAATAATAACAACAAATTTGGAAAACAATAATTAAATTAACGGAGGTTAATTTTTCGAATGTAAAAATGAATGAAAGAAAGAAAGGAAGGAAAAAAAAAGGGGGGGGGATTAGAGGGTCAATAATAAAGTAAAACATTTCGCTGAAAATAACATTGACTATTATATTGTTGTCAAATTGAGGGACTTTCCTTATTCAATAATCACGAATAATTTTAAGGAGAGATATTTGATATACATAATAGACGATTAAACTTCGAAATGATCAGTCAACCAGTGCAGTTAAAATTTACGGGTCGATATTGAATTAAAAAGTTCGAAAATATGACGACACTAGGGCTACGGCTTTTGGTGCAGTTAGGTTTGCAGTCGACCCATGTAAATGATGATTCCACATTGAGAGATCAGGTACATTTGGTGAAAATATCAACAAAAAATTATCATAATTCTTTTTTGAATAATTTTAAAAATAATTACTTTTAAAACTTGCAATTTCTAACAGGTGTTCAGAAAGAGTTAACCTATTTTATTATTTTTATTATTATTTAAATGCCTTTCTTAAAAATGGCAGAACTAAATTTATGTCTATATTAGACTTGGGCTCAGGATTACAGAGTAGTGATACATTACATGAACCCTTACAAAAAAAAAAAAAAAAATCTTTTCAAAATAATCTGGTGTTTCACTCACTCGACTTTTTCTTACCTTGAAATTTAAAACTATAAATAAGAATTGGAGATTAAGGAGGAACATAGTAAATTCTGTTATATAAACCTACGTTCAGAAAAATTCAAATTAGAGTGAGCAAAAGCTTTATTTGACAAAACAGTACTGTGTGTGTGTGAGAAGGGGGGCGTCTTTCTACCGCTACTCCTAAACCTCCCCACGTATGATAACCCCTACCGGTTACTTAAATTTATATAGAATTGAAATCTGAAATTAAATTTCAAAGTTCATTTAGAATTATTTAAATAAATCTTACACGCACCATTCTTTAAAACTTATTAATCTTCAAACTTTTCTAGGACCATCTCCGAGATAATATGTATCGACAAAAATTTACTCTATTTTTTGAATAACAAAATTGAATAAAAAAAATTTTGAATTATTCTAATAGTATAGATAGTAATAGATTAAACATTTCTTAAGATCTGTTAAAATTTACCAACTTCTAAAATAATTATTTTTTGAGTTATTGCTAACGGTCATTCTTTCTGAATATTTTTTTTCTTTAAAGTGTACCTGATCCTTTAATCAATAAATTGAAATTTAAATGAAATAAATATAATGGAAATTAAAAGAGTCCGAGGTAAATATAATAGAAAACAAAATCCGGTGAAGAAATACATTGAATATAGTTCAGTGAAAGTACATAATGTAAACTTTGTCGCAGATGATTTAGATGATGTCTTTGACAAAGGATAAGTCTCACAAAATTTATAAAATGCAATCAAAGCAAACAAACCAGTATATGTATAATAACAGGAGACTTGGCTTTGGAATATTAAAACTCGAATAAACTACGTTAGAAACGCCAAAAGAAAAAAATTTTCGATGCATACAGCTGTTTCGATAGCCTTAAGCGTACCGTCTTCAGTGCAAGAAGAATTCTGAATCTGGCGAAGTGCTCGTATATATAGGAGAGGGACCGAATTTAGTTCAACCAATAGGATTACGGGAATGGTGGAGTGTGTAGTCAATAGGAATTTAGGAATGTTAGCTGTGTAAAAAGTTAAGAAAATGTGGACTGAATGTAAAATTTCCAACAATCAGACAAATAGGGAACAGCGAAATCACAATTTACAAGGTATTTAAAATTTTTATAACTATGAAAAGCTTCAAAGAAATCGAGTTCATGAATGGATTTAGGTCTGCAAATTATTTTAGCTGAATTAAATTTAAAATTATGATTTTCCTCCCAGCAATATTTAGAAATAGCAGATTCATTGGTTTCTTTTCTGCGGACGTAAATCATATGTTCTTTTAGACGAAAATTAAGACTGCGTTTAGTTTAGCCAATATTTGATAAACCACACTCACAGGAAATACTATAAATGCCCCAAGAATTATGCATATCAATGGGATATTTTAAGTGAGAAATGGTAAGTCAATATTCTCAAACAAAATATGATTTTAAAATAATATTTTCGCCTTCCAATAAACTGACCTTTTCTCACTTAAAAGATGTAAAGTATATATTTATAGGAAGTACTTTAAATATGTTTCATATAAGTGTCCTGATAACCGAATTAGTTGGCATAAGTCAATTTTCCCCATCTCCCCATAATATATTTACACTCTTATATTCTCATTTAAAGTTTAAAATTTTTAAAACTGATTGCTAGATACGATATCTTAAAATTATTTTCCAAGATGTTTTCAGGCGATTTTTACCTCAAAGAAGTATTACATTCCAAATAGAAAATTAGTCAATTTTGTATTCTAAAACACGGCATCTTAGAAAAAGCATTTTATTTTCACTTTTATGTATTTATTTATTTATTTATTTATTTTTTTAGGAAAAAAAAATATTTAAAATTTTGTTTTAAAATATTATAGATACATGTATCTCAACCACTTGTCTTAAAAATATTCACAAGTTCTTTTGAAAAATGCCCATATTCAAATTTTAAACCAGAGTGCTTTCCTCTAGCATGAAAGGAACAGATGCTCCTGCAGAAACAGAAATCTTATCCTGGTTGACTATTATTATTAAAAATAGAATGTTAAATTGTACGACCATTTCTAACAATAACTCTCATTGTATAGGTTTATACATTCTTTTAAAAATATTCCGTACTAAAAGTTATGAAAAGCGTAACGGCAATGCCACATATTAAACAGTACGGATAATAATTTAATAACACACCAATTTTCGTCAATGTGTATGGCAAATTTATAGAATTCTATGCGTTATTACTTGGTTCAGAAATTCAGAGTAAAATTACAGCTCAATCTCTCAAATTAAACATTTTATCCTGTAACTGGAAAAAATCTGTAACAATTGATAGAGATTTCATCTAGTGTTAATTTTTTTTTTTTCTGTTTTACATACGGAGAAATGGTATCAAAGTAAGATTGAGAAATGTTAAGTAATAGACACTGTGCTTCCGTGAGTACGAGGTAGCATCGTCGCTTTGTATGTCGTGGACTATGGTTCGGTCCTGGCAGTTAGAACAAGCGTATTTTATTAAATGTGAGATTTTTTATGTCCTACGGAAATAAATTGTGTACGGATATTCTCTCCCTTGTTCTTGTTCTGTTATCAGAAATTTTATGTTTTGCACAATATACGAATATTTTCTGGCAGTTTTGTTGCCAGGATTTTTCCGTAATATAACAATATGTATATATATTTATTCGGACAGTATATAAAACTCTGCAATTCGATCACCTTCGATAAAATTTACTGGTTGTTAGTTTTATCATAAAAATAACGTTATTTTCTATTGAGATGCTTTGGTGTCTTTATATATATACTAATAAACAGTATTAAAAATTCAGTCAATAAAACGCAGTGCATGTATTTTTCGAGTTGATATTTAATCCTTCAAATTCAATAGCGTTTAAATGAAACCTAATAGAAACTGTATCAGTATAAAAATTAACGTATAAATATAACATTTGAATAAAAAACGACTACTTACGATTTTTTTCCAAGTACCTTTATTTCACATTTTTTTTTCTAACTATTATCAAAGAAAATAAAAATCTAAGTATTTATAAATAAATATTTTAAAATATTTGCTCTGAAATCATCCATAAAATAAATGTTTTCACGGTATTTTCTTTTTTCTTTTATAAATTTATATATATACAGTAGAACTTGGATAATTCGAAGTTGAAGGGACCAGAGAAAAATTCGAAATATCCAAAAATTCGAATTACATACACTATTTTGTCAAAAAAAAAAAAAAAAAGAGAAATTAAAAATAAAATTTATAATCAAAGATTTAACACATAAACTTTATATCTAAGAATACTACTACATTCCCCCCCTCCTACCAAATTAAATCAATATTTTTTTTTTACGAGCTTAATTATTTAACACTTTTTAAGAAATAGTCAGATAGTTTTGATTGCTTCTTTAAGTACAATCTTTGTGTCGTAGTATATAACTTCCACCTGTCAACTGATACAAAAACAAAATCTTCTACATTAGACATGACTTTCAATTAAAAAAACCTCGGATTTCATGTATATGGACCATATCTTCTTCTGATGCACTAGGTAGGAAATACTCTTGTATTTCCTTATCCTTCTTTTGAAAGACTGTTAAATAATAATAATAATAATAATAATGCACTTTAGCTGAGAAAAATCTCGGGAACGAATTTTACTGTAATATTTTAAAGGTAATCGTATGAAAAATTCGAATTATCCAAAATAGAGTTCGAATTTTCCATGATTTTTTAACATTATTTTAATACAAAATTCAAGGGACAGAGTGAAAAATTCGAATTATCCAAAATTTCGAATTAAACAAGTTCGAATTATTCAAGTTTCACTGTATATATATTTAAAGAAAAAAAAAAAAAACGTATTTTAAGATTCTGATGTGCAGAAGTAAAATAACTTCGCACAGACAAAGAAATGATAATAATTTTATCAAGTTACCTTTATACAAGTCTTATTACGAGATTCAAATGAGGTAGAATACTTGATGTTTGAAAAACAAAAGAGGGAATTTTATAACAAAGTATATAAAAAAATATCAGATATTGTTAATAACGAAAATGGTGCATAAAAACAAAATTATAATCATTTTCTATAATAAAAAAGTTGTTTGTAAATAGTGTCTTCACCTTTAATTATTTGGTCTTACACAATAACATGAAAAGATGCCTTGAAATTTCAAAATATTTTAAATATATGTGTAAGGGGATTCAAATGCAGGAAATATAAATTGTAAATTTTTATACACTCTTTCTATAAAAAAAGTAATAAATAAATAAATAAATAAATAAAAAGAATAGCCAGTAAAATGTTTGTACTTCACTAATAAAGTCATATACGAAATTTTATCATTCTAAAATAAAATGTTCCAGATACAGGATAAGACAAGAGATATCATTCACATCGTATTCCAGTGATTTTACAAATCCTACTTAAATTTCGCAGGAAAAAAATAATTGCTGATAGCAAAGCTACAGAATTTTGACCTACTTGAATGAAATTCGAATTCATATCTCCGAAAATGTGATTAATTTCTTTAGATTAATTTAAATTTATAAATTTCTGAAAGGATCTTATCTAGAGATAGAAATGTAAAAGTAACGAAACTTTCCGTGGCCCGTTAGCTCAGTTGGTTATAGTGTAAAGCTGTTGACACGAAGGTCGTGGGTTCGATCCGTAAATGGCCAATATATCACAAATTGCAGATAGTTACCAGAAAAAATGCCCATTGTTAAAAAAAAAAAAAAAAAAAAAAAAAAAATTGATGAGATTTTTTTAAAAACATGATTTAATTTTTTTTTACAGCTATAAAGATTGACTGATGCTGCCATCTGTTGTCAGAGTGGGAAGATTATATTCTGTCCGAGAAACGTAATTATTGAATAATAATATCGCCATTTATCATCCAGTTAGCGCCTAAATTGAAATGTTTGGTTATGGCGAAAATGCTAGCAATGGAGACCCGAAGCTAGGTTTTATGCGATTTTAATGAAATTATACTTTACTATATTTTAAATGTTTTTATAAATAATTTAGGTTTTTTGAAACTTGCATTGCATGTAGTGACTATCGAAGCAGAAAAAGCCTGCTAGTTAAAATGTATTTTTTTTTTTTTTTTTTTTTTTTTAATATTAATCTATTAACTAGTTATTTTTAAATTATTTTTTTAAGCTTTCTGTACTCAACGGGTATACGTACAAGGCAGTGTTGGGCATAATTGATTAAAAAGTAATTGAATTACAATTATAATTATTTTACTGTCAATCAATTAACAAGTAATTGATTACAAATAAATTGAATTACTTATTCAATTCATTTGTAATAATTCAATATATTTGTAATCAATTACTTGTTAATCGATTGACAGTAAAATAATTATAATTCTAGTTTGATTGTAATTCAATTGTAATTCAATTACTTTTTAATCAATTATGCCCAACACTGGTACTAGGGCTCCAATAAAAATTATATTGTAATTCTTGAACATGAATCTGCTGAAATTTTTAATTGCATAAACTTTAATTTAAACTTATCTCTATTTAATAATAATATACTTCGTAAAATCTTTAAGACATATTTTAAATAATACTTTCAAATTTCTACCGTGAACATGGCGTCTTCACTCGCTTGTTAAAGTATCCAACGCAAATATTTGAGTCAATTTCTCATTTCATTATATATTAAAAAAGTTACTGCCGCTAGCATAAAATTTTCTTGTCTGCGACCGCATCTCCTGGTGAACGGGAGTGTCCTCCAAGTCATGAGAGGTATTGGTATTAGGATTAAGGACGTTTGACTGATCTGGGGTCCTAGACCTGAGAGAAGTGCCCTC